>OY728133.1:276474387-277721747 GCA_963277665.1 Viscum album
CACTATTTTTATATATGATATATAATATGTTTATGTTTTCCTTAAGCTTCTGTTTTTTTTCATTTTGGGCATTCCTTTATGGTTCCCATTATGGGTAAACACGATATCTTCATTTTAGGAAGTGCGGACTACCGCCCCCTGAAAGTGATTTGATTCGTTAATACCATATGTGGGATGTGTAAAGGATAAAGTTAATGATATTATATATTTTATTATACTGGAATTATAATATACTTATATATCATTATGATTCCATTCCAGAAAATTCGAAATAGAAATGGAAGTAGCATTCATGCGTACGTACGGCTTACCGTCTACATGAACGGTGCATTTTATTTCTTACCTCTAAATGTGATGTAATATTATAAATACATGTATATGATTAATATATATGATATATATGTTATCCAAATCATTAATATCATTCTGGATATAATGAACCTTTTACCAAATTAACAACATGTAAGTGTAAGAAGTCTATTTTTGACTTAGGAACCAAATACCGACAAAATGAACATTATTAACTTAAATGATTACATGATGTTCATAACATGGTATAAAAGGAATAATGAACTTGAAAAAGATTCATAAGCAAGTAGATATTAACTCAAGTTTATTATTCAGGAGATTAAAGAACGTTCGGGTCAAGTCGGATACGAGGTATGGGACTTCGTCTCAATCTCCTTTCGTTGAGGCATATATTATTTTATACACAACTTTCTTTTATACGTAGTATAAACCCCTTTTACATTTACGTTTATTCAAAAATAATCCTTTTTATACGAAGCATTTACTAAACGGAAAAAGGGAATGTTTTTGTCGTACGTATGCGGTGACAACGACTTCTCCGTCGTCCTGACCGTTATTTGAGTTTCGGCTTCCTCTACAAGCCATACCTTCTTTTTAAAAGAAAAATAAATACCATTATTTACTTTTCTTTTATTTTGGTATTGAAAATGGTTTTCATAATGTTTTTATATCAATGTGTTGTATTGATATCCCTTGATTGAAATGTGGAAATTTTATGTTTCCTTTATGCATGTTTTATGTGATATGATTATGTTACGGTTCTTGGGCATTATTATGAAGACGGGTGGTTTCGTGATATAATAAGGGCGGGTGAACCCGTTATAGCTCTCCAATGCATTGGGTAACACGAAGGAGTGAAACGTTAAGGTTTCTCCGAAGAGATTTAGGGAATATACTGTGATGGGTATTCCAAACGTAACCAAGAGGGTTACTCCCTACGTAAGAATGTTATGGATGCCTCAAGTTACCTTTATGTCTTATGATTTCTATGATTTATTAATGATTTTATGAGGTATGTTAAAGTGCCTATGTTTTATGGGTAAAGAATGATTTCATTCTTATGTATATATGAACTCATGTTTCCTTTTCATGTTTTTTTATAACCCATACTGAGCTTTTTATGCTCATCCCAAGTTTTTTTGAAATGTTTTTCACAGGTCAAGGGAAAGGTACATGATATGATGATAGTGTCAAGGAAGTGTCAAGAAATAATCCATGTTTTATTTCAAATGTGTTTCCATTGATGGGAATGAAGAATACTATCTTTATGTAACCACTTTGTTTATATATGGAATGTAATGCAAGTTTTATGATCTAATTCTCTAAAACTCTTAACCCGAAAAGATCCTCAATGTGTAATCTTGTAATAACTCAAGATTAAGTAAGGTTTAAGGCTGGGGACTTATATTGATACCCATAATGATTATGCATGGTTCTTCCTCACTATGTACCCTTCTCCACAACTTCCCATGCAAGTTTAGCATGCATGATTTTGATGGTGTCTTTAAGACAGTGCACATCAATACCTCCAGCCTTTGTGGGCATTGCCATCTTTTTCCCTGAAGCCCAATGTTTTTTCCCTCTGTGAGGGGATCCCAGAGGAAGCTAGCCAGGATCTTTTCAATGTTAGTAATGACCCCCTTTGGAGGGTTAACTGCTGATAGAGCGTGGACCGAATCTGCCAAAAAAATTCTATTAATGAGCGCAATACGGACACAAAAAGATAGATACATTTTTCCTATTAAGGATGTGGTATGCAATTTTACAACTGAGAGAATCAAAATCCCGAATAAGGAGTATGATGGGAGAGATGGGAGACCCTAAATATTTCATAGGGAAGCCTCCACGTCTCATGGAAAGGGTGAGTTTGATCTCATGACTTCGTCTGGACGTTCAATGTTTTGAGATGTAGCATAGAATCTTTCCCCTATTGACCACTTGGCCACTCTAGTAGCAGTAATCCTCCAGCATCGAATTCAATCCTCTAATCGAGGACATTCTAGAGTTTTTGAAAATGATTGAGTCATCAGTGAACATAAGGTGTGAAATAGGTTGAGCTCTCATACTCCTTCGAAATGCTGAAGTCTCTCCTATGCTCATGCTCTTGTGTAGGAGGCGCCTGAGGACGTCCTGGGATAAGGCAAAAAATGCTTGGAGATATCAGGTCACGTTATCTCAGGCCATGGGTTGTCTTGAAAAAATAGTAAGATTTTCCCTTGAAAAAGATTGACATCCATGCTGAGCTAAAACATCAAAATACTAGGTTGAAATTCCAAAGGGAGAAACCCATGCCTGCCATCACCTTATTAAGGAAACTATACTCTATACAGTCGTATGATTAACTCATGTCCAGCTTGATAATTATATTTGATCCATGAGATTTTTGATGGATATCTTTTACTATTTCTTGAGCAAGTGCGATGGCACCTTGAATGGACCAGCCCTTCACAAACCCATGCTTCTCCAAGGAGATACACTTTGAAAGATGAGTGCATAGTCTTGTTTTGATGAATATTTCGAGGAATTTATTTATAAATTTACATAGGCTCACCCGTATATAATGCGACATCGAGGAGGGATTGTTGTTTTTAGGAATGAGCACCATTGTTGTAGCACAATCCACCCACGACAGATTACCTCCCCTATTGTTTTATTGTCTATTTATTACAATTACCGACATGAGGTAGTTTTTTAAAACACTAGAAACATGTTTACTACTATCCAGTGCAATCGATTACTCATATTTAAATAAGTTACCTACATTTACACAACAAATAAAGATATAATATTTTTCACATGAAATTTCAGAATAATTGGTCATTTCCTTTTGTTTTCAACATTATATATTTGTTTGTCAAAATTAAAACACCACAACATGATTATGAAAATCCAAGAAAAACAATAATTTGGATTGGGGTGTTTTAAATTCCCAATTTTAGAAAATAAATTAAATATAATATTTTTTCTTTAATTCAAAGAAGAATGATATCAGTTTTGTGGTTTTTCCCACATTAATGGGTTCTTACTGACATTTTTTTTGTTTAAACATCTTATTGGATCATTTTGAGCACACTATACTTCAAATGGATGTGTTTTATTTGAGTACCCCTAAAAAATAATGTAACCACAATTTCCTTAATATTTTGCATTTGTATAATGTTTTTTTTGCCTAAATTTTTTATAGTTAAAAACATGATTTTGTGTTTCAATACCCTAAAAATTCATTTATTGTATTCCTATATGACCATTGAACCGAATGACCTTAAATTAGTTACTATATTTTCAAAAAATATCAATGGTCATTTACGGTAATTTCAAATCCATATGGAACTATTTTCTTGGTTTTACCCCATTAATTTTTTTAAATACTTTCATATATTTTCTATATCATACCGACTCATTGTGATAGTACATCTCATTGTATGGATGTGTTTTCTTCTCATAGAAATTAAAACTTATCAATAGTTATTTATAATTAATTCAAAATTAATTTCATGCCAATTATTTATTTATTTTTAGTTACACAAATGTTTATTTATTTTAGAATACCTAAAATGCATTTATGTGCACCCTAGATAAAATATAACTCGAATTTACATGGAATATATTACTTATAATCTAAAAAAATTATATGGTCATTTTAAAATAATTTAATTTTATTCCATCATCTTTTCCTTGGTATGGACATTGTAAAAAACTGTTTTAAAAATATCGATAACTTTTTTACTACATGTGGATTCATGTAGTGAGTTTGTAGTTTATATCGATGATATGTGCTATACGAATTAAATTTTCATTCGGGATCATGCCTTATATATAAAAATATCAACACAAATGAATTTTCCATTTATGACTTCCAGATATCTAATTTTCATTTATAATACTAATGAGCATGAATATTTTCCTTGACCCTAGAGATGTATCTATGTTCTTCTTGTGTAATGGAACTACGCAACCCCTAAAGACATGTAGTAGTAAGCAATTAAAATCCATATAAAATTTATCTAATGTTGAAGTCCCAGTACCCATCCCCCATTCATGATCTGAATTATCAATACAATAAATAATGAGAAAATATATTTATAAGAAATAGATGATGATTGAGAAGGGTTCACATCCAATGAATAATGAATTTAATCGTTTTGGTACTATAATATATTTCAATGATTTATTAAAATTACCAAACATTGTAATATTTTATAATTAATAATAATATCATTAACATTTTATGTTACATTAGGATAATAAAATTATAATAATTAAAAATAAAATAAAAGAATTACAAATACTCAAGCACAATTATTTATGTATGAGTACTTAGATCCCAAGCTAAAAATAAAGCTACATGGCAACTTTTGATTCATGTTGTCAATCCAATTTAATTTGGATTATTATTTGAGTATTGTTTGAATTTATTTTTAATTGTTATCTGTTTATTGAAAAGAAGTAACACTATATAGTAATAGAAAATAATTACTCCAATGCCACTCGTGTGTTCATTGATGAAACGTTAGTATGGGTTCCATTGAACATTTATCCATATCTATATTCAAAAACCATGGTGAATAATTCTTGGGAATTTATAAAAACATATACATGTTCTTAAAAAACACTAGTTATGAGAAATTAATATAAATTATAATAGATAAAATATATACAATAATTTTTTATTTCTAGGAAAAACTATGAAACATCGATACGAGGGATGTAAAATTATTCATGATACACATAATTTTTTAGATATTTTATAAAATAAATATATAAAATTTAATAAAAAATATTATTTTATTGTGTTTATATAATTTTGATGTTGTAAAATATTATATTATCTCATGATATGCATCTCTGTAAATATAAATAAATTTTATTCAATACTCACAAGATAGGATTCCCAGAACTCCTTCATTAATATATCAAGAGAACATAATTTTGTTCACTAATATCATTCCATATTCATTATTTAAGGAAAAATTATTTCATTCCAAAAAAATCATGGTCTACATGTGGGAAACAGAGTTAGGGGAATCAAAATTAAAAACAAATTGAAATGACAACAAAAATCTTTTTTGTATAATAATAATATTAATAATGGATTATATATTATTTATCAAAAAAATATAAATTCATACTACATTTACATGGTTATCAAACAAGATATTTTTAAAAATTGTGATAATGTGCCAAAAGTATTTATAATTAAGGGGAAATAACATTGTTACACAAGTAAGATACCCTATAATCACTCTATATATTTTAGTAGCATCATCAGTTGTCACCCTTAACTCATAAAATAGAAAGTTAATTTTTCATCCATTCATGTCCATTACATATATTCTATTTATATTAATAAATTTATTTTTTTTATCTATTTTATAAATGCAGTAATAAATTAATAAAAAAATATTATTATATACAATGAAATTCATTATATATGTTAAAACATTCTAATTTCCTTTATGTGGATGGATGGACAACTAATATCTCAAGGTAGGTTAATTAGATGGTGGGATACGATTAATATCCATGTAATATAATGTATCTCAAGAAGTCTCTTATATAGTAAAATCACTTGGATCGATTTATATTGATAATAATGTTGGTGCAGTCTTAGCAATTGGTCAACTAGGATTTGAAAACTTGTTATTAGAATTTATGGAATTCAACTGGTTCAATATACATTATATTTTTAAATTTTTTTAAGTGAAGTATTTTTTAATAAAATTGGAAAATATGGACAATATACTTCTGTTGGAAGAACATATAAATAAAAAATTGTAATATGATTTCATTACCAATTTATATATTCAATTATCATTATTTTATTATCCTCATATTTCTCATCCTCTATTATGATGAATATATAATTTACACACTCTCTTTCATGAACTATTTTTTCTATTTTTTTAGAATAAAATATGGACTTTTTTATGATGATCTTTATGAAAATGTACCAATTTATCATCACCCCAATATCATATTTGTATATATGTTTTAGGTGTTCAAAAACACCCAATCATTATATTCATTAACAATGTACATAATAAACCTTCATTTCTTATGATTCCATGATAAATTGATCATTCTATGCACACTCACCATTATGGATAATGCAAGAGATGTACATAATATTATAATGGAATAAATATTACATTATAAAAATATCAATGTCGAACAAATCAAACTACAAAAAGATGAATAAAAATTGACCATTATAGTTTAATTCAAATATATCAATATGAATTTTAAAATTACCCACCTCTATCTTTCAAAATATATATTTATTTTTTATGGAATAATAATGACAGTTTGAATAAAACTTGGTGTCATAAAAAATAAACTCATTGAATCTATTGTCCTTCCAAATATGAATTCAATCAAAAAAACATCAAATAATTTGATTTCTCAGCTCATTCTTATGCTTCTTCATGGTGTTGAAATCATTTTTGCAATAATTGTTTATTATTATATTCAATTTACATGTATGATTTTTTATTCATTTTTGTTTGTGATAATATTATACACAACTAATTATAAATTCACTTGGGATACATACATCCTTTTATAATGAATAAATTATTTGTTGATGATTTTATCCTTATCAATGAATGATGAAGTGATCATTGATTCACTAAAAGAATCATGAACTAATGAAAATTTCATGTAACCATATTTTTTTAATGTTATGATATTTTCCCTAATATAATAAAATGTGACAATAATGTAATCATTGAATTACTAGAACACTCGTCCATCTATTTTTAATCGTCTATCATCAAAATGTAAATATGTAACATTTTTGGTAACATGATATCTGAAGAAGAATAATCCGAATAGGTTTTTATGATTGTTTTATTTATGTATAAAAATCTTAGATATTGTATCATACATGGAAAGTGAATCAATTATCGTGTTTCAAAATGTAATTTCCCTTGTTGGGTGAGTTTTTTTTTGTTAACAGGGGTGTCATTTTTTTAAATTATAATAGAATTCGATTGACAATGCCAAATACAATATAAATATCAAGATGAAACATTATAAATATTAATTTAAAATATATATCCTATTAATTACTCTATCATTTAAATTTATATCTTGGACACATATATAATTTTTAAAATTTCAATAATATGTTATAAATTCTATAATCTATAAATTCTTCCAAATCCTTGGAATACCAATTTGTTTCATGAAGTGAATTAGTAAAATTTCATCTTATCTCTTGTATTGGCATTATTATACCTATAAATTCAAATATAATTATTTAAATGACTAATCAAACAATAAAAATCAATTTTTAACATTATCCAGCTTTTTCATTGACTAGTCTATGATAATAATTCTATATAACACAAATCCAATATTACAATAAATAATTTCGACATCAAAAAAAATTAATAAATATTAATCCAGAAAATAACATGGTTTATGGTAGTTTATGATGTTAAATGTGGTATAGAAATGGTAACATAACATTTTGTGGTAAAGGATATGATAATATATATTATTGACATATATATATAATTAATTAGTTAAAATAATATCATAATTGGGGGAGGAAATGGTCCTGTAAAAGTGGATTGGGATTTTCTTCCCTTAAAGTGGGTAGGAAATTAGAAAATGGGGAATAAGGGATAACTTAAGTGGGAGTATAATCACTATGTTTATCTTTTTGGATAGTAATCTGTGTCTATGGGGGGTCTACATTTTGTATTAGATCGACATATGGTCGATAATAAGTGTGTGGATGTCTTGGTAGATGCACATGTGGGGTAGGGGTAAAGATGGTAGTTATTAATGGATATACTAGAATATATGTTAAAAAATATACTAAATAATACAATATATCATGTATATACGAGGTTTCACAAAATCATCTCTTTATTTTGACAAATAATAAAAATTATCTAAATATTTTCAATTACATAAAACACAACTAATATAATACAAATATATATGAATTTTTTTTGTAAGAGTTAGAATCATGAATCTTATTGAAAGTTAAACGTCGCATCCATATGAAAATTTTTTAATGGTCGTCATTATACATATTACTGTGGTAATTAATTTTCCTTCAAATTTATAAAATATTATGTTTTATTTTATTATTAAAATTAAGTCTATAAGAATTTTAATTCAAAAAGCAATAGCCCAAGAACCTTTTATTTTTCTTAAATCACTATGATTTATTTTTGAGAGAAAATATTAGAAAGAATAAAATGATCATGTTTATTTTTATATTCATTAAAAATTTAATATATTCGTCAAATTATACATGTTATATATCAATGTTTTTATTATTGATTTTTAGAAAATAAATTCTTTAATTCTTTATAAATTATATAGAATAGAAAAAATATGATATTTTTTATAATTATAAAATAGGCTTGATTCAAATAATTCAACACTAATATAGCTTAAATTCAATTATTTATTCTATTTGATTTATTTTAGTAATCATACTCCTAATTTATTAACACCAATACTTCATCACTCCCTTGTCCATGTATATAATATCAATATAGAAAAATGTTAAGAAATAAAAATTATTTCATAATAAATAAAATCACATGATGTTTTCATGAAGGTGATTGGTGAGTCAACTGACAAAAAACAAAATAATTATATAAAAACCCCGATTAAATCAATGTAATGATCATGATTAACTATTACATTAGCATCCTGATTAATTGTAAACAATAATATAAATAATTGATTTGGGAAACCCTATAATGGTGATACTAATTTCAATACATAGATGTATGAATGGGTAATACAATGAATTGATGACACATTACAATAAATTCATGGCATTAAATCACATAGTTTTTTATCATGATTTTTAAACAATATATAGTAATATAACCCACCTACAGTCTAAAAGAATTAGATGACCCTTATGATTGGGAAATCATAGATACGGGTAGACTAAATTATAATTATAATAAAATAAAATGTCGATATAAATATATATATATTAACTGTAAACCTAAATCAATACATGCATAGTGTCTCATCCTCACAATATATCATGATTTCCCTTTTTGTGTACCCATCATCACGTATCAAATACACCATATGAAAATGACTAGATAAAACATCCCCTCATTGTGAAATCATAAACTATCAAGGAAATTTAATCAATGAGTGTAAATTTAATATGTGATCCAATGGAGTGAAAAAATTAATATTAAGTCTTGTATGATTAACATGTATAATTATTTTTAGTTTTTTATAATTTATACAAATGTATATATTGAATAAATATTCATAGTCACATATATATAGTATATATAAGGACTAGAAATAGGATACAAACACACAACTATATTTTATCCGGAGGGATGTTTTATTGAAACCACCATCCTCTATCAATAAATATTTTGGCATCACACACACACATATATATATATATATATATAATTTTTGGAAAAAATTATGAGTCCATCATTGGAATAAATATTTTAAAAATATAATATTATAAACCACTACCCAGAGATTCCTAAATTATTCAGCAGAATGAATGAAAACCCCGACATGATTTAATCTCAATAATTATTGTACTGGCTTATAAAAATAATTTAAACTAAGAAAAAATCTCACACCTATGAATGAAAGTGAATTTTGATTATAAATTGGTCCACTTATGAATAAATGTCATATTTAGAATCATTAAAATTGGAAATGTGTAAACTCTTTAAAATTGGCCATGTGTTGTTGGGGTGGATCAATCCATGTGTAAATAATGGGAATGTTAATAGAGAAAATGGTTATCAAAGTTGATTAATAGAATGGGAAAGTACATATAGACATTTTGAAATATAAAATAATTTATAAAACTACATTTTTATAATAATGATGATGTAATAACAAAAATTTAACCTTTAATATATTTACATTTAAAAAAATAGAAATTTTTCATTTCAATGTATCTTTATAAATTATTCATTCAAGAGATTACAATGTAAATTTATAAATAGTTATAATAATTTTTAAATATTATATTTTTTTCTACTTATATATATATATATGAATTATTTTGTGTTCTTATTTTATTGTGTATGTATAAGTATATACATGTATATATATATTTACATCTATAGTAAATAGATGAATTATTTTTATGGATATAAATGATCATTTCCCTACATTATCAATATGTATTTATATATGCATGCATGAATCCTGTATATTTCAAATAAAATTCCCTCGTACATGTATAAAATAATTTATTGTATAAACATGTATATATAATTATAATTAATACACAAACACACACACATATATATATATATAATGTATTTTGATATTAATATAACATTATTATATACATGAATATGTACCAATACGTGTATGTATATACTTTTGGTCCATGAATCATGGTATGTGGGGTGGGGTGTATTATATTTCACATGAAACTTGATAAAAAACAATAAATATATCATATATAAATATGAATTTATTCCATATATCTTTTAATCTCTCACAAAAACTAAAGTTTGAAATTCATTATGTTGTTTTAATTTTTATTTTACCATATAAAACCAATTTTGAATATTTATATAAAACCCTTTGATATATCCCAAAAAAATGAATGAAATTAATAACATCACCACATATCACATATTCTATAATTCATTGTGAATACTCGACCAAAAAAATTATGGATTAGATCGATTAAAATTTTAATGTATATATAATAGTTAAAATAAATGAAAATTCAATTAACCATAAAATGTTACCCTACCAGCATTAATGGAATTTAAAAAATCTAGAAACTATCTAATATATATATATATAACAAAATATAATATTCTAGAAACAAATTAATTATACTCAAGTTATAGATGGACATTGAATGTTCCACATCAAAAAAAATTATATGTTTACCTGTTTCCACCAGTGAATAACATATTGAAATGTCAATTCTAATATAAACCCTTTTATGATATATAATGATGGATGGATACACATATCATAATGATAAAGTATAAACTAATGAAATAAATTAATAAATCAAATTTCATTCATCTTTATAGATAGTATTGTTACATGTACATTTTAAAAATAGAAAAGTAATTATTTTTTATATCACGAAATTCAATCATTTGTTCTCAGAATAATTCTCTGATATAAATTTTTATATAATAGGATAAATCCCATATTTGTTAAGATTCATCCAATGAAACGATCATAGAAATACCCATACACATGCATAGTTTTATTGTCAATATGTTTACTTTTGTTAGTCGGGTATCAAATTATGATGTCTTTCATTCTTGTTAAATCATCCACCATAAGTCCCGGCGATTCAAATATGATCTATACACCCCTATTATACATTAAATATATATATGATACTTCGTCAGGTATATATAATGATTAATCATATTCAGATAAAGTAATTCAATACTTTTTTGTGTGCATAATGATAATATTATATATCAGTACACAAGAATCATAGTCATGGTCATTTTATCATTTCATCATTTGAAATAATACACTATAATGAAAATCATTTTGGGATAAACATAATGTAACAATTACAGAGGTAAATTATCATTACACATCATAAAATGTAAATCCATAATTAAATTTGTGTATAAATCATGGATTAGAGATAAAATATTTGATTCTTTTCAATTTGATATATTTTATGTTTTTTAAACAATATAAAAACCTAATATATGAACCTATTTATAAATTCTTATATCATAAACGTCCACACCAACTTTATATTTTCGAAAAGTTATATATTTGGAAAAAAATAACATCTTCTGTATTCTATATTGCTTCTCAATTTCAGCATCTGATAAAACACTCCCACAGATTAGTTAGTGGAAAAACATTAAAAATAATTATAGTTTGAATAATTGTGGGATTTTTGAATCATTTACAATATTGTTCATATTTTTTCACATATTAAACCTACATGAATTCACATCATCAAGTGTTACAATGTTAGATTTTAGTGTCTATGTTGAATTAATTCTATGTTTGTTATCATTGCTATAACTGCAACCCTATTCCTTATTTTTTTTGTTGAAATAATTTAACTACAAACAATATTGATAATGAGTCCTCAAAAATTGTTTTTTGGGTAATGGGAAAACCATATTGATTTCATAAAAAATGTCACTCTATACATTTCCATTTACATTCATAACCTACACTCTATTAATATATCAGTTAAAATTAAATTTTTATTTCCAAAAGTATAATCACTCAATGAATATTGATAAAACCTTTTAATGTATATCTATATATATATTTATAATTATTTCATTACCATCACATATCATAATCATTTCATTATATTTGGAGGAATACACAATATATTCGTATTGGTTTTAACAATCATTTGTTAATTTCTGACATCTATAAATCTGAATACATTCATTTCATCAACGTATAACTATAGTCTTTTCATAATATAATTCTATGTAATAGAAAATATTTTGTAAATGAAAATGAAAAATATTTCATTTTGATTTAAAAATTAAACATAAAAACTATTATTTTCAAATGATATATGTATTATAAGTGTATGGAACATCTAATTTTCAAAAATAGGTATATATGAAAATATACTATTTATGTAGGGATTATACACAATCCATCATTAAATAATAATCATTCTGATAAATAATTCTATCCATGATAAAACGATATTATCCATATATTCTTCTAAAAAAAATTAGTGAAATTATTGTTTTATCTAACATGGTTATTCACATTATCATGAAAACTATTTTTTATCAAACATATTATATTGATAGATAAAATAAATTAGTTTATGTCACACATCACTTACATAGATTCCTTTGGAAATGATAAATTACTTTAATTTCATATATAGTGACTCATTGATTCCTGATTTTTAAAAATGAAAAAAGTTATTCCATTTATTATTAGCTCTTTTGTATTCAAAAAACATGTAAGGTTTTAATTTAATATTATATCATTAAAAAAATATGAAATAATTTATATAACATTGGTACATTCCGTAGAATATCCATAGAGTATATCAAAATAATGTTAATATTGCAGATAATCCCACCAAATAAAATAATTATTCCTTCTTCATGATAATCTAATGGTTCAATTACCTTGATTTTATTCCTACAAAAACATGTTTAAAAAATTTAACTAAATTTTATTCTTATTTTTTGATATTTTACCCACTTTACTTTTCAATAACATTCCATATTCAAGAAATAATATGAAAAATTCATCCATTTTATACACTTTGATAATATTTTGAAAACATTTATTGAATTAGATAATATTTTTGGAACATTTATGGAGAGAAATGTACGATATATATACTATAAATAATAATAATATTTATATTTATCCCATTGTAAACCTTTAATGAATCAATATATACTTTCATAAGAATACAAATTCATTTTCATTACAATTTTAAAATGTTGTTTCTGAAGAATAAATCATTTATTTAAATAAATTTTTTTGTATAAATGATTCTTAAATCAATAATATATATAAGATGGTTTCGAAATGAATCAATTATAACTACAACCATATAATGATCTTCTCCCTATCAATTATTGGATCATAATATACAATTTACTAAAAATTATTATATTTTCTACAACATAAAATATTATGAACTGATTGCGTTATTCTATAACCAGAAAATATGATCACTTCATAAATTGGAAATCACTAATATGATGAAACATAGTGGATAAACTATTCTCATTAGTGGGAAATGAGGCAATTTAAATATTAAAATGACTCATCTTAGGCTTCGTACTCACTGATTCTTTATTAGTGTTAGGAATCAATATTACGATATCTAATATTAAACTTGTATATTTGAGTAAATAACTCATTTTTCAAACCAACAAATGTGAAAACCCAAATATATTACACTATTATCACAAACTATCAGAATTTTTAGTAATGGTAACACTAAATAAACATAAAAATTAATATACTCAGAAGAAAATCTAGAGCCACTGATATTTGAAATGAAACTACATAATGATAAACCTAGAACGATCATTAAATCATCTCCTTTTATAAGGTAATCCATGGAACCTTACTTTACATGAAACTACCCAGAGGTATGATCTAGGTCTCATCATGTTATGTTTTAGATGTAATCATGTGGATTTTTTAAAGGGTATTTGTATCTCACTTTATTTTTTAATTTTATTCAATTTCATCTATTAATTATTCATGTAAATTTTATTGGAATCATATTGTGAAATCCTTGGTTATTATAGTGTAATAATTTTTATACCAATTAATTATTATTAATTAGTTATTAATTTTAATTTAATGGGACTACTATGTGAAATGTCATACCTAACACACAATAATGGCTTCTCCAAAATTATATGTTCTGTATAAGTCTGAGTTATAGAGAATTATAATATAATACTAATAATATTATATTAAATAATAGTTAAATCTGAGACTATGTATAGAATTAATTAAAATATATAACTATATTATGATTACACATGTTTATAAAATGTTTTTACTTTCATAAAATAAATTTTATAGGTTTCAAATGATAATAAATCTAATTTTAAGCATAAAATACTCTAGTATTTTTTAAAAATTAGTTTTATCCTTTTGATGGAGAACCATTTTTAAATCGAGTATTTAAAAATTTTATATGTCATATTTTAACGAATAAAAATATTATTTAGTAGCGGGACATAAAATTAATTTTTGTTGTATTGTTGGTATTTTTCTAACGAAATTCAATTTTTAATGAATAATGAAAAATACTACATTTTCATTCAAAACTAATTTTTCATCTAATTTAATTATGTAGTAAAATTACCCTAATAATTTGTTTGAATGTATAGTTAAATATACTTTTCATTATTTAATCCACTTTTTATAATTGGATATAATTTCACATTTAAATTAGACATTAAAATGTGTCAATATTTTTATGAATTTTACATTTATAAAACATGTTTTCGCATTTTGAAAAATGAAATGAAATTTAAATTATTTAATGAAAAATTTTGGTTTCAAATTTGTAAATATTAATTCCATATTTTAAATCGTATGGTCAAAACTATGTAAATAGGTCCCTTTTATTTTTTCACTGGACAAATAGTAATATTAGTAATTATATTTAAATATTATAGTTAAAAATTAAATCAGGTAAATATGGTTTAAAAAATATTATAATTACAAAAACTATCTTACAACATTAACTAATTTTATTGGATGATATAGGGATGACCAGTAAAACCATTTGGGAAAATTTTAGTTTTTGGAAGCCACAACGATGTTATAATGAGACTTGTTAATTTAAATTTAGTGTAAAGGAAAACATATTATAATCATTAATATTCTTACTAATTCAAAAATAATATGAGTTTATGTATGTGATATACTTTCCAATAAATTTTAATCAAAATGATTAAATGATTTTTTCATCATGGTAGTTTATTTATAATTTTTATAAATAATATAATTATATTTAATTATGACACAATATTGATACAATAATTGTTTTATTAATGAAGATGTCAAATAAATGATATTATAAATTTTAAAAAATATAATATTTTACATTATTAATGTCATAGAATTTTTTTATATAGATATATGATATTTAATAATACGATTAAATTATTTTCAAGAACTTATCTCTCTATTTAGATTTTTTAATTCAATAAAATGAATTGTTAAAAAATTACCATAATTGATGTTTTATAAAAGTAGAAAATAATTGTATTATTTAAAAATCCTAAAATAATATTACAATCACAAAGAGACTATGATACAGTCAATATTTTAGTTTAGTGTCCAGGTATTGGATATTTACCCCATTTTTTAAATATAAATTGTCTCTTAATAATTTAGATATTGTGACTAAAAATAAAATTAAATATGAATAATTATAGGTAAATTGAAAAAATATTTATTAAGATAAAATAAATAATTGTTTATAAATTAATATATGAGGGTATTTACAAATATCCTCATAGTATTTTTGAAAAATCTCTTTTTGGATTTTATTTAATTGAAAAATTATTTTATATTAATTATATATTTCATGAATTTTGGTGGGTGTCCCTCCCCTCTCTTGTAAAAATGAACACACTCTTCTATAATACTCACACATAAAAAGCCATTATATTCAAACAATAACATCCCAAAACCCTTCCATGAATCCCTACATATATTATTGAGGCCTTTATTTGGAATAAAACTATCTTTAGAGGTGTTAATGTGTTAATCAATGGTGATCAAACGAAGAGGGGGTGTCATTTTTAAGAGCCTTTATTTTATTTCATCGTCCACATTCATTAAATTGTCTTCAAAAAAGATTAAATAATTAAATTATAATCCTCAATATACAATTATGTAGTTATTTTAAAAACCCCATTTAAATCCATATCTACTTCCATAAAATGGGAATGCAATTTAATATTTGTGCATTTGTATGAATTTTAACTTCCACTAACCAATTTAGTTCAATTTCAATTACCATCAACCATTATAGATTATAATGATGGAATTAATAATCATATGTGATATTAATGAAACATTTACCAGTTTTAAATAATAATATTTCAATTATATTCTCACCTTTTGTGCACATAAAAACAATAATGTTGTTCGTCCATATGTGTGAACCACCACCTCTACGAAGCTATGTAAATCATTTTTATTCACCACATCACTTGTATGATATATATAAGTATATTTAAATCATTATTATGATGATAATAATATTATTATAATTATGGAAATACAAAATAATAATTACTTTTTTGCATAATGATCAATGAAGTATGAGAACCTTACTCATTCATATATACCGCCTATCGTCTAAATTAATATAATGTTCTTTATTTTTCAAAACCATGTTTAATGGTTTAATTTAAAATTTATTATTAATTTATAAAATAAATTATTATGATAAAATTAAAATACTATATATGATGAACATATGACCACATGGGATAGTTACATCAAAATCATGTTTATTTTCAACTCAAGTATTGAATATCGACAAAATAGACACTATAAACTTAAATAATTAATTATTATTATAAAATTGTAAAAAGTCATATAAAAGAAATAATAAACATGAAAAATGTTCTGAAGAATTTATAAATGAACCTGTCTTTATTATTCGAGAACATAACTATTGTAAGTGTCATGTCAGACTTAAGGTAAATGAAATCATAACTCAATATCTA
Source organism: Viscum album (assembly GCA_963277665.1). Lineage (NCBI taxonomy): Eukaryota > Viridiplantae > Streptophyta > Magnoliopsida > Santalales > Viscaceae > Viscum > Viscum album. The sequence continues at coordinate 276,491,904 of OY728133.1, forward strand.
TTCCTTGATTAAAATATCCTTGTAATTTGTTTTTTTTCATGAATAAGTTCCAATGAACTATTTTTTAAACGAAATATCTACTAATTAATTTTGTATTTATATTTTTTTACACATAACTATTTCATTGATTTTTCATTAATCTAATGATATAATCATTATAAAGGACCTTGCATTAATATCATTTCATTAAGGCCTGTCTTGATGTTATTAACCATTATTATTCTATAATGGGTATATACAACCCTTTTGACATGTAATATCATTATTTAATATATTATAATGATATTTAATGTTCTATTTAATGCTATAATTTTATTATTTCTATTCACGTGTTTCTAATGTGTAAAATTAATCTTTAACTGAAACCTCATTTTTAATGTTTTAAATGTTTCTTATTCTAACTCATTATAACTATGGTCTATATTTTAAAAAAAATTAATTATTGTTTTATATACTCATTAATGTTTTTAAGAGTAAACTACTTTAAAAAGATTCAATGTTTAAATGGACATGTTTATTAAAAACATATTTTATTATATTTTAATTTTATTTTGGAAATGGATTTATTTTATAAAATAACATGGAGTATTTTTTTCACACAAAATTCATGAATGAAATTTCTCATTATCATGTCTTTATCTTGTATTGATGTTTACATTATATGTTTACAATTTTATTTTATTATAATATGTTTTCATGTATGAGTGTGCAGATTGTAATGATGAGATGTGACTTCAATGTAGAAATGTTTTGTTAAATTATGATAGATTTATGTGTTATGATTATGTCATGTTTTATGAGAACTTTATATGTATAAGGGAGGTTGTGTGATAAATTGAGGTTGAGTGGTTCCATGATGGATCTCTAATGCATTGGGTAACAATATTGAGGTTATAATTAAGTATTATCATAATAGATTTTGGAAATATACAGTGATGGGTATTCCAAACATAACCACGGAGGTTACTCCCTATGTAGTTGTGAATGATACAATAAAAGTTGGACATGGATTCCAAAAGTTACCATTATGATTTATGATTTATAATTAGTTTTTATTGAATCTTGTTACTTCAATAGGTATGTAAAAAAAATATTTCTTATGGATGAAAAATATAAATTTGTGAAAATGTTTTCATGTGTTATAAATATTCATGGAGTAAAGGTTTTATTCATTATTATATTTTATGTAATGGGATTTTAATGTTCATACAATTTATTTGAAATTTTTTCTAAATGTTATAAGGATGAGTAAGATAAAATAATAATTCAATAATAAATTTATAATGAAAGAAAATTATATTTATTTTTAAAAATATCTATAAAATAGAAGAAATGGATATTTTTTTAGTTGTATACACTTTGAATAAGATTGTGTTTTCATGTAATAGTTATGGAATAATTCTGTATAACACTAAACCTAAATAGTTTCTCCCCGTGAAATCATAAATTAATTAATAATAATGTAACATTTATGGATGTGTCCTTATAGTGGGTATTACAAGATGGTCTCAGCAAATGGGGGGATATGATGTTTTCATAAGAGTTTGGGATATCATCATGGGTTTATAATTTAATTGATTTTCACATTTTCAATTTCAAATAAACCCCCTTGATACATTATCTTCTGAAATATTATTTTTTCTGATGGGTTTTTGGAGACATTCAACTTTGAGGTAATTAATGGTTATTAGTTTTTGGATGAAAAATGAGAGGTTCGAAATAATATTTGAGTTTTTCATGATGTTATGGTTATTTTTGAGGTAAATATAATAATATTCAAATATAAAATGTATTATATAGTTTTTGAAAAAGGAAAATAATAGGACCAGTGAAAAACCGTCGATCCAACATGGCTACAGGGATTATAACAACAATTGAAGAGGAACAAGGGTGTATCACCTACCACTAGCACATGTATAGTCTCTATTTAGGAAGATATTTTTCAATTAAACTACTTTATGAAATAATTTGAAGTTGATTTTGGGTACATTATTTTTTCAAAATAGTTTTCCTTATTATTGGAAAAGGAATTAGTGATTATGTGATAAATTATATACAGGAACGCATTGACTATTTTAATATCTTAAAATTATTAAGATAAATATAAAAGTATGGGATTTTATTTGAGATGTAATGGTTGAATTTTTATTTTGGATGAATCTATGTTTATATTGAGGACATATAGGGATTGGGGTTTTTTATGGAAGTGATTACCCTATCATAGAGAAAATATGACTAGGTTAATTATTTTTTCAATGGGAAATTAAGTGTGTTTGACATTATTTGGAGATAAGAGTTACAATTTAACTTTGAAGACTATCTTGTGAAATACATTTAATTTTTTGTTTTAAATATGAGTTTGCATAATTTTGAGGAATTTTAAGGACATTATTATAGCAATTTTTTATAACATTTGATATTACAACTAAATTTCATAGATTAATGGTTTTTTTATTTATAAAATGGTTTTTTATTTTTGCGGAAATATATTATTTTATATTAAACATTTTTGTTATGGTTAATATTCTAATATAAGATGAATAGATATATTTTTTTCTATATTATTTGATTCAATAAATGTTGATTCCAATGTTTTATGATAGAATAAGTAATATTGAATAGTCATTATTTGGTGAAATGAATAGTTTGTGGTAGAAAATAATTAATGGATGAATGTATACTTGAAAATTAATTATGTTTCCTTCTTAGTCAAGCATATAAATAAATTCCTCAATACGGTAAAAAGGATATTAATTTTTTTTCCATTTACCTTTCCTATTGTGAAAATAATGAGCATTCAACCCTTCAAAGTTTTTTGGTTTTTTTGATTGATAACATTTTCTTGATAATGTTTTCCATCATTCTCCATCAGAACAAGAAAATTGGTTTTTCTTCCATATCCATGTTTTTCATGAATGTAATCCTAGTAATTTTTATCTATAGTTTTATCTATATATTCAATTAATTATATTAATTTGGTGTATATATTTACCATATTTCTGGTGTGGGATTTATATAAAGGTATTTTGAATAGTAATACCCTAGTAAAAAATCCGTAGTTGAAATTGCGAGGAAACAATTTCCAGGTGAGAATGAAACATCGTAGGAAAATATAGAATATTATATTTTAATAAATAAATAATTATTTATTATATATTTATATTATCTTAATGGTAACACTATATGAAAAATTATAATTTAAAAAATGGGTAGCTCTAAACTCATATGTTTCACATAAGAATAATTTATACATAAAAATAATACAATATAAATATTTTTATTTTAAATGTTAGTTAAAGCCTAGAAGTTTTATTTGATGAAATGAAAAAAAGACTAACTATATTGTGTTTAAAAATGTTTTTTGAATGTTTTTACCATTATTTTATAAATTTTATAGGATTAAATTGAGAATAAATCCATTTTTAAGAATAAAATGTTGTTATCAATTTTTCAAAGGTTGTTTTACCGCCTTTAGATGGAAATCCATATCTAAATATAGTTTCAGAAAATGTTATATGTTCTTATTGAAAATAATAACTACTTATTTGGAATCTGGACATCAAAATATACATTTATGGAATTTCAGTTTTTTTGGATTAAATTCTTTTTTTAATGAATAATGATAAAATATTACATTTTAATTCAGAACAGCCTTATCATCTAATTTAATAATGTATTCAGTTTATATTTTTAATTTGGTTAAATTTATAATTAAATAAATTTATTATAACAAAATTCAATGTTGGTCATTGGTTATAATTTCATATTTAAATCGACTATAAATGCATGTCAATAGTTTTATGGTTTTTACTTTTAAAAACATGGTTTCTACAATTAGAAAATAAGAATTAATTTTATATTAATTATTAAATATTCTATTTCTTGAACATGGAAAAATGGATTCCATATTTGAAATAATATTTACCAAATTATTTAAATAGGTCCCTTTTTTGGACATGATAAACAGTAATTTTAATAATTATTCTTATTTAACACATTTAAAGGATAAATTAGGTAAATAAATGAAAAATAATATTAAAATAAAACAAAACATCCCTATAATTTTTCCTTATCCTATTTAATGAGATATTTATAAATAATAAAACCATTGGGAATAAAAATTTTATTTTTGATGCCACTTGGGTGTGATTATGTAACACCCCGAGATTTTATGAAAAATATTCTTTTAATTTTGTTAATTTATTGTGTTTTATGCTACACCTAAATTACCTTGCCCTATACACAACACCGTTTTTTCTTGCAGTATACGCAACACTATTCTTGGATCGTGTTACAAAATATTTTGATAATAGTTATTCTACGCAACATTGAGTATATATATATATATATATCTTCAATGTAAAATGAAATATGGTTGGATTCTATTATAAGAAACAACGAAGGATTCTTGCACAACACGCAACCCTAACTTGGCTTGCATTACACGTAATTACGACCTTCCTCGATAGCGTGTGTTGTACGCAATACCGGGTTTTACTAAACAACGATATATTATTATAAACTAGCCATTATGAATAGTATTAAATAAATTTTGAATTTTATAACAATATTATTCATATTACACATTTTCTATAACATGGTATACGGACAATATAAAATTTTTGGGTAAAATAAGTATTTTTAAAAAAATGCAGTTTTGCCACCTTTTGATGGCGCACCCACTTTAAATCTAGTTTTTTAAATTTTTTTAAGTTCAATTTGAATAAATAAAATTATTATTTGGAATCAATAAATAAAAATTTACTTTGGATAAATTTTTCATATTATTCTGGTAACTTTCATATTTTGATGAATAGTAAAAACACGCTATATTTTAATTAAAAACAACTTTTTTTCATCACAAAAATTTTTATGGGTAAATTATAATATTGGAAGGTTTTAAAGTATAAATAGAATATATTTTTACCATTTCATATAATGTATGTCATTAGCATTGATTTTAAATTAAATTCGTAGGTTAAATCAATTCAATCTTTTGCAATGTTTTAAAGAAAAACATGTTTTCTTTCAACAACGGGATTATTTTTAATTTAATTTCTGCAACTTTTGTGTATTGAATTTGGAAAAATGGATTCTATTTTTGGAATCAGTGGGTCCATATTATGTTAATAAGATACTTTTTATTTTTGGTAATTATGAATAGTAACTACAGTAATGTTTATTTACCATAGTTAAAGGTAAATTGGGTAATTAAGGGTAAATATAATTTTATAAAATTACCCTAACACATGGAAAAATTATATTTGATGGCTAAACGTACACCCATATAACCTAAGGGTCGAATTAGATTCATTTTATGGACTTTTGACCATTAAAATAATTAAATTATTATTAAAACCAAAGAAAGTGACAACATGTCACTCTCTTAAATCTTATAAGTATAATAATTTTAATTTAGTGATAAAAATCATAAAACATAGAACATTTATAGTCTCCAGAATTCTAATAAAATTATCTACATCATGATAATTTATTTAGAATTTTTAGGGATTAAATAATCGGCATTAATGGTGATACATTAATGATACAGAAATTATTTATTAAGTGAAAAATAAGTAATATAGTTTTTATTGAAATAATAATACACATTAAAAGTCCCACAAACCTGACCAAAACTTATTGGTAGTGTATATATACACCTTAATCATCCAATGACCTAGTATATAACCGTTTGGAGCCTTATAAATGTGATTATGACACATATAGTATTTTATTTTAAATGATGCCAAAGTTGTCACCTTCATAATTTAATAAATATAACAATTTAAATATTGTGATTCTAAGATGATAAATTCGAGTAAAAGTATTATTGTAAAATCTAATAGATTTATCTTCATAATGGAATTTTAATTTTAATTTTAATGCAAAAAATCAGTATATTAAATAATTATATAAAAATGATGTAGTAATTATTTTATTAAGAGATAAAAAAAATAAATGGTTTTAAAAATAATAAAATAAATATTATATGAACAATTTAATGTGATCCACTAATTTTATAGATACATATAAACTTTTATGAATCTATTAAAGCTTTTATTTCTAACATATCATATGTATATATTTTATTTAAAATCATATAAATGAATAGTGTCAAAATTGACACTATTGTTTTTTTATAAAAATAACATCTTATAAAATTGTTTAAAAATCACATAAATATTTAAAAATTATAAATTTAAATTTATATGGTCTATAATATTATAAAGTGACCAATTATGGAAAATTCACAACAAATAAGTAATTATTTTCTATAATTTTAAATTTAGAATTTTATTACCACAAATAAACATAAATAGATTAAATAAGGATAAATCAAAATGATAAGGTTTAAAATAAGATCCAAACATGTCTAAATTTGATCGGTTGATGAGATTAAAACCCTATCTCATCTAGTATTCAAATATTAGTCATTTTGGAGGTATTTACGTGGGTTTAGATTCATTATAAATTAATATTTTTAAGAATTCCAAAGGTGCCCCTCTCCTCCCTTAAAAAAGGGCACCTCCTCCCTCTCATCCAGACACCACTTTGAGCCATAAAGATCGGCCAAACCCTACCCAATTCTCTTACCCACTTCTATAGAATCATACTAGAGGTTTTGGTCGTCTTCAAAGACCAACCCTAGTGCCCTAAGAGGAGGTTAAGAAGAGGTGTGTCAAAAAAAGAGGTAATATCCATTACCGATCTTTTCCAAATTCTTTCTTCTTCAACTTCTTCTTATTTAGTTGTTTCATTATGAAGTAATAACATAATTATCACTCATATACTGATATGTTATTATAAGTATGAAACAACCCAATTTCACCATCTATCCATCCTACGGAAAACATAATCACCGCATGTGCGTACGTACGGAATACCGTCTCCACGCTGTGGTGTAATCTATTTTCCACCAGCACCATACTTGGATGGGTATAATGGTGTAAATAATAACTATATATGATTATTTTAATGTGATATTGATTCTGAAATAGTATACATACACTCCAATACAATTCCACGATCATGGGAATGATATCATCACTCCTGCGTACGTATGGAATACTGTCTCCACGATGTGATGTGATTCGTTCTACATGATCTTCATTGCATAATGATTATATAGATGAATTGAATGAATAAATATGATATATTGTACATTAATACCATTCTGGAAATGATGTATCTATAACCTAAATATAAGAATAATAATTAATTTGACAAAACACGCATAAGAACAAAAAGTTATAAACACCCAAATAACAAGTAGCAATGAAATATTACTACTAAGAAGCTAATAATATGACCATATATGATATCATAACAATAATTATGATTCTGGAATAAGTCAATAACATTATTTAAATCATTATACAGGAGGTTTGGACACTTACGAAGCAAATCAGACCTAAGGTAAGGGAAAATATCACAATCACATTTTTATCCGTGATTGTTTATACTTTGGTATTTACTGGGGTGTATTTGGTCATCCACATCCATGTTTCCTCAATATGTAATATTTTTTCCATCCACCTAAAACTGTTTAAATCCAATTTTACCATTCAGTGAGTTTTTAGTAAAAGATATGAAAGGAATCTTTTGTCGTTTTTCGTATGAGGTAATTTTTGACTTTTCCGACAAATGTATGAGAAGAATGTTTTTTTAACTTATACGGCATGAATGGATTTTTAAAACATTATTTCGAAGAAGCTTCCTTTACAAGTTTTCAAGTTTATTTTTAAACAACTTCTTTTAGTTTAAAATTGTATGACATGTTAAAAAAGTAAAATGTTTTTGAAGTAGAAAGGATATTTTCCTCAAGAATGGAGTTCAAGTGTTTTATCAAAATTATTTTCCATATAAGATAATATAGGGTTCTGTTTTTATCTCTATTATTACATTGATTTAATTATGTTGTGATTGAATTATTTTTAGGAATTTCTTTATCTTATATGAATTGTTTGATGATGTCACGATGTTTAAGATTCCCATTTTTATTACATGGGTTATGCTATGATGTATGGTTTATGATTTTGTGGCACACATAAGAATGGTATAATTATGAGATTGTTGGGACCTATATCTCCCTATAATGCATTGGGTAAAGATTTTATATCTCATGAGATAGACATGACTGGAATGGCGAGTTAAACCGGTTCAATGAAACTGGACTGAAACGAGGAATGAACTCGGTTCAGAAATGGACTCTGTCCACTAAGATAGTCTTAGAAATGAGTCTTAACTAATAGGAAATGATTCTATATGATTATGTGTGTATGCCACAAAGTTTCATGTTTTAATTTATGATTATTGGGATTACATTTCACTACTATGATTTATCCCATGTTATGATATTATGATCTCTTTTGCAGGTTAAGATTTCCAAAATGTTATGTTATTATGAATATGATGTGATTGATATTTCTTTTGATTACCCTTACTGAGCATTTGAGCTCACTATTTTATGTTTTTCCCCAGGGTATAAAGAAATGTTTTAGGTAAAAAAAGAAAGATCTTTATAGGAGATGTTGAAGATCTTTTACCACGATTAGAAGATTATATTCTGAGTTTCCAAAGACACTAAACTATTACGGTCCTTGTGTGTGTGTTTTTTTTGTTATGTACTAAGTATTCCACAAAAGTAATGTAATGTCCATGTATGTCATGTTTCAGGTCTCTACAGTTGGTATCAGTGGAAAGGTTTAGTCAACCTTTGGAAACTAGGATGCGAGAACTTTAGTGAGATCTCTAGAGATATTTCTAAGGTATGTCTAGGGATGTCCCTAAGGTTAAGTATAAGTATATGTTATAGTCCTAGAATTACGGTAACGATATTAGAATTAAACCTAGGATGTTAGATGTTTAAGGTACTCCCCCTTGATTATGTTATTTTCCTTGTATGATTTTTTCCTCTCACAGAATTCTTTCTGTGTTTTAGTCAATGGAGGGAACCAGAAAGAATTCAGTTAGCATTGAATCCAATAGACAAATTAGTGACTATGAGCAACAAAATTGCATAATTCCTAGAGAGAAAGATATTGTGATTATGCCAAATCAGTCATCGTGATATATTATTAACAAATTGAAATATAGTCGTATGCCAAATTCATCAAATAAGAGGAAGATAGACTTTTATGCATGTTCGCATGTTGAGGAGAATGAAGAAAGGAAGATTGATATTTCTAAAGAAGGGAAGAAGAACCTTGAAGAATACCTCAAATGGAGGGACATATGTTATCTGTGTGGAGAAAAGGGACATAGGGTGACAGACTGTTATGGAGTTCAATGTCTTATTTGTGGAGAACATGGGCATTACCCAACTCAATGCCCTGACCTAAAAAGTTACTTCTAAATTAAGGAAGGACTTATTCCAAGACAATCATTGAAGATGATGGTTTGAAGTGTTTATGTATTGGTATTCATGAATAATGTTATTGAGGTACTTTTATGGTATATTGGAATATCTATGTATTTGTCCATTGTGGTTTTCTATAAGAATATGACATCGGAAACCCTGAAAAGTGATTGAAATAATTTTGGAAAGCAGATGATATTCACCTAATGAAGGGATAAAGAGAATCTAATATGTTTGATAGTATTCATGAGCTCATGATTGATATAAGGAGTAAGTGATATCATGGTTTGAGTATATAGAATTTTGACGATTTTGGTATGTGGAAAGAGTTAACTTTTGACAGCATTAATGTTTTCACTAAGGTTTAATGGGTATTCAATTTTCAAGAGAATACAAGATTAAGGTATTCACATGATTGGAATGTGACCAACAACATAATGGGGGATAAATGATGGTTGGTTTTCTGTATACTATGAGCATCATATTATTATAGATAAAGATTGGAATGGATTATGTTGGTCATAAGATAGTATTGTTTAATGATAGAACTTTTTTCGATATTATTAATGGGATGTTATAGTAATGTAGTTTTAGAAAAAGGAAAACCTCCAAGACGGGTGATAGCCCATCGCGTCAGACAAGGCTGTGGGAATCGAACCCACAACCGAAGTGCGACTGGCCTTTATCACCTACCACTGGCCTATAGGAAGTCCCTGGTCAGTAGAAACTAGTTTTATTTTATTAAGCGGTATGATATATGTAGTATAAGTTAATTTTTGGAACCATATACGATTAATCTAACCATAATATGGACTTATAACTTTTTCTAACCTTTTTTTTGAAAGAGATGGAATGACCCATCATTCTATCACATGATCTGATAACACATCACGAATAACAAATTCAACTTCATTTCTTTATGGGATGAAGTGGAAATTGTTCAATTCATGAACAACAGTGAGATTGTACCAAAATCATGTAAGTATTTCTTTTAAATCGTCAACTTTAGGGAAATGATCTTGAAAACCAAAAATGTTGTCCTAGTTCCCTTATATCCGATGAATCAGATGGTACCTTAGACCATCACAAATATATAGATTTGTGATTGTTGGCTTTTTTATAGCCATGTTCTCTACCACTCCCCATCAAAACTAGATGGTTAGATTTTTATTCTATATTCATATTTTCACCTATGTTCTCCTACGTGGAAACCTAGTGATGAGTTAATTTGGGTAACCATTACATTTCATACATTAGTTTTTAAATCCATGTTTTGGTATTCCTTTTTACGATGTGGGTTTCTATTAAACAAAATTTTGAGTAGTAATCCATTTATAAACCCAACGAATTCCGAGGTTGAAATTCATTTTAAGGGGGGTAAAATGTAACACCCCTAGATTTTATGAAAAATATTCTTTTAATTTCGTTAATTTCTTGTGTTGTATGCTACACCAAGATTACCTTGCGCTATACGCAACACTGTATTAGCTTGCAGTATACGCAACACTATTCTTGGATCGTGTTCCACACAATTTTGATAATAGTTATTCTAAGAAACATTGAGTATATATATATATATATATTCAATGTATAAATGAAATATGGTTGGAATCTGTTATATGAAAAAATGAAGGATTCTTGAACAACACGCAACCCTGACTTGGCTTGCATTACACGTAATCGCGACCTTCCTCGATAGCGTGTGTTGTACGCAATACCGGGTATTACTAAACAATGATATATTATTATGAACTAGCCGTTATGAATAGTATGAACTAAATTTTGAATTTTATAATATTATTATTCATCTTACACATTTTATAGAACATGGTATAAGAACAAAATAAATTTTTCGGGTAAAATAACTATTTTTCAAAAAATGCAGTTTTGCCGCCTTTTGATGGCGCACCCACATTAAATCTAGTTTTTGACATGTTTATATGTTCAATTTGAAAAAAATGAAATTCTTATTTGGAATCAAGAAATAAAAAATTACTTTGGATAAAATTTTCATATTATTCTGGTAACTTTCATATTTTGATGAATAGTAAAAACACGTTATATTTTAATTAAAAACAACTTTTTTTTATCACAATAATTTTTATGGTTAAATTATAATATTGAATGATTTTAAAGTATAAATAGAATATATTTTTACCATTTAATATAATTTATGTAATTAGCATTGATTTTACATTAAATTCATAGGCTAAATCAATTCAATCTTTTGCAATGTTTTAAAAAAACCCGTTTTCATTCAACAACAGGATTACTTATAATTTAATTTCTAAAAATTTTGTGTATTGAATTTGTAAAAATGGATTCCATATTTGGAATCAGTGGGTCCAAATTATGTTAATAATATACTTTTTATTTTTGGGAATTATGAATAGTAACTACGGTAAATTTTATTTACATAGTTAAAGGTAAATCGGGTAATTAAGGGTAAATATAATATTATAAAATTACCCTAACACATGAAAAAATTCTATTAGATGGATAGAAGTAGACCCATATAACCTAAGGGTCGTATTAGATTCATTTTATGGACTTTTGACCGTGAAAATAATTAAGTTATTATTAAAACCAAAGAAAGTGACAACATGTCACTCTCTTAAATATTATAAGTATAATAATTTTAATTTAGTGATAAACAACATAAAACTTCGAACATGAATATTCTCCAGAAATATACTAAAATTATCTACATCATGATAATTTATTTAGAATTTTTATGGATTAAAAAATAGGCATTAATGATGATACATTAATGATACATAAATTATTTATTAAGTGAAAAATAAGTAATATAGTTATTATTGAAATAATAATACCCATTAAAAGGCCCAAAAAACTAACCAAAACTTATTGGTAGTGTATATATACACCTTAAAAATCCAATGACCTAATATATAACCTTTTGGAGCCTTATAAATATGATTATGACACTTATAGTATTTTATTTTAAATGATGCCAAAGTTGTCACCTTCATAATTTAGTAAATATAACAATTTAAATATTGTGATTCTAGGATGATAAATTCGAGTAAAAGTATTATTGTAAAAGATAATAGATTTATATTTATCATAGGATTTTATTTTTAATTTTTATAAAACAAATCAATATATTAAATAATTATATAAAAATGTTGTAGTAATTATTTTATTAAGAGATAAACCAAATAAATTGTTTTAAAAATAATAAAATAAATATTATATGAACTATTCAATGTGATCCACTAATTTTATAGATAAATATGACCTTTTATGAATCTATTAAAGCTTTCAGTTCTAACATATCTTCTGTATATATTTTATTTAAATTCAAATAAATGAATAATGTCAAAATTCACACTATTGTTATTTTATAAAAATAACATCTTATAAAATTGTTTAATAATTACAAAAATATTTATAAATTATAAATTTAAATTTATATGGTCTATAATATTATAATTTAACCAATTATGGAAAATTCACAACATATAAGTAATTATTTGTTATAATTTAAAATTTAGAATTTTATTACCACAAATAAACTTAAATAGATTAAATAAGGATAAATAAAAATGATAAGGTTTAAAATAAGATCCAAACATGTCTAAATTTGATTGGTTGATGAGATTACAACCCTATCTCATCTAATATTCTAATATGAGTCATTTTTGGAGGTTTTTAAGTGGGGTTAGATTTTTTATAAATTAATATTTTTAAGAATTCCAAAGGTGCCCCTCTCCTCCCTTATAAAAGGGAACATCCTCCCTCTCTTCCACACACCACTTAGAGACTTCATGCTCGGAAAAACCCTGCACAATTCTTTTATCCACTTCTCTAGAATCATCCTGGGGGTTCTAGTCTTCTTTAAAGACCAACCCTAGTGCCCTAAGAGGAGGTTAAGAGGAGGCGCATCAAAAAAAAAGAGGTAATATCCATTACCGATCCTTTCCAAATTCTTTCTTCTTCAAATTATTCTTATTTAGTTGTTTCATTATGAAGTAATAACATAAGTATCACTCATATACTGATATGTTATTATATGTATGAAACAATCCTATTTCACCATCTATCCATCCTACGGAAAATGAAATCACCGCGCGTGCGTACGTACGGAATACCGTCTCCACGCTGTGGTGTAATCTATTTTCCACCACCACCTTACTTGGATGGGTATAATGGTGTAAATAATTACTATATATGATTATTTTAAAGTGATATTGATTCTGAAATAGTATACATACACTCAAATACAATTCCACGATCATGGGAACGATATCATCGCTAATGCGTATGTACGGAATACCGTCTCCACGATCTGATGCGATTCGTTTTACATGATCTTCATTGCATAATAATTATATAAATGAATTGAATGAATAAAAATGATATATAGTACATTAATACCATTATGTAAATGATGTATCTATAACCTAAATAGAAGAATAAGAATTAATTCAACAAAACACGCATAAGAACAAAATGTTATAAACACCCGAATAACAAGTAGCAATGAAATATTACTACTAAGAAGCTAAGAATATGACCATATATGATATCATAATAATAATTATGATTCTGGAATAAGTCAATAACATTATTTAAATCATTATACAGGAGGATCAGACACTTACAAAGCAAATCAGACCTAAGGTAAGGGAAAATATCACAATCTCATTTTTATCCGTGATTGTTTATACTTTGGTATTTACTGGGGTGTATTTCATCGTCTACGTCCATGTATCCTCAATATGTAATATTGTTTCCATCCACCTACAACTGTTTAAATCCAATTTTACCCTTCGGTGTGTTTTTAGTAAAATATATTAAAGGAATTTTTTGTCGTTTTTCGTACGAGGTACTTTTTGACTTTTCCGACAAAAGTACGAGAAGAATGTTTTTTTAACTTATACGGAATGAATGGATTTTTAAAACATTACTTCCAAGAAGTATCCTTTACAATTTTTCAAGTTTATTTTTAAAAAACATCATTTAGTTTAAAATTGTATGACATATTAAAAAAAAGGAAAATGTTTTTGAAGTAGAAAGGATATTTTCCTCAAGAATGGAGTTCAAGTGTTTTATCAAAATTATTTTCCATATAAGATAATATAGGGTTATGTTTTTATCCCTATTATTACATTGATTTGATTATGTTGTGATGGAATTATTTTTATGAATTCCTTTATCTTATATGAATTGTTTGATGATGTCACAATGTTTAAGATTCCCATTTTTTTACATGGGTTATGCTATGATATATGGTTTATGATTTTGTGGCACACATAATAATGGTATCATTATGATATGGGTGGTACCTATATCTCCCTCCAATGAATTGGGTAAAGATTTTCTATCTCATGAGATAGACATGGCTGGAACGGCGGGTTAAACCGGTTCAGTGTAACAGGACTGAAATGAGGAATGAACTCGGTTCAGAAATGGACTTTGTCCACTAAGATAGTCTTGGAAATGAGTCTTGACTAATAAGAAATGATTCTATATTATTATGTGTGTATGCCACAAAGTTTCGTGTTTTATGTTATGATTATTGGGTTTACATTTCACTACTTTGATTTATCCCATGTTATGATATTGTGATCACTTTTGCAGGTTAAGATTTCCAAAATGTTATGTTCTTATGAATTTGATGTGATTGATATTTCTTTTGTTTAACCTTACTGAGAATTTGAGCTCACCACTTTAGGTTTTTTTCCCCAGGATATAAAGAAATGTTTTAGGTTAAAAAAGGAAAGATCTTTATAGGAGATGTTGAAGATCTTTCACCACGATTAGAAGATTATATTCCGAGTTTCCAAAGACACTAAACTATTATGGTCCTTGTGTGTGTGTTTTTTTGTTATGTACTAAGTATTCCGCAAATGTAATGTAATGTCCATGTATGTCAAGTTTCTGGTCTCTACAGATAATGACAGTTCTAACTTTTAATTTCAAGTAAAGGAAAATATGTTATAAAAAATTATTTTTCTTAAAAATTAATCTATAGGTTTTTATATATTATCTATTAGAATATAAATATACATTATAATACTTAAAAAATTTTCACCATCATGATATTTTTTCTGTAATTTTTATACATTAAATAATAATATTTAATTATGACACAATGATGATGCAATGATTTCATTATTAATGAAGTAATGAAATAAATGATATTATAAATTTTATAATAAATCTATTTTATATAATTTATTTCTTATAATATTTTTCTAGGAGAATATCACATGTTATAAGAAAATTAAAAGGTGTTTTTTAATTTATCTCTCTTTTTAGATTTAATTTAAATTCAATAAAATGAATTGTGTATAAATTGACATAATTAATGCTTGATAAAAAATCATTTATTAAATTATTTAAAAATTATAAAAACATTTTAAAAACAAAAAGTGGGTCCAATAAAGTCTAATATTTAATTAATTGTCCAATTAAGAGAAATTAACTGCATATAAGTAAATCTAATAGCCTCATAATAAGGAAAATTGTGTTACATTAATTAAAATTAAAACATAATAAATAAGGTTAAAACGAAATGATAATAAGAAAAAGAAAACCTATAAATCTATTTAAATTTTTTAATGAGAGTATTAAAAGAAAAAATCATCTTATCTTATTCATATTTCATGTGGGATCCTTTTTAATAAAAAATATATTTATATTAATTAAATATTTTATGAATTTCAAAGGGTTCCCTTCTACCCTCCTATAAAAAGTATTCCAATATTCTCTAATAATCACACATAGAAAGAATTTTGGATTGTCCATTTCATAACCATAACAATTTCTAGGATCCATCCACACATTCTAGAGGCATTATATTTAGCAGAAAAACCATCGTATGTGTGTTAATGTGTTCTTAAAATGTGATCAATCCTAGAAGATGTATCATTTTCTATGAGTTTCTATTTTATTTCTTTTTCCACATCCTTTAGATCATTTTATAAAAATATAAAATAATAAATACAATATCCTCAATATAAAAAGATGTGATAATGTTAATATCATCCCCTAAACCCATCTCTACATCCATGAAAAAATGGAATTAATCATTAATGTGTAAGTGTGAATTATCACCTCGATGAACCGATTTAGTTCGTCTTCCATTACCTTAACTCATGATCAGGTATAATGGTGGTATAAATATTAATATTTTTTATTCATGAAGTAATTTTTATTTTTAAACAAAAATATTTGGTTTATGTTCAAACATTCAATGATCCTTAAATCAATGATATCTTTCATGCGTATGTATGATATATCACCTCCATGAAGTGATGTGAATCATTTTATTCACAAGATAACTTGTATGTTATATATATGTACATTGAAATGATTATAATAATAATAATAATATCATTATAATTTTGGAAATAAAAAATAATTATAACCAAATTTCTATAGTGATAAATGAAAAATTAATACATTACTCATGCGGACATACGACCTTCTGTCTCCATTAGTATAATGTTGTTCATTTTTCATAATCATAATTAATGGTTTTATTTAAAAATTATTATTATGTTATATATTATATGAATATTTCGTGAATAATATTCAATATATGATGGAATTTTGACAACATGGAATATTGACTTCAAAACCATGTTTATTTTGGACTCATGTATATAATATTAACAAACCATCTGATATGAACATAAGAAATTAAATAATTTTCATAACAAAGTTACAAGTGATATGAAATAAATAATAAAATAAAAAATGGATCTTAGGAATGTATAAATTAGTTTATTATTTTATTTACAGTCATAACAATTGTGTTTTCTATGTCAGGCTCAAGTTAAGTGAAATTATAACTCAATAATATTCAATTAGTTAAATATCCATGTTATTGGATTTTTTTCCATGAATGTTTTTGAATGAAATATTACTATTTTATACTATAAATCCATTTATACTAGTCATATTTATCTTTTTCAGGAATAATTTTTTCATTAATTTTTTCTTTAATCTAATTATATGATCTTTAGGATGGACTTCATCTCAATCTCCATTTAATGAGGCATATGTTGAAGTTATGAACCATTATTTTCCATTCAGGTCAATATACAACCTATTTGACATTTAATTTCATGAATTAATATATTATCATGATATTTAATGTTTTTAATTATATTTTTTAATGATATTTATTTATGTGTCTATCAGGTGTTAAATGAATTGTTAACTAAAACATTATTTTAAATGTTTTATTGATATATTCTTTTAAATAATATTCATTAATTTCATTGTCATAAAATTGTTTGATGGATTTTTTTGTGTAATTTAATGTTTTAAAGAATAATTTTTTTCCAATAGTTTCATAGCGTAATGGCACACCTTGATAAAAAAATATTCTTTTAAAATGATTTAATTGTAGTTTTAAAATTGATTATTTAACTCAATAAAGATGATTTTTTTAACATACCTGCAATAAATAGAATTTTTTTCTTTCATGTCTTTAGTATTTTTGGATGTTAGCTATACATGTTTGGAAATTTTATTTACAATAATATTTTTTCATCTATGATTTTTCTACCTAGTAATGTTGATATGTGACTTTTATGTGGAAATGTAATTTTTTTCCTTTATGATTGATTTATGTGTTATGATTATGTCATGCTTATTGGGATTAGTTTATGTATACTAGTTGTTCTATGATAAACTATGGGTGGGTGATCCCAAGATAGGTCATCCATTAATTGGGTAATGAGAATGAGGTGAACATTAAGGTTTATCCTATGAGATTTAGGGGATATAAATTGATTGGTATTCCAAAAAAACATCATGGTTACTCTCTTTGAACCTGTAAAAGAAAAAATGTAATTATGATATGGATTCCAAAAGATACCTTTACAATTTATGATTTCTAGTATCGATTTTATGAATATTATTATTTCATGAGGTATACTATGTTGTTTAGTGTTTATAGGGGAAAATTATGATTTTGGGAAAATGTTTTAATTGTTTTCAAATATTCATGGATTCCAATTTTATTCCTATGTGAACATTTAATGATCATATCAGGTGTCTGAAATGATTTCCATAGGGTATAATAATGGGTAAAAGAATTGAAGAAGTGAAGATGAATTTTATAAAGAAAATAAATCATGTTTATTTTATAAATTATCTTATGGAAGAAATGAATAATGTTTTACTTGTATACACTTTGTATAATTTTCAGTTTTTATACATTAGTTATGGACTAATTATCTAAAACTATAAAACTAAAATGATCCTCAATGTGGTTTTTTTATTTAACTCAACATTATGTATCATTTATGGATGTGGCCTGAAAAATATTCCCAACATTAAATAAATATGTTCTAACAGAATTGCTGATTAATAATTTATACAACCAACAAACCTATGTTACTCACCCAAAAATAGAATCATGTATATATATATATACATATATAAATGTACAATATTAATAAGTTACATGAACCATTCAGGTAATTGTTTATAAAAATATGATATTCCAGTATAACATGGTTAAATCTAAAGTAATATATTTCAATATCTATTAAAATTTATACATAAGAGTTGACCCTCCAGGTAGATATGTAGTTTGACCTAAATTCCCATTATTATGTATAACATTACTCATATGTGAAAATAATTTTCCATAACATTAAAATAAATGGGTATCATTATTTTAAAAAATAATCATTTATGAACAAATAAAAATTTAAATAGAATCATTTTATATGTTAATATTATTTTATAAATAATGAACCCATATAAATTGTTTATTTTCTTCTCTTATTAAAAAAATTTATTTCTATATAATAAAAATTAACACCTATTTCTTCAAATGGTATTTCATCTATTAACATTAAATATTTTTAAAATATAAATGTTTTATAAAAATTTAATTAGTTAATAATAACATAATATAATTAATAAATGTATTTAGAGACTAGTTATCAATGAAATATCCCATAATAACAAACACCATAATTTATAAACAATTTATAAATATTTAAAATAATTTAAGAAAAAAAAATTATGAAAAATATTAAAATTACAAACCCAAAAATTTATTTTCATCATAAGGGTAATGTTAATATTATATTTACATTTCCCATATTAAAAAAGGTTATATGGGAGAACCATTACATAAATTATTTTCATAATGGTAGGTATTGATATACAACTATGTTGAATTGATTCATGTAACGGAATGTGACCGTTTACCTTTACATAACTGCATGAAAACCACATTTATACATTCCCGGCCCTACGAAAAAAATGAATTATGAATATATACCATATTATTTTTAAGGGTGAATAGTATCATACCCTTATTAAGACCTTTACAAAAATAATTAGACGGTTACATCAAATAATACATTTACTTGAATCCTTTATGTAATGAAATTTTTTGGAATCCAATCTTGTAATAGGGAAATTCTTAGGTTATCCTCATGCATAACAAATGTGTAATGGTAAGGCCTTGGTTACCTATACATTTTTAATTTGAAATCAAAACTACCTTTTCGTAGCACATTGAATGATTTTATTTTTCGATTTCTGTTATGTAGACAAATCTATTAATGTCCAAGGTGATATTTCTATTATGCAGACCATTCCACAAAAGGAAAATACCATAGATATACCTATTGACATTTGTTTACTTTCTATACGTTCATGATTATCTTTACATTACCCTTATATGTAAAGGTATACTATTTATGAAACTAGACATTTATAAAATGAATCACTATACTATTTTTCTGATTTCTTCTTAATTTAATAATATTTATACATGGATAATTCTAATTCCACTATTGTTATTAATATTTATTTTATTATAAAAATTATCAAAAAATAATTAATTTATATAATAAATTGTTTTATTGTCTTCATTCATGATAATATCAATACAACAAATGAAATATAAAATCAATAACTATAAAAAAATAAGTTTAGAATAAAACAAAAAGATTTTAAATCATTATAAAAATTCATTTAATGGGGTTGATAATGATCACCAAGGTTTTCTATTGTATGTCCCTCTTAGTAATGTATCCACGTGTTAAGAAAATTCATGTGATGTTCATAGGAGATCATTATAAAATTAATGTTTTACTTCCATCTTTCTAGTATCGAATATATAAGAAAAGATATTTGGGCTTATGAGAGTTCCATATATGAAGTAGATATGAATCTATACCACTGAATAAGAATAAAATTTATATAGCTTATATAAGAAAATACGGATACTAATAAAATTTTTATAATTTATTAATAAATTTTAGTATATAAATAAATATCATGTTTTCTTAATGAATATGTAAACTCACCATAATAATTTAATCCCAAACATATCATCTTATGAAATAGTACGTGTAAATGAAATTCTCAGTGGATAATGTTTTTGGAATCAAGTACCCCTGGAATTATATGTCAAATTCATTAAAATAACAAATTTGATAAAGATGATATAAATACCATAAATATATCACACATATATATATACAACCATCAGAAATATCTTCATCAATATATAGGTCATAAAACCTCCTCTAAAAGCATCATCAATCCAATTAAACCATTAATAAGACCATCAATTCATATTCACGGACATAAAATTATTTACCAAAAATCCCTCAATGATTATTAAATTGAAACTAAATCCACCTAAACAAAACAATTTTAAATTATTATTAGTATTTTATTTATCATGATGCCTCCATAAGAGAGAGATAAGAACAAAAATATCACCCTTTTTAAGACCACAACCATTTTACATAAAAATTTATATATATAGTAAAAGAAATCTAATTATGTAAAATTTTAATTATTTCAATTATTAAAAAATACATTCTTCATTCTCATTAAAAAATTTAAATTAATATATATTTTATATGATATAGACATAAACCACCATGTAACAAGAATCCTAGAAACATTACTGAAATTTAAAAAAAATATTTTCAACACTATTAGAATACACTAAAATTATATAAGGAAAATATAAATATATCAGATATTTGTAATACATAAACTATAATGTCTATAATAATCATGAAACTTATTCCCCATTTAAATAAAAAATAATCTTCCCCCATAAATATAAAAAACAAGTCAAATTTTTTTATTATTTAAACCGAAACATGAAATAGAATGTATATTAATATAGAGATAGGACAAGTTCCAAAAAGGTAAAATAATTATAACATGAAATATTGACATTCCCTTAAATATTATCAAAAATACTAAAAATAATATATTATATAAGAATTATTTATAAGAAATAAATTCATAATACCAAATGAATTAATTAAAATGGTATAAATTAGCGTTATAAAAAACTAAATATTACATCATTATAATTAAATGAAAAAAATATATTTAATATTAATATTTAAAAAAAGGAGGAAACATTTTGAATAATAAATTTTAAAAAAAATTAAAAATGATATAATATACCACAATGATATCACTACACCATTATGAATAAGAAATAATTTAGAGGAGAGAGATAATATTATCAAAACATGTTCTATGGAAAATTTAAAATAAAAAAAATAAAAAACAATATTCCCCTTGAGATGATATTTTATGTCAAAATGTCATTTGATTGGTAACATATAGGCTTCCACTAAATTGGATTATTTATCATTGAGATCAAGTGGTCATAAAATACCATCATTATATAAATTTAAACATAATTTTTAAATATAATCCAACATATGAAAAAAAAAACAATTTTTATTGGTGTAGCGATTAAAAGAATTCCAATGTTGGTTCCCCTTAGTACCCATATAGATTTCTGTCAAAAAATATTAACAGATATATATTGAGAATGTGAATAAATATTATCACCACTATAAAGTTATGATAATAAATTATCTAATATAAATTTTTAGAAAGGGAATTACGTTTTAAAATTTTAGAAGTAATATTAATTGATTTTTTCCATATATAAATATTAAAAATTTAATTATATACATTATTTATATTGACATTTTTATGACACTAATTATATAAAATATTTTTATGAATCATTTTTTTAATAGTATTATTTTTAAAATAAACTCACATTATTTATAATATGAAATAAATTACTATTCTATATGAAATATTTAGATACAATGATATTTTATTATATTTTCACTAAGGGTAAATCTATATAGATTAATTTTGAAATGTGTTATTACTTATTTCAAATATCTAATGTCTGGAAGGTTTTTTAATTTAAAAAACAACTACATGGTATCCTTATTTAAATATATCAATTTGTTGTTGTTGTTTTTTATATTTAAAACTTATTTATATATCATTGTATTATCATCGTATTATCAAAATATTTATTTCAAAAAACACTAAGATTCAACTTCCATATAAATGAAAGTGTTTGGATGAATAATGAGATTAATAGTGATAAATTATAGAACTAATCTTAAAACATTTCTTAATTCAAAACATGATGAATTTTCCACTTTAGTTTCTTGGGGTGGATGAGTCAATGGTGTCATCTATAACACATCAATTTTGATCATTATGGGATTTATGACATATCTTCATATTATTTAATTTTTTTATATGTTGTATTACATTGTAATTTGTTCATAATTTTTTTGTATCATATGATTTCACATTTAATACATCAATTTTTTATTTTATTGGAATCAATTGATGTTTGTTTCGATTTTTTCAACCTCTTGGACTACATTTCAATATCATATTCATTATTAGATGAATATTCCAGATTTACAAAATTGATAAAAAATTTAATTCAAATAATTATGATTCATTTTTTTCTTTATATTAATTTCACATATCTTGAGAGTTCCACTTAGTTCACTGCGTTACATTTTTCAAGGTCATTGTTTATGTAAATAGATCAACATTGGTTCCAATAAACATGGTAAGGAAATGATAATGTAAATTATAAATTATTATTTAGATAAATCATCTATAATATACATTCATCGATATTAAATTACAGTGAAATAGTTAAATATATTAATAATAGATTGATTTTTATTAAAATTAATGAAATTATATCTATAAAAAATCATATAAAATATTCTATATTTTAATTTCTTCTCGGCCATATGTGTTTCATTAATGAATTTTAATATATAATTTTTGGGATTTTATTTTATAATTTTATTAAATTAATTTATAGTACAAACAAAAAATGTAATTTGTTCCTATAAATTGTATTGGGATCAATGTTTTTCAAATCAGTAAGAGTCCACTTTTCATCATGTTATCTAGAAGGAATATATTCATGCCCAACCATTTTTCACATATGATAACTATCTAATGTATGAATATTAACATATGGTATTTATAATATTAATTACTTTTTTAATAAAATTAAATATTATCAGTGAAATATATATAGTCCATCATAATATAAAATTTTGAATTGAAATAGTTATTTAAAAATTCTTTAAAATAATAATAATTCTGAAATAATAAATTTTTTTTTCAGTGATATATTTTAGAACAAAAATATTTTAAATAATGTGTGAAAGTGGGTGGTGAATATTTTTTAAACATTAAAATAATTTTCTTAAGGTAAAATTCAATATAAATATTTATTATAAGACAAGCCAATAATGATTTAAATTTTTAATATTTTATTAATGATATTATCATTGTTAATTATTTGACTATGATCACGGAAAATAAGATGTTTGAAATTAATAAAATTGATTCAATTTGTGACCTTTTTATGCAATCTGGAAATTAAAAGGGAAAAAAACATGTTTAATAAAGGATTGATACACAATCAATGTCTGATCCCGTATGTATTCCCCCTAGGAAGAGTATATTTTCTTATAATTCTCTTAATAGAGGTTAATAACTAAATTATATCCTTTCTTCTGGATAGAGATACTAAAAACCAAATCCTCCCATTCCTTTTTATATATGTGAGTGAAACACATTAATGAAGATTCAACACATAGAAAGTTGATATAACTCATACCTCACCTTATGGTAGTGAGAACCCTTTGAAAATATAGAGTGAGAAACCATTGGTTTTATTAGAAAGAATGAAAAAAATGTAAATAATTTATATTTATACAATTATAATTAATACTGATAGTATAAGATAGATAAATATAAATGGTTGACCACATTTTTGGAAAATAAATATATTTGTACCTCGAGAGAGTATATGGAAGTTAAAGGAGATTTAGTATTTATTAAATTGGAGGGTTTTTACTCATTTTAATTTTAGATATCAAAGGACACAATATCTCTATTTATATGCACAAAAATGTATGGGAATATTCTAGAAATCATCAATTCCAATATTAAATGTCAAATAAACATTATGAAGAGAAGGGACCACAAAATTGAATAACATTGACAAAAATATTCATTTCTAGCTTCTACTTTCCCATGCCACAAACTAGTTAGTAATATCATTGAGAAAAAACTGGGAGATAACTACTACAACTGGTTTTTCACTTCACCTCCATCAGCTAACTAGTGGACTCTTAAAGGTTGAGGAATCTACTATCAACACCCCTTAAAATTCTAAAAAAATATAAGATACTAAATCCCTTTATTATTTCTAAAAAATAATATATAATGGGTTATCAAACTTTAGCACTATATTTATTAACTAAAAATGGCCTCGTTTATCCACATTAAAATTAATGATAAATAAAACCCCATTATCATTAATTTTTATTAGCCCAGATAAATGATGTCTTTATCAATTACAATTTATCATTGATTAAAGGGAGTTTTATACATACCATTAAAAGATATAATAAATCTGTCATTAATATATATATATATATATATCAAAAATAATATTTTAATTTATATCAATATTTATATTCATATATAGATATAATATAGTCATAAATTTGATTTATATTACACTAGTTATGTATTTCAAAATAATATATAATATATTTAGTGATAAATTGTTACAAATAACCAAAAATTAACCTTATTTTAAAATGCTAAAATTTGTATAGTGTAATTCTAAGTCATTAATAATTTCATTATAAGAAAGAATTAAAAGTCATTTAACACATTTGGTTAATTTCTATGTGTTATGTTAACTTCAATCAATGATATAATTTAATTAAAATGTTCATTTTTTCTGTAGCAAAAGATAAATCGATTCCAATATAATAATATACACCCTAATTACATTGGTGGCATGTTTATTATTTTTTATGAGTTCAAACACACCTTGAGGGCCCCACATATTTTATTTATGTAGTTGTACAATAGTTGTATTTATATTTTATGTAATTTTAACTTTGTTTTAGAATTTATTCTGTATTTATTTTTAGTGGATATTGAATTTATTCATAGGGGCTACCCACATATGGATATTTGAAAATTTAAATTCTTCCACTTTAATATTGTATTTTAATTTTTATTTAAATATATATATATATATATATAATTATATATATCAATTTAATTTTGAAAATAAGTAATTATATTTTTTATCATATATAATTTTTTTAGATACAAATAAAATATATAAATATATATATTTCCAATCGATAATATTTGTCAAAAAAGAGTATATATGTGTATATTCCTATAAAATTGAACATATAAAGTTTGAAAATAAATTTATGGGTGTGTCTTTGTTAAAAAAAATCATATATTTTTAATATTTTAATATATATAGATAAATTGTAATATAAAATATATGCAATGGAAAATATATATTTATATTTACAAATAGAAACACAGGTTTTATTAATAAATATAAAATATATACAGACACAACCATTGACAAACAAACATATCATAAAAATTAATATAAAGTAACTCCCATATATATTGTTATAAATATATAGATGAAAAATGTATATGTATATATATATATATAATAAAATATATAATAAACAATATAGAAGTTTGGTAATGTATAAGTTCGTGAATGGTAGAGGTCAGAGGTTCAAATCAATTCATTTATGCACAACTGTGAGAGATGGAAAACATTGATATAGGCATGGGGGAGTGGTGGTGGTGGTCGATCACAAATAATGAATCTAGATAAAAGTCGTAGTCAAGGAGAACTAATAAAGGTGTCATGTGATTGTTTATAATGGTGGTTGGTTGCATATTGAAACCAAATAAAACTATTAGGAATGATTAATCATTGATTAATTTGATCGTATTTTAACGCTAATATATGGGGGATTTTATCATCACTAAAAATGAAAAAAATAGCTATAAAAATGATCCCCATTAAAATTTTATTTTTTATTACTGAAAAATGATTTCTTATATATTAAAATTTTCTTTAAATTAAAAAGGATACCATTTTTTAATGGCATAGACAATATAAACCCATTTTTTAATATACATAATAATTTATTTTAATATGATATATGTAGTGTCTACAGCGGTGACTGTAGTAGTGGAGAAACTATAGCAGGGTACTATAGCGGTGGTGGTACTGTAGCTGGCACTGTAGCAGCGGGGTACTGTACCAGTACTATTCCCCGAGGGGTCCTTTGTGCCCAAATATAGTCATTCTAGCCCTGTATGCAGGCCACTTGCCCTCGGGCCTTTGGGCTATGTAATGGGTCACCCTCTACCTAGTCTAAAAC
Organism: Viscum album; assembly: GCA_963277665.1. NCBI lineage: Eukaryota > Viridiplantae > Streptophyta > Magnoliopsida > Santalales > Viscaceae > Viscum > Viscum album. The sequence goes on from OY728133.1 coordinate 276,518,838, forward strand.
GGTCTTTGCTTTAATAAATTGAGGCTTCGTCCCAAACCATTTAAAAAAAATCATTCTGATAGATATTCATCAACTACCTGATACTACCTGCTACATCATGTGTCATGTAGTAGAAGTAGTGATTCATTTCATTTTTTTATATTGATATTCCAACTCTCTTATATGGATTCACCAAGTCCACTAAGATCCGAAAACACCTTCATGGATTGATCAAAATCAACAATAAAATTATCAAATAATATTAAATTATTATTTAATAAAAACTAATGCCACTTAAATAAAATTGATAGAACCACATGTCAATTGTTGTTATTATAAATGCATCATGAGAGAGATAATCGAACAACATAATAAAATATAATTATTTAGAGATATAATTTAATATACTTGCATATATACATGAAAATATTATTATATGTATATACAATAATATACAAAGATTCATAAATACATGTAAATATATATTACTCGATATATACTTGCATTCATATATATTCATATAATTATTCATAAATTGAAAATAAAAATACACATAAGTTCTAAAAAAATACATTTAAAAATAAAAACATATTTATAGGGTAATACAAATAAGTATGAACATTAATACATGTCAATTTCTGAAAATTAATTTTATAATAGAATCGACCTATAATAATTCCAAAATTGAATTTTTTATGTTACAAAAGAAGTGATTATCATAGTGACATAAAAGGTTTTATGTCATTATCAGCCTTTTTTTCATAAAACATATATGGGGGTCACTTTTCAATAATAAATCTAATGATCTAATAATGGGGGGATTTTCTTGCGCTTTAGTTTCACACCTGATGAAGGAAATTAAACAACTAAAATATTGTAGAAATCACACAACATCCCTATTAAAGAAAACAAAATCATAAAACAATCCAATTGATATAAAAATATTGAAATAAATTTGAAATAGAAATAAAACATTTTACTAAAAATTAAATTAATAATTTATATACATCATATATACAATGATGTGATATTTAAATCCAATGAGAAATAATTAATAATCAACATCTATAATCATGTTTTCTTAAATTTTCTTTCTCCATAAAAAACTCTTCCATGAAATTAAACTAATGTGTTGTTCGACATCATTAAATAAAACATATATATATAATTTATGTTATATAATCCAGATATGATAATTTACATTTTTATTTACTATATTTAAATTAATGATAATATAATTTAAATTATGAATTAATTTATTAATGATTATATTTATAATTTTATAATAATTATAGAATATTATTTATTATATTGATTCAAAAATAATCTTAAGAATAATTAATTTTTTTATTAATAAATAATATATATAAATTATATTGGCAATCAGAAATTTTGTTAATAATATTATAATATATTAGTTATCATAATTTTATAAATATGTTTTAAAAGTAATATCATTAAACTAAAATAAAATTTTTATATTTATAACACATAGTTGTAGTCATATCATCCACATCGTATGTTTGATTGATATGAGGTCAACTCATACATTCCCCAAGGGAATTATGGATCATTTTCATATTGTATCAAGTAAAATCAAGCACTCTTACAAATATCTGGTAGTACCCAACCAATCGTAGAATACTCCACACTTGGGTCAGACTCCTAGGTGGATCCCAATAATGAACTGCCTCTATCACTGCTAGATACACTGAAACTCTAGCGTCCAAGATAACTTGGCCTATCATGTGGACCTATTGAATCTAGAAATGGCAGTTTGTGGTTTTCCAAAAAGCTGGTTCTCTTGGAGTGCATCAAGCACTCTCTATAGGTGTGTGGTGGGATCCTCCTCTGATGTAGAGTATATCATGAAGTCATCAATGATGACTATTATGAATCGATCAAGGTTTGACTAGAAGATCATGTTTATTATCCCCATGAAGACCTCTATACCATTGGTTTTGTCAAAGGTCATCACCAGAAACTCTTAGTGGTCATACTGACATCTGAAAGCTGCCTTCGATAAGTCATCTTCTAGTACCCAAAGCTAGTGATATCCTTTTCTGAGGTCTACCTTCATTAACTAACGTTATCCCTCTACCTAGTCGAAGATATCATTGATACATGGAAGAGGTTACATTCTCTTCACGGTCACCTGGTTCAGGCACCGATAGTCCACAAAATTCCGTAGACTCTGATCTTTCTTCTTATCGAACATGATCGTGGGTGTCAATAGAGAAACATGAGGCCTTTCAAACCCCTTTATCTTCATGTCCTCCAATTGTACCCTCATATCATGAATCTCTACGAGATCCATCTGATATGCTGCTGTAGATATCAATGACATCCCAAGGTACAAGTCATTGTGAATGTATACCTCCCTATGAGGAGGTTGTCTCAAACCCTAATCTGTGAAGACATCAAAATAAAAGTCCACTAATATGGATATCTCAGACACCTCACTCTGACATGTCTGAGGGTGAGTCTATAAAAATGGTGAGTGATCGGCAACACCATCGTTTGAGAATGTCTATCATATGCTGCAATGGTTTCCTTCTCATTGGTGATGGAGAATCGGACACCATCCTCATGGACACACCACACCGTGAGCCTAAAATAGTCAATCTAGTCATGGATTGTGGATAGCAAATCCATACCCAAGAGGACACCATATGGCCTCAACAATACTACTAGGAGATCACAGCTGAAGCTATCTCCTCCTAGAGTGACCTCACACTACCTACACCAGTCTGTAATCATTGAATTTTCTCTTATAAGAGTTTCTAATACCAAGGATCGAGTCAATAGCACCTTCCATATCGATGATATCTGAATGAGGGTGGTGGAAATTAAATAGTGACAGGAACCTATATCTATAATACTACATATAGGGTGGAATAAAAACATATCATATCTTTAGAAGAAATTAAAACGTCTATTGTCTTCTGTCAGTGACCACATAACAAAATTTAGTCATTATATATATACCACCATATCATATAATATTAATTTTTTAAAAGAAATCTATTACTTAAAATTTGAGGTTCACCTATATAATTTTGATAATAGTTTATTTCTAATAAAGAATGGAAATATCATGTTTGTTGATTTGATTAAAATAATTATTTTGGATCTAAAAAATAAACACATTTTCACCAAATTTATTATTATTAGAATCACATTCTTCATAAAAAACAATACATATATGTAATAATAATAAAAATATTTTATGTAGCTTATTTATAGTGTTTTATCTGAATATTGCATGCATCAAGAAAAGTCACCTTTTTTGTAAAATCTACAAAAATGTAATATATTTTTTAAGCTGTATTAAATTCCATTAAATCATTATAAAAAATAATTATTGAGGGATTAATGATTCAAAACATTGAATATTATGTTTACCCCTTTAAATTTATGTAATATATATAGCAAAGGACCATATACATTGTTATTCAATGTAGTGAACACAATGAATAATTTTTATGAAAATTTTATTAGGAATATCTTCCATCTATATGTATTAACAAATGATACTCACAGCCATTAAATATTGAAAAATTCATTTATACCATTGGAAACCTACCATGTTTATAATGAAACCTCACAGTAGTTCTCCCACATATAGAATTTATGAAATATTTTCTTTTTTAAATATTATATTTTCATGAATATTTTATATTAATATTTTAATAATTTGACCTAGTGATTTGAAGGAACTCTCTGATTATCATTATTCATTTGGTTGATCTATTATATTTTCAAGATTAAACATGTTTGCCCATTTTTTTATAAAGAAAATCATACCTCATTTCAGTCCTGTTATAATCAATCAATATGAATTATTCATTTAAAAAATTCCCATGTTATTAACAATATATCATAAATAACATTTATGTCCCTTATACACCACATAGTATATAAATATACACCATTGTGACATTAATCACATCATATAGATCAGTAAAAAAATACACAGATCATGAGGTAACCTTCAATCCCCACTCTCATCTTATATTTTTGGAGTTTTTTTGTTTAGAATCAAATATAATGATATATTACGAAATGTAATCTTCAAAAAAGATAATCAATGAGTTTAATTAAATAAATTTCCCCAACAATTTTATCTTATATAATTTTAGTAATATGTCATTTTTATTATTCTTTTCTTGAATAACAATTTTTAGAATGATTTTTGAGAAACGATATTACCTCTGGTGTGGTAGGTAGATGAAGGTACAAAGTGTGTCAATGATAGTGGGGTCATTTTCTTCATGATGTATTAATCATTGTTCCACAATTAGATTATTTTATCAATTCATATATGTTAGTATTCCAAAACAGATTGGAAAATATTATCTTGTAATGAATATATATGTTCCCTCTAATCATTCATCATCTCATATGTATCAACTTTATCATTTTTCCTCTAAAAATATGTCAAAACAAACTCCACAACCTACACCTATAACACAGTTATATTTTATATTGACATTAGATATAGAAAATGTGGTTGTTATTTAGTTATATTTACTGATAAATATTATATCTAAACTCTATAATGTATAGAATTTTTTATTTAATGTTATAATAAAATGTGAAAAAATACTATTTTTTGTATATAAATAAGATTCTCATACTTTTTATGTGTTTTAATATTATAGTTTTATAAATTTATTATCATGTCCCTCATAACATAGAATATGTTATGTGATGGATATAGATTTGGATGTTGATTCTTCTAGGTTTTTATAAGTATATAAAAAAATTATAGAGTTTAATACATGTCCAATTTTATTTACTAGTGATGTGTACACTATCAATGATTTACGTTAGACAAACATAGGTTTTATTATTCATTTATTATTTAAAAAACTGATTATTTTAGATAAATAAAACAATGAATCAAACTAGATAAAATATACATTTTAATAATACAATATCAACTATTATTCACATGAAATGGATCCTCAGCGGGATGAATATTTAAATATTTCCATGTTTCAATGTTTATAATTTTTGTGTATGTAACATGTGGGTGTGGGATTATAGTCCCCATAGAATACCTAAGTTGAATCTTTGTAAGAAATGTCTTGAAGACTGTATGATATTTTCCTGTCACTATTAAAAACTATTATTTCCAAACCCATCAATAATAATTATGATAAATATGGTATAATGAAAATAATATAAATGATTTATTATGTAATATTTCAAAAAATTAAAGAATAATTATTGTAACAATACCCTAATTTCATTCCAAATAATTTCCATCATGGAAATAATAATATTTTTTTAGAAATATAGACCCTCAGGAACATGAATTATCATTATTACAATAATTCAGGTAATTACCATTGACATGTTGGTTTCAACAGGTTATGTGTGTTGATTACAAATAAAAAAATAATTATTACATTTATGATTCCCATGTTAATTATAGTTAACATCGTGATGTTATGTAATTATTTTTATTTTCATCAATATACTATTAATATCCTATTACATTATGAATTTCATTATCAATCATATGTTTTTTATTAGGATCTGTAACATTGGATTATAGAGAATTCATTATATCCATGAGTTATGAAACAAATAAATTTGATTATGTATATGTTGTAGATATCATATAATACTATAAAGGAAAGTATATAGGTTTAGAAAACACTTTTAAATGCACATTGAAGTGTCATTTTTTAAAATCATGGAAAATTTATTTGGAACCAACATCATGTATTTAGTTACCCACATTTTGGTCCCCAATATCATAAAGTAAAAATTTTATATTGTAATTTTCATGAAGTGATTCTCATCCCCCAATGAATGTGTCATCCATATTTTATTTCTTAGTAAACCCCTTAGTAATTTTATTTACCATCATTAAAATATAATATGTATATATTTTTTTATTATAGTTTATAAAATATATTCACTTTATGGGATTTCCTTATAAATTGTTCAAAAATATACCATTCAAAATTGATATGAAAATTCATATAACTAAATTCATATACATTTACTACGCTCATGTTTTCATAATATTTAAAATATAAAATTTCTACTTAAAATGTTTTATAATAACACTTGTATATCAAATTCAATGATCATCAATTACGACAAGTTTTAATGAATTAGATTATATCTTTGGGAACTGGATAAGGAATTTATATCACCATAGAAATATCTTCCATATTTCAAAAGATAACTCTTTATCAATATTATAATGGATCCATCATATATACAATTGATCATGGGTGTTTAATGTCCATAATTAAACTCAAGATAGTTGAAATGTCTATTATGTACCATGTGGGGGTCAATATATGGATAACATGTTCACTATTATAAAAAAGTTAATCATGATATTTCATCAGTTTTGTGATTATAATTTAAAAAAATATATTATATAAAATTATTCACTGAAAATACATAATCAATAAAGAAATCTGGGAGACAGATGCCATAAACATATATTAGTAAATTTATAAACAATTCAACAATATTATTTAAAAGTTATTTTTATTCAATGAAACCATATAGGTGACATTGAAGATTGTAATACCATTTTCAAACCATCATATACCATTTAATGTTATACATTCACCTAAAAGTGAAATGAAAAGAGACTGCTATCTCCTTGAGAAAATGAATCTTCAGGTGGACCCCTATATCATGTAATAATTAGGACATGAACAAATCAAATTCACATAATAAAATTTTAATCCCCCTATAAATGATAGAATGTTATGATGGATTTATAACTATTTTAGAAGATTATTTGAAAATAATTTAATGTTGTGTTAAATTTTATAATATATTTTAAGGGGAAATGACATATAACGTGATATGAATCAAATATTGAAATAAATCATGACATAATTTGATTTTTTGTGGTATTTCTATTAATTAATGAAAAAACCCATTATACATAATCATCTTTGGATATGTTGTATTGATACCACACTAATTATTACACTATATGGTCTATAGTTTAATTTACCATGAATAAAATAAAAATTTAAAATCATGATTCATTTTTCATCCCCATGAAATATTCAATATACTATGTCCATTATTCATTAAATTTACCCAATTAATCGATATATATTATCATGGATATTTACATTTTTAACCATAGATAATTCATTATAAAATATTATATTTTAAATTATATTTGAGTTTCTGTGGAAATATTGATAGATCTTGATCTTTTAGTCAATATAGTTATTTGATAAGGATCATTTTATTGAATTAAATTCATTATTATATATACATATAATGATTTGGACATGGAATGCATGCGCTAGGGGACCAATTATGTCAATCCCCCATGTTCTTTGGTAGGGTCATGGGAAGAATCCTTTTTCTAGGCTTTGATAATGGGTTTTTACCTATTATATTTTAAACATTGTTGATGATAGTTTTTTATGGTAATGTTATCTAGTGCATACAAGACTTGACATCTAAAAATTAACCATTAAATTTATTTATATTTAGTATTTATTATCCATGAGATTTTCACTATGAAAAAATATTTGGTTTCATTTCAATATCAATTTAATTGTTAAATTTAATGTGTTTTCATTTATTTACAATTCTATATTTACTCTTCCTTATCTAATAATGCTTTAGAGTTGTTTAAATGGAATGTGGGTTTGATTATTTACATTTTAATATTATTTAAACATTTCCATATCAATATATTTATTACATGGAATGTGAGCCATGTTTTTTTTCCTTGAAACATTTATTATTCTCATTGATTCATTATTACATAAAATGTAAGGAACCCTTACTAATAATTTTATCTCACCCTATTATTGTATCCATTCCCTATGAAAATATGAAATTTAATATTAGATATATAATAGGATATGATTTTTGGAATATAGTTATACTTGAAAAAAAATTGTGTTGTACTTTCTGTCTTCCAAATAAAATATATTAGTCATATATGTAATTATTTTACCTTTCCTACTAAACTAATATGTTCTCTGGCCAACAATTCCTTCCAAATTATAAAAAATTTATAGATTTAAAATCTTCCTCATGTCTTATCTGTGTTATGAATGTAAAAATATATTAAATTTATTCTCATCACATTATTTTGGTTCTCTTTACATTGTATGAAAGATGAGTATAGCTATTAATATATTTATAATTATTCTATGGTGGTTCAATATTGAAGAAATTATCAAGATTTTTGTAAAATATTTTTCATACGTAACATGTCCTTTAAAAAACTGAGCTATAATATCTTGTATTTTTTATATTATATTGTTTTTTTAATTACTAAATTATAAAAATGATATAAATAATGAAATTATTAGATTGAATTCATATATAAATTGATATAATCTTGTACAATCTACTTCCATGCGTGTAATATCACCCGAGATCCAATATAAATCCACCAAATTTTACATAATAAATTATTATTATATATTATAATGTATTTTATGAATATAAATCTATAATAAACACACAAAAAAACTCATTGGGTCATCTCATCAAAATGAAACCATAATGAAACACACGATGAAGATCTTTGGAATACCCTCAACATAATTATAGAAAGATGTCCCATCAACCTACATTTTTTCATTCATATATTTCACAAAAATTTAATAAAAATACATTTGAATGTTTATACTGATAAATACCTGTAATAAAATATTGATAAAAAACATGGGTTCAATATCATAGGACATCCTGTAAACATAAAAAGTAAAATTATCATTATTCCATCTAGATTCAAACATTCTTTGATATAATCGGTGTGATATCCTAAGATCTAATTATACTAAAATTAGAGGAGTTCAATGGGTAAATACAAGTAGGTATTGTTGGGGAAGAACATACATCACTCAACACCAATAATAAAAGAACCCTAATTTCAAGGGTATTGATGGAGTATAGTGTGGTGTGGTGGGATGACAGCATGAACCTCCCAAATAATGTTTTTATCCAAAAATAGTTGGGGAATAACTATTATAAAAAATCAATGATTAAAAATATGGTGGTATCTCAGTCATGAACTGGCCATTTGGGTAGATAAGTGAAAATATCATTAGTAAATGGCGGAAAAATCCTACCTTACTCTAGCATGGTGTGACCCATTGTAGTAAAAACTAGGATGAGATAGCAATATGGATTGGGAAAGAACTAATAAACATCTTTTCATAACCCTCGATGCTCTTGGAATGCATACCCTTATAGAAAATCCAATTATAATGATCGTATCACCAACTGCACTGCCTCCTCATATATAATGATGTAATTAATTATCCTCTATATCACAATGTGGTTCTCTATTTGAATCAATCTTCATGGAAAACCTATCACAGCATGACCTAAGGGAGAGAACAAGACTATAAACATATTTCTATAAATAGCATGGGGCTAACATTGACACCTCTCTAAGCCTCTCCAGAGTTCCCAATAGTCCTCCTATGAATCGAACTATTATAAAACAAATTATCGTGTTGATTTATAATTCAAAATATTAATATGAATCCCAATTTTCAAAAATTCACCTTATCTAGTAGAAAAAAATAAACCCCCTTTTAAAATTCACAACTTGTAATAACATGACGTATTATACACTAATATATGACTTCTAATATTCTATCCAATCTATTATTCCATTCTATAACAACCTGAAACTCAATATAAACATTATCTTTATGTGATATTTGATTCACATTCATTGGATATTCCTAATTTATTACTAGATTATTATATATTACTTGTCATGATTCCATTAAATTTGATATCCAAGTATTTTGTATGAATTTTATGAATACATATGTAACACAAAATAATTAACTAAATAAAATCAATAATAATTGTAAAAAATCATAAGAGGGTTTTTATGAAATTATTAACTCACATTATCATAACATCGTTAATCTAAATCTCATTCAAAGGGGGTTGTGAGAAATGATATAATAGATAAAAAATATGCATTTCCAGAACTGTTTTTTAAATGCATGGACGATAATTATATATTAATATATATATATATATATATTTATATTTATATATATTTATATATATTTATTTTCATTAAATATAATACTTTAATAATCAGATATAATATTTTTATATCTATCATTATAATAATGTTATGTATAACTAGAATAAAAATATGAGAAACCAAACATATATTTATACTTAAATAAAATATATACTATTATTTAAATAATCCATATTTTTTTATATTTTTATTATATAAAACAATTATTTATATAAATTTAATAATTAGCAAAATATTACTAATTTTCTAGACGATATAATAAAATATAGGTATTAGTTTTATTTTAATATAAAAAATATATTATAAAATATCCAGAACTATAATTTTTTTATTTTATTAGAAATATATTCAAATTTTATAAATTTAAAATGTATTATATTTTTTTATTATTATATATAAATATAAATATATATATAAATAATTTATTAAATTTTTGTAATTTTTTTCAAATATAAAATTAGTATAATAAGTACAAATTATAAATTTTTAGAAAATAATAATTTCACAATTATATTTATAAATATGTATTGTCTATTATACTTATAATATAACACATGTAAGATATAAATCAGAAGTGTAAAATTACAATTATCAGTACATATTTAATTTTATTTTATAATTATAAATATATTTATCAAATTATATATCATCTATTTATATTATAAATATATTGCATTTTAAATTCACATTTCAAAATATAAAAAATAAATTTATAAATTTTAAATTTATTTTATAATAAAAAATATATTATATAATTTATTATAATAAAAAATATAAATAGATTTGATAAATTTTTAACATATTTGTAAAATTATACATATATTTGGAATAATAATTTATGAAATTTATTAGTTAATTTATTTTAGCTAATATAATGATAATATATAGAATATATTTATTAAATAAAATTTGTTAGAAAACATATTATAAAAATATTGGGTAATTATAAATTTCTTAATTAAAATATTATATTATATTTTTCTTTAATTATATAAATACATGTCAATAATTATGGGATTCATTTCATCATGTCAATGATGGTTTGTGAAAATATGTGAGTTATCTTCATATTCTATCTCTAAAAATGACCTGACGCTACTCTCTATGAGATGTGACTATTGGCCGACATTATGGTTCAAATAAACAGAACATGGTGAAGAATTACAATATAGTATGGGAGGTATGAGGGTCTCTTTTATGAGACCTTCAGGGATATCTTATTCGATGTGTTTTTCCTAGATACTATGAAGTTGGATCGAGCTCATGATTTTATGGGTATTTAAAAGAGGAATATGATATTATCTACCTAATCTTCTCATTTTAAAATTCCTCTATTCCTGACTAATAGTTTATCATGGAATGAAGTTTATATGGACTACATGTTTTGTTCAGCCTTCTTAAATAATAGAGGATCCGTGTTAGATGTGTTGATTTAGGGAAATCATCAACGGTTATACATTTGGGCTAAAAAATATAGAAGGATCAATAGGAAAAAAATGACAGATATATTCCTTTAAAATATAGAGCCCTGAAATGAAGGAATTTTAGAAATATAGAGAGAATAATTTTTGGTAGATGTATGAGGAAGCATAAGGATAAGTTATATAGTGGGAGTGGAAAGTCAGATTAGGGAAATGTTTCTTCCTCAGCATCTATAGAAGGATTTATCATCGTGTGCTTTAATTGTGTTCAATGGGGTCACTATCAAAAATTCTACTTGAATTATAAAACAGTGGTTGGAAGGGTGTCAAGATCGGGCATCTTCACTTTTTCTATATGAGAGTGATGTACTTTGGTTTTCCTGTAGTATTTGTGAAAACATTGTATGTGAGTCAAGAAAATTATAGGGGAACAAATGAGATGGTGAAAAATCTATTAGGGTGACTGAATATGTAGAACAAAGGGCCATATTGATAGAGTCAGTGGACCAACATTGGTAGAATGTTTGTATTGTACTAGGTTATGAATAATGGTGTATTGGGACCTTAAATAACTAGATATATGGTTTTGATTATCAATACAATTTCTACTGCATTTTTTCTTATATGTGCATCTAATTATTTTAAATATTCTAATGTCATTTTGAGTATACATTCAGTATAAATATATTTATAATTTCATTCTCTTAATACCCCTTGGGATTATATGATAGTGCATCTCTAGATATTTATAGAGTGTGTTTTAAAATTTTATTATTATGGGTATCAAAGGGAATTCATGAACATACATATGAATATATTCGATGTTATTTTAATATTGCCACCATTGACCGGTTATTGGGCACACATCAAAAAAAGTAAAAGACATGTATATTTTAATATGAATAATAAATAGGTGTGGATATTTAAGGTTGATTAGGATGTTAAAGATAGATTAATTAGAATATACTTATGTCAATTTGGGGTAATTACACCATAGGTAGGTGAAAATACTCTTCATGAAATTTTGGTTATAACTCATTCTCCTAGTCCTCTTATGAAAGAACATTAAATTCATGTCATCTTAGATATTTTACAAAAAATTTAACAAAATATAAGAATTAAATTTTAGAATGAAATCGTGTTAGTTGAACAAACTATTTTAGTTCTTCTATATCAAAAGAAACTAGTTGAGATTAAAGAACTCATAGAACATAATGAGTATTTGGACCAGAAATGCATTATTATACTGATTAAAACTATTTAGGGTGATCTAATTTTCTATAAAATAATTAATATGGGAGCAATCATTTATGAACAAACCATATAATGATTAATTTGGTCATAAAGATATTAGAACATGTTGTAAAGTATTATTTATTTTATTGATCAATTGATGGGGCCTTTTTGTTTTTTTAATAGATTGATAGTAGGATACCACTATATTTATATTAGATAATACTATATAACTTATATAACATTCAATTTAATATATAGAATATATGTGAATAGTTTCATTCTATTATGTATAATGAATTATCTAATATTGTTCACAGGCCTCATGAATGTGATCTTTTCATCATATCCTGAAACATCTATTGTTATATTAAATAATTATATCAAGATACATTCATGGAACATTGAGATTAAATATGGGAACCATAAGAACATAATTAGTACTCATTGAGAACATGAATGATATATTATGTGTTCAACGTGTCACTTTCGAATATAGGTATTTTTATTAATGGGAAAGTCGGATTTCTAACAAAGGAATCAATGTTGAACCAAATATGGTAGATAGAATGATGTATATATCGTTTCCATTAAATTTTATCAAGATTCAGTGATTCCATTTTTAGTTAAGTACTAAATATAGTACACTCAGGATATCTATCATTTTTTAGATCATATGATTGGGCATTATAAGAATATGTTAATGTTTTAGTGGACACATTATAGTAGATATTTCTTCCTAGATTATAAGAAGATATTTATATCATCTTTTATTTTGATAATTCTGGGTTATCATATCATATATATGGTGTATTATCATGCAACATATGTTGGTTTGTGTGTTTTCTAAATGTTGAGATATTGGTAGCTGTGTTTGGGTCTTCTGTACTATGACATCACATTAAGAACAATCATAATCATCATATAGAGTTATAAGTGATATTTAATTTCATTGAATATTAGGATTAATTTATATTCATTGATAGGTTTTTCATATACACATACCATAATATCTAATATTATAATTATTAATAGTTATACTTCAAACTCTATCTAAAAAATTTGGTTAAATATATTTGAACTTTTGACGTTGATATTTATTTTTCTCTAAAGAAACAAATTTATTTTCTATAGGATTTGAGTAGAACTAAAATTTATTTTGGATAGATTATTTTATATGCAAAATTTCGATTGATGTTTTTTTAGTTGGGCGATAAATGACCAATTTTGGGAATTTAAAGGTGATGAAATTTGATCACTTAGTTATTTTTAATTCCTTGGTGGACCAAGTTAGAATCTATTGAACTAGAACAACCAAATCCATGGATATGGTTTGTCTAATTACTTCCATTCATTACTAAAAACTAATATATAACCGCATGAAATATGTTTTTTCAATATATAAAATTTTATAGAACAATATAAGAGTAAAATAGAGACACTGAATTGTAACTACAGATCTACAAATATCCTACTAATGGTCATTTATTCACTCTAGACTTACTATGTAGTTGATTTCATAGTATAAGAATCATCATTATTATCTCATTCATATTAGACTTATGTATGTTTGATCCATTTTGAAATATATTTTTAATTGTGATAAAAAGTTATTTATATTATTATGATTCTCTATATATAAGGATTATTTTCAAACCACATTAAACCATTTGACTTTTATCATATTTTAATAACATTTTTCACTCATTAATGTAATAATTTTTATTTTTTTCTCAGAAAATTTATACAACAATATTCACATGGGATTCATACATTTAATTATCACTGATTAATTAATGGTTTGTGAATAATTAACCAATATGAGGATAGTACACAATTTGAGATTTCAAGATGTTTATTCATGGGTGAGTTGTTACCCAAACAACTAAGAGGGAACGTCTAATGAGAATATCTAAAAAATCTAAATGCGAGGAGCACCCAATATTTCTTATGTTGTACTGTGATATTAAGATAACATTATAGTGGATAGGTTTGAATACATAAATCTAACATTTCTCTACCATTGTCTTTCTAATGATAAGAATCAATGTACATAGGTCATTTTAATGTATTATTTTCCCATTTTCAATATGGGATGAGGTGATTGTGTACTATGATATATGGATGACTTTATCCTATATTGGTTATGGTTTTGAATAATATATTGTTCTTTGAATGTGGATGGAGGAACATTTCAATAAGATATGAGTTAATCATTTAATAAATGAGTTTGTAAAACATTATAAGTGATAGATTAGAAAACTATATGGACTTCCATTTAGATATGTATCATCATTTTATTCCCATTTCACATCCCAATATTATAATTGTATGTATATTTTAATGGGGAATCAATATCAAAAACATCATCCCTCAATCAATAGAAATTTTGATATGATGATATAGATATTGGGGGATATGCTTTGGGCATGTGTTAATGATTTTAGTGGAGCATGGGATCATCATATGGACTTTTAAGATTATATGTACAATAATAGTATTTGTTATTTCATTAATATGTAATTGATTGAATATATTTATGTCATATTATTTCATTCTCCATTGCCTTAGCATAATTCATTTTATTAAGATGGTATCAAGTTGTGTATGGTTTAGGGAACCTCTGATTATGTCTAATTGATTTAAAAATCGTCATTGATCACATTGAGATGGTATAAATATTAAGTTGACTGGAGTTGATGAGACTTTTTGTTCACTATTGGAGATCATGATATATTATGGGTATCATTACATTTAGGGTACTGATGATTCCGATATTATAGGATGTTAGTAATGTATTTCATTGGAATATTTGTGAACATTGAGAATATCAATGAAGTTGAATATTGATTAGGAATCCATATATTATATAATAGTATTAATAATTTTGTCTCGGAAACGTATATTTTAATGAGTGATAAAAACACTACTCATGTGATCTAAAATGAAGATATTAATATTTAAATAGATACATTATTTTTTAAATGTCCAATTCATATTATAAACTAGAGTGTGGATGTTATTTGAGGGAAGATAGGTCCCATTGTAAACTGTTTGTCTATGAAATGGATAAAAGAGTAGATAGAGGTGAAATAGTTTTTTATGGGATCAATGACCTGATTTAGTTAAGAGAAACTCTATGATACACTTCTTGAGGTTGAAATGTCCTTTATGTGGGATATTATGATGTATTTGAATTTTGAGGCCTATTACACCTTTCATTTTACTCTAAATAAAGGTTCATTGTGTTATGGAAATCTTGTGTAATATATTTGTTAAATCCATGATTATTATGTAGAGTTTTAGTATCATATAAATGGGTACATTTCTTGATCAATGTCTGGAAAATTTATCTCATTTTCTAAAAGAAACCATTAAACTTGTGGGAAAGTGGAAGTACATGACACATGACACATGATTCATGAAATGTTAGATATGATCACGTGACATTCTCTATAAATTAATATGAAATGTAAAAGGTTCATAACTATGGTTGTAAGATGGTTTACTATTTTTTATCGAAAAACAATGCAGTTTCTTGACGAGTTCAAGTCACTCACATCGTCATTGAAAAGATTGGTAAATAGTTTGACCAAACCATGAATTTTTTTTAATTTATCTATATAATGGAATATTAATATAAGTCCTCAATAATAGTTATCAATATTTATCATAAACCTATGGTTCCCAAACAGTGGGACTCCTGTAGTCGTTTATAGTAATTCCACACAATCGAAAAACAAATTCACAAAGATATTTTCTTCTTCAACCATGAGAATTTGAGGTGGGGATGGCACTATTCTTCATTTATTTATGTTTATTCAATATATCATCATCCCTTCTTATAATTAATAATAGATGTTGTATTTCACATATATAATAATGTTTTTTAATATGATATAATTACGATTTTAGTGTTTCTCGATGGTTATGTAGTTGAATATAAATAAATTCACTCATTTTCTTGAATAAGTCTGAAGCAAGCATTAATGGAGGGTTTTGTTGGGTCATTTTAACCATATCTAAACCAATGAAATGTTCTCCTTGTTGAATATAGTTTCTAGAGTCCTAATTGTTATCTGGTGTGGATCTTTTTAGGATTCATTGGTGTGTCGATGTAATTCACTAATTGTACTTTTAATCATACATCACAACAATGTTGTAGGAATTTCCTAAAATTATAGGTTCTTATTAGAAGTTTTGATGACAATACATTCTTGTTTGTGAGTAATTGTACATGAAAGTTATAGTTTGATATGGATTTATTTTTATTTTTTATATGGTTTGTGTGTGTGGAATGTGAGACTAATGGATTGTGTTATAGAATGATGTCATATTTCTTATACATTACTGTGTGTGGATTATTATTATGTGGTGGTGTGTGTATAGTATAAAGATGTTATATGGATCATTGTGTGTTGGTTATCCCCAAAAAGAGGAGAATTTGTAGGTGTGGCACGGTGGTGATGCTGACGACGATATCTAGAGACATAGCAGTGGTGTGATGGCATTGCATCACAAACCAAGATAAATGATGGGGTATGAATAAATTATAGACTATCGACTAAAAATTGATTGGATATGATATCCTATAGGATATTACAGATATATAGTATGTTTTAAGACTTCCTTATGGACCATCCTAGTAGTGGTAGGAAATGGATACAAAATTTCATGGCCAAGGGATAAACTATTTGTGGGAATGCCATTTGGGTTTTCTAGAGGATTGTTGATTTATGGGACATAATATGAGATATATGAATTCCATTCCTTCAAATTTGATATGTGATGATATATGAGATATTCTTTCATTCATGGGGTCATAGTAGGAACAACTTAAGCACTGGTAATCCTGATTAGGGCATGATCACCTAGTATATTACTGCATTATTATTATTTATTTAATTATATTCATGAGACCAAACAAGAATAAATATTCATTATATGTTATGGATGAATTAACGATGTATTATTAGGTTTATACTCACTCCACATATGAGAATATTGATTCAGGTACATATTTCATGGTTAGGGATCCATCTATGAGAATGACCCTTAAATTAGGGGGATGAGCATGTGGCATTTGGAGGATAAAGGAAATATTCTAATGTGATATATATATATATATATATATATAACATATCAATATAGTTTATTTGTCATGGTTATAACCAATTAACTATATTATGACATTGGATTTTTTAATTATATTACTTGGATACTATATTTTATGACTTAATGAATATGTTTTAGTTTACATTATACTTTTATGAGATGTTTATTGATTTTTTTAATGATTCTAGTGAATGTATTACACTACTGATGGAATAGACTCATCCATAAATAAGAATACCCTCAATATGATTGGATTTGGTTTGATATAATTTTTCATGGTAATGTAATTTGAATTCCATAATGAAGCAATATGAAAGTAACACTTTGTATACTAGATATAGACAATGAACAGTCACTATGGAATGTCTTGAATGATTTAAAAAAAAAGGTTATTATCGGAATATAATGAAAATTTTGTGATCATTTGATACAACATAGGTGAATGAGAGTTATTTGGAAGCATTTTATTCCTACTGAATGTAATTCATTGAATAAGAACACAATGGAATGACACATACGGTCAGGATTATGAAATGAGGCTCAACGTTTGATGTCCAAGAGATGAATAATAGTGGTTGTGTATTAGAATGGGCATAATGTTTATTGATCCTAGAATTTCTTCACTATGAATTTTTAGAATTAATTTAGATAAATAGAAGTGGAAGATTATGACTGGATGAAGAAATATCCAGAGGACATTGGTGACTATTATATGAATGTAACTGTAATCAGAACATAATGAAGATAATGTGTAGGAGGAACCGCTTGTTGATGTGTAGAATAAGTTATTTCTGAAAATCATCAATGAAGTGATTAATAGTTGATCTAGTATAATATGATATTGTTAATTGTTATAGTGATTGTTATAGAAAATTATTAGTCACAAGATCTCATAGATGGTTTCCTACAAATATTGGATGGTGGATCTAACTAGATGGTTGGTTTGGACAAACATGTGATGGACATTGGTCGACCTGTGCATTGTAAGAGACTGATTCATACCAATAGGGTAACATAATTGATTATCTTGTCCCCCCTTCAATGGAATCTAACCTAGAACAAAAATGTATCCACAATAGTTTGAGCCACATAAAAGGGTCAATGATTCAAAATTATAGTGTCCATTATAAGGGAATCAAAATAATAAATGTGTGTAGATGAAAGTGATATTTATTTCAATAGCGTGAGTAATGTTACTTGATGTGAAAATTTTAATTTATCCTAAAAATATTCATAATGATAATTTATGTGATTTCATTTTTCCTGTGGATGTATGAAGAATGTATAAATCATATTAATTCATGTTGTAAATTGTTCTTAAATTTTTTTCTTGTATACATGTTTGGATTTCATATGCTTGTTTCTAATTTGGAAGGATAATCAGTGGAATCCTAGAACCTGGTATTGAGATGAGTTGTATTGGTGGACTGCATACCTGGAAATCTCATCTTCAAAATAAAATTCCCTCATGGTTGTTCTAGAGAAATGTTCTATAATTGTTCCATAAGTGGTGTCTTGGATTCATATGATGGATCATACAAAAGAACTATCATAATTGAGATCGTAAAAATGTTATTTCCTATGGATTAAGATGTAGTAATCAGTGGAATATTATGGTGGAAGAGTTTAATGGTGATCATTTCATTACTAATTTATAACTAATAGACCATGATTTAGTGGATGTATTATAAGAATTCATGATATAAAAAATTCTTATATGTAGCTAGAGTATTCTGGTGGGTTCCATTATTTATGTGTCTATTTAAGTAGTGATTGTAAACAATGTTGTTATTTAGGAAATGTTTACTATCTTTTCCAAATGGATGATCACTAGAAGATAATATTTTTTTAGCTATGATGTTAGATAATTATTATCATTTTGGAATAGGTGTTAGGTGTATTATTTTGTTCATTTTTTGGTATTATTAATTTGGTGTAAGAATGTTAAAGGATCAATTGAATCCTATATTGTTTTGAAGTAATGGGATAATAAACCTAGAGAATTATTATGATTCTACATGTAGAGTATTTTTATGTTTTGTTTTATATTGATTCTAGTCAAATTATATTATGTGTTCTAGAGGCCATCATAATGGGACACAGATTATTCTAGAAGTTGTAATTATATATCAATGCATGTTCTTGAATGATTATTCCATATTAATTCATTGGATATCTTCTGAAATTCAATGGGTTTTAGGTGGATCCCTAGTTATCTAGGTATTTTCAAATGGAAGGAAATATTGTTGATATAATGTTGGGTATCAATTTTTTGGTTCTTATAAAGAAATTTTTTCATTGTTCCCACAACATTCAACTAACGAAGTTAACTAAAATGGTTCCAAGTATTCATCTCAACCCATCACATTATATTTTTTAGAGTAGTATTTTTTCAATTTTCAATGGAAATTTATAAGGATAAAATGGAGGAATGCTGATGATTACGATTATCAGGTTAAGTTGTATTCATAGTTATAGAGAATAGTATACAACTTTCATCTTCTACATTGTTATAACTAAGAAGAGTGTTGTGAGGACATGGATTAAATGAATGGATGAGGGAATCTATGTATTTATGAATTCATTTATCTGAATTGAAGGGAAAAATTATTATATTTCAATGTAGTGTGAATTATTACTTGATCATAGTGATAGATAGTGAAATATCTAGTACTCAATACTTATGATTAGTGTTTAGAAGGTTTCTCCATTGAAACGTCATTGCATTGAAATTTACCTTCTACTAGAATAATCATGATGAAATTATACTTTAATTTCGTATGAAATATGATAGAATATGGTCAATTTAATTTTTGAATATATACAGATTTTTCTACTCTCACCCATAATGTTTTGGGGGAGGAATCAACATTAGAAATGATAAGAAATAATGATGGAGAATATTATTTATATGAGTGATTTTACATTAAAAAAAGGATGAAAATTTATTCATTCATCCATATTTTTAGAACTAATAATTATATCATAATTTGATTAATATAGAGATCACTAGAATATATAAGGGATCAATAATAGATTTAAATTAGGATAGAGATGTGGGTCAAATGTATCCTGGATTTACTCAATCACATAGATAGATGTTTCAGTGGGAGTTTATCATATTAATGATTGAATAATTTATGTATAGAGGATTACTATGTAGTGGCCATTGAGATGATGTTGGAAATCATGTTTTATAAAAAACATTTTGAGTTATAAAATATTATTTAATGATAGTTTCATAAACATATATTTAATATTGTAAGGATGTGGAAACAGTTCACAATTTTATATTGTTGATGAAAATTCCATCAAAGTCAGAGCATCAAAGAAATACCTTTTTAGATAATTATATAGAGTCAATAAAATGAGTTTTATGGATATTAGAAAATTGAATTTCATTGTTATAAATGTTCAAATATGATTACTTTTAGTAGAGACCATGAATGATCCAAAGACATTATATATTAGAGAATCATCGGGATTCTGGAAAAAAATAAAATTTTATTGAATATGATCTAGAATGGATATTTATTATAGTATTTTTAATGATCATAGTTTTAATGATTTCTCTTTTAAAGCTATAAAATAAATTTTCAATTTTTTGTTTTTTTTGCGATAAATATTTTTTTGGGAATTATTTCGTAATGTTTTACCGAAAAAATATATATCTAACACATGTGATCCTGACTAGAGAAATTATAGTAACACTATGAAATTTGTAGACTAGGTCCCATATAAGGTATGTCATCATAAAATAGTGAATTTATTGGGTTCAGTGAATGAGAAATTGGGTTTTGGGTGTTCACTAATCAAATGCCATTTTGATTTACGGTTGTCCCATTATAAAGATCAGTCATAATGGAGAATTAGTGTAAGGTTCTATTAGAATGACTATTGGTAGAGGCAGTCAAGAATAAAATTATAGGAACCAGATTACCAGATGAGGAATACTCTAAATAGATATATAACATAGTTTTTTATTTAACAAAATAATAAATTAAATGATAAGGAATGATAGAAGTTTGATATGAAAATAGATGTTTTATTGAATCATAATGAATATTAGATGGATATCACTCAGACGAGATGGCACAAAAGATGAAGAACAAGAATACATACACACATATTTTGATATAGAGATGAGTCATATGATAATCAATGAGTAGATATGATGTTTCCATGCATAGTGAACCAGATGATGGTTGTTGATGCTGAGATTATTCAAAAAAATACGAATTCTCCATAAAAAATGTATAGAGTCTCAAACATATAGAAACGTTTCAATAACTGAATGGATGGGTGGGGACATCTATTAGAATAAAATTGTTCATCCTTTTTAATGTAACAGACTATGTAGAGAGGATGATTCCATACAATGTCTATGGTGTCTCTCCTTTATATGGATTCAATCTTGGGCGCACATAATATCATATTGAATCAAATGCAATTGTGATTATCAGTTATTTGAGTTTTGGATGTCGAGAAGAATTGTTTAAAAGGAATAAAAATTGGTAGATAATAATGGGATTTCATTATTTAGTGTGAGTAATGTGACTAGGAGTATGTGTATCTTTGAAAAAAAAAATCTGGATTTAAGAAAATTTGTTTCCATCTCTCCTAAATATTTATGATACAGGTATGAACCACATCCATCATATTGATAAATATTATTATTTTTTAGGTTTCACTCTTTTATGTATCTCATGTTCATTTTATATATAGAAAGACAATTAGAGGAGGATCAAAACAAGATTTTAGGATTTCCTAGTTATGTTTGAAGGGATTCTAGAAATACCATTTCCGCACGTGGGAGTCATGAGGGATCATGTAGTGTAATGTTACATTGTTTCTTTATTGGTTTCATGCCTAATTTAGAGGTTTATTTTGAAACAAGTCCCCCTATAAGATTTTAGATCGCCTCTTGTTGGGGACTCCATATTAGATAGAGGCATGCATTAGAACATTTGATTGTTGATCAAATTCCTTGTGACTTGTATGGGTTGTTACAAAATCATCATAATTAGCTACATTAGATTCACATATAATGAGGTATTTATGAATCCAAATAGAATAACATAGTACATTATTATGATTAATATAGTTTGCTTCTACCACACTTTATGGATACTATTCAACATCCACCTAAATAACACATACTATTTAATATCCTATAACTTATACAATTTTTAATTTCCTCACATGATCCCATTGAATAATGTGTTCCTTCTCATGAAAATCAATAAAACAGGACAGAAAAAACTCAATGTTGAGTTGGGTTGTAAAAATATTTATCAAATTTTCATCGGGAAAATAATCAGTTATCTGATTTAGGGTTTAGTTTATCTAATTCCAAATGTGTATGTATTCATAAAAAATAAAAATATAATTTTATATTATAATTATTTGTTTCCCATTATACATATAATTTGGTGTCACCATGATAAATTTAGATAGAACATGGTTATTCATTTTTCATGAATCCTTAGTGTATAACCCTGAAATGAAATATGATGGTTACAATGAAAATTAATTTATTAAATAATACCTAAAAAAGGTTTAATTCCTCCCATTAGATTCACCATTCCATTGTTGTGTTCTAGGAGAAGTGTTATTTGGACAAATTTTATAATCTATTAAACAATTAGTGATCTTCTAGGTCATGTAATCACCATGTCGTTCTGATTAAAGGATCATAATTATTTTTCCATTTTTATTTTGTAATTAATTTTGATAAAAATTTAGTGTTTTAATAATTTCATAAATACATATCTTCAAAAACACATATTCATAAAAATAAAATTTATTCGGAAGTATAGAAAATATTATAAAACCACCATGTTTTTAGTACTCCTTGGTTCCCAGACATCACTATATATGAGATCAAACAGATCACTATATGTTTAAACTTTTTTTTACTAAAGAGTGATTTGATCATATTTATTATTAATTGAGAACAATATTTCCAATTTTAATGAAAATCAGATGGTTCTAACAATCCATATATTTTTGTCTTTTGATTTTATTTTCAGCTATAAACTCATGGATACAATTCCATAGATATGTGAAAATAGAATCAATAATTACATTATTATAAATGTAATATATAGTACTGTTTATATAAAGAATACATATACATGATTTTATATTTATAATTAAATAAAAACTAAAATCATATATATATAATAAAAATTTCATAACAGTGAATAAAAATTTCTTCTTGATCGGATTTTTTTGAAAGAACAATTCTTATTTATAGTGGTAATATAATCCTACTTATCCTAAATCTATTATTAATATGTAAAATCAATATGGATCATAGATTTCTGCCTTTAATTCATCAAATCATTCTCTATTATTTTCAAAGAGATCTATGTCATCCATTTACACATCTATTGTATCCCTGAGTATATATTAATCATTAAAATTTTCAAATGCACACTACATACATGATACCAAAGAATCAGAGTTGGTGAAGATGAATTAAATAGATTTTACATTGACGTACTTATTTTTTATAAATTATATAACATATAATACATATATAAAAATCATTAAACATATAATATATTATTATTATATAGGATATCAATACGATTGTCACAAAGTAACATACAATTTAAAAAATAAATATCAATTAGTAGATGTCATATATTATATAATTTCATTATGGAAGTTTATATAATTTACCCCAACTAAAAATTATTACTTCATATATCATTTATATTCAATAATATAATATCCATATTTTATGTTTATATACATTTGGGATCATGTAAAAAATCTGTTACAATATCTAATGGGAAAATTTTTGAATCATATTATATACGAATTTTGTATAGAAATGTGGGTAACTAAGTTTTCCAATAAATTATGGATTCAATCATCTATATTCCTCTAGTATCGTAATTGTTTTTGGTTTAGCCAATATTTTTAATTGCATTACATCACCAAAATAGGGAATCTATATATTAGGTTCACCTAGTAACATTCTTTTCTAACAAAAGATAATCCTTTAACATCTATTGATTATCTTCATTTATACTTCATGGTCAATTTCATGAAATTTTTTCATTGGATATAATTTAATAAATATTATTTAATGGTATAATTTTAATGGTTTAATTTTTTAAACATAAATCATATGAATATTAAACTCACTATAACTCATAGACTCGTTTTGTTTTCATTTATTTGTGTTCTACTTAAATTCCACATCATTTTGACATAACTCTCACCACATTACTATGTACATTTTTTCACAACAATTTTTTTTAATAGCCAAAAAGATATATATAGACATATCCATGTATATTCATCTGAACATCATACATAATATTCCTTAAAACATCATGTTAATTAATATAATTATATAAGATTTCCAATATCTACATTTATAATCCCTATGTTATATATTTCTAACCACACACATTTTTATATACTAGTATAAGCCTTAAATATAGTCTATATTCAAACCCAAAGTCCCTCCACTAAAGGAAGTATAACTAAACACATTATTGAATTCATGATATCACTAAGACATAGTATGGAATAACAATTTTAAATAAATGTATTGAAGTTCACAATTCTATAAAAAACCATTGTGATGGTTGATGAAAACTAAATATTTATATATCAATCCTAACATGTAACATATTGATAAATCTAATAAAAATAATTTATCAAATAAATAACAATTAAATAATTAAAAATATATTAAAAATTAGTTTATAAGAATTAATATTATAGTTTAATTTATGAAATAAAAGAATTAAATTATTTACCAATTTTTGAAATAATAAGAAGAAAATTTTAATATTTTTTAGGATAGAAAAATAATATTTTTCATGTTCTATAAAAATAAATTTATAAATATTTTATTAATCATTATAAAATTTGTGAAAAAAAATCTTGATATTTTTTTCAACGTGATATATTTTATGATTATTAATCATTGTCATATAGTAAATCATTTGAATATAACTGAATCCCTTGTATGTTAATCATATTATATGATTCAAATTAAATAGTACAGTATGATTGGAATCATTATGTACATCATATAATTTAAAATTTTTCATATTGTGTTAAATGATTTATGTGATAACATATTTACATTAAAATTCCCTTTTAATATAAATTCACAGTTTTATGTTTTCTTTAAAATCATATATCTAATGATGATGTTGCATAATTCAAATCATTGTTTTTTTAAAATATCATAACTTTTTTATAAACCTACAATTTTCTATGGGAAATTAAGATAATAATGATTTTTGAATATTAATATATTATATAATATAAAATACATTCCTATATAAATTAAAATTTAACAATAAATTGAATTTATGTTATGTAACATTTAAGACCAATTATATGATTCAACGGTTTGGATTTTGTGTATCAAATGATAATATTAGGAAGAAGAAAAAAAATTCATTTATGGCTGAATATATCATAAATTAATTAAAAAATAATGAATCAATAATGACTATTTGAATATAATTTTGATGACTTATCCTTCATATTGATAAAATTGTCATGAATAATATAAAAGTAGAACTAAACTAAGGAATCGTGAATTCTTAATTAAATCACTATCCATAGATCCCATGTCATACCTTTAGAATTCATGAAAACTGAGGGAATGGTAGTTCCTTCACTGAGTAATGAATTACGTACCTGGTAAAAGAGAGCTTCATCAGTTCCCACCTTAAATATTGTACACCCACATCCGAGAACCCTTCAATTAATAAAGAATTATCAATGTTCATAATTTAATAAAGTGTCTTTCCAATTTAAAATATACTAGATTCTATCTCATTAAATCCATAAAAATTATCAAATTTGAGTGTTATTAATTAGAAACGTCAATAAATGTTAGGAAATTCATATATAATAAATCTCATTGAATATAAATTGCAAAAACCATGCGGGAGCGACAACCATTTGAATCAACATACATGGAAATCATATCATTATTCAATTATTTCACTCCATTATATTATGTATGCATCATTTTATATTGTTATATGATACTAATGAATAACGTACAATACTATCTCAATCATTTAATCTACTCTATACAATTTGGATATATCCATAAATTCGATATTTGAGTTCATAACCATCATTATTTACTACTAATATACACATTAAACCTAAACCAAATTTACTAAACTTATTTTCTTACATTTAAATCCCCCAATTAATTGAATAAGTTTTTCAGAAACGAATACAATTAATGTTTTTTGGTGATTAAAAAATTTATAATTCCACTCAAAAACATTCCACAATTGTTTGGAATTCCCTATGGATAAAACCCCTTTTCAGGTAAATCCATGAAAATTGTGGTTGATCGAGGTGTTTCATGCTATAAATATATTTATTTTAATTTATTTTATTTTTTTAATTCTTCATGGTAGACATGATTTTGAATACAACAATAGAAAAATATGTATTGATTGTGATGTAGTGTATCATCCAAAGAAACTATTATTTCCAATAATTTCATTTAATTTTATAAAATGTGAATATTACATGAACATAATTATAATATATTCTTTAAATTATAAAATAATGAAATTTAAAAATAAATATTTCATGGTCCATAGATTTTAATACTAAAAATTGGTGTTCAAAATTTTTCTATATTATAGATTCCAGAGAAAATATTTTTCATATTTCTTCATCCAAAAGAATTTCTTATATAAAATTGATGATATAATATCACTGAAAACACTATTGTTCTTTATCAGGATAAAATCCAAATAATATAGAAATACATAATAAAACCACCATTAATACTATAGTATATTTATATATTTTCTATAAATATAAATAAGGTATATTAATGGTGTACCTTTTTTACTTCTAAATTCATATTTTTGATGTCTGAAATAGGTTATTCATCATTATTAGAGAGATGTAGTTAAACAAAACCTTCCAGAAAATATATCCATGGATTGAGGAAATCAAAAATATTATTGGTTGGATCTCTCCCAATATTATGATTTATTAGAAAATTTATTTCAAATGTTGGAGAGTAGTGATAGAAAATGTAATATCATGATATAAATGTGATATAAAAAAATTTAAATACAATGTACAAACACAAAAAATAGATGAGATTAAATAAAAATATATAGGCTATAAAAAAATAAATAATATTTTCCAATATTGATTGATGTGTATCATAATCATTATGTTTGGTTCCACACACTAACATGATCAACATAATAACTAATTATTTTTAAACAATTAAAAAATAATTCATGATATTTAAAATCCTAAAATATATTTTTTCAGGATTCATAATTGAATGTTATTTTATTTGATGTTAATTACTAAAGAAACCACTATGGTATCCATTTTGAAATAATTCCATGAACATGGTATCACGTAATACTTACATTTACATTTCCACGAAACAACGACACATTCCACCTCATACATTTTTTCATGGACTTGTATCATTATGTACAAAATTATATCATGTTTTTATCACAAAACTAAAATGAGAAATATATATGAATTATATTACTATATTCACTCTTATTTTTATTTCATTTGATGAATGAAATGAACCCTTATGCCTATGACATAGTTTAGTTAAAGAGTGTGACATTTTGTAAATCTGAAAATCAATGATAGATGACCTACTATATTATTTATGAATCTATGTAAATAGAAATAAATTTATTTTTGTAACTTAAAATTAATATCCATTTTGGTAATTTTAATTAGGTTATTGTAACATATGATTTGAAAAATTATATTATCAAATTTTTTACATCTATCATGTTTTTAAAATGATCATACTTATGATAAATGATCCAAAGAATCATATATGAAATAAAATATATATAATATATTCTATTTAATGGCTTGAAATATCATCTCTCTTATTAATATAAATTTTAAATATTTTCCATTAAATAAAAAACATATTAACATTTTAGTTTCTGTTATAATAAACTGACTAAAACATTTCTTATTTTAAAATTCATAGTAAATTAACAATTTATTTTTCTGATATCTCTATGATAATAAGTTAATATCAATTTCATTATGATTAAAAAAATTATATGGGAACTCATTAAATTGTTAATAAAACCATTAATAATAACATGGTCTATATCATGGTGTTTAGTAAATTTTTATGACATTTTTTTATGAAAGGTTATTTTGGTTGAATTGTTTGGGGAAAAAGTAAGGGATTAAATTCCATGATATGGGGGATTTGTGTATGCATATTGTTTCATCATTATACTAACATGACTAGTTCTTTAACTATTCATTATAAGGGTCACTTATTTTTCTCTGATGTGTGTAGGATTATCTTATTCATTCATACATTATCTAATGGTGATTCATTTAATGTATATAAATAGAGAAATTATTAGATCATTGTTTTCATGGTTCACTATAACTAATATAAATCTGTGGATAACAAAAGGTAATTTATAAATGATCCAAATCAAATAAAGATCATTAAAAAACAAGGTTCAGGAAAGATCACTTCAATGCCTAGGATCGCTACCTTTACAATGTATAGGGATAGTACAATGAATCACAATGTTCATTACCTAAATATTCCTTAATTGGGTCACTATTTTTTGGAAATATCTCCTACTTACTCATATATTCTACACTTATTTGAATGAATTAACAAATAATTTATTGTAATATTTTTACATCAATTAGAATGAATGAATATATTCATAGGTGTAGTTAGATTTTTTTATGTTCTAATTTATATCTATTGAGGAATATAACATTGGAATAGTTTTACATGGATATCCCATTTTTATACATTAATGATTATCACTTCCATATTTAATCTCTGGCGACCTTCACATAACATCAACATTTTTCATACATATATATTACCATTTTTAAACCCCTCAATATTGACGATGATCAATTGTTTCATGAATCTCAACTCACCATCTGGAATCATCATCCTTTCAATAAGCTAAAAAAATTTCTGTAATCTCACCATTCCAGCAATTATAACACAAAATTTAGACATATTTCTTTTACCTTCATGAACATAAATATTTTAGTGATGAATATAACTTTCCGTTGACATTTATAGGCTTTGTGAACATCCATAATTTGTGAACATTTTATAATTAAAATCCTTCCTTAATATCATTCAAAACATTTGATCCTTTAAATATTCATTAATTCATGCCTTATTTTGGGGGGGGGGTGAATCCTATTTTAGGAGTTCCCTCCCATTCCTAAAAAACCATCATCATCCTCCACGTTAACCAACACAATCAAATATGGTTCAGTAAGATACTTGTTTCTGTGAATTTTTAAGGAAATTTACACATTTAGGAATATTTTAATTATCGTGTATATTTACTATCATCCCTTTCAACATTATAGATTCTTCATATATCATTGTTTTCATGGTTTTCTATTAACCCTTCAAGCATTTTCTATTCATTACAACTTCAAGAAGTCAGTCATTCGAGAAAAAAATTCGTTTTCATAGATCCTTACAATCACGGGACACATTATATTTCCATATTTATTCTTGGATCATATTGTAATCCATTATTCATGGTGGTTAAATTAACATCCATATTTCGGAAAAATGATTTCATTCAAATTTTGAGAAACGATGCACCATATATACACAATTTTATATACCAATTCTAGAGAATCCATTATTTTTAAATGAATCATTATAAACCCTCATAGTCAATAACAATTCTATAATTTTTTAAGTATCCCTAGAAACCTAATTTTTCAAAAAAAAAACAATCACACCAAAATTACTGTAATGTTACCTTCAACAAGTTTTCCCAAACATTGTATAATTATTACTTATGATGGAAAAAATTGAACTCTAATGGATATATTTTAACAATATTATCCTAACTATGTTTAAAATTTTTATTTTTTAATTTTAATAAAAAAAGAAATTTCTTTCCTAAACTAATACTCCACTATCCAACATAGTCTTGTAATCAAAACCTATATGAATTTCTTTAATGAAAATAAAAATCGGAGCACAATAAATAAACCATATAATGATTTCATATTGGCTTCAAAAGTATTTCAGAATTAAAAAATAATTAATATATAAACAAATAAACTTTTTTATTCTTATTTTATTTATTCACATGAATCGTCGTATCTGGAAAATTTGCAATAAATAATAATGAATATGAATAAGTAAACCTTCTAATGATGATATTGATGTCAAGAAACAAATTAAAGATGGATTAATGTATAAACATCATATTTTTTTACCAATGTATCATGTGGATAGTTTACAAAGAATGTAATATTATTTTCCAAAAATCCAATATGAATAGAACCCCGAAACATCCTAGATCAATAAAATTACCCTAATTGTTGATAAATTGATGGAAAGGGGTCTAATAAATTATATTTTAAAATAATAAAATTATGATATATATGTGGTATTTATTATGACTATAAAATACCCCACAAGTGATATAAAAATACATTCAAAGGTACGAATGTCTAAAAATAGATGTGCCATATAATATAATATTAATTTCATATTATCTGATAAATTTTAATAATTTTTAATGAATACTATAATAAATATATTATATATTGAAGTTTTAAAAACAATTTTATTAACATGACTCTATTCCACAACATTAATGGTATTATATTAATGGGTTCCATACATACCCTAATAATATATTTAAAACCAATCCTATTTCTTATATACCAGGCAAAATAATTGTGGGAAGGATTTTGGTTTTCATAAATTTTTAATAATAAGTAAAAAACCCATGTTTACAAAATAAAAGATAATTCATCTCTATTTGGCTATAAATACCTACCAAACCTCAAATTCCTCATAACAAAAAATATACTGAGCATGAGTTTATTCTCTTTATCACTTCCTAACTCACTATAATGGGTTTCACATTATCTTATGATGCGACATCACATTTTTTGGGTATCAATATCAATCTAAGGTATTCTCTTCACCCTCCCCTTAATTGAAACAATTTGTTTATATTAATCTATTTAATTTCAAATTATTCATGTTGGAATATTTTTTACACACTTAATTAATGTCATTAAGACTCCTATGTAATGAGGAACTACCTCTCACTTTAATTAATACCTTTGATGAAAATATATATATTCTATTTATGATACTAAATTAAAATAATGATATTCCATGAAAATATTTTTTGTAGTGAATTCCAAATACAATTTCCAGTCTAAGTAATTCTATAGTTGTTCCCATTATTCACTAAAAATGTTATTCCATTTATGAAACTTGCACTATGTGTTTTAGAGAATAAAATAGAAAAAAAATTATTGTGTTTTAGGATCATTGTGGAAAAAAATGCAGGTACATGATAAGAATGTGACATGTGGGCCAAGAATTATATAACTCTATGAATAATTGAATAATTTTTTTATCTCATGAGATACCATGTACGGTTCATGGGTGGTTGAACAATGTATACAATTCTTTGATGTATCAGTGGTTAGCCATGAATTATACATTTTATGCAATGTTTTATATATTTCCCACATTCATATGATCAAATAATTTAATCATATTATATCATTCATAGATATTCATGAATATATTTCTCAGAAATGTTTGATTCCATATTACTTCACTTGATTACCTGGTATAACATTACCTAATTCTATTCATTTATTATTCCTTTAGTGGGTTGTATAAATCATACATTTCTTATATACAAATTTACTATATACTACTATGTATTTTAAGATCAATGGATATTAAATTAAATTTATAGAGTTTTAAATAATTAGGTTTCTCATTTATTTTTATGTTATTTTGATATGTATATAATTAAAAAATGCACTAAAATTAAGGATCATGAGGGAATGTGTATTTGTATCATTAATTAATAATTCAGAAAATGAAGTTCACAAAATATATGGGTTATGAATAGATAAAATTAAACAATGTGTATCATTTATTCATGTGATAGTAATACAAACCATAATGATGAAGTTCCATCATATTTTCATTTGTGAGTACATGTCACTAAATTTTTTTGGGTGAGAAACCTTAGAAAATATAAGGTGTGAAACTATAGATTTTATATGTGAAAATAAATAACTACTATAGTCACTTATCTCACATTAATTATTTATTAAATTGAGAGGTAGAGAGTGAAAGAGAAATATTTATGGTATCCATTAGTAATTAAGAAATAAATTTATCTTGATAGATGACTTGGAGATCACATGATATTAAGAAAAGTATCAATGTGAGAGTTTTATCTCTGGTTCATTGAAAATATTCAAAAACCAACGGTTACTATTTATCGGATTCAAAAGAGTTGGGATGGATTTAGAACATATCCATAAATTATGAAAAATAAAAAAATATAAAAATTAATAGGGCCTATTTAATTAAAGATCATTAAAAAGTAGGATATCTGAAACCAATTAGTTGCATGATTCCACTATCTACACAGTTGGATCCTTAAGAAATGCTTACATTTTCATATATCCACCAGCTTTCCAGAACACTTCCTCTGGTAGGGTGGTGGATTCCTAAAGGATATGTTTTATATTTTCTATACATCCAACTATTAAGTTCTTATTAATGAATATTTATTCATGAATTTTAACAATCACATCCAACCAATGACTTCATGAATGTTTTTTTAAGTATAATGAAAATTATTGGACCAAATAAAAGTAATTAAAACCCTTCTATGATGATATGTGTGAATGATTATGTGATTGATGAGAATAAAATTTGGAAAGAATAACTATTATAAATAATAGTACCATACTCCTATTAGGATCCCCAATATCATCAAAATTCATTACGTGGGATTATATAGATCACCCACAATAGCCATAGGAAACCCCCTCTTGGTAGTGTATCTAAACGATACAAAAAATATTATTAAATTTGAAATAGTTCATTATTCTATTGAATATGAGCTATTAAATCATATATATGTTTTGAATAACTGGATTATGATATGTATTGTTAGGACCCATCCCCCAGGGTCCATGTCGTGACTAGCCCAGGCCCACCTTCTATATGTCATGGGCTGGCGACAGTCACCGAAAGGAATATTCTCTAAAAATGACAAGGCATTACCTTTATAAACTATAAACTCACAAAAACCAATTACACAACAAGATTCAATCACAATGAAAACTATATAGTAAATAGGGTGTGAAAAGAAAGTAAAGGGGATGGAATACATGCCCAACTGTGAAGTACAAGTAATACTGGAAAGTCTAAGTAAAAATGAAAACAACTTCTACGAACACCTGCAAAGGATCCTACCTGAAGGGTAGGTATAGATCTCGAACGATCATCTCTGCAGATCATCTCTTCCATTTACCACCTCCATGCAGCCTCCAGTCCGGGTACCCCTGTCCTCAGTCTGCGATGTCTGTCTTCTATATTAGACGCAACAAGGTGCAGGCGTAGCCCATGCAGGGGTTTGTATAACAATACTCAGTAGCGACCTCGAGACCCTCGAAGGTCTCTCATATCAACATAAGATAAAATGAAAAACATGGAAACAACAGTCGTCCCTACATAGGTATATTCCAACACATATACCTAAGTTATCAAGATATACTCATCTCACATTGGACGGAGGAATACCACAAAGGTAACACCACTAAGATAAAAGTACAACACAGGTAACACCACAAAGGTAAGAGTACCACACAGGTAATACCACGATGATATAGTACCACACCGGTACAGATTAAAAATATATGACTTATATCACATATATATTAGTGATGTATATAAATACAAATGATTAGCAATGAAGCTAGATCATCTTATTCTATCAAGAGGAACCGATGTTGATTATATTGAGTCTGACCAACACGGGGTAATTAGGTACTATCCCCACCCCCCACAATGACCCACACAAGATATGAACCACACATGATCAGTATGTGCTAAACCACTCAGGATCGTTGACTGCTGACCCACAAAGGATCTGACCCACACAACATCAGTATGCCCTGACCCACACAGGATTTCTAAGCACTGACCCACATAGGATTTCTAAGCACTGACCCACACAGGATCGGTATGCACTGACCCACATAAGATCACTGAGGGATTACCCACATAGGTTCTATAGGTATTAACCCCCACAATGAACCACACAGGATCAGACCATCCTAGATTCGATATGTAACTATGCTCTATATTAACCATCTCCAACCTCTGCCTCACTACTATCCACTAGAATCCTCACACCCGGTGTGCTCGAGATCTGTAGAATCTATAAATCGAGATTTTAGTTGTACCTAGATCACCAAGAATCACCACAGAGATGTATCCCAAAGTAAATCACTTCTTAAGGGACCCAACACAACAGATGGGGAGTCAATCGGAAGCACAGTCTGTAAGATATTACCATTTCTGCTCGGAGGACCCTGTTGGATTCAGGGTTTGATCCCACCCGAACATTCTCTAAATATATCTAAAAATAAAGTGGATTATAAAAAATTTGATTGTCTTGATACATGTTTTCTTTTGTTACAGATGGTTTGTCAAATGGATGCTTGGTTATCATGATATTACCACAAATGTGTATCTGGTTCCAGATGGGCCTGGGTCCAGTCTGACACGACCGGACCAACCCAGCCAGACCCAGCCTGATTCGAGTCTAGCCTGGTTGGGCCATCCCATAGGCCCATGGTCCGGACTAGCCCTCGGCAGGGATGACCTAGCTCGACCCTCTAGTGTGACCATCGTGGCGCTTTCTACATTAGGGTGGACCATTGTGGCGAGGTCCTCCCTAGCCAATGCCCCGAAGGGAGGCCCCTATAATTTTACTGGAATGGCCACATGGCCCTTTTGTTTTTGAAAGTGTGACCCACCGATGTGGTTCATGCTCAGGGTGGCATGGCCGGCCGGTTCGCATGCCGGTCCTCCTCCTCCCAGCAGCGCGACGACGACGTTGTCCTCTGCGGCCGGTCAGGTTTCTCCCCCCTTTGGCATCTGCCATGGCAAAGCAGACATGGACTTCTACTCTAGCGGATCAGACGCACACCTCCGCTCATCCACCTGTCCAGTTGGTGTTTCGGCCATAATCCTACTCCGCCACGGCTGATGGGCCACGACCTCCTGCTTAATCAGTGGCGCGGACGCGCACCGCCTCACATTCCTCAAAGTTGGCTAGGTGTTTACTATTGTCTTCTTCCATGAGCCATCATGGAATCACCCCAAGGCTTCATGTTATGGAATTATCATATTCAAGATCCTTGAGTCAATGGATCTGCGTCCATTAGTTGTGATCGACAAAACATCATATTTCCAGCATTATTAAATATTTGGCATCGAAGAATGCACAAAGAACACGCGTAAAACAGAATATAAGAGTAAAATTATGTGTACGAAATGATAACCATGTTAGTTTCTCCATCATTGTTATAAATATTAAATATAAATAATTACAAAATAAATTCAATCATATCTCAAAATATAACCCATAAGATGTTTCTCATTGAAGAAGGTGCAAGGATGGAGATGAAGATGATGAAGTCGCCAAAGTCCATCGCTCCCGCTACATGCTCCAAAGTCGGTTCCTTGTTCTTGATCTAAATAACATTCTTCATTGGAGAGGATCTTCATTTGAATTATGTTTCTCTAAATGATCTCTATTTCCAATCCTTTTTCCCGTGAGAGATGAGGTGCCATATTAAAATGATACGAATTAACTCAATTATTGTAGGCACTTTAATTATGCTAAGTTTGGCACATTATGTTTGTATGATTCCAAAGGACAACTCACAATAAATCGGGAGTTCAAGGGTTATGTGATCCCTAAAACTAAATTCAAATATTAGGTTTCAATCTCTTGTGGTCCCCATCACTAAATTCAAAATGGGAGGTTTCAATTCGAAAAAATAAATAAATAATGTTTTTTTTTCTCCCACAAAAATTCTGAAAAATAATTTTCACCCTCGACCATCTATGTTCAAGATGAAGGTCTCCTTAAGTAAATATCATTACTAAGAGTACAAAAGTGTCCTGAGAATTAAATTCTGAGCAACGGTTCAAAAGTTAGAAAATTCCACTCACGCATTTACTGAAAAAACCAGAAAAAATGTTCAGAAATTCATTCTGGGAACACCATGCCTTGGAATCACGCAATGTAAATATTCGCAGACATTTAATATTTCTATTTAATTAAAAAATTACATTGAAAAATCATGGTCATTAAATTCATTCCATCTCAGGACTTTGCGTCCCCAAAATCCACTACACTAACTAGGGAAGCAATTGGGGGTACTGAGCACAAATATGAGCCTCCTTCTCCCATTATCTCTCTAGGAGGTTCTCTTCCTATAAAAGAACCTACACTAGAGGTATAAACCATCCACAATGGACCTACTCATGTCGATACTCAATTTCCATAGGAACTGCTAAATATGTTTCCCCATCATCGATGTCGAGCTCACCCCAGAAAATGATTAGCGAAGAATCATGTACATAACTCCTCGGCTCGGAAATATGGAAAACGTCGTGCACTCGGTTCAACTGAGGTGGAAGAGCTAAGTGGTAATCTACCTCGCTAGCTATTCTAAGGACCAGATAGGGTCCGATGAACCACAAGGATAACTAGTAGCCTCAGCCAAATCTTTGTAAACCCCGTTGAGGTGAGACCCGTAGAAAGACAAGGTCGCCATCCTCGAACTCTAGAGGTGTCCATCACCACTTAGTATATATATTTTAAAGGTAAAGGTGTAAAGACCCCATTTATTGAAATAAAAGACACTCCTTTTGAAGGGAAGGAAGAGGACCCCATTATAGAGACACATGAAGAACCTCAATCAAAACAGGGCACACGACCATACAGAGATCCAAGAGTCAAAAGGAAAAAAAATTAAGCAAGATCAGGCAAGATAGATTCGTCTCCCCCCTTCACAGTGGTATCCCATACCATCTCTGGTCCCATGTGTGCTGACTCCCCTAGGTTAGTCGAGCATAGAGGTGATCTGCAAGGTCACACATTCAATGACTCGAATGGTGCCAGACCAATAGTGGAGTGATAGCAATTGTTGTACATGAACTCCACCCAAGGCATGTTATCCTACCAGCTGCATCTAAAATCAAGGACGCAAGCATGTAGCATATCCTCAAGGTTATGAATTGTCTTCATTGTGTGACCATCTGTATGAGGATGGAAGGTGGTGCTCAAATGAAGCTGAGTCCCAAATGCCATTTTCAACCCCATCAATTGCATGGAAGTAAAATGTGAATCACAAACAGAGAAAATTGTAGATGGAACTCTATGATGTCGTAAAATCTTCTGCACAAAGTGGTGTCCCAGGCCCTCAACATATCCCAATTCTCTGATAGGTATGATGTGGGATGACATGGTGAGTTGTTCAACAATCACCCAGATAAAACCATGATCCCTTGATGTGTGTGGAAGTCTGGTCACAATGTCCATGGAAATTTCATCCCAAATCAACTATGGATACTCTAGATTCTGAACTAGTCCCAATAGAACCTGATGTTATGAATTCACTTGCTGGAATGTGTGGCACCATGAAACAAACTCTGCTACAACATTCCTCATTCCCAGACACTAGTGCTGACATCAAAGGTCTGGGTACATCTTTTCCACTCTAGGATGTACCACGAGAGGGGATGTAT
Source organism: Viscum album (assembly GCA_963277665.1). Lineage (NCBI taxonomy): Eukaryota > Viridiplantae > Streptophyta > Magnoliopsida > Santalales > Viscaceae > Viscum > Viscum album. The sequence continues at coordinate 276,557,290 of OY728133.1, forward strand.
GGAACTCCCTCAACACTTCCACCATAAGCACCATCAGTACCAGTGTACGTCCTCTGAAGAGGAGGATGTGCTCCCCACCTTCAGAAAATCAATCAGCTGCATGTCTTGGGGATATCTGAGCACGTTGAGCCTCGCAGTTAGTGTCCCCAAGTTGTGCCTCTCTGAATTTATGGGGGAGTGTGGGATTGAATGTTAGAGACTAAAGACAAGCTTCTTCATCTCGATCCACGTAGGATATTTTCAAAGAGACTAGATTCTCTATTACCTCACTCAACAATTGTGTACCAGACTTCCTGCTGAGTTCATCTGCTACTATGTTCCACTTCCCAGGAATATTGACTATCATGATGTCATTGTCCTAGAGGATCTCAAGACAATGGTGTTTTCTCAAGTTCAGGTCCTTATGAGAGATGATACACCTGAACATCTAGTTATCATAGTAGACTGTAAAATGTTTTCCCATCAAGTAATGTCGCCACGACTTCATGTCGAAGTCTACAACTACTAACTCCAGGTCATGGGCAGCATAGTGCTTCACATGTTTTTTTAGCTGTCAAGAACCATATGTGGTCACTGCTCACTCCTACATCAGGACACATCCAAATCCCAACCCTTATGGTTCGCAGTAGATGATGTAACCAACACCCTCCTCGTGTATCCTCAAGATGGGGTAACTCGTCAATCTCTTCCTCATATCTTGTAGACTCTGATGGAATATCTCCGACCACAAAAAGGGTTTCCACTTCTTTATAAATGATTATAATGGTTCTGCATCTCTGGAATAGTATGAAAAAAACCTCTGGTAGTAACCGGAAAAACACAAGATACTCATCACATCTGTCACTGAGTTAATCAAGATGTTGTTGATGAAGACTACAACAAAGTGATCATGGTATTTCTGGAATACTGTGTTAAAGAGTCCCATGAACACTTTTGGGGATTTTTTCACACCTAAAGGCATAACCAAGAACTCATTATGGCCATAATGATAGATGGAGGCTGTCTTCTGCACATCAACGTCTCGTACTCTGAGCTCGTGGTAACCTAATCTGAGGTCTATCGTCCAAAACCACTGTCATCCCTTCATCTTATCAAAGAGGTCATCAATACTCATGAGTGGGTACATATTCTTCACGGTCACCTAGTTTAGGCACTGATAGTCCACACAATGTCTTGAACTCACATCTGCCTTCTTGGAACACAAAATTGGGGCTGCCCAAGGAGAAACACTTGGGCTAATAAATCCCTTTCCCGGCAAGTCCTCATGTTGTACTCGTAGCTCTCAAATCTTTACAAGATCCATATGATATGATGGTGTACATATCATTGCATTCCCAGGGTACAAGTCAATTTAAAACACCAACTCTATTCAAGGAAGTAGACCAAGAACATCATTGTGGAAAACATCAGTGTACAGTTCCACCACTCTAGGATAGCTCAGACTCTCATCATCAACTACTCCAAGGGTAAGGCTATCCAATTGATGTGTGATCAGCTATACCCTTTTCCATGTAAGTCCATCATGTGATTCCAAAGTTCCCTTCTCACCAGTGAAGTAAAACCGTGTCACATCTATGTGGAGACACCTTACAGTGCACCTAATACAGTCAATCTGAGCATGGAATTAAAATAATCATTCAATACCCAAGATGGATTCGAAAGGCCTCAACTTCGCTACTAGATGTTCTTAGCTGAATCACTCACCACCTTGAGTAAGATCACACTATCCAATCCAGTGTATAAACATCAAATATTCTCTCGTATGACTCTCTAACTGTGAGGATCGATCAAACTGCTCCACTAGTATATCCAAGTATCGATCAAGGGTTGTGGAAATGAATGAGTGACTGACGCATGTGTCGATAATTACTTCAGCTACGGTGGAGTAGACAAAGATCATACCTCGAATCATCTCTAATCCACATTGGTCTTAGGCCTCAGCTACCTAATGTTGATATCATCCATATTCACCTGATCCTTATTTTCGGGTGGACCTATTAGAGGTTGTTGTGGTAGAACCCCAAATCACTACCCACTGCCTACAACACTGTAACACCCCGGGATTTTATGAAAAATATTCTTTTTAATTTTATTGATTTCTTGTGTTGTACACTACACAAAAAGGAGCTTGCACTACACACATCCCTAACATGGCTTGCATTACAGGCAATCACGACCTTCCTCTATAGCGTGTGTTGTACGCAATACCGAGTTTCACTAAACAACGATATACTATTAAAATATTATTAAAACCAGCCGTTATGAATAGTAATAACCACTTTTTGAAATTTTATAAATTTTACCATCCAAAATGGATTTCATTTTTGGATTCGGAATATCAAAATTAGCTTAGGTTAAAATTTTGGTACTTTTCGAATAACTTTCATATTCTGATGAATAGTGAAAATTACTAAATTTTAATTAAAATTTTTTTTAACAGAAATAATTAATAGTGATAAATTATTAATTTGAGTGGTTTTAAAGTATATTTAGAATATATTTTTACAATTTAATGCAATTTTGTTCATTCGATATAATTTCACATTTAAACCAGACATAAATATGTTTCAATCTTTTGATAGTTATTATCTCTTAAAAAACACGCTATTTGTTTTGACGACGGAAATTAATTTTTAAATTAGTTAATGTAACTGATATGGTTTGAATTTGGTAAAATAAAAATCATTTTTGAATTCATAATATCAAATATAGCTTTGGCCTAATTGTTTGTATTTTTCTGGAAACTTTCATTTTTGGATGAATAGTGAAACCACTAAGTGGTAGTTAAAAAAATGAATTTTTTCATAAAACATAATTTTCCTCTTCTGTGAGTGGAATTTCAAAAATCTGAGAGACACAGTTGATGTCAGTAAGTAAAATGTGGTTCAATGAGATGAAAATATTTTTTGGCTAATAGTAACTTTTTACTTTTATTTACCACGGTTAAAAGTATATAGGGTAGTTAAGGGTAAAAATGATATTATTATTACCCTAACACATGTCATAATTCTATTGGATAAGTTTAATTCGACCAAAAACAACCTTAGAAATAAAAGATGACCATTTAGGCCCACTTGTATTAGATTAGGACATTTATTATCAATTTATTTAAAGAAGGGTTAAAATAGTTAAAATCAAAGTTTAATAACTAAATAATTTTTAGTATAGGGTTATACATAAGATAAATTAGACTATAAATACTCATTAGAAAGCTAAAAAAATTTCCTACATAATTGTATTTTATTTGAAATTTTTAGACTTAAAATAATTTAATTTATTTAGGATACAATGATGATGCAGTAATTATCTTAATAATGAAATATTGACATAATTGATGTTATAAATACCCAAATAAATGTAATTTGAGACTTTTTATGAATTTAAATAATTTTATATGTTAATATGACATGTTAGATTGATTTAATTAAATTTTTTCGAACTAATCATTCTGTTATGATTTTCACAAGAATCAATTACCAAATAGTGTCAAAATTCACATAAAATAGTTTTTAAAAAAAATAATATATTATTAATTGTTATTTTATTCTTAAAAATATCAGGTTCGGCCAAATGACTTAGATAAGGTTATATATATTAATAATAAACATCTTGGGGTTCTTTTGGCTTGATATAGTAAGTTTATTAACATTATAGTGTAAGCAAACAAGAAGACACGGAGAAAGTTAAATTATCTAACTTGAAGTTAAATCTAAATGATAAGATTAAAATTGATACCTAAACATGTATAAATTCTATTGGATGAGAGTATTTCGACCCATACCCACCATATCTTATAAATAAATCAATTTGGATCTATTTAAAACCGAATTTGGCTTTATAATAAAATAATATTTTTTTTTATTCCAAAGGTGCCCCTCTCCTCCCTTATAAAAGGGCACCTCCTCCCTCTCTTCCTCACACCACTTTGACTCTTCAAGCTCGGCCAACCCCTGACAAATTCACTTCTCCACTTCCTTAGAAACATCTTAGATGTTCTGGTATTCTTCAAAGACCAATTTTAGTTCCCTAAGAGGAGGTTTCAAAGAGGCGTTTCAAAGAAGAGATAATGTCCGTTACCGATTCTTTTTACTTTATTTATTCTTGCACTTCTTCTTATTTAGTTGTTTCATTATGAAGTAATAACATAATTATAACTCATATACTGATATGTTATTATAAGTATGAAACAACCCTATTTCACCATCTATCCATCCTATGGAAAATGAAATCACCACACGTGCGTACGTATGGAATACCGTCTCCACGCCGTGGTGAAATCTGTTTTTCCACAAACACATTATATGAATGGGCATAATGTTGTAAAGAATAACTATATATGGTTATAATAAAATCATACTGATTCTGATATATTATACCATCCACTCCAATTCTATTCAATAATAATGGAAATGATATCATCACTCGTGCGGACGTACGGCCTACCGTCTCCACGACGCGATGAGATTCATTCTCCATGTTAACCATGCATGAATGATCATAACGTATATATAATGAAGAGTAATGAAATATATGACATAATAATGATATTATATTTATGTATATATATATTTTGGTCATCTACTTAATTCCACCCAATTCAATAAAGAAACGAATACAGCGTTCATGCGTACGTACGGCCTACCGTCTCCATGAATGGTGTATTTCATTCCATTTACTGATTTATTATATATATGTATATTCTGAATATATATTATATATAAATAATGTTTTATATTCTGGAATTAAGTAATCATGATCTATGTAATCATATGAATAATTACAAGTCAAAACACGAATGACAAATGAAACAATTTTACCCAAAACGCACTTTAACATGGAATTTACAAAAAAACGGGTAATATAAAGTCATAAGTGAACCATATATGATATCATAAAAATAAGTATGATTCTAGAATAAGTCAATGAAATTATTGAAATCATAATACAGGAGGTTCGGACACTTACGAAGAAAATCAGACCTAAGCTAAGGGAAAATATCACAATCTCATTTTTATCCGAGATTGTTTATACTTTGGTATTTACTGGGGTGTATTTTATCATCCACATCAATGTTTCCTCAATATGTAATGTTGTTTCCATCAACCTAAAACTGTTTAAATACAATTTTACCCTTCGGTGAGTTTTTAGTAAAAGATATGAAAGGAATCTTTTGTCGTTTTTCGTACGAGGTACTTTTTGACTTTTCCGACAAAAGTATGAGAAGAATGTTTTTTTAACTTATATGGCATGAATTGATTTTTAAAACATTATTTCCAAGAATATTCCTTTACAAGTTTTCATGTTTTTTTAAAAAACTTATTATAGTTTAAAATGGTATGACACGTTAAAAAAGGAAAATGATTTTGAATTAGAAAGGATATTTTCCTCAAGAATGGAGTTCAAGTGTTTTATCAAAATTATTTTCCATATAAGATAATATAGGGTTATGTTTTTATCCATATTATTACATTGATTTTATTATGTTGTAATGGAATTATTTTTATGAATTTATTTATCTTATATGAATTGTTTTATGATGTCACGATGTTTAAGATTCCCATTTTTATTACATGGGTTATGCTAGGATGTATGGTTTATTATTTTGTGGCACAAATAAGAATGGTATAATTATGATATGGGTGGGACCTATATCTCCCTCCAATGCATTGGGTAAAGTTTTTATATCTCATGAGATATACATGGCTAGAACGGCGGGTTAAACTGGTTCAGTGAAACAGGACTGAAACGAGGAGTGAACTCGGTTCAGAAATTGACTTTGCCCGCTAAGATAGTCTTGGAAATTAGTCTTGAATGATAAGAAATGATTCTCTATGATTATGTGTGTATGAATCAAATCTTCATGTATTAAGTTATGATTATTTTGATTACATTTCACTGCCATGATTTATCCCATGTTATGAAATTTTGATCTCTTTTGCAGGGTAAGATTTCCAAAATGTTATGTTCTTATGAATATGATGTGATTGATATTTCTTTTGTTTACACTTACTGAGCATTTGAGCTCACCCTTTTATGTTTTCTTTTCCCCAGGATATAAAAAAGGTTTTAGGTAATAAAAAAAAGGGAACATCTTTATGGGAGATGTTGAAGATCTTTCACCATTATTATAAGATTACGTTCCGAGTTTCCAAAGACACTAAACTATTATGGTCCTTGTGTGTGTTTTTGTTATGTACTAAGTATTCCCATTTTTATTTCTTGGGTTATGCTATGATGTATGGTTTATGATTTTGTGGCACACATAATAATGGTATCATTATGAGATGGTTGGGACCTATATCTCCCTCCAATGCATTGGGTAAAGATTTTATATCACATGAGATAGACATGGCTGGAATGGTAGGTTATACCGGTTCAGTGAAAGAGGACTGAAACGAGAAGTGAACTCGGTTCAGAAATGGACTTTGTCCACTAAGATAGTCTTGGAAATGAGTCTTGACTAATAATAAATGATTCTCTATGATTATGTGTGTATGCCACAATGTTTCATGTTTTATGTTATGATTATTGTGATTACATTTCACTTCCATGATTTATCCCATGTTATGAAATTATGATTTCTTTTGCAGTTTAAGATTTCCAAAATGTTATGTTCTTATGAATATGATTTGATTGATTTTTGTTTTGTTTACCCTTACTGAGCATTTGAGCTCACCCTTTTGTATGTTTTCTTTCCCCCAGGTCAGGAAGAGGGTTATTAAGTAAGATATGTCAAAAGGGACTATAGATATGATGGAATAAATGGGAGACAATGTTGATGCTTTATGAACCAGTTTTTTATGTTTCCCAGTTTCTAAAGACACTATACCTATATGGTCCTTTCGTGGTTTTGTTATATGTTGTAATAAGTATGCTTCAATTCTGAAGTAATAACAATGTAACCCTGCAAAAGAGATCAAAATTTCATAACATGGGATAAATCATAATAGTGAAATGTAATCCCAATAATCATAACATAAAACATGAAACTTTTTGGCATACACACATAATAATAGAGTATCATTTCTTATTAGTCAAGACTCATTTCCAAGACTATCTTAGTGGACAAAGTCCCTTTCTGAACCGAGTTCACTCCTCGTTTCAGTCATGTTTCACTGAACCGGTATAACCTACCGTTCCAGCCATGTCTATCTCATGAGATATAAAATCTTTACCCAATGCATTGGAGGGAGATATAGGTCCCACCCATCTCATAATTATACCATTCTTATGTGTACCACAAAATCATAAACCATACATCGTAGCATAACCCATGTAATAAAAATGGGATTCTTAAACAACATGACATCATAAAACAATTCATATAAGATAAAGGAATTCATAAAAATAATTCCATCACAATATAATCAAATCAATGTAATAATGGGGATAAAAACAAAACCCTATATTATCTTAGATGGAAAATAATTATGATAAAACACTTGAACTCCGTTCTTGAGGAAAATATCCTTTCTACTTCAAAAAAAATTTTCCTTTCTTAACATGTCATACAATTTTAAACTAAAAGATGTTGATTAAAAATAAACATGAAAACTTGAAAAGGAATCTTCTTGGAAATAATGTTTTAAAAATCCATTCATGCCGTATAAGTAAAAAAAACATTCTTCTCATACTTTTGTCGGAAAAGTCAAAAAGTACCTCGTACAAAAAACGACAAAAGATTCCTTTCATATCTTTTACTAAAAACTCAACGCAGGGTAAAATAGGATTTAAACAATTTTAGGTGGATGGAAATAATATTAAATATTGAGGAAACATAGATGTGGATGATAAAATACAACCCAATAAATACCAAAGTATAAAAAATCTCGGATAAACCTGAGATTGTGATATTTTCCTTACCTTAGGTCTAATTTGCTTCGTAAGTGTCCAAACCTCCACTTCTTTGAAACGCCTCTTTGAGACCTCCGTTTAGGGAACTAAAATTCGTCTTTGAAGAAGACCAGAACCTATAGGATATTTCTATGGAAGTGGAGAAGATAATTTGGTAGGGGTTGGCCGAGTTTGAAGGCTCAAAGTGGTGTGAGGAAGAGAGGGAGGAGGTGCCCTTTTATAAGGGAGGAGAGGGGCACCTTTGGAATAACTAAAAATATTATTTTATTATAAAGCCAAATTCAGATTTAAATAGCTCCAAATTGATTTATTTAGAAGATAAGGTGGGGATGGGTCGAAATACTCTCATCCAATAGAATTTAGACAAGTTTAGGTATCAATTTTAATCTTATCATTTATATTTAACTTCAAGATAGATAATTTAACTTTTACCGTGTCTTCTTGTTTTCTTACAATATAAGGTTAATAAACATACTATATCAAGCCAAACGAACCCCATGTTGTTTATTATTAATTTATATAACCTTATCTGAGTCATTTGGCCGAACCTTAGTTTTTTAGGAATAAAATAACAATTAATAATATAGTATTTGTTTTAAAAACTATTTTATGTCAATTTTGATACTATTTGGTAATTTATTTTTTGTGAAAATCAGAACAGAATGATTAGTTCAAAAATATTTAATTAAATCAATACTAAAATTTCATATTAACATATAAAATTATTTTAATTCATAAAAAGTCTCAAATTAAATTTATTTGGGTATTTATAACATCAATTATGTCAATATTTCATTAATAAGATAATTACTGCATCATCATTGTATCATAAATAATTTAAATTATTTTAAGTCTACAAATTACAAATAAATTAAAATTATGTATTAAATCTCTTGAAATTTCTAATTAATATTTATAGATGAATTTATCTTATGTATAACCCTATATTAAAAATTCTTTAGTTATTAAACTTGGATTTTAACTATTTTAACCCTTCTATAAATAAATTGATAATAAATGTCCTAATCTAATCCAAGTGGGCCTAAATGGTCATATTATATTCCTAAGGTTGTTTCTGGTCGAATTACACTTATCCAATAGAATTATTACATGTGTCAGGTTAATAATAATATCATTATTACCCTTAACTACCCTATTTACTTTTAACCGTGGTAAATAAAAGTAAAAAGTTACTATTTACCAAAAATTATTTTCATCTCATTGAACCACATTTTACTTACTGACATCAAGCGTGTCTCTCGGATTTTTGAAATTCCACTCACATAAGCGTTAAAATTAAGTTTTATGAAAAAATTCAGTTTTTTAGCTACCACTTAGAGGTTTCACTATTCATCAAAAAATGAAAGTTTCCAGAAAAATACCAAAAATTAGGCCTAAGCTATATTTGATATTATAAATTCAAAAATGATGTTTATTTTACCAAATTCAAAACATATCAGTTACATTAACTAATTTAAAAATTAATTCCCATCGTCAAAACAAATAGCGTGTTTTTAAGAGATAATAACTATCAAAAGATTGACACTTATTTATGTCTGGTTTAAATGATAAATTACATCCAATGACCAACATTGTATTAAATTGTAAAAATATATTCTAAATATACATTAAAACCACTCAAATTAATAATTTATCACTATTAATTATTTCAATTAATAAAGTTGTTTTTTAATTAAAATTTAGTAATTTTCACTATTCATCAGAATATGAATGTTATCCGAAAAGTACCAAAATTTCACCACAAGCTAACACTATTAATTATTTCGATTAAAAAAAGATTGACACTTAAGAGATAATAACTATCAAAAGATTGACACTCATTTCTTTCTGGTTTAAATGTGAAATTACATCCAATGACCAACATTGTATTATATTGTAAAAATATATTCTAAATATACTTTAAAACCACTCAAATTAATAATTTATCAATATTAATTATTTCGATTAAAAAAGTTGTTTTTTAATTAAAATTTAGTAATTTTCACTATTCATCAGAATATGAATGTTATCCGAAAAGTAACAAAATTTCACCCTAAGCTAATTTCAATTAAAAGGAATCTTTCACTAACACTGGCTTGGCTTGCTTTACACGCAACCGCAGCCTTCCTCGATAGCTTCTGTCGTAAGCAATACCGAGTTTCACTAAACAATGATATGCTATTAAAATATTATTAAAACTAGCCGTTATGAATAGTAATAACCACTTTTTGAAATTTTATAAATTTCATTTTACAAAATGGACTTCATTTTTGGATTCGAAATATCGAAATTAACCCTAGGGTGAAATTTTGGTATTTTTCTGAAAACATTCAATTTTTGATGAATAGTGAAACCACTAAGTGGTAGTTAAAAACTGAATTTTTTATAAAACATAATTTTACCACTTCTGTGAGTGTAATTTCGAAAATCCATGAGACACGGTTGATGTCAGTAAGTAAAATGTGGTTCAATGAGATGAAAATAATTTTTTGGTGAATAGTAACATTTTATTTTTTTTCACGGTTAAAAGTAAATAGGGTAATTAAGGGTAAAAATGATATCATTATTATCCACAGACATGTCCTATTTCTATAGGACAAATGTAATTCAAACAAAAACAAATTTAGAAATAAAATATGACCATTTAGTCCAACATGGATTAGATTAGGACATTTATTATTAATTTATTTAAAGAAGGGTTAAAATAGTTATAATCAACGTTTAATAAGTAAATCATTTTTAATATGGGGTTATACATAAGATAAATTAGACAATAAATATTCATTAAAAAGATAAAAAGATTTCCTACATAATGGTATTTTATTTTTAAATTTTAGACATTAAATATTTTAATTTATTTATGACACAATGATGATGCAGTAATTATCTTATTAATGAAATATTGACATAATTGATGTTATAAATACCCAAATAAATGTAATTTTAGACTTTTTATGAATTAAACTAAATTTATAGGTTAATATGACAAGTTAGTATTGATTTAAGTAACTTAGTTCGAACTAATAATTTTGTTTTTATTTTAACAAAAATCAATTACTAAATAGTGTCAAAATTGACATAAAATAGTTTTTAAAAAAAATATTATATTACTAATTGTTATTTAATTCCAAAAAATATAATGTTTGTCCAAATTACTTATATAAGGTTATATATTTTAATAATAAACAACTTGGGGTTCTTTTGGCTTGATATGGTATGTTTATTAACCTTATAGTATAAGAACACAAGAAGACACGGTAAAAGTAAAATTATTTAACTTAAAGTTAAATCTAAATGATAATGTTAAAATAGGTACCTAAACTTGTCTAAATTATATTGTATGAGATTATTTCGACCCATCCCCACCTTAGCTTCGAAATATATCAATTTTGAGCTATTTAAAACCGAACATGACTTTATAATTATATTATATTTTTAGTTTTCCCAAAGGAGCCCCTCTCCTCCCTTATAAAAGGGAACCTCCTCCCCCTCTTCCTCACACCACTTTGAGACTTAAAGCTCGGCCAACCGCTGTAAATTTATCCTCTCCACTTCCCCAGAAACACCCTAGAGGTTCTGGTCTTCTTCAAAGACCAATTTTAGTGCCCTAAAAGAAGGTCTCAAAGAAGCACTTCAAAAATGAGGTAACGTCTGTTACCGATTCTTTCAATTTTATTTCTTCTTCCACTTCTTCTTATTTAGTTGTTTCATTATGAAGAAATAGCATCAGTATCACTCATATACGGATATGTTATTATAAGTATGAAACAACCCTATTTCACCATCTATCCATCATACGGAAAAAGAAATCACCACGTGTGCGTACGTACGGAATACCGTCTCCACACCGTGGTGTAATCTATTTTCCACCACCACCTTACTTGGATGTGTATAATGGTGTATATAATGACTATATATGACTATTATAAAGTTATACTGATTCTGAAATAGTATACATACACTCCAATACAATTCCACGATCATAGGAACGATATCATCACTCGTGTGTACGTACGGAATACCGTCTCCACGATGTGATGCGACTCGTTCTACATGATCATCATTTCATAATGATTATATAAATGAATAGAATGAATGAATATGATATATATTACAGTAATACCATTCTGGAAATGAGGTATCTATAACCTAAAGTGAAGAATAATAATTTATTCGACAAAACACGCATAAGAACAAAAAGTTATAAACAACTAAATAACAAGTAGCAATGAAATATGACTACTAAGAAGCTAAGAATATGAAAATATATTATATCATATAAATAAGTATGATTCTGGAATAAGTCAATAACATTATTTAAATCATTATACAGGAGGTTTGGACACGTACAAAGCATATCGGACCTAAGGTATGGTAAATATCACAATCTCATTTTAATCCGAGATTGATTATAATTTGGTATTTATTAGGGTGTATTTTATCATCCACATCTATGTTTCCTCAATATGTAATATTATTTCCATCCACCAACAATTTTTTAAATACTATTTTACCCTTCGGTGAGTTTTTAGTAAAAGATAGAAAGGAATATTTTGTCGTTTTTTGTACGAGGTACTTTTTGACTTTTCTGACAAAAATACGAGAAGAATGTTTTTTTAACTTATACGGCATGAATGGATTTTTAAAACATTATTTCCAAGAAGATTCCTTTTCAAGTTTTCATGTTTATTTTTAATCAACTTCTTTTAGTTTAAAATTGTATGACATGTTAAGAAAGGGAATTTTTTTTTGAAGTAGAAAAGATATTTTCCTCAAGAACGAAGTTCAAGTGTTTTATCAAAATTATTTTCCATCTAAGATAATATAGGGTTCTGTTTTTATCCCCATTATTACATTGATATGATTATGTTGTGATGGAATTACTTTTATGAATTCATTTATCTTATATGAATTGTTTTATTATGTCATGTTGTTTAAGAATCCAATTTTTATTACATGGGTTATGCTACGACGTATGGTTTATGATTTTGTGGCACACATAAGAATGGTATCACTATGAGATGGGTGGGACCTATATCTCCCTCCAATGCATTGGGTAAAGATTTTATATCTCATGAGATAGACATGGCTGGAACGGTAGGTTATACCGGTTCAGTGAAAGAGGACTGAAACGAGGAGTGAACTCAGTTCAGAAAGGGACTTTGTCCACTAAGATAATCTTGGAAATGAGTCCTGACTAATAAGAAATGATTCTATATGATTATGTGTGTATGCCACAATGTTTCATGTTTTATGTTATGATTATTGGGATTAGATTTCACAGCTATGATTTATCCCATGTTATGAAATTATGATCTCTTTTGCAGGTTATGATTTCCAAAAGTTATGTTCTTATGTATATGATGTGATTGATATTTTTTTTACCCTTACTGAGCATTTGACCTCACCCTTTTTTTATGTTTTATTTCCCCAGGTCAGGAAGAAGGTTATTAAGTAGGATATTCCTAGAAGGGACTCTAGAAATGATGAAAATAATTAGAGGTAAAGTAGAGGCTTTATGAACCTGTTGTTTATGTTTCCCGGTTTCTAAAGACACTATACCTATACGTTCCTTTCGTGGTTTTGTTATATGTTGTAATAAGTATGCATCAATTTTGAAGTATTAACAATATATGTAAAGTATGGGTCGTTATAGTTGGTATCAGAGGAAAGTTATAGTCAACCTTTAGAAACTAGGATGTACAAGCCTTAGTAAGAACCCTAAGGATAAGTCTAAGCATAGAACACAATCTTAGTATTTTAGAAATGGCCATGAATAACCTAGGATAAGACCTTAAGTGTGAAATTTTATTATTGATTATGTGGTTTTCCTATTATAATTAGTGTTGCTCACACTATTATTCTTGGTTTTAGTCAATGGCTGGAACCTGAAGGAACCGTGTTAATACAGAATGCGACAGGAAATGAAATGATTGTCCCCTTGAGCAACCAAACGTTATGGGAGCTAGAATGAAAAATCTTGTATCAATGCTCACACAACTTTCTCAAGCAATGAATCATGCAGGACTTCGAAACGAGCAAATGAAGGAGAAACATTCTGTTGAATCCTTCATGAGACAGCGTCCACCTTCATACAGCGGGTCTACTGATCCATTAGTTGCTGGACATCGGATTAGTACTACTGAAAAGATATTTTCAGTTCTTCAATGTTCTGAGCATGATAAAGTCATCTTAGTAGTGTATCGTTTGGAAGGTGAGGCTGATCAATGGTGGAATGTTATTAAGAATACGAGGCAAAGGGATGAAATTAAGTCCATGGAATGGGACGAGTTCAAGAACTTATTTTTCAATAAGTACTTCCCTCGTATTCTCCGAACAAAGATAGAGAAAGAGATTCTTGAACTGAAGAAAAAGTATGGTGAATCTTTTGGTACCTATGAAGAAAATTTTACAAGGCATGCAGGGTACGCTTCTGGTATTATTATCCAACCTGATAGTAAGATCGATCGATTCATTAGTGTCTTAAAAACATGTCTTCGAAGGGTGTTAGCCATAATGGACTTCAATAGCTACGAGGAAATCGTTCGATGTGCTCTCAAAGTCGAGATGGAGATTGGAGTAACCCATCAGTCATATGGGTTTGATAAGAAGAAGAAAATGGAATTCAAATGAAAATCTAAAGAGCACACTGAAAAGAAGATGAGCTTTCCCTTATGCTCAAAGTGTGGAAAGAAACATGGAGGGAGTTGTCTTAAAGGTACAATTAAATGTTTCAAATGTGGAAAGGAAGGTCATCGGGCATTTGAATGCCACGATGATGGGAAGAAGATGTCTAATGATGCAAACAAAGGAAGGGATACACAGAATGAACCTAATACACTTCAATGTTTCAAGTGCAAGGAGATGGGACATTATGCCAATAAATTCCCTAATCCAAGGGTTGATAATGATGGTATACGTCAATAAACTCTTAAGGCTAAAGAGAAAAGAAATTCACATTCAATTTCTATCAGCGATGTGGAGTACGATAACGATGTGGTGAAACGTACACTTACCATCCACTCTAAAGTAGAAAATGTTGTATTTGATTCTGGATCCACCCACTCTTTTATTTCTGAATATTTTTCTAAGGGTATCACCGTCTTAACTGAACAATTAGATGTTGAGTTATCTGTGACAACCCCTAATGGCACAACAGTCGCATCAAAAGTTTATAATTCTTCTCCGATCGAATTTTGTGGGAAAGTGCTTCCTGAAAATCGTGTGATCCTTCATATAGTGGAATTTTATGTGATTCTTGGCATGGATTGGATTTCTTTATATGGAGCTCATATCAATTTCCAAAGAAGGGAAGTCACATATCATATTCCAGATCAATCTACGATCGTCTATCAATGCAAGGATGAACATAACCTTCCAGTGTAAATTCCTTCCATCTTATGGGTCTTGATTCCACTAAATGAAGGTTATTTATCTCAAACGGTTGATGAGAATCTCACGATTAAGAATATTCCCATTGTACGGGAGTTTGATGATGTCTTTCTGGAGGAATTACTGGGTCTTCCACCAAATCGTGAAGTTGAGTTTTCAATAGAACTCGTACCAGGTGCATTGCCTATTTCAAAGACACCTTATAGAATGGCCCCAATTGAGTTGTAGGAATTGAAGAAGCAACTCCAAGAGAATCTTGATAAGGGGTTCATATGCCCTAGTGTGTCACCTTGGGGAGCACCTGTTCAGTTTGTTAAAAAGAAATATGGATCAATGAGACTCTGCATTGATTATCGAGAACTTAACAAGAGCACTATCAAGAACAAATATCCTCTCCCACACATTGATGACTTATTTGACCAACTACGCAGAGCTCAATACTTTTCCAAGATTGATCTTTGTTCAGGGTATCATTAATTAAGGGTCAAAAGGGAGGATATACCAAAGACGGCTTTCCGTACAAGGTATAGACACTATGAATTTATAGTGATGCCATTTTTTCTTACTAATGCCCATGGTATCTTCATGGATCTGATGAATAGAGTCTTTAGAGACTATCTTGATCAATTTGTGGTAGTCTTTATAGATGATATTCTTGACTATTCAGAGAGAAAGGAAGAACATGAAGATCACTTGAGAATTACATTGAAGACCCTGAGAAAGGAGAAGCATTATGCCAAATTTACCAAGTGTGAATTTTGGCTTCAAAAAGTTTCATTTTTGGGTCACATAATCTCAAAAGAGGGGATATCTGTGGATCCAGCAGAAACAGAGGTTATTGAAAGATGGTCGAGACCAAAAATAGTAACTGAGATCCGATGTTTTCTTGGTTTGGATGGATATTGTCGACATTTTGTGAAATATTTGTCACGATTATCTAATCCACTCACCAAGTTGACTCGGAAAGGAGTTAAGTTTGTTTGGACTAAGGAATGTGAAGAGAATTTGAAGGAGTTGAAAAGAAGGTTATCCAGTGCACCTGTGCTCACACTGCCTTGTAGTGGAGAATGGTTTTTGATCTACAGTGATGCATCCAATAAGGGTTTGGGGTGTGTTCTTATGCAAAATGATATGGTGATAGCTTATGCCTCATGACAGTTGAAAATACATGATCAAAATTACCCAACTCATGATTTGGAGTTAGCTGCGGTAATCTTTCCATTAAAGATTTGGAGGTATTACCTTTATGGTGAAAGGTGTGATATTTATACTGATCATAAAAGTTTAAAGTATATTTTCACACAAAAGGAGTTGAATATGCGCCAAAGAAGATGGTTGGAGCTGATTAAGGATTATAACTGCTCAATTCATTACCAACCTAGGAAAGAAAACAAGGTGGCAGATGCATTAAGTCGACAAGACCATGCCAGTTTATCCATGATGAGGATCACAAAAGATCCAATATTTATGGATTTACAAAGGATGGATCTAGGAATTATAATGAAAGGGAAAAAATAGTATCTTTCTCAAATGAATGTTCAACCATCTATACATGTGAAGATTAAAGAGGCACAGAAAGAAGATGTCGAGTTACAAAAGAAGGTGAGAAATGTTCCTGAATTCAACCTTGATTGTGATGGGATAATAAAGTTCCGGAATCGGGTTTGTTTTCCTCCCATCCTCGAATTAAAGAAGGAGCTGCTGGATGAGGCTCATAGTTCTTCATTCTCTATTCATCCTAGAAGTACGAAGATGTATAGGGACCTGAAAGAGTACTTCTGGTGGGATGGAATGAAAAGAGATGTTGGTGATTATGTCTCTCGATGCTTCGTTTTTCAGCAAGTTAAAGATAAGAGACAGAAGTCTAAGAGGATGTTACAACCATTACCCATACGCGAATGGAAATGGGAAAGCATCACTATGGACTTTGTCACAGGACATCCTAAAACATCCAAAGGCAATAACGCTATCTGGGTCATAGTTGATCGTCTTACAAATTATGCACACTTCATCGCTATTAGAGAGGATTTCTCTCTAGATCAGCTTTCCAGGATATATGTGAAGTAAGTGGTAAGATTGCATGTAGTACCACTTTCTATTATATCTGATCGGGATCCGATATTTACCTCGATGTTCTGGTGAAGTCTTCAGCATATTCTGGATACAGAGTTGAGTTGCAGCACTTCTTATCATCCTCAGACAGACGGTCAGTCTGATAGAACAATTCAAACCCTATAAGATATGTTGAGAGCTTGCTCTATGGATTTCAAAGGTGGTTGGGATCAACACCTACCTTTGGTGGAATTTTCTTATAAAAATATCTTTCACTCCAGTATTCAGATGGCTCGTTATGAAGCTCTCTATGGAAAGAAATGCAGGAATCCAACTTGTTGGGATGAAGTTGGGGAAAGAAAGCTATTAGGACCTGATCTCGTTGATGAAATGGCAGAAAAGGTCAGATCTATTCAAAAACACATAAGATCTGCTCATAGTCGACAGAAAAGTTATGCTGACAACCGAAAAAAAGACCTAGAGTTTGAAGTGGGTGATAAAGTGTTCTTACGAATATCTCCCTTGAAGAGAGTCATGAGATTTGGAAAGAAGGGCAAGTTGAGCCCTAGATATATCGGTCTTTTTGAAATACTGGATCGTGTCGGGAAGGTAGCTTACCGATTGGAGCTTCCACCAAATCTCTCTCAAGTACACGATGTGTTCCATGTATCTCTCCTAAGAAAGTACATACCTGATCCTTCACATGTACTCAGCTCAGAAGTAGTACCGCTGGAGCAAGATCTTTCTTGGGAAGAATAGCTGATAGAGATTCTGGATCATAGCGAAAAAGCCCTACGAAGCAAGACCACTCGATTGGTGAAAGTTTTATAGAGAAACCACCAATTAGAAGAAGCTACATGGGAGCTTGAGGATATAATGAGGGAGTGGTATCCTCATCTGTTTGTTATAAAGTGACGAATTTCGAGGGAAAAATTCATTTTAAGGGGGGTAGAATGTAACACCCGAGACTTTTAAGGGAAATATTTTATGTTATATAAATCAAAGGAATCTATCACTAACACTGTCTTGGATTTCTTTACACGCAACTGTGGCCTTCATCGATAGCTTGCACCGTACGCAATACTGAGTTTCACTAAACAATGATATGATATTAAAATATTATTAAAACTAGCCGTTATGAATAGTAATAACCACTTTTTGAAATTTTATACATTTTATTTTATAAAATAGACTTCATTTTTGGATTCAGAATATTGATATTAGCCTAGGGTGAAATTTTGGTATTTTTCTGAAAACTTTCATTTTTTGATGAATAGTGAAACCACTAAGTTGTAGTTAAAAAACCGAATTTTTCATAAAACGTAATTTTACCGCTTCTGTGAGTGGAATTTCGAAAATCCGAGAGTCGCGGTTGATGTCAGTAAGTAAAATGTGGTTCAATGAGATGAAAATAATTTTTTGGTGAATAGTAACTTTTTAATTGTTTTCTTACCACGGTTAAAAGTAAATAGGGTAATTAAGGGTAAAAATGATATTATTATTACCCTAACACATGTCCTAATTCTATTGGACAAGTGTAATTCGAACAAAAACAACCTTATTTGTAATTTTTAGACATTAAATAATTTAATTTATTTATGACACAATGATGATGCATTAATTATCTTATTAATGAAATATTGACATAATTGATGTTATAAATACCCAAATAAATGTAATTTGAGACTTTTTATGAATTAACCTAATTTTATAGGTTAATATGACATGTTATTATGGATTTAAGTAACTTTGTTCGAACTAATAATTCTGTTATTATTTTCACAAAAATCAATTACAAAATATTGTCAAAATTGACATAAAATAATTATTAAAACAAATATTATATTATTAATTGTTATTTTATTCCTAAAAATCTATGTTTCGTCCAAATGACTTAGATAAGGATATATATATTAATAATAAACATCTTGGGGTTCTTTTGGCTTGATATGGAAAGTTTATTAACCTTATAGTATAAGAACACTAGAAGACACGGTAAAAGTAAAATTATTTAACTTAATGTTAAATCTAAATGATAAGGTTAAAATAGGAACCTAAACATGTATAAATTCTATTGTATGAGATTATTGCGACCCATCCCCACCTTAGCTTCAAAATATATCAATTTGGAGCTATTTAAAACAGAACATGACTTTATAATAAAATAATATTTTTAGTTTTCCCAAAGGATCCCCTCTCCTCCCTTATAAAAGGGCACCTCCTCCCCCTCTTCCTCACACCAATCTGAGCCTTAAAGCTCTTTCAAACCCTTACAATGTCTCCTCTCCACTAACCTAAAAATATCCTAGAGGTTCTGGTCTTCTTCAAAGACCAATTGTAGTGCCCTAAAAGAAGGTCTCCAAGAAGCACTTCAAAGAAGAGGTAATGTCCGTTATCGATTCTTTCATCTTTATTTCTTCTTCCACTTCTTCTTCATTAGTTGTTTCTTTATTAAGTAATAAATCAGTATAACTCATATAATGATATGTTATTATAATTATGAAACAACCCTATTTCACCATCTATCCATCCTAAGGAAAAAGAAATCATCGCGTGTGCGTACGTACGGAATACCGTCTCCACGCCGTGGTGTAATCTATTTTCCACCACCACCATACATGGATGGGTATAATGGTGTAAATAATGACTATATATGTCTATTATAAAGTTATACTGATTCTGAATAGTATACATACACTCCAATACAATTTCACGATCATAGGAACGATATCATCACTCGTGCGTACGTACGGAATACCGTCTCCACGATGTGATGCGACTCGTTCTACATGATTTTCATTTCATAATGATTATATAAATGAATTGAATGAATGAATATGATATATATTACACTAATACCATTCTGGAAATGAGGTATCTATAACCTAAAGAGAAGAATAATAATTTATTCGACAAAACATGCATAAGAACAAATAGTTTTAAACACCCGAATAACAAGTAGCAATGAAATATTACTACTAAGAAGCTAAGAATATGACCATATATGATATCATAAAAATAATTATGATTCTGGAATAAGTCAATAACAATATTTAAATCATTATACATGAGGTTCGGACACGTACAAAGCATATCAGACCTAAGGTACGGAAAATATCACAATCTCATTTTTATCCGAGATTTTTTATACTTTGGTATTTATTGGTGTGTATTTTATCATCCACATCTATGTTTCCTAAATATGTAATATTATTTCCATCCACCTACAATTTTTTAAATCCTATTTTAGTCTTCGGTGAGTTTTTAGTAAAATATATGAAAGGAATCTTTTGTCATTTTTTGTACGAGGCACTTTTTGACTTTTCTGACAAAAGTACGAGATGAATGTTTTTTTCAACAAATACGGAATTAATGGATTTTTAAATCATTATTTCCAAGAAGCTTCCTTTTAAAGTTTTCAAGTTTATTTTCAATCAACTTCTTTTAGTTTAAGATTGTATGACATGTTAAGAAAGGAAAAAAAATTTGAAGTAGAAAGGATATTTTCCCCAAGAACGGATTTTAAGTGTTTTAATAAAATTATTTTCCATCTAAGATAATATAGGGTTCTGTTTTTATCCCCATTATTACATTGATTTTATTATGTTGTGATGAAATTATTTTTATGAATTCCTTTATCTTATATGAATTGTTTTAGGATGTCATGTTGTTTAAGAATCCCATTTTTATTACATGGGTTATGATACGATGTATGGTTTATGATTTTGTGGCACACATAAGAATGGTATCATTATGATATGGGTGGGACCTATATCTCCCTCCAATGCATTGGGTAAAGATTTTATATCTCATGAGATAGACATGGCTGTAACGGTAGGTTATACTGGTTCAGTGAAACAGGACTGAAACAAGGAGTGAACTTGGTTCAGAAAGGGACATTGTCCACTAAGATATTCTTGGCAACGAGTCTTGACTAATAAAAATTGATTCTCTATGATAATGTGTGTTTGTCACAAAGTTTCATGTTTTATGTTATGATTATTGGGATTACATTTCACTACTATGATTTATCCCATGTTATGAAATTATGATCTCTTTTGTAGGTTAAGATTTCCAAAGGTTATGCTCTTATGTATATGATGTGATTTATATTTCTTTTGTTTACCCTTACTGAGCATTTGAGATCACCCTTTTTTTATGTTTTATTTCCCCAGGTCAGGAAGAAGGTTATTAAGTAGGATATACCAAAAAGGGACTCTAGAAATGATGAAATTAATGGGAGGCAAAGTAGATTCTTTATGAACTAATTATTTATGTTTCCATGTTTCTAAAGACACTATACCTATACGGTCCTTTCGTGGTTTTGTTATATGTTGCAATAAGTATGCATCAATTTTGAAGTATTAACAATGTATGAAAAGTATGGGTCACTATAGTTGGTATCAGAGGAAAGGTATAGTCAACCTTTGGAAACTAGGATATACAAGCCTTAGCAAGAACCCTAAGGATAAGTCTAAGCATAGAACACAATATTAGTGTTTTAGAAATGGCCATGAATAACCTAGGATAAGACCTTATGTGTGAAATTTTTTTCTTGATTATGTGGTTTTCTTATTATAAGTACTGTTTCTCACACTATTCTTCTTGGTTTTAGTCAATGGCTAGAACCCGAAAGAACCGTGTTAATGCGGAATGCGACGGGAAATGAAATGATTGTCCCCCTGAGCAACCAAACTTTATGGGAGCTGGAATGAAAAATCTTATATCCATGCTCACAAAACATTCTCAAGCTATGAATCATGCAGGACTTCCAAATGAGCAATGGAAGGAGAAACATTCTGTTGAATACTTCAAGAGGCAGCATCCACCTTCATTCAGCGGGTCTACTGATCCATTAGTTGCTGAACAATGGATTAGTACTACTGAAAAGATATTTTCAGTTCTTCAATGTTATAAGCATGAAAAAGTCATCTTAGCAGTGTATCGTTTGGAAGGTGATGCTGATCAATGGTGTAATCATATTAAGAATACGAGGCAAAGGGATGAAATTGAGTCCATGGAATGGGACGAGTTCAAGAACTTATTTTTCAATAAGTACTTCCCTCATATTCTCCTAACAAAGATGGAGAAAGAGTTTGTTGAACTGAAACAAAAAGATGATGAATCTATTGGTACCTATGAAGAAAATTTTACAAGACTTGCAAGGTACGCTTTTGGTATTATTATCCAACCTGAGAGTAAGATCGATCGATTCTTTAGTGGCTTAAAACCAATTTTTCGAAGGGCGTTAGCCATAAGGGACTTCAATAGCTACGAGGAAATCATTCGATGTGCTCTCAAAGCCGAGATTGAGATTGGAGTAACCCATCAGTCATATGGGTTTGATAAGAAGAGGAAAATAGAATTCAACGGAAAATCTAAACAGCACACTGAAGAGAAGACGAGCTTTCTCTTATGCTCAAAGTGTGGAAAGAAACATGGAGGGAGTTGTCCTAATGGGACAAGTAAATGTTTCAAATGTGGAAAGGAAGGTCATCAGGTATTTGAATGCCGCGATGATGGGAAGAAGATGTCTTATGATGCAAACAAAGGCAGGGATACACAGAATGAACCTACTACACTTCAATGTTTCAAGTGCACTGAGATGGGACATTATGCCACTAAATGCCCTAATCTAAGGGTTGGTGATGATGGTCGACGTCAACAAACTCTTAAGGCTAAAGACAAAGGAAAGTAACATGCAATTTCTTTCAGCGATGTGGAGTACGATAACGATGTGGTGAAAGGTACACTTACCATCCACTCTAATGTAGAAAATGTTTTATTTGATTCTGGATCCACCCACTCTTTTATTTCTAACAATTTTTCTAAGGGTATCACCGTATTACCTCATCAATTAGATGTTGACATAGATGTGACAACACCTAATGGCACAATAGTCGCATCAAAAATTTATAATTCTTCTCTGATCGAAGTATGTGGGAAAGTGCTTCCTGCAAATCTTGTGATCCTTCCTATAGTGGAATTTGATGTGATTCATGGCATGGATTGGCATTCATTATATGGATCTCATATCAATTTCCAAAGAAGGGAAGTCACATTACATATTCCAGATCAATCTATGATCGTCTATCAATGCAAGGATGAACATAACCTTCCAGTGGAAATTCCTTCCATCTTATGGGTCTTGATTCCACTAAATGAAGGTTATTTATCTCAAATGTTTGGTGAGAAACTCACGATTAAGAATATGCCCATAGTACGGGAGTTTGATGATGTCTTTCTGGAGGAATTACCGGGTCTTCCTCAAAATCATGAAGTTGAGTTTTCAATAGAACTCACACCGGGTGCTTTGCCTATTTCAAAGACACCTTATAGAATGGCCCCAATTGAGTTGCAGAAATTGAAGAAGCAACTCCAAGAGAATCTTGATAAGGGTTTCATACGCCATAGTGCATCACCTTGGGGAGCACCTATTTTGTTTATTATGAATAAAGATGGATCAATGAGACTCTGCATTGATTATCGAGAACTTAACAAGATCACTATCAAGAACAAATATCCTCTCCCATGCATTGATGACTTATTTGACCAACTACGCGGAGCTCAATACTATTCCAAGATTGATCTTCATTTAGGGTATCATCAATTAAGGGTCAAAAGGGAGGATATACCAAAGACGGATTTCCGTACAAGGAATGGAAACTATGAATTTATAGTGATGCCATTTGGTCTTAATAATGCCCCTACAATCTTCATGGATCTGATGAATAGAGTCTTTAGAGACTATCTTGATCAATTTGTGGTAGTCTTTATAGACGATATTATTGTCTATTCAAAGAGCAAGGAATAACATGAAGATCACTTGAGAATTATATTGATGACCCTGATAAAGGAGAAGCTTTATGCCAAATTTACCAAGTGTGAATTTTGGCTTTAAAAATTTTCATTTTTGGGTAACATAATCTCAAAAGAGGGGATATCTGTGGATCCAGCAAAAACAGAGGTTATCAAAAGATGGTCGAGACCAATAACAGTAACTGAGATCCAAATTTTTCTTGGGTTGTCTGGATATTATCACCGTTTTGTGAAAGATTTTTCACGATTATCTAATCCACTCACCATGTTGACTCGGAAAGTAGTTAAGTTTGTTTGGACTGAGGAATGTGAAGAGATTTTCAAGGAGTTGAAAAGAAGGTTATACAGTGCACCTGTGCTCACACTGCCTTGTAGTGGAGAATGATTTGCGATCTACAGGGATGCATTGAAGAAGGGTTTGGGCTGTGTTCTTATGAAAAATGATATGGTGATAGCTTATGCCTCACGAAAGTTGAAAATACATGAGCAAAATTACCCAACTCATGATTTTAAGTTAGCTGCGGTAATATTTGTATTAAAGATTTGGAGGCATTACCTTTATGGTGAACGGTGTGATATTTATACTGATCATAAAAGTTTAAAGTATATTTTCACACAAAAGGAGCTGAATATGCGCTAAAGAAGATGGTTGGAGATGATTAAGGATTATGACTGCTCAATTCATTACCACCTTGGGAAAACAAACAAGGTGACAGATGCATTAAGTCGACAAGACCATGCCAGTTTATCCATGATGAGGATCATAAATGATCCAATATTTTTGGATTTACAAAGGATGGATCTAGGAATTATAATGAAAGGGGAAAAATCATATCTTTCTCATATGAATGTTCAACCCTCTATACAAGTGGAGATTAAAGAGGCAGAGAAAGAAGATGTCAAGTTACAAAAGAAGGTGAGAAATTTTCCTGAATTAAACCTTGATTGTGATGGGATAATAAAGTTCAAGAATTCGGTTTGTGTTCCTCCCATCCCCGAATTAAAGAAGGAGCTGCTGGATGAGGCTCATAGTTCATCATTCTCTTTTCATCCTGGAAGCACGAAGATGTATAGGGACCTGAAAGAGTACTTCTGGTGGGATGGCATGAAAAGAGATGTTGGTGAATATGTCTCTCGATGCTTTGTTTTTCAGCAAGTTAAAGCTGAGAGACAGAAGTCTAAGAAGATGTTACAACCATTACCCATACCCGAATGGAAATGGGAAAACATCACTATGGACGTTGTCACAGGACTTCCTAAAACATCCAAAGGCAATAATGCAATTTGGGTCATAGTTGGTCATCTTAAAAAGTCTGCACACTTCATCTCTATTAGAGAGTATTTCTCTCTAGATCATCTTGCAATGATATATGTGAAGGAAGTGGTAAGATTGCATGGAGTACCACTTTCTATTATATCTGATCGGGATCCTAGATTTATCTCGAAGTTCTGGCAAGGTCTTCAGCATATTCTGTATACAGAGTTGATTTTCAGCACTGCTTATCATCCTCAGACAGACGGTCAGTCTAAGAGAACAATTCAAACCCTATAAGATATGTTGAGAGCTTTCTCTATGGATTTCAAAGGTGGTTGGGATCAACACCTACCTTTGGTGGAATTTTCTTATAATAATAGCTTTCACTCCAGTATTCATATGGCTCCTTATGATGCTCTCTATAGAAATAAATGCAGGACTCCAACTTGCTGGGATGAAGTTGGGGAAAGAAAGCTATTAGGACCTGATCTCTTTGATGAAATGGCAGAAAAGGTCAGATCTATTCAAAAACACATAAGAGCAGCTGAGAGTCGACAGAAAAGTTATGCTAACAACCGAAGAAAAGACCTAGAGTTTGAAGTGGGTGATAAAGCGTTCTTACGAATATCTCCCTTGAAGAGAGTCATGAGATTTGGAAAGAAGGGGAAGTTGAGCCCTAGATATATCGGTCCTTTCGAAATACTGGATCGTGTCGGGAAGGTAGCTTACCGATTGGGGCTTCCACCGAATCTCTCTCAACTACACGATGTGTTCCATGTTCTCTCCTGAGAAAGTACATACATGATCCTTCACATGTACTCAGCTCAGAAGTAGTACCGCTGGAGCAAGATCTTTTTTAAGAAGAACAGCTGATAGAGATTCTGGATCGTAGCGAAAAATTCCTATGAAGCAAGACCACTCGATTGGTTATTGTTTTATGGAGGAACCACCAATTAGAAGAAGCTACATGGGAGCTTGAAGATATTATGAGGGAGAGGTATCCTCATCTGTTTGTTACAAAGTGATGAATTTTGAGGGCGATATTCATTTTAAGGGGGTAGAATGTAACACCCGAGACTTTTATGTGAAATATTTTATGTTATATAAATCAAAGGAATCTTTCACTAACACTGTCTTGGATTGCTTTACATGCAATCGCAGCCTTCCTCGATAGCTTGCGTCGTACGCAATACCGAGTTTCACTAAACAATGATATGATATTAAAATATTATTAAAACTTGCCGTTACGAATAGTAATAACCACATTTTGAAATTTTATTAATTTTATTTTTTAAAATTGACTTCATTTTTGTATTCGGAATATCGAAATTAGCCTAGGGTGAAATTTTGGTATTTTTCTGAAAACTTTCAATTTTTGATGAATAGTGAAACCACTAAGTGGTAGTTAAAAAACTGAATTTTTCATAAAACATAATTTTACCGCTTCTGTGAGTGGAATTTCTAAAATCCGAGAGACATGGTTGATTTCAGTAAGTAAAATGTGGTTCAACGAGATGAAAATTATTTTTTGGTGAATAGTAACTTTTTACTTGTTTTTTTAACACGGTTAAAAGTAAATAGGGTAATTAAGGGTAAAAATGATATTATTATTACCCTAACACATGTCCTAATTCTATTGGACAAGTGTAATTCGAACAAAAATAACCTTAGGAATAAAATATTACCATTTATACCCACTTGGATTAGATTAGAACATTTATTATTAATTTATTTAAAGAAGGGTTAAAATAGTTAAAATCAAAGTTTAATAAGTAAATCGTTTTTAATATGGGGTTATACATAAGATAAATTCGACAATAAATATTCCTTAGAAATATAAAAAGATTTACTACATAAGGGTATCTTATTTGTAATTTTCTGAAA
The DNA here is from genome assembly GCA_963277665.1 of Viscum album. NCBI lineage: Eukaryota > Viridiplantae > Streptophyta > Magnoliopsida > Santalales > Viscaceae > Viscum > Viscum album. Next base: position 276,584,546 of record OY728133.1, read on the forward strand.
TTAAATAATTTAATTTATTTATGACACAATGATGATGCCTTAATTATCTTATTAATGAAATATTGACATAATTGATGTTATAAATATCCAAATAAATGTAATTTGAGACTTTTTATGAATTAACCTAATTTTATAGGTGAATATGACATGTTATTATTGATTTAAGTAACTTGGTTCGAACTAATCATTCTATTATGATTTTCATAAAAATCAATTACTAAATATTGTCAAAATTACCATAAAATAGTTTTTAAAAAAAATATTATTTTACTAATTGTTATTTTATTCCTAAAAATCTAAGGTTCGTCAAAATGACTTAGATAAGGTTATATATATTAATAATAAACAACTTGGGGTTCTTTTGGCTTGATATGGTAAGTTTATTAACCTTATAGTATAAGAACACAAGAAGACACGGTAAAAGTAAAATTATTTAACATAATGTTAAATCAAAATATAAGGTTAAAATAAGAACCTAAACTTGTCTAAATTTTATTGTATTAGAGTATTTCGACCCATCCCCACCTTTGCTTCTAAATATATCAATTTGGAGATATTTAAAAAGGAACTTGACTTTATAATAAAATAATATTTTTAGTTTTCCCAAAGGAGCCCCTCTCCTCCCTTATAAAAGGGCACCTCCTCCCCCTCTTCCTCACACCACTATGAGTCTTGAAACTCTTCCAACCCCAGACAATTTATCCTCTACACTTCCCTAGATATATCCTAGAGGTTCTGTTCTTCTTCAAAGACCAATTGTAGTGCCCTAAAAGAAGGTCTCAAAGAAGCACTTCAAAGAAGAGGTAATGTCCGTTATCGATTCTTTCATCTTTATTCCTTCTTCCACTTATTCTTCTTTAGTTGTTTCATTATTAAGTAATAACATCAGTATAACTCACATACTGATATTTTATTATAAGTATGAAACAACCCTATTTCACCATCTATCCATCCTATGGAAAAAGAAATCACCGCGTGTGCGTACGTACGGAATACCGTCTCCACGCCGTGGTGTAATCTATTTTCCACCACCACCTTACTTGGATGGGTATAATGGTGTAAATAATGACTATATATGACTATTATAAAGTTATACTGATTCTGAATAGTATACATACAATCCAATACAATTCCACGATCATACGAACGATATCATCACTCATGCGTACGTACGGAATACCGTCTCCACGATGTGATGCGACTCGTTCTACATGATCTTCATTTCATAATGATTATATAAATGAATTTAATGAATGAATATGATATATATTACACTAATACAATTCTGTAAATCAGGTATCTATAACCTAAAGAGAAGAATAAGAATTTATTGACCAAAACACGCATAAGAACAAATAGTTTTAAACACCCGAATAACAAGTAGCAATGAAATATTACTACTAAGAAGCTAAGAATATGACCATATATGATGTCATAAAAATAAGTATGATTCTGGAATAAGTAAATAACATTATTTAAATTATTATATAGGAGGTTCGGACACATACAAAGCATATCGGACCTAAGGTAAGGAAAATATCACAATCTCATTTTTATCCGAGATTATTTATACATTAGTATTTATTGGGGTGTATTTTATCATCCAAATCTATGTTTCCTCAATAAGTAATATTATTTCCATCCACCTACAATTTTTTAAATCCTATTTTAACCTTCAGTGAGTTTTTAGTAAAATATATGAACGGAATATTTTGTCATTTTTTTTACGAGGTACTTTTTGACTTTTCCGACAAAAGTACGAGAAGAATGTTTTTCTGAACACATATAGCATGAATGTATTTTTAAAACATTATTTCCAAGAGGCTTCCTTTTCAACTTTTCAAGTTTATTTTTAATCGACTTCTTTTAGTTTAAAATTGTATGACATGTTAAGAAAGGAAAAAAATCGAAGTAGAAAGGATATTTTCCCCAAGAACGGAGTTCAAGTGTTTTATCAAAATTATTTTCCATCTAAGATAATATAGGGTTATGTTTTTATCCCCATTATTACATTGATTTGATTATTCTGTGATGGATTTATATTTATGAATTCCTTTATCTTATATGAATTTTTTTATGATGTCATGTTGTTTAAGAATCCCATTATTATTACATGGGTTATGCTACGATGTATGGTTTATGATTTTGTGGCACACATAAGAATGGTATCATTATGAGATTGGTGGGACCTATATCTCCCTCCAATGCATTGGGTAACGATTTTATATCTCAGGAGATAGACAAGGCTGTAAAGGTAGGTTATACCGGTTCAGTGAAACAGGACTGAAACGAGGAGTGAACTCAGTTCAGAAAGGGAATTTGTCCACTAAGATAGTCTTGGAAATGAGTCTTGACTAATAAGAATTGATTCTCTATGATAATGTGTGTATGCCACAATGTTTCATGTTTTAAGTTATGACTATTGGGATTACATTTCACTACTATGATTTATCCCATGTTATGAAATTATGATCTCTTTTGCAGGTTAAGATTTCCAAAAGTTATGTTCTTATGTATATGATGTGATTGATATTTCTGTTGTTTACCCTTACTGAGCATTTGAGATCAACCTTTTTTTTATGTTTTATTTCCCCAGGTCAAGAAGAAGGTTATTAAGTAGGATATGCCAAAAAGGGACTCTAGAAATGATGAAATTAATGGGAGGCAAAGTAGATGCTTTATGAACTAATTATTTATGTTTCCCAGTTTCTAAATACACTATACATATATGGTCCTTTTGTGGTGTTGTTATATGTTTTAATAAGTATTATTCAATTTTGAATTATTAACAATGTATGTAAAGTATGGGTCGCTATAGTTGGTATCAGAGGAAAGGTATAGTGAACCTTTGGAAACTAGGATGTACAAGCCTTAGTAAGAACCTTAAGGATAAGTTTAAGCATAGAACACAATCTTAGTGTTTTAGAAATGGCCATGAATAACCTAGGATAATACCTTATGTGTGAAATTTTATTCTTGATTATGTGGTTTTCCTATTATAATTAGTGTTTCTAACACTATTCTTCTTGGTTTTAGCCAATGGCTAGAACCTGAAGGAACCGTGTTAATGCGGAATGCAACGGGAATGCAATGAATGTCCCCCTGAGCAATGAAACGTTATGGGAGATGGAATGAAAAATCTTGTATCCATGCTCACACAACTTTCTCAAGCTATGAATCATGCAGGACTTCCAAACGAGCAATGGAAGGAGAAACATTATGTTGAATCCTTCATGAGGCAGCGTCCACCTTCATTCAGCGGGTCTACTGATACATTAGATGCTGAACAATGGATTAGTACTACTGAAAAGATATTTTCAGTTCCTCAATGTTATGAGCATGATAAAGTCATCTTAGCAGTGTATCGTTTGGAAGGTGATGCTGATCAATGGTGTAATCTTATTAAGAATACGTGGCAAAGGGATGAAATTGATTCCATGGAATGGTACGAGTTCAAGAACTTATTTTTCAATATGTACTTCCCTCGTATTCTCCAAAAAAATATGGAGAAAGAGTTTCTTGAACTGAAGCAAAAGGATGATGAATCTGTTGGTACCTATGAAGCAAATTTTACAAGACTTGCAAGGTACGCTTCTGGTATTATTATCCAACCTGAGAGTAAGATAGATCGATTCTTTAGTGGCATAAAACCAAGTCTTCGAGGGGCGTTAGCCATAAGGGACTTCAATAGCTACGAGGAAATCCTTCGATGTGCTCTCAAAGTCGAGATGGAGATTGGAGTAAGCCATCAGTCATATGGGTTTGATAAGAAGAGGAAAATGGAATTCAACGGAAAATCTAAAGAGCACACTGAAGAGAAGATGAGCATTCTCTTATGCTCATAGTGTGGAAAGAAACATGGAGGGAGTTGTCTTAAAGGGAAAATTAAATGTTTCAAATGTGGAAAGGAATGTCATCGGGTATTTGAATGCCACGATGATGGGAAGAAGATGTCTAATGATACAAACAATGACAGGGATAAACATAATGAACCTACTACACTTCAATGTTTCAAGTGCAAGGAGATGGGACATTATGCCAATAAATGCCCTAATCCAAGGGTTGATGATGATGGTCGATGTCAACAAACTCTTATGGCTAAAGACAAAGGAAAGTCACATGCAATTTCTATCAGCGATGTGGAGTATGATAACGATGTGGTGAAAGGTACAATTACCATCCACTCTAAAGTAGCAAAGGTTTTATTTGATTCTGGATCCACCCACTCTTTTATTTCTGAATATTTTTTCTAAGGTTATCACCGTATTACCTCAACAATTAGATGTTGAGTTAGATGTGAAAACACCTAATGGCACAATAGTTGCATCAAAAATTTATAATTCTTCTCCGATCGAAGTTTGTGAGAAAGTGCTTCCTGAAAATCTTGTGATCCTTCCTATTGTGGAATTTGATGTGATTCTTAGCATGGATTGGCTTTCTTTATATGGAGCTCATATCAGTTGCCAAATAAGGGAAGTCACATTTCATATTCCATATCAATCTATGATCATCTATCAATGCAAGGATGAACATAACCTTCTAGTGGAAATTCCTTCCATCTTATGGGTCATGATTCCACTAAATGAAGGTTATTTATCTCAAATGGTTGGTGAGAAACTAAAGATTATGAATATGCCCATTGTACGGGAGTTTGATGATGTCTTTCCGGAGGAATTACCGGGTCTTCCACAAAATCGTGAAGTTGAGTTTTCAATAGAACTCATACCGAGTGCTTTGCCTATTTAAAAGACACCTTATAGAATGGCCCCAATTGAGTTGTAGGAATTGAAGAAGCAACTCCAAGAGAATCTTGATAAGGGGTTCATATTCCCTAGTGCGTTACCTTGGGGAGCACCTATTCTGTTTGTTAAGAATAAAGATGGATCAATGAGACTCTGCATTGATTATAGAGAACATAACAAGATCACTATCAAGAACAAATATCATCTCCCATGCATTGATGACTTATTTGACCAACTAAGCGGAGCTCAATACTATTCCAAGATCGATCTTCGTTCAGGGTATCATCAATTAAGGGTCAAAAGGGAGGATATACTAAATACAGATTTCTGTACAAGGTATGGAAACTATGAATTTATAGTGATGCCATTTGGTCTTACTAATGCTCCTACTATCTTCATGTATCTGATGAATAGAGTCTTTAGAGACTATCTTGATCAATTTGTTGTAGTCTTTATAGACGATATTATTGACTATTCAAAGAGCAAGGAAGAACATAAAGATCACTTGAGAATTATATTGATGACCCTGATAATGGAGAAGCTTTATGCCAAATTTACCAAGTGTGAATTTTGGATTCAAAAAGTTTCATTTTTGAGTCACATAATCTCAAAAGAGGGGATATCAGTGGATCCAGCAAAAACAGAGGTTATCGAAAGATGGTCGAGACCAATAACAGTAACTGAGATCCAAATTTTTCTTGGATTGTCTATATATTATCGACGTTTTGTGAAAGATTTTTCACGATTATCTAATCCACTCACCAAGTTGACTCGGAAAGGAGTTATGTTTGTTTGGACTGAGGAATGTGAAGATAATTTCAAGGAGTTGAAAAGAAGGTTATCCAGTGCACCAGTGCTCACACTGCCTTGTATTGGAGAAAGGTTTGCGATCTACATTGATGCATCGAAGAAGGGTTTGGGATGTGTTCTTATGCAAAATGATATGGTGATAGCTTATGCCTCACAACAGTTGAAAATACATGAGCAAAATTACCCAACTCATGATTTGGAGTTAGTTGCGGTAATATTTGTATTAAAGATATTGAGGCATTACCTTTACCGTGAAAGGTGTGATATTTATACTGATCATAAAAGTTTAAATTATATTTTGACACAAAAGGATATGAATATGCGCTAAATAAGATGGTTGGAGCTGATTAAGGATTATTACTGCTCAATTCATTACCACCCTGGGAAAGCAAACAAGGTGGCAGATGCATTAATTCGACAAGACCATGCCCGGTTATCCATGATGAGGATCATAAAAGATCCAATATTTATGGATTTACAAAGGATGGATCTAATAATTATAATGAAATGGGAATAATCTTATCTTTCTCAAATGAATGTTCAACCATCTATACATGTGAAAATTAAAGAGGCACAGAAAGAAGATGTCGAGTTACAAAAGAAGGTGAGAAATGTTCCTAAATTCAACCTTGATTGTGATGGGATAGTAAAGTTCAGGAATCGGGTTTGTGTTCCTCCCATCCCTGAATTAAAGAAGGAGCTGCTGGATGAGGCTCATTGTTCTTCATTCTCTATTCATCCTGGAAGCATGAAGATGTATAGGGACCTGAAAGAGTACTTCTGGTGGTATGACATGAAAAGAGATGTTGCTGAATATGTGTCTCGAGGCTTGGTTTGTCAGAAAGTTAAAGCTGAGAGACAGAAGTCTAAGGGGATGTTACAACCATTACCCATACTCGAATGGAAATGGGAAAACATCACTATGGACTTTGTCACAGGACTTCCTAAAACATCCAAAGGCAATAATGCTATCTAGGTTATAGTTGATCGTCTTACAAAGATTGCACACATCATTGCTATTAGAGAGGATTCCTCTCTAGATCATATTGCCAGGATATATGTGAAGGAATTGGTAAGATTGCATGGAGTACCACTTTCTATTATATCTGATCAGGATCCGAGATTTACCTTGACGTTCTGGTGATGTCTTCAGCATATTCTGGATACAGAGTTGAGTTTCATCGCTGCTTATCATCCTCAGACAGACGGTTAGTCTGAGAGAACAATTAAAACCCTAGAATATATGTTCAGAGCTTGCTCTATGGATTTCAAAGGTGGTTGGGATCAACACCTACCTTTGGTGGAATTTTCTTATAATAATAGCTTTTACTCCATTATTCAGATGGATCCTTATGAAGCTCTCTATGGAAGGAAATGCAGGACTCCAACTTTCTGGGATGAAGTTGGGGAAAGAAAGCTATTAGGACCAGATCTCATTGATGAAATGGTAGAAAAGGTCAGATCTATTCAACAACACCTAAGAGCAGCTCAGAGTCGATAGAAAAGTTATGCTGACAACCGAAGAAAAGACCTAGAGTTTGAAGTGGGTGAAAAAGTGTTCTTACGAATATCTCCCTGGAAGAGAGTCATGAGATTTGGAAAGAAGGGGAAGTTGAGCCCCAGATATATCAGTCATTTCGAAATACTGGATCGTGTCGGGAAGGTAGCTTACCGATTGGAACTTCCACCGAATCTCTGTCAAGTACACGATGTGTTCCATGTATATCTCCTGAGAAAGTACATACCTGATCCTTCACATGTACTCAGCTCAGAAGTAGTACCGCTGGAGCAAGATCTTTCTTATGAAAAATAGCCGATAGAGATTCTAGATCGTAGCGAAAAAGTCCTACGAAGAAAGACCACTCGATTGGTGAAAGTTTTATGGAGGAACCACCAATTAGAAGAAGCTACATGGGAGCTTGAGGATATGATGAGGGATAGGTATCCTCATCTGTTTGTTACAAAGTGAAGAATTTAGAGGGTGAAATTCATTTTAAGGGGAGTAGAATGTAACACCCGAGACTTTTATATGAAATATATTATGTTATATAAATCAAAGGAATCTTTCACTAACACTGTCTTGGCTTGCTTTACACGCAACCGCGGCCTTCCTCGATAGCTTGTGTCGTACGGAATACCGAGTTTCACTAAACAATGATATGCTATTAAAATATTATTAAAACTAGCCCGTATGAATAGTAATAACCACTTTTTGAAATATTATAAATTTTATTTTTCAAAAAGGACTTCATTTTTGGATTCGGAATATCGAAATTAGCCTAGGGTGAAATTTTGGTATTTTTCTGAAAACTTTCAATTTTTGATGAATATTGAAACCACTAAGTGGTAGTTAAAAAACAGAATTTTTCATAAAACATAATTTTACCGCTTATGTGAATGGAATATCGAAAATCCGAGAGACACGGTTGATTTTAGTAAGTAAAATGTTGTTCAATGACATGAAAATAATTTTTTGGTGAATAGTAACTTATTTCTTTTTTTACCACGGTTAAAAGTAAATAGAGTAATTAAGGGTAAAAATGATATTATTATTACCCTAACACATGTCGTAATTCTATTGGACAAGTTTAATTAGAAGAAAAACAACCTTAGGAATAAAATATGACCATTTAAGCCCACTTCGATTAGATTAGGACATTTATTATTAATTTATTTAAAGAAGTTTTAAAATAGTTAAAATCAATGTTTAATAAGTAAATCATTCTTAATATGGGGTTATACAAAAGATAAATTCGACAATAAATATTCATTAGACAGATAAAAATATTTACTACATAATGGTATTTTATTTGTAATTTTTAGACATTAAATATTTTAATTTATTTATGACACAATGATGATGCATTAATTATCTTATTAATGAAATATTGACATAATTGATGTTATAAATACCCAAATAAATGTAATTTCAGACTTTTAATGAATTAAACTAATTTTATAGGTTACTATGACATGTTAGTATTGATTTAAGTAACTTGGTTCGAACTAATCATTCTGTTATAATTTTCACAAAAATCAATTACTAAATATTGTCAAAATTGACATAAAATAGTTTTTAAAACAAATATTGTATTACTAATTGTTATTTTATTCCTAAAAATCTAAGGTTCGTCCAAATTACTTAGATAAGGTTATATATATTAATAATAAACAACTTGGTGTTCGTTTGGCTTGATATTTTATGTTTATTAACCTTATAGTATAAGAACGCAAGAAGACACGGTAAAAGTAAAATTATTTAACTTAATGTTAAATCTAAATGATAAGGTTAAAATAGAAACCTAAAATTGTCTAAATTCTATTGTATGAGATTATTTCGACCCATCCCCACCTTATCTTTGAAATATATTAATTTGGAGCTATTTAAAACTGAACTTGAGTTTATAATAAAATAATATTTTTAGTTTTCCCAAAGGAGCCCCTCTCCTCCCTTATAAAAGGGAACCTCCTCCCCCTCTTCCTCACACCACATTGAGACTTCAAACTCGGCCAACCCCTGCCAATTTCTCCTCTCCACTTCCCTATAGAAATCCTAGAGGTTCTGGTCTTCTTCAAAGACCAATTTTAGTGCCCTAAAAGAAGGTCTCAAAGAAGCACTTCAAAGAAGAGGTAATGTCCGTTAACGATTCTTTCATCTTTATTTCTTCTTCCACTTCTCCTTCTTTAGTTGTTTCATTATGAAGTAATAACATCAGTATCACTCATATACTGATATTTTATTATAAGTATGAAACAACCCTATTTCACCATTTATCCACCCTACAGAAAAATAAATCACCGCGTGTGCGTACATAGGGAATATTGTCTCCACGACGTGGTGTAATCTATTTTCCACCACCACCTTACTTTGATGGGTATAATGGTGTAAATAATGACTATATATGACTATTATAAAGTTATACTGATTCTTAAATAGTGTACATACACTCCAATACAATTCCACGATCATAGGAACGATATCATCACTCGTGCGTACGTACGGAATACCGTCTCCACGATGTGATGCGACTCGTTCTACATGATCAGCATTTCATAATGATTATATAAATGAATTGAATGAATGAATATGATATATATTACACTAATACGATTCTATAAATGAGATATCTATAATCGAAAGAGAAGAATAAGAATTTATTCGACAAAACACGCATAAGAACAAAAAGTTATAAAGACCCGAATAACAAGTAGAAATGAAATATTACTACAAAGAAGCTAAGAATATGACCATATATGATATCATAAAAATAATTATGATTTTTTAATACGTCAATAACATTATTTAAATCATTATACAGGATGTTCGTCCATGTACAAAGCATATCAGACCTAAGGTAAGAAAAATATCACAATCTCATTTTTATCCGATATTGTTTATACTTTGGTATTTATTGGGGTGTATTTTATCATCAACATCTATGTTTCCTCAATATGTAATATTATTTCCATCCAACTACAATTGTTTAAATCCAATTTTACCCTTCGGTGAGTTTTTAGTAAATGATATGAAAGGAACCTTTTGTCGTTTTTTGTACGAGGTAATTTTTGACTCTTCCGACAAAAGTACGAGAAGAATGTTTTTTTTAACTTATACGGCATGAATGGATTTTTAAAACATTATTTCCAAGAAGCTTCTTTTTCAAGTTTTTAAGTTTATTTTTAATCAACTTCTTTTAGTTTAAAATTGTATGAAATGTTTATAAAGGAATTTTTTTGAAGTAGAAAGGATATTTTCCTCCAGAACGGAGTTCAAGTGTTTTATCAAAATTATTTTCCATCTAAGATAATATAGGTTTCTGTTTTTGTCCCCATTATTACATTGATTTGATTATGTTGTTATGGAATTATTTTTATGAATTCCTTTATCTTATATGAATTTTTTTATGATTTCATGTTGTTTAAGAATCCCATTTTTATTAAATGGGTTATGCTATGATGTATGGTTTATGATTTTGTGTCACACATTAGAATGGTATAATTATGAGATGGGTGGGACCTATATCTCCCTCCAATGCATTGGGTAAAGATTTTATATCTCATGAGATAGACATGGCTGGAACGGTAGATTATACCGGTTCAGTGAAAGAGGACTGAAACGAGGAGTGAACTCGGTTCAGAAAGGGAATTTGTCAACTAAGATAGTCTTGGAAATGAGTCTTGACTAATAAGAAATGATTCTCTATGATTATGTGTGTATGCCACAATGTTTCATGTTTTAAGTTATGATTATTGGGATTACATTTCACTACTATGATTTATCCCATGTTATGAAATTATGATCTCTTTTGCAGGTTAAGATTTCCAAAAATTATGTTCTTATATATATGCTGTGATTGATATTTCTTTTTTTTACCCTTACTGAGCATTTGAGATCACCTTTTTTTATGTGTTATTTCCCCAGGTCAGGAAGAAGGTTATTAAGTAGGATATGCCAAAAATGGACTCTAGAAATGATGAAATTAATGGGGGGCAAAGTAGATGCTTTATGAACCAGTTGTTTATGTTTCCCAGTTTCTAAAGACACTATACTGATACAGTCCTTTCGTGGTTTTGTTATATGTTGTAATAAGAATGCTTGAATTTTGAAGTATTAACAATGTATGTAAAGTATGGGTCATTATTAAACATCGTGACATCATCAAACAATTCATATAAGATAAAGGAATTCATAAAAACAATTCCATCACAACATAATCAAATCTATGTAATAATAGGGATAAAAATAGAACCCTATATTATCATAGATGGAAAATAATTTTGATAAAACACTTGAACTCCATTTTTGAGGAAAATATCCAATCTACTTCAAAAGAATTTTCCTTTTTTAACATGTCATACAATTTTAATCTAAAAGAAATTTTTTTAAAATAATCTTCAAAACATGTAAAAGAAGACTCTTGGAAATAATTTTTAAAAAATCCCTTCATGCCGTATAAGTTAAAAAAAAAAATTTCTCGTACTTTTTTTGGAAAAGTCAAAAAGTACCTCGTAAGAAAAACGACAAAAGATTCCTTTCATATCTTTTACTAAAAACTCACTTAAGGGTATAATAGGATTTAAACAATTGTAGGTGGATGGAAATAATATTACATATTGAGGAAACATAGATGTGGATGATAAAATACACCCCCAATAAATACTCTACACCAAAAGGAGCTTACACAACATGCATCTTTGATTTGGCTTGAATTACATGCAATCACAACCTTCCTCGATAGCGTGTGTAGTACGCAATAACGAGTTTCACTAAACAACAATATGCTATTAAAATATTAATAAAACTAGCCGTTATGAATAGTAATAACCACATTTTGAAAATTTTTAAATTTTATTTTTCAAAATGGACTTCATTTTTGGATTCAGAATATAGAAATTAGCTTAGGGTGAAATTTTGGTACTTTTCGGATAACTTTAATACTCGGATGAATAGTGAAAATTACTAAATTTTAATTAAAAACAACTTTTTTAATCAAAATAATTAATAGTGATAATTTATTAATTTTAGTGGTTTTAAAGTATATTTAGAATATATTTCTACAATTTAATACAATGTTGGTCATTAGATGTAATTTCACATTTAAACCAGACATAAACAGGTGTCAATCTTTTGATAGTTATTATCTCTTAAGAACACGATATTTGTGTTGACGATGGGAATTAATTTTTAAATTAATTAATGCAACTGATATGTTTTGAATTTGGTAAAATAGACATAATTTTTGAGTTCATAATATCAAATATAGCTTAAGCCTAATTTTTTGTATTTTTCTGGAAACTTTCATTTTTGGATGAATAGTGTAACCACTAAGTGGTAGTTAAAAAAAATCAATTTTTCATAAAACATAATTTTACCACTTCTGTGAGTAGAATTTCAAAAATCCAAGAGACACGGTTTATGTCAGTAAGTAAAATGTGGTTCAATGAGATGATAATAATTTTTGGTGAAGAGTAACTTTTTACTTTTTTTTACCACGGTTAAAAGTAAATAGGGTAATTAAGGGTAAAAATGATATTATTATTACCCTAACAAATGTCCTAATTCTATTGGATAAGATTAATTAGACCAAAAACAACCTTAGGAATAAAATATGACCATTTAGGCCCACTTGGATTAGATTAGGACATTTATTATTATTTAATTCAAAGAAGAGTTAAAAGAGTTAAAATCAAAGTTTATTTACTAAAACATTTTTAATATAGGGTTATAAAAAAGATAAATTCGATTGTAAATATTCATTAGAAAGCTAATAATATTGACTACATACTGGTATTTTATTTATAATTTTTATACATTAAATAAGTTAAATTAATTATGACACAATGTTGATGCAGTAATTACCATAATAGTGGAAAATTAGAATAATTGATATTATAAATACCCAAATAAATATAATTTCAGACTTTTTATGAATTACAATAATTTTATAGTTTACTATGGAATGTTAGGATTGATTTAATTAACATTGGTCGAAGTAATAATTCTGTTATGAGTTTCACAAAAATCATCTATTGAATAGTGTCAAAATTGACATAAAATAATTTTTAAAACAAATATTATATTATTGATTGTTATTTTATTTCTAAAAATCTAAGGATCAACCACGATACTTATATCATGATAGGTGTATCATTAATGGACCACTTGGGGGTCTCTTGGATGTATAGTGTATGTTTATTAACTATATAATATAAAAATACAAAGTGTCATGGTAAATGTCAATCTAATTAACTAAGAGTAAAAACTAAAAGATAAGGTTAGTATAATGAACTAAACTTGTCTAAATTCTATTGTATGAGATGATTTAGACCCATCCCCACCTTAGATTCCAAAGAAATAAATTTGGAGCTATCGAAAACCGAATTTTGCTTTATAATAAAATAATATTTTTAGTTATTCCAAAGGTGCCCCTCTCCTCCCATATAAAAGGGCACCTCCTCCCTCTCTTCCTCTCACCACTTTGAGCCTTCATGCTCGAGAAAACCCTGCCAAATTCTCTTCTCCACTTCCATAGAAAATCCTAGAGGTTCTGGGATTCTTCAAAGACCAATTTTAGTTCCCTAAGTGGTGGTCTCAAAGAGGCGTTTCAAAGAAGAGGCAATGTCTGTTACCAATTCTTTTAACTTTATTTCTTCTTCCATTTCTTCATCATTAGTTTTTTCATTATGATGTAATAACATCAGTATAACTAATATACTGATATTTTATTATAAGTATGAAACAACCCTATTTCACAATCTATCCATCCTACGGAAAACGAAATCACCACGCGTGCGTACGTACGGAATACCGTCTCCACGACGTGGTGAAATCTGTTTTTCCACCAACACCTTACATGGATGGGTATAATGGTCTAAATAATAACTATATATGGTTATTATAACATAATACTGATTCTGATATATTATACCATCTACTCCAATTCAATTAAATAATTATGGGAATGATATCATCACTCGTACGTACATACGGACTACCGTCTCCACGACACGATGAGATTCATTCTCAATGTTAACCATACATGAATGATAATAAAGTATATATAATGAATAATAATTAAATATATGACATAATATTTATACTGGATTTATGTATATATATATTTATTTCATCTACTTAATTCCACTCAATTCAATAATGAAACGAAAACAACGTTCATGCGTACGTACGGCCTACCATCTCCATGAACGGTGTATTTATTTCCATTTATCGATCCATTATATATATTTATATTCTGAATATATATTATATATAAATCATGTTTTACATTCTGGATTTAAGTAATCATGATCTAAGTAATCATATGAATAATTACAAGTTAAAACACGAACGACAAATGAGATGATTTTACCCAAAACGATACTTTAACATGAATTTACAAAAGAACGGGTAATATAAAGTAATAAGTGAACCATATATGATATAATAACAATGAATATGATTCTTTAATAAGTCAATGACATTATTTAAATCATTATACAGGAAGTTCGGACACTTACGAAGCGAATCAGACCAAAGGTAAGGGATAATTTTGTAAATCTCATTTTTATCCGAGATTGCTTATTCGTAAGTATTTACTGGGATTATTGTTATCATCCATGTCCATGTTTTATAAAAGTGTTTTCATGTATGATTAAATTACTTTTAACCCATTTTTGACTATTACTACATGGTATGTATGGAATCTTTCTTTTACGAGGTACTTTTTGACTTTTCCGGAAAAAGTACGAGAAGAATGTTTTTTTTACTTATACGGCACGAACAGATTTTTATAGTTTTATAAAGCCTTATTTTTATGAATCTTCCTCCAAAATATTTCATGACTATTTTCAAAAAAAACCCTTTTCTTTTAAAATTGCATGATGTTTTGTGAAAATAAATTGATTTTGAAGAAGAAATGATATTTTCCTCAAGAATTAATTTCAAGTGCTATATCAAAACCATTTTTTCATCTAAGATGATAGTATTTTATATGTGTATGTTTCATGTATAATGTCCCTATGATTTACATGGGTTCACTTTTCTTATGTTGATATATCCATTTGTTTTATATGGATTATGTGATGATGGGATGATATTTAAGAAACCCATTTTTTTCATTGGGTTATGATGAATGTTTCAAGTTTATTTTTTGGAACAAGTAAGAATGATTTCATTATGAGATGGGTGGGACCTATATCTCCCTCCAATACATTGGGTAAAGATTTTATATCTCCTGAGATAGAAATGGCTGGAACGGTAGGTTATACCGGTTCAGTGAAACAGGACTGAAACGAGAAGTGAACTTGGTTCAGAAAGAGACTTTATCCACTAAGATAGTCTTGGCAATGAGTCTTGACTAATATGAAATGATTCTCTATGATTAAGTGTGTATTCCAAAAAGTTTCATGTTTTATGTTAGGATAATTGGGATTTCATTTCACTAATATGATTTATCCCATGTTATGAAATTATTCTCTCTTTGCTGGTTAAGATTTCCAAAATGTTATGTTCTTATGAATATGATGTGATTGGTATTTCTTTTGTTTACCCTTACTGAGCATTTGAACTCACCCTTTTATTTTTTCTTTTCCCCAGGATATAACGAATGGTTTTAGGTAAAAAAATGGAAGATCTTTATGGGAGATGTTGAAGATCTTTCACCACGATTAGAAGATTATATTCCGAGTTTCCAAAGACACAAAACTATCACAATCCTTGTGTGTGTGTTTTTGTTATGTACTAAGTATTCCACAAAAGTAATGTAATGTCCAAGTACGTTAAGCTTCGGGTCTCTACAATTGGTAATAGAGGAAAGGTTTAGTCAACCTTTAGAAACTAGGATGCGAAAACGTTAGTGAGAACCCTAGATATATTTTTAAGGTATGTCTAGGGATGCCCCTAAGGATAAGTATATGTATAGGATATAGTCCTAGAACTACGGTAACGATCATAGAATTTAACCTAAGATGTTAGATATTGAAGTTACTCCCCCTTTATTGTGTTGTTTTCCCTAGCATGATTTTTGCCTCTCACACTATTCTTTTTGGGTTTTAGATGATGGATGGAACTAGAAGGAACCGTGTTAATAAATGTAATGGACAATGCAATTGATTGTCCTTCTGAACAATCAAATGTTATGGGAGATGGAGTGCAAAATCTCATTGCTATACGTACACAAGCTATGAATCATTCTGGACTTCCAAATGAGCAGAGAAGGGAACAATATTCTATTGAGTTCTTCATGATGCAACATTCACCTTCTTTTAGTGGGTTTTCTGATCCACTTGTTGCTGAACAATGGATCAGTACCACTGAAAAAATATTTCAAGTTGTTCGATGTTCTTGAACATGATAAAGTCATCTTAGCAGTATATCGTTTGGAAGGTGAAGCTAATCAATGGTGGAATATTATCAAGAATACGAGGCAAAGAGATGAAATTGAGTCCATGGAATGGGACAAGTTCAAGAACTTATTTTTCAATAAGTACTTCCCTCGCATTCGTCGAACAAAGATGGAGAAGGAGTTTCTTGAACTAATGAAAAAGGATGATGAATCTGTTGGTATATACGAAGCGAATTATACAAGGCTCGCAAGGTATGCATCTGGATTTATCATCCAACCTGAAAGTAAAATTGATCGATTCTTCAATGGCTTAAAACCAAATATTCAAAGGGCATTAGCTATAAGAGACTTCAGTAGCTATGAAGAAATTGCGCATTGTGCTATCAAGGTATAAATGGAATTTGGTTTTACTTATCCATCTCATAGTTTTGACAAGAAATGAAAGATGGAGTTCAAGGAGAAATCTCAGAATAATGGTGAAAAGAAGATAAATGTTTCCCTATGCTCAAAGTGTGGAAAGAAGCATGGTGGAGATTGTCTTAAAGGGACAAGTAAATGTTTTAAATGTGGAAAGGAAGGTCATCAGGAATTTGAATGCCGCAATGATGGGAAGAAGATGTCTACTGTTGCAAACAAAGGAAGGGATACACAGAATGAACCTACTGTACTTCAATGCTTCAAGTGCATGGAAATGGGGCATTATGCTAATAAATGCCCTATTCCAAGGGTTAGTGATGATAGACATTAGCAACCACTTAAGGTAAAGGACAATGGGAAGTCGCATGCGATCACTATTGGCGATGTTGAATATGACAACAATGTGGTGGAATGATTAAGTGTTTATATAATGGGATTCCAAAATAATGTTGTATATAGTATCGTGGAATATTGGAATATTTATGTATTGTTATATTGTGGTTTTCAATGGTGCTGGTAACCATGGAATGTGATTAAGATATTTTTGGAAAAAAAGATGATAAGCGCATAATGAAAGGAAAACGAGAAAATGAAATATTTGACAGTATTCATGAGCTCATGATTGATATACGGACTAAGTGATATCATGGTTTGAGTATATAGAATTTTGAGGATTTTGGTATGTGGAAAGTATTAACTTTTAACTGCATTCATGTTTTCACTATGGTTCAATGGGTTATCATTTTTCAAGAGAATACATGATTAAGGCCTTAGAATGTTTGGAATGTGACCAACAAAACATATCTTATGATATATGGGGATCAACGATGGTATTAAATCTCTAGTAATCATTTTCACTATATAATGAGTGTGGACTGCAGTATTATGGATAAGCCTAAAGTTTAGAATGGATTATGGTGGACATAAGTTAGTATTGTTTAAGGATAGATGTTTTTTCGATATTATTGATGGGATGTTATAGTAATATAGTTTTAGAAAAAGGACAACCTGCAGGACGGGTGACAACCCATCGCGTCAGACAGGGTTGTGGGAATCGAACCCACAACCGAAGTGCGACTGGCCATTATCACCTACCACTGGCCTACAGGAAGTCCCTGGTTAGTATAAACTAGTTTTATTTTATTACACAGTATGATATATGAAGTATAAGTTCATTTTTGGAATCGTATACGATTAACCTCACCATAGATGGACTTATGTATATTCGATAACTTTTGTTAACCTTTTGTTTGAACCAGAAGGAATGACCCATCATTCTATCACATAATCTATTAACACTTCATGAATAACAAATTCAACTTCATTTATTTATGAGATGAAGTGGAAATTGTTCAAAGCACGAACAACAGTGAGATTGTTCCAGAATAAAGTAAGTATTTATTCTAATTCAAAATCATCAACTTTAGGGAAATGATCTTGAAAACTAAAAGAAATGTTGTCCTAGTGCCCTAATATCCGATGAATCAGATGGTACCCTAGATCATCACAAATTTATGGCCTTGTGATTGCTGGCTTTTCCATAGCCATGTTCTCTACCACTCTCCATCAGAACATGATGATTAGATTTCTCTTCCATATCCATATTTTCACCTACATGGAAACCCCGTGATGAGTTAATTTGGGTAACCGTTACATTTCATACTTTAGTTTTTAAAAGCCATGTTTTGGTATTCCTTTTTACAATGTGGGTTTCTATTAAACAAACTTTTAAGTAGTAAAACATTTATAACCCTGACGAATTTCGAGGGCGAAATTCATTTTATGGGGGGTAGAATGTAACACCCCAAGATTTTACGAAAACTATTCTTTTTAATTTCATTAATGTATTGTGTTATACGCTACAACAAAAGGAGCTTTCATAACAGGCATCTCTGACTTGGCTTGAATTACACGCAATCGCGACCTTCCTCGATAGTGTGTGTAGTACGTAATAACGAGTTTCACTAAACAACAATATGCTATTAAAATATTATTAAAACTAGCCGTTATGAATAGTAATAAGCACTTTTTGAAATTTTGTAAATTTTATTTTTCAAAATGGACTTCATTTTTGGATTCGGAATATCGAAATTAGCTTAGGGTGAAATTTTGGTACTTTTCGGATAACTTTCATATTCTGATGAATAGTGAAAATTACTAAATTTTAATTAAAAACAACTTTTTAATAAAAATAATTAATAGTGATAAATTATTAATTTTAGTGGTTTTAAAGTATATTTAGAATATAGTTTTACAATTTAATACAATGATGGTAATTTGATGTAATTTCACATTTAAACCAGACATAAACAAGTGTCGATCTTTTGATAGTTATTATCTCTTAAGAACACGCTATTTGTGTTGACGACAGGAATTAATTTTTAAATTAATTAATGCAACTGATATGTTTTTAATTTGGTAAAATAGACATCATTTTTGAGTTCATAATATCAAATATAGCTTAGGCCTAATTTTTTGTATTTTTCTGGAAACATTCATTTTTTGATGAATAGTGAAACCACTAAGTGGTAGTTAAAAAAATGAATTTTTTATAAAACTTAATTTTTCCGCTTCTGTGAGTGATATTTCAAAAATCCGAGATCGACGGTTGATGTTAGTAAGTAAAATGTGCTTCAATGAAATGAAAATAATTTTTGGTGAATAGTAACTTTTTACTTTTTTTACCACAATTAAAAGTAAATAGGGTAATTAAGGGTAAAAATGATATTATTATTTTCCTATCACATGTCCTAATTCTATTGGATAAGATTAATTCGACCAAAAACAACCTTAGGAATAAAATATGACCATTTAGGCCCACTTGTATTAGATTAGGACATTTATTATTATTTAATTCAAAGAAGAGTTAAAAGAGTTAAAATCAAAGTTTATTTACTAAAACATTTTTAATATAGGGTAATACATAAGATAAATTCTATTGTAAATATTAATTAGAATGATAATAAGATTTCCTACACAATTATATTTTATTTATAATTTTTATACATTAAATAAATTAATTTATTTATGACAGAATGATGATGCTGTAATTACCATAATAGTGAAAAATTAAATAATTGATATTATAAATACCCAAATAAATATAATTTCAGAATTTTTATGAATTAAACTAATTTTATAGGTTAATATGGAATGTTAGGAGTTATTTAATTAACTTTGGTCGAAGTAATCATTCTGTTATGAGTTTCACAAAAATCAACTATTGAATAGTGTCAAAATTGACATAAAATAATTTTTAAAACAAATAATATATTATTGATTGTAATTTTATTCCTAAAAATCTAAGGCTCAGCCAAGATACTTATATCATGATATTTGTATCATTAATGGACCACTTGGTGGTCTCTTGGATGTATATGGTAAGTTTATTAACTATATAATATAAAAATACAAAGTGTCATGGTAAATGTCAATCTAATTAACTAAGAGTTAAAACTAAAAGATAAGGTTAGTATAATGAACTAAACTTGACTAAATTCTATTGGATGAGAGGATTTCGACCCATCCCCACCTTAGATTAGAAATAAATCAATTTGGAGCTATTTCAAACCGAATTTGTCTTTATAATAAAATAATACTTTTAGTTATTCCAAAGGTGCCCCTCTCATCCCTTATAAAAGGGCACCTCCTCCCTCTCTTCCTCACACCACTTGGAGCCTTCAAACTCGGCCAACCCCTGAAAAATTCTCTTCTCCACTTACATAGAAACATCCTAGAGGTTCTGGGCTTCTTCAAAGACCAGTTTTAGTTCCCTATGAGGAGCTCTCAAAGAGGCGTTTCAAAGAGGAGGTAATGTCCGTTACCGATTATTTTAACTTTATTTCTTCTTCCACTTCTTCATTAGTTGATTAATTATGAAGTAATAACATCATTATAACTCATATACTGATATGTTATTATAAGTATGAAAAAACCCTATTTCACCATCTATCCATCCTACGGAAAACGAAATCACCACGCGTGCGTACGTACGGAATACCCTATCCACGCCGCGGTGAAATCTGTTTTTCCACCAACACCTTACATGGATGGGTATAATGGTGTAAAGAATAACTATATATAGTTATTATAACATCATACTGATTCTGATATATTATACCATCCACTCCAATTCTATTCAATAATTATGGGAATTATATCATCGATCGTGTGTACGTACGGACTACCGTCTCCACGATGCGATGAGATTCATTCTCCATGTTAACAATACATGAATGATCATAAAGTATATATAATGAATAATAATAAAATATATGACATAATAATGATAATGGATTTATGTATATATATATATATTTATGTCATCTACTTAATTCCACTCAATTCAATAAAGAAATGAAAACATTGTTCATGCGTACGTACGGCCTACCGTCTCCATGAACGGTGTATTTCTTTCCATTTATCGATCCATTATATATATATTATGAATATATATTTTATATAAATAATGTTTTACAATCTGGATTTAAGTAATCATGATCTAAGTAATCATATGAATAATTTCAAGTTAAAACACGAACGCCAAATGAGACGATTTTACCCAAAACACTACTTTAACATGAATTTACAAAATAATGGGTAATATAAAGTCATAACTGAACCATATATGATATAATAACAATGAATATGATTCTGTAATAAGTCAATGACATTATTTAAATCATTATACAGGTGGTTCAGACACTTACGAAGCGAATCAGACCTAAGGTAAGGGATAATTTTACAAATCTCATTTTTATCCGAGATTGCTTATTCGTATGTATTTACTGGGATTATTGTTATCATCCATGTACATGTTTTATAAAAGTGTTTTAATGTATGTTTAAAGTCCTTTTTACCCATTTTTTACTTTTACTACATGGTATGTATGAAATCTTTCTTTTACGAGGTACTTTTTGACATTTTTGGAAAAAGTACGAGAAGAATTTTTTTTACTTATACGACACGAACAGATTTTAACAGTTTTATAAAGCCTTATTTTTTTGAATATTCCTCCATAAAATTTCATGAATATTTTCAAAAAAAATCCTTTTCTTTTAAAATTTCATGAAGTTTTGTGAAAAGAAATTCATTTTGAAGAAGACATGTTATTTTCCTCAAGAATTAATTTCAAGTGTTTTATCAAAACCATTTTTCCATCAAAGATGACAGTATTTTAAATGTGTATGTTTCAAGTATAATGTCCCTATTATTTACATGGTTTCATTTTTCTTATGTTGATATATCCATTTGTTTTATATGGATTATGTGATGATGGGATGATGATTATGAAACCCATTTTATTCTTTGGGTTATAATGAATGTTTCATGTTTATTTTGTGGCACAAGTAAGAATGATTTCATTATGAGATTGGTGAGACCTATATCTCCCTCCAATTCATTGGGTAAAAATTTTATATCTCATGAGATAGACATGGCTGGAACAGTAGGTTATACGGTTCAGTGAAAATGGACTGAAACGAGGAGTGAACTCGGTTCAGAAAGGGACTTTGTCCACAAAGATAGTCTTGGAAATGAGTTTTGAATAATAATAAATGATTCACTTTGATTATGTGTGTATAACACAAAGTTTCATGTTTTATGTGATGATTAGTTGGATTTCATTTCACTACTATGATTTATCCCTTGTTATGAAATTATGCTCTCTTTTGCAGGTTAATATTTCCAAAATGTTATGTTCATATGAACATGATGTGATTGATATTTCTTTTGTTTACCCTTACTGAGAATTTGAGCTCACCCTTTTATGTTTTCTTTTCCCTAGGACATAAAGAATGGTTTTAGGTAAAAAAAGGGAACATCTTTATGGGATATGTTGAAGTTCATTCACCACGATTAGAAGATTATATTCTGAGTTTCCAATGACACTAAACTATTACGATCCTTGTGTGTGTGTGTTTTTGTTATGTACTAAGTATTCCGAAAAATTAATGTAATGTCCATGTACGTTAATCTTCTGGTCTCTTAGTACATAACAAAAACACACACAGAAGGAACATAATAGTTTACTGTCTTTGGAAACTCGGAATACAATCTTCTAATCGTGGTGAAAGATCTTCAACATCTCCCATAAAGATCTTCTTATTTTTAAAACCTAAATACTTTCTTTATAACCTGGGGAAAAGAAAACATAAAATGGTGGGATCAAATGCTCATTATGGGTAAACAAAAGAAATATCAATCACATCATATTCATAAGAACATATATTTTGGAAATCTTATCCTGCAAAAGAGATCATAATTTCATAACATGGGATAAATCATAGTAGTGAAATCTAATCCCAATAATCATAACATAAAACATGAAACTTTGTGGAATACACACATAATCATAGAGAACCATTTATTATTATTCAAGACTCATTACGAAGACTATCTTAGTGGAAAAATTCCATTTCTGAACCGAGTTCACTCCTCATTTCAGTCCTGTTTTACTGAACCGGTATAACCTACCATTCCAGCCATGTCTATCTCATGAGATATAAAATATTTAAACAATGCATTGGAGGGATATATAGGTCCCACCCATCTCATAATGAAACCATTGTTATGTGTGCCACAAAATCATAAACCATACATCGTAGCATAACCCATGTAATAAAAATGGGATTCTTAAACAACATGACATCATAAAACAATTCATATAAGATAAAGGAATTCATAAAAATAATTCCATCACAACATAATCAAATCAATGTAATAATGGGGATAAAAACATAACCCTATATTATCTTAGATGGAAAATAATTTTGATAAAACACTTGAACTCCTTTCTTGAGGAAAATATCCGTTCTACTTCAAAACAAATTTTCCTTTCTTAACATGTCATACAATTTTAAACTAAAAGAAGTTGATTAAAAATTAACATGAAAACTTGAAAATTAAGCTTCTTGAAAATAATGTTTTAAAAATCCATTCATGCCGTATAAGTTAAAAAAAACATTCTTCTCGTACTTTTGTCGGAAAAGTCAAAAAGTACCTCGTACAAGAAACGACAAAAGGTTCCTTTCATATCTTATACTAAAAACTCACCGAAGGGTAAAATAGGATTTAAACAATTGTCGGTGGATGGGAATAATATTACATATTGACGAAACGTAGATGTGGATGATAAAATACACCCCAGTAAATACCAAAGTATAAACAATCTCGGATAAAAATGAGATTGTGATATTTCCCTTACCTTAGGTCCGATTTGCTTTGTAAGTCTCTGAACCTCCTGTATAATGATTTAAATAATGTTATTGACTTATTCCAGAATCATAATAATTGTTATGATATCATATATGGTTCACTTTTGACTTTATATTACCTTTTCGTTTGTAAATTCCATGTTAAAGAGTGTTTTGGGTAAAATTGTTTCATTTATCGTCCGTGTTTTGACTTGTAATTATTCATATGATTACATAGATCATGATTATCTAATTCCAGAATATGAAACATTATTTATATATAATATATATTCAGAATATAAATATATATAATAAATCAGTAAATGGAAATAAATACACCATTCATGGAGACGGTAGGTCGTACGTACGCATGAACGCTGTTTTCATTTCCTTATTGAGTTGAATGGAATTAAGTAGATGACATACATATATATACACATAAATCCAGTATCATTATTATGTCATATATTTTATGATTACTTATTATATATACTTTATAATCATTCATGAATGGTTAATCATTGAGAATGAATCTCATCACGTTGTGGAGACGGTATTCCGTACGTACGCACGAGCGATGATATCGTTCCCATGATCGTGGAATTTTATTGGAGTGTATGTATACTATTTCAGAATCAATATCACATTAAAATAATCATATATAGTTTTTATTTACACCACTATACCTATCCAAGTAAGGTGGTGGTGGAAAATAGATTTCACCACGGCGTGGAGACGGTATTCCGTACGTACGCAAACGCGGTGATTTCGTTTTCCGTAGGATGGATAGATGGTGAAATAGGGTTGTTTCATAATTATAATAACATATCAGTATATTAGTGATACTGATTTTATTACTTCATAATGAAACAACCTTATAAGAAGAAGTAATGGTGAAAGAATTGGTAACGGAAATTACCTCTTCTTTGAAGCGCCTATTTGAGACCTCCTCTTAGGGCACTAAAATTGGTCTTTGAGGAAGACCATAACCTCTAATATGTTTCTAGGGAAGTGGAGAAGAGAATTTTTCAGAGTTTGTCAGAGCTTGAAGTCTCAATGTGGTGCGAGGAAGAGAGGGAGGGGGTGCCCTTTAATAAGGGAGGAGAGGGGTACCTTTGGAATAACTAAAAATATTATTTTATTATAAAGTCATGTTCGGTTTTAAATAGCTCCAAATTGATTTATTTCGAATCTAAGGTGGGGATGGGTCGGAATCCTCTCATCTAATAGAATTTAGACAAGTTTAGGTTCCTATTTTAACCTTACCATTTAGATTTAACATTAAGTTAAATTATTTTACTTTTACCGTGTCTTCTTGTGTTCTTACACTATAAGGTTAATAAACTTACTATAACAAGCCAAACGAACCCCAAGTTGTTTATTATTATTATATATAACCTTATCTAAGTAATTTGGCCGAACCATAGATTTTTAGGAATAAACTAACAATTAATAATATAATATTTGTTTTAAAAACTATTTTATGTCAATTTTGACATTATTTAGTAATTGATTTTTTTGAAACTCATAACAGAATGATTAATTTTAACTAAGTTAATTAAATAAATACTAACATGTCATATTAACCTATAAAATTAGTTTATTTCATAAAAAGTCTGAAATTACATTTTTTTGGGTATTTATAACATCAATTATGTCAATATTTCATTAATAAGATAATTACTGCATCATCTTTGTGTCATAAATAAATTAAATTATTTAATGTCTAAAAATTACAAATAAAATACCATTATGTAGGAAATCGTTTTATCTTTCTAATTACTATTTATAGTCGAATTTATCTTATGTATAACCCTATATTAAAAATGATTTACTTACTAAACTTTGATTTTAAATATTTTAACCCTTCTTTAAATAAATTAATGATAAATGTCCTAATCTAATCCAAGTGGGCCTAAATGGTCATATTTTATTCTTAAGGATTTTTTTGGTCGAATTACACTTATCCAATAGAATTAGGACATGTGTTAGGGTAATAATAATATCATTTTTACCCTTAATTACCCTATTTACTTTTAACCGTGGTAAATAAAAGTAAAAAGTTACTATTCACTAAAAATTATTTTAATCTCATTGAACCACATTTTACTTACTAATATCAACCGTGTGTCTTGGATTTTTGAAATTCCACTCACAGAAGCGGTAAAATTATGTTTTATGAAAAAATCAGTTTTTTTAACTACCACTTAGTGGTTTCACTATTCATCAAAAATTGAAAGTTTTCAGAACTATACCAAAAATTAGGCCTAAGATATATTTGATATTATAAACTAAAAAATGATGACTATTTTAGCAAATTCAAAACATATCAGTTGCATTAATTAATTTAAAAATTAATTCCTGTCGTTAAAACAAATAGCGTGTTTTTAAGAGATAATAACTATCAAAAGATTGACACTTGTTTATTTTTTGGTTTAAATGTATAATTACATACAATGACCAACATTTTATTAAATTTTAAAAATATAATCTAAATAAACTTTAAAACCACTCAAATTAATAATTTATCACTATTAATTATTTCAATTAGAAAAGTTGTTTTTAATTAAAATTTAGTAATTTTCACTATTCATCGGAATATGAAAGTTATCCGAAAAGTACCAAAATTTCACCTTAGGCTAAATTCGATACTCCTAATCCAAAAATGAAGTCCATTTTGAGAGATTAAATTTCTAAAATTTTAAAAGGTGGTTATTACTATTCATAACGGATGGTTTTAATAATATTTTAATAGCATATCGTTCTTTAGTGAAACTCGATATTGTGTAATACACACGCTATCGAGGAAGGTCTTGATTGCATGTAATGCAAGGCATGTCAAGGATGCGTGTTGTGAAAGCTTCTTTTGGGGTAGCGTACAACACAAGACATTAATGAAATTAAAAAGATTATTTTTCATAAAATCTCAGGGTGTTACATTCTACCCCGCTTAAAATGAATTTCGCCCTCGAAATTCGTCGGGGTTATAAATGGTTTACTACTTGAAAGTTTTTTAATAGAAACCCACATCGTAAAAAGGAATACCAAAACCAATCTTTAAAAACAAAAGTATGAAACATAACGGTTACCCAAATAAACTAATCACTAGGTTTCCCCATAGGTGCAAATATGGACATGGAAAAGAAATCTAACCATCATGTTCTGATTGAGAGTGGTAGAGAACATGGCTATGGAAAAGCCAGCAATCACAAAGCCATAAATTTGTGACGATCTAAAGTACCATCTGATTCATCAGATATAAGAGCACTAGGACAACCCCTGCCAATTTCTCCTCTCCACTTCCATAGAACATCCTAGAGGTTATGGTCTTCTTCAAAGACCAATTTTAGTTCCCTAGAAGAAGTTCTCAAAGAAGAACTTCAAAGAAGAGGAGGTTCAGACATGTACAAAGCATATCAAACCTAAGGTAAGGAAAATATCACAATCTCATTTTTATCCGAGATTGTTTATACTTTGGTATTTATTGGGGTGTATTTTTTCATCCACATATATGTTTCCTCAATATGTAATATTATTTCCATCCACCTACAATTTTTCAAATCCTATTTTACCCTTCGGTGAGTTTTTAGTAAAAGATATGAAAGGAATCTTTTGTCGTTTTTTGTACGAGGTACTTTTTGAATTTTCTGAAAAAAGTATGAGAAGAATTTTTTAACTTATATGGCATGAATGGATTTTTAAAAAATTATTTCCAAGAAGCTTCCTTTTCAAGTTTTTATATTTATTTTTAATCAACTTATTTTTGTTTAAAATTTTATGACATGTTAAGAAAGGAAAATATTTTTGAATTTGAAAAGATATTTTCCTAGAGAATGGAGTTCAAGTGTTTTATCAAAATTATTTTCCATCTAAGATAATATAGGGTTCTGTTATATCTCTATTATTACATTTATTGGATTATGTTGTGATGGAATTATTTTTATGAATTCCTTTATCTTATATGAATTTTTTGATGATGTCACGATTTTTAAGATTCCCATTTTTATTACACGGGTTATGCAATGTAATGTCTATTATTATGGTCTTTGTGTGTGTGTTTTTATTACATGGGTTATGTAATGTAATGTCTATGTGAAATATTTTATGTCATATAAATCAAATGAATCTTTCACTAACACTGGCTTGGCTGGATTTACACGCAACTGCGACCTTCCTCAATAGCTTGCGTCGTACACAATACCGAGTTTCACTAAACAATGAAATGTTATTATAATATTATTAAAACTAGCCGTTATGAATAGTAATAGCCACTTTTTGAAATTTTATAAATTTTATTTTTCAAAATGGACTTCATCTTTGGATTTGGAATATTGAAATTATCCTAGGGTGAAATTTTGGTATTTTTCTGAAAACTTTCAATTTTTGATGAATAGTGAAACCACTAAGTGGTAGTTAAAAAACTGAATTTTTCATAAAACATAATTTTACCACTTCTGTGAGTGGAATTTCGAAAATCCGAGAGACACTGTTGATGTCAGTAAGTAAAATGTGGTTCAATTAGATTAAAATAATTTTTTGGTGAATAGTAACTTTTTACTTTTTTTACCACAGTTAAAAGTAAATAGGGTAATTAAGGGTAAACATGATATTATTATTACCCTAACACATGTCCTAACTATATTGGACAAGTGTAATTCGAAAAAAAACAACCTTAGGAATAAAATATGACCATTTAGGGACACTTGGATTAGATTAGGACATTTATTATTAATTTATTTAAAGAATGGTTAAAATAGTTAAAATCAATGTTTAATAAGTAATTAATTTTTAATATGAGTTTATACATAAGATAAATTCGACTATAAATATTAATTAGAAAGATAAAAAGATTTAATACATAATGGTATTTTATTTGTAATTTTTAGACATTAAATATTTTAATTTAGTTAACACACAATGATGATGATGTAATTATCTTATTAATGAAATATTGACATAATTGATGTTATAAATACCCAAATAAATGTAATTTGAGACTTTTTATGAATTAAACTAATTTTCTAGGTTAATATGACATGTGGGTATTTATTTAAGTAACTTTTTTAGAACTAATCATTCTGTTATGATTTTCACAAAAATCAATTACTAAATAGTGTCAAAATTGACATAAAATAGTTTTTAAAACAAATATTATATTACTAATTGTTATTTTATTCCTAAAAATCTAAGGTTCGGCCAAATGACTTAGATAAGGTTATATATATTAATAATAATCAACTTGGGGTTCGTTTGGCTTGATCTGGTATGTTTATTAACCTTATATTATAAGAACACAAGAAGACACGGTAAAAGTAAAATTATTTAACCTAATGTCAAATCTAAATGATAAGGTTAAAATAGGAACCTAAACTTGTCTAAAATCTGTTGGATGAGAGGATTTCGTCCCATACCCACCTTAGCTTCTAAATATATCAATTTAGAGCTATTTATAACCGAACTTGACTTTATAATAAAATAATATTTTTAGTTTTCCCAAAGAATCCCCTCTCCTCCCTTATAAAAGGGCACCTCCTCCCCCTCTTCCTCAAACCACTTTGAGCCTTAAAGCTCGACCAAACCCTGACAATTTCTCCTCTCCACTTCCCTAGAAACATCCTAGAGGTTCTGTTCTTCTTCAATGACCAATTTTAGTTCCCTAAAAGAAGGTCTCAAAGAAGCACTTCAAAGAAGAGGTAATGTCTGTTACCGATTCTTTCATCGTTATTTCTTCTTCCACTTATTCTTATTTATTTGTTTCATTACGAATTAATAACATCATTATCACTCATATATTGTTATGTCATTATAAGTATGAAACAACCCTATTTCACCATCTGTCCATCCTACGGAAAAAGAAATCACCGCGCGTGCATACGTACGGAATACCGTCTCCACGCCGTGGTGTAATATATTTTCCACCACCACCTTACTTGGATGGGTATAATGGTATAAATAATGACTATATATGACTATTATAAATTTATACTAATTCTAAAATAGTATACATACACCCCAATACAATTCCACGATCATAGGAACGATATCATCACTCGTGCTTACGTACGGAATACCGTCTCCACGATGTAATGCGACTCGTTCTACATGATCTTCATTTCATAATGATTATATAAATGAATTGAATTAATGAATATGATAAATATTACACTAATACCATTCTGAAAATGAGGTATCTATAACCTAAAGAGAAGAATAAAAATTTATTCGACAAAACACGCATAAGAACAAAAAGTTATAAACACCCGAATAACAAGTAGCAATGAAATATTACTACTAAGAAGCTAAGAATATGACCATATATGATATCATAAAAATAATTATGATTCTGGAATAATTCAATATCATTATTTAAATCATTATACAGGAGGTTCGGACACGTACAAAGCATATCAGACCTAAGGTAAGGGAAAATATCACAATCTCATTTTATCCGAGATTGTTTATATGTTGGTATTTTATGGGGTATATTTTATCATCCACATCCA
This sequence comes from Viscum album, assembly GCA_963277665.1. Classification (NCBI taxonomy): domain Eukaryota; kingdom Viridiplantae; phylum Streptophyta; class Magnoliopsida; order Santalales; family Viscaceae; genus Viscum; species Viscum album. Next base: position 276,615,055 of record OY728133.1, read on the forward strand.
TGTTTCCTCAATATGTAATATTGTTTCCATCCACCTAAAATTTTTTAAATCAAATTTTACCATTCGGTGAGTTTTTATTAAAAGATATGAAATGAAACTTTTGTCTTTTTTCGTACGAGGTACTTTTTGACTTTTCCGACAAAAGTACGAGAAGAATGTTTTTTTAACTTATACGGCATGAATGGAATTTTAAAACATTACTTCCACAAAGCATCCTTTAACATTTTTCATGTTTATTTTTAATCAACTTTTTTTAGTTTAAAATTGTATGACATGTTAAGAAAGGAAAATGTTTTTGAAGTATAAAGGATATTTTCCTCAAGAATGGAGTTCAAGTGTTTTTTCAGAATTATTTTCCATCTAAGATAATATAGGATTCTATTTCTATCCCTATTATTACATTGATTTGATTATGTTGTGATGGAATTATTTTTATGAATTCCTTTATCTTATATGAATTGTTTTATGATGTCATGTTGTTTAAGAATCCCATTTTTATTACATGGGTTATGCAATGATGTATGATTTATGATTTTGTGGCACACATATGAATGGTATCATTATGATATGGGTGGGACCTATATCTCCCTCCAATGAATTGGGTAAAGATTACATATCTCATTAGAAAGAGATGGCTGGAATGGTAGGTTATACCGGTTCAGTGAAACAGGACTGAAACGAGGAGTGAACTCGGTTCAGAAAGGGACTTTGTCCACTAAGATAGTCTTGGAAATGAGTCTTGACTAATAAGAAATGATTCTCTATGATTATGTGTTTATGCCACAAAGTTTCATGTTTTATTTTATGATTATTGGGTTTACATTTCAGTACAATGATTTATCCCATGTTATGAAATTATGATATCTTTTGCAGGTTAAGATTTCCAAAAGTTATGTTCTTATGTATATGATGTGATTAATATTTCTTTTGTTTAACCTTACTGAGAATTTGAGCTCACTCTTTTTTTATGTTTTATTTCCCCAGGTCAGGAAGAAGGTTATTAAGTAGGATATGCCAAAAAGGGACACTAGAAATGATGAAATTAATGGGAGGCAATGTAGATCCTTTATTAGCTAGTTGTTTATGTTTCCCAGTTTCTAAAGACACTATAACTATACGGTCCTTTCGTGGTTTTGTTATATGTTGTAATAAGTGTGCTTCAATTTTGAAGAATTAATAATGTATGTAATGTATGGGTCGTTATAGTTGGTATCAGAGGAAGGGTATAGTAAACCTTTGGAAACTAGGATGTACAAGCATTAGTAAGAACCCTAAGGATAAGTCTAAGCATAGAACACAATGTTAGTGAAAGATTCCTTTGATTTAAACTTATACAACATGAATGGATTTTTAAAACATTATTTCCAAGAAGATTCTTTTACAAGTTTTCAAGTTTATTTTTAAACAACTTCTTTTAGTTTAAAATTGTATGACATGTTAAAAAAGGAAAATGTTTTTGAAGTAGAAAGGATATTTTCCTCAAGAATGGAGTTCAAGTGTTTTATGAAAATTATTTTCCATCTAAGATAATATAGGGTTCTTTTTTTATCCCTATCATTACATTGATTTGATTATGTTGTGATGGAATTATGTTTATGAATTCCTTTATCTTATATGAATTGTTTGATGAAGCCACGATGTTTAAGATTCCCATTTTTATTACATGGGTTATGCTATGATGTATGGTTTATGATTTTGTGGCACACATAAGAATGGTATCATTAAGAGATGGTTGGGACCTATATCTCCCTCCAATGCATTGGGTAAAGATTTTATATCTCATGAGATAGACATGGCTGGAACAGCGGGTTAAACTGGTTCAGTGAAACAGGACTGAAATGAGGAGTGAACTCGGTTCAGAAATGGACTTTGCCCGCTAAGATAGTCTTGGAAATGAGTCTTGACTAATAAGAAATGATTCTATATGATTATGTGTGTATGCCAAAAAGATTCATGTTTTATGTTATGACTATTGTGATTACATTTCACTGCCAAGATTTATCCCATGTTATGAAATTTTGATCTCTTTTGCAGGGTATGATTTCCAAAATGTTATGTTCTTATGAATATGATGTGATTGATATTTATTTTGTTTACCCTTACTGAGCATTTGAGAACACCCTTTTATGTTTTATTTTCCCCAGGATATAAATAAAGGTTTTAGGTAAGAAAAAAAGGGAAGATCTTTATGGGAGATGTTGAAGATCTGTCACCATGATTAGAAGATTACGTTCCGAGTTTCCAAAGACACTAAACTATTACGGTCCTTGTGTGTGTGTTTTTGTTATGTACTAAGTATTCCGAAAAAGTAATTTAATGTCCATGTACGTCAAGTTTTGGGTCTCTAATGTTGGTATCAGAGGAAAGGTTTAGTCAACCTTTGGAAACTAGGATGCGAGAACTTTAGTGAGATCCCTAGAGATATTTCTATGGTATGTCTAGGGATATCCCTAAGGTTAAGTATAAGTATAGGTTATATTAATAGAATTACGGTAACCTATGATGTTAGATATTGAAGGTACTCCACCTTTACTATGTTGTTTTCTCCAGCATGATTTTTTCCTCTCACAGAATTCTTTTTGTGTTTTAGTTAATGGAGGGAACCAGAAGGAATTTGGTTAACATTGAATCCAATGGACAAATTGGTGACTATGAGCAACAAAATACTGTAATTCCTAGAGAGAAATATATTGTGATTATGCTGAATCAGTCATCGCGATATATGATTAACAAGGTGAAATTTAGTGGTATGCCTAATTCATCAAAGAAGAGGAAGATAAACTATTATGTATGTTCTCATGTTGAGGAGCATAATGAAAGGAAAATTGAGATTTCTAAATATGGGAAGGAGAACCTTGAGGAATACCTCAATTGGAGGAAACCGATGTTATCTGTGTGGAGAAAACGGTCATAGAGTGACAGACTGTTATGGAGTTCAATGTATTATTTGTGGAGAACATGGGCATTACCCAACTCAATGCCCTGACCTAAAAAGTTACTTCTAAATCAAGGAAGGACTTATTCCATGATAATAATTGAAGAGGATGGATTGAAGTGTTTATGTATTTGTATTCAAGAATAATGTTGTTGAGGTACTTTTATTAGAATATTTTTGTATTATTCTATTGTGGTTTTCAATAATTTTAAGGTACCGGTAACCATGAAAAGTGATTCAAATATTTTGGAAAGCAGATGATATGCGCATCATGAAGGGATAAGGAGAAAATGAAATGTTTGACAGTATTCATGAGCTCATGATTGATATAAGGACTAAGTGATATCATGGTTTGAGTATAATGAATTTTGAGGATTTTGGTTTGTGGAAAGTGTTAACTTTTAACTACATTCATGTTTTCATTAAGGTTCAATGGGTATTCATTCTTCAAGAGAATACATGATTAAGTTATTCACATGTTTGTAATTTGACCAACAAGATATATCTTATGATATATGGGGGATAAATGATGGCATTCACGTGATTGTTATGTGACATTTCAAGTAATCATTTTCTTTATACTATGAGCGTGGACCGAAGTATTTTAGATAAGCCTAAATATTGGAATGGATTATGTTGTACATAAGTTAGGATATAAATTTTTCGATATTATTGATGGGATGTTATAGTAATATAGCTTCAGAAAAAGGACAACATGTAGGACCTGCGACAGCCCATCGTGTCGGACAAGGCTGTGGGAATCGAACCCACAACTGAAGTGCGACTGGCCTTTAGCGCCTACCACTGGCCTACAGGAAGTCCCTATTTAGTAGAAACTAGTTTTATTATATTAAGCAATATGATATATGATGTATAAATCCATTTTAGGAACCATATATGATTAATCTCACTATAGATGGACTTATGTATTTTTGATAACTTTTATGACCTTTTGGTTGAGACAGATGGAATGACCCATCATTCTATCACATGATCTGCTAACACATCATGAATAACAAATTCAACTTCATTTCATTAAGGGATGAAATGGAAATTGTTCAATAAATGAACAACAATGAGATTGTACCAAAATTATGTAAATATTTCTTTTAATGATCTTGAAAACCAAAAATGTGGTCCTAGTGCCCTTATATCTGATGAATCAGATGGTACCTTAGATCATCACAAATCTATGGATTTATGATTGCTGACTTTTCCATAGACATGTTCTCTACCACTCTCCATCAGAACATGATGGTTAGATTTTTCTTCCATATCCATATTTTTACCTATGTTCTCCTACGTGGAAACCCAGTGATGAGTAAATTTGGATAACCATTACATTTCATACATTAGTTTTTAAAAGCCACGTTTTGGTATTTCTTTTTACAATGTGGGTTTCTATTAAAGAAACTGTCAAGTTGTAAACCATTTATAACCAGGATGAATTTCGAGGGTGAAAATCATTTTAAGGGGGGTAGAATGTAACACCCCGAGATTTTATGAAAAATATTCTTTTTAATTTTATTAATGTCTTGTGTTGTACACTACACCAAAATGAGCTTGCACTACACGCATCCCTAACGTGGCTTTCATTACACACAATCGCGACCTTCCTCGATAGCATGTGTTGTACGCAATACCGAGTTTCACTAAACAACGATATGCTATTAAAATATTATTAAAACTAGCCGTTATGAATACTAATAACCACTTTTTGAAATTTTATAAATTTTACCTTCCAAAATGGACTTCATTTTTGGATTCAGAATATCGAAATTAGCTTAGGGTGAAATTTTGGTACTTTTCGGATAACTTTCATATTCTGATGAATGGTGAAAATTACTAAATTTTAATTAAAAAACAATTTTTTAATTGAAATAATTAATAGTGATAAATTATTAATTTGAGTGGTTTTAAAGAATATTTAGAATATATTTTTAACATTTAGTACAATTTTGGTCATTGGATGTAATTTCACATTTAAACCAGACATAAATAAGTGTCAATCTTTTGATAGTTATTATCTCTTAAAAACAAGCTATTTGTTTTGACGACAGGAATTAATTTCTAAATTATTTAATGTAACTGATATTTTTTGAATTTGTTAAAATAAAAATCATTTTTGAATTCATAATATCAAATATATCTTAGGCCTAATTTATGGTATTTTTTTGGAAACTTTCATTTTTTGATGAATAGTGAAACCACTAAGTGGTAGTTAAAAAACTGAATTTTTTCATAAAACTTAATTTTACCGCTTCTGTGAGTGGAATTTCAAAAATCAGAGAGACACGGTTGATGTCTGTAAGTAAAATTTGGTTCAATGAGATGAAAATAATTTTTGGTGAATAGTAACATTTTACTTTTATTTACCACGGTTAAAAGTAAATAGGGTAGTTAAGGGTAAAAATGATATTATCATTACCCTAACACATGTCCTAATTCTATTGGATAAGTGTAATTCGACCAAAAAAACCTTAGGAATAAAATATGACCATTTAGGCCCACCTGGATTAGATTAGGACATTTATTATCAATTTATTTAAAGAAGGGTTAAAATAGTTAAAATCAAAGTTTAATAACTAATGCATTTTTAATATAGGGTTATACATAAGATAAATTCGACTATAAAAATTCATTAGATATCTAAACATATTTTCTACATAATGGTATTTTATTTGAAATTTTTAGACTTAAAATAATTTAATTTATTTATGATACAATGATGATGCAGTAATTATCTTATTAATGAAATATTGACATAATTGATGTTATAAATACCCAAATAAATGTAATTTTAGACTTTTTATGAATTAAAAAAATTATATGTTAATATGACGTGTTAGTATTGATTTAATTAAAATTTTAGAACTAATAATTCTGTTATGATTTTCACAAAAATCAATTACTAAATAGTGTCAAAATTGACATAAAACAGTTTTTAAAAAAATACTATATTAATAATTGTTATTTTATTCCTAAAAATCTAAGGTTTAGCCAAATGACTTAGATAAGGTTATATATATTAATAATAACCAACTTGGGGTTCGTTTGGCTTGATATATTATGTTTATTAACCTTATAGTGTAAGAAAACAAGAAGACACGGTAAAAGTTAAATTATCTAACTTGAAGTTAAATCTAAATGATAAGATTAAAATTGATACCTAAACTTGTCTAAATTCTATTGGATGAGAGGATTTCGAACCATACCCACCTTAGCTTCTAAATAAATCAATTTGGATCTATTTAAAACCGAATTTGGCTTTATAATGAAATAATATTTTTAGTTATTCCAAAGGTGCCCCTCTCCTCCCTTATGAAAGGGCACCTCCTCCCTCTCTTCCTCACACCACTTTGAGCCTTCAAGCTCGTCCAAACCCTGCCAAATTCTCTTCTCCACTTCCATAGAATCATCTAGAGGTTCTGGTATTTTTCATAGACCAATTTTAGTTCCCTAAGAGGAGGTCTCAAAGAGGCGTTTCAAAGAAGAGGTAATGTCTGTTACCGATTATTTTAACTTTATTTATTATTCCACTTCTTCTTCATTAGTTGTTTCATTATGAAGTAATAACATATGTATAAATAATATACTGATATGTTATTATAAGTATTAAACAACCCTATTCCACCATCTAACCATCCTACGAAAACGAAATCACCACGCGTGCGTACGTACGGAATACCGTCTCCACGCCGTGGTGAAATCTGTTTTTTACACAAACACCTTACATGGATGGGTATAATGGTGTAAAGAATAACTATATATGGTTATTATAACATCATAATGATTCTGATATATTATACCATCCACTCCAATTCTATTCAATAATTATGGGAATGATATCATCGCTTGTGCGTACGTACGGACTACCGTCTCCACGACGCGATGATATTCATTCTCCATGTTAACCATACATGAATGATCATAAAGTATATATAATGAATAATAATGAAATATATGAAATAATAATGATACTGGATTTATGTATATATATTTTTATGTCATCTACTTAATTCCACTCAATTCAACAAAGAAACGAAAACAGCGTTCATGCGTACGTACGGCCTACCGTCTCCATGAACGGTGTATTTCATTCAATTTACTGATTTTATATATATATATGTATATTCTGACTATATATTCTATATAAATAATGTTTTATATTCTGGAATTATGTAATCATTATCTAAGTAATCATATGAATAATTACAAGTCAAAACACGGACGACGAAAGAAACAATTTTACCCAAAATGCTCTTTAACATGGAATTTACAAAAGAACGGGTAATATAAAGTCATAAGTGAACCATATATGATATCATAACAATGAGTATGATTCTGGAATAAGTCAATGAAATTATTTAAGTCTTTATACAGGAGGTTCGGACACTTACGAAGCAAATCAGACCTAAGGTAAGGGAAAATATCACAATCTCATTTTTATCAGAGATTGTTTATACTTTGGTATTTACTGGGGTATATTTTATCATCCACACCCATGTTTCCTCAATATGTAATATTGTTTTCATCCAACTAAAACTATTTAAATCCAATTTTACCCTTCGGTGAGTTTTTAGTAAAAGATATGAATGGAATCTTTTGTCGTTTTTCGTACGAGGTACTTTTTGACTTTCCCAACAAAAGTAGGAGAAGAATGTTTTTTTAACTTATACGGCATGAATGGATTTTTAAAACATTATTTCCATGAATCTTCCTTTACATGTTTTAATGTTTATTTTTAAACAACTTCTTTTAGTTTAAAATTGTATGACATGTTAAAAATGGAAAATGTTTTTGAAGTAGAAAGGATATTTTCGTCAAGAATGGAGTTCAAGTGTTTTATCAAAATTATTTTCCATCTAAGATAATATAGGGTTCTATTTTTATCCATATTATTACATTGATTTGATTATGTTGTGATGGAATTATTTTTATGAATTCCTTTATCTTATATGAATTGTTTGATGATGTCGCTATGTTTAAGATTACCATTTTTATTACATGGGTTATGCTATGATGTATGGTTTATGATTTTGTGGCACACATAAGAATGGTATCATTATGAGATGGGTGGGACCTATATCTCCCTCCAATGCATTGGGTAAAGATTTTATATCTCATGAGATAGATATGGCTGGAATGGCGGGTTTAACTGGTTCAGGGAAATAAGACTGAAACGAGGAGTGAACTCGGTTCAGAAGTGGACTTTGTCTGCTAAGATAGTCTTGGAAATGAGTCTTGACTAATAAGAAATGATTCTCTATGATTATGTGTGTATGAAACAATGATTCATGTTTTATGTTATGATTATTGTGATTACATTTCACTGTCATGATTTATCCCATGTTATGAAATTTTGATCTCTTTTGCAGGGTAATATTTCAAAAATGTTATGTTCTTATGAATATGATGTGATTGATATTTCTTTTATTTACCCTTACTGAGCATTTGAGTTCACCCTTTTATGTTTTCTTTTCCCCAGGATATAAAGAAAGGTTTTAGGTAAGAAAAAAAATGGAAGATCTTTATGGGAGATGTTGAAGATCTTTCACCATGATTAGAAGATTACGTTCCGAGTTTCTAAAGACACTAAACCATTATGGTCCTTGTGTGTGTATTTTTGTTAAGTACTAAGTATTTCACAAAAGTAATTTAATGTCCATGTACGTCAAGATTCAGGTCTCTACAAGCACAGCCTGCGCCTCAGCCACGTCCACCTCCTACATTCAGACCTTATCGATCTATTCCTTGCCTCTTCCCAGGAGGACCTTCGATTTTCAGTTGGTCGTATGTATGGTGGGTCAGGTAGTCATGAGCCATGTGACCCTTCCTACCACACAAATAACATACCTTATTCCTTGCCCGACCTTCTCTGCCTTGAGATCCCCACATGACTGAACATATATCCTGTGGTTTTCTACATGTAGGTATTGTCCTCTTGGACCTATAGAGCATTTTTCTGCTGCCATCATCCGATTAATCTACTACAATTCATCTGGTGGTGGGTCTCTCTTTCGGTGACTACTCAGCAAGGAATATCTCAATATGTGTGCTCTCTCTAACACCCCCTCTTACATTGGGAAGCTAAGAGAAACCATCAAAGCACTAATCTCAATTTTGATCCCCTTCCTGAAGGTTTGGGCCGTAAAGAAAGGGTCCCAAACCATATCAGTGGAGTAGCATGAGAGGTCAGTGAACTACGTTAAATACTGAGCCACAGTCATTCTTTTCTGCTGCAAGTGGAGTACCCTCAACGATTGTATCTGATCATGATGCAACTTTTACTCCCCTACTATGGAAGAGGTTGTAGGAGGCTTTCGGGATGCAGCTTGATTTGAGCACTGCCTTCCGTCCTCAGATGGATGGCCAGACTGAGTAGACCATTCAGCGCCTCGACGACATGATACAAGCTTTCATCCTATACTTTGTTCATAGGTGGGAGGATCACTTACCTTTGGTGGATTTTTCATACAACAACATCTATCACTCCACCATTGGGATGACACCTTTTGAGGTGCCGTACATGCGTTCGTGCAGATCACCTTTGTGTTGGACATACCCAGGGGAGTCAGAACTGGTGGGACCAGAGATGGTACGAGCAACCACAAGGAAAGTGCAGATCATCTAGTAGTGAATAAAGACTGCACAGAGTAGGAATAATTCGTATGCCGACAGGATACAGAGACTTCTAGAGTTCGAGGAAGGTGACCTTGTCTTTCTATGAGTCTCACCTCAATGAGGTTTGTGGAGAATAGGATGATGCAGCAAGTTATCTGTCTGGTTCATCAGACATTTTTTGGTCCTCAATAGAGTTGGATAGGTGGCATACCACTTAGCTCTTCCACCTCAGTTTCACCAGGTTCATGACGTCTTCCACGTCTCCTGGTTGAGGGGATACGTGTATGACACTTCTCACATCGTCGACCATGGAGAGCTAGACGTTGATGATGGGGCGACATTTACGGAGGTTCCAGTTGAGATTAAGGAGTAACAAGAGAAGTTCCTTTGTGGGTGGTCAATAGCTCTTGTGCTTGTTCATTGGAAGTATGTGAACCTCTAGGAGAGGACATGGGTGAGGGATGCTTATATGCATGCTCAATAGCCCCAATTTGTTTCTTAGTTTTATGATGTGGCTTACGGGGATGTAAATCCCCGAGTTGGGGAGAATGTAAAGACCTGGAATTAAAATGTATTTTTTTAATTAAAATGGAATTTTTCGAGTCTGTAAAAATTGACGGTACGTGATTCTGAGGCCCAGAGTGCTCGAAATGTATTTATGAACTTTTTTTCAGGTACGTTCCGTAAACGTGTGAGCAGCTTTTAATATCCTTTGAACCGGTGCTCAAAAATAAAATCTGATGGAACTGTTGAACTCGCATTGCTATTATTAGCTTAAAGAGACCTTCACCTCGACCATAGTAGGATGAGGGTGGAAGTTAGTTTTTCACATTTTTGGGATATAATAAAATAAAATAAAATGGTGTAACATTTTATTTTTTTTATTTTCTTTTGAAACTCCCATGTGGATGTTTCACATGTGGGGATCACGAAATAAAAAACCTCCCATGAGAGGTTATGGAGTTGTGGACCACCGAGCCTAACTTCCCATGAGTGGTTATGGTGGTAGGGACCACACAAGTCTTAAACCCCCTTGAACACCCATTTTAATCGCTAAAAACCTCTTGAACTCGACCACATAAGTTTTTTCACCCCCCTTAATTAATTATACCAACTCAATGTAATTAATTAATCCAATTTGCAATTACGCCAACAAATAAATTAAGGAAACCGAACATAATTGGCTACATTGATTTTTGGTAAAATTGGGGGAAATGAGCTTTTGGAGAAATCTCTACAACGAAGAACGACAACGAAGAATGTCATCTTCGAATACGACTTCTTCTTTGGGACATTTGTTGATGAGGAACATCTTCAACTTCAATGAACTGACGATCGAGTAAACACGGACGTCACCGATGTCCATCTATTCCCAATGACATCTTCTCTTTCCTTATGGAAAATTTTCAATGAATCAAAAGTACGAGGTATAGGTTTAAATTGAGTATGATTATATTCCCATGTCTTTCCCTTTTTTGTTCTTGAGGGATCTTCATAATTCAAGAGATATTATAGTTTCTTCCTACTACTTTAATGCGGAGAGTACGGGCCAACCAAACATGGCCTGCCCACTCCGCAATGCTTTTGATGACTTGTGGGGTTTTTCATGATGGGGGAGGTAAACTATCAACAGCGACGAAGGCAACGAAGTCGAAGAAGGCGATGATAGAAAAGGCGCCACCCGGCGGCCACCGCCGCCCACGGCCTCCTCGCCACTCGGCGCTCTACTGCCATTGGACTCCATGACCCACATCACTTTGCCGCCCCGATGCCTTCCACGAAGCCCCGTGGGCTAGCCGCAATGCCCCGAGGCCCCGCCATGCCACCCTACAACCTCATCGTACCGCCCCACTGCCAGGCCTCATCAACCTACGGCCTCATCGCACCACCATGTGGTCTCTTCGTGCCTCCCCAGGCCTAATACACCACATAGATGTCTAGCTACTCTGCTTGTGTCCCTCTGAGCGACTCCAGACGACCCGGCCTCTGGCCTCGCGCCCGTGTGGCACCCCCTGTGGTCGAGCCGCCCTGCACCCTCTCGGTACCCTCCATGTTGATCCACCCTTAAGAATCACGCTGCTAGCGGTAGATCCGTCTCACAGCCCTCGCGGCCTACCAGACCCATCGGGTTGGCCAGGGTTGGCCACGGCCGAGTCCATCTGACCGGGTCATATGAGACCGGGACTCGCTTCGAACCCTTTTCCCATATTCGGCCATATCTTTGGCACTGGACGTCCAATTGACGAACCTCCAACGGAAATGGAAACTTTGGAGGGAGAATGTCCCTTTGGTATTCCCCAGTAGGGGTTTGGATAAAGTTGGGGAATGATCAGGTTATATTGAGCACAAATACAACTGGGACCTCATGAAAAAAAAGCAAATAACTCACAGACTGGGAGACCGAATGACACATCGTCTGTTGTGTTGATAACCTTATGATGTGGCAGACCTTTTAGATACATATTCGTGGAACATTGTAGTCATTGGTGTATCGACCAGTGACTAGTGGAGTGGATCCTCCCATAGACGAACGATCTTCGTGTGTGAACCTAGTAGATGTCTATGACGTGAATATGTACAAGGATCTTGTGTGGGTTTGACGATGCAATGGAGATGTACTAGGATCCTATGTGGGTCTGACGATGTATTTAGTGATCCTATGTGGGTCAGCTCCTAGTGATCATGTGTGGGGGAGCTCCTAGTAATCCTGTGTGGGTCTGCTCGTAGCGATACTGTGTGGGTATGCTCCTAGCGATCCTCTATGGGTAAGATCCTATCAATCCTATGTGGGTCAGCTCCTAGAGATCCTACGTGGGTTAGCTCATAGCGATCCGGTGTGGGTCAGCTTCTAGCAATCCTGTGTTGGTCAAATCCTAGTGATCCAGTCTAGGAATGCTCCTAGCAGTCCTGTGTGGGTCAACTCCTGGAAATCATATTTTGGTCAACTGCTAACGATCCTGTGTGGGTCAGCACCTAGAGATCCTGTGTGGGTCAGCTCCTAGCAATCCTGTGTGGGTTAGCCTCTACAGATCTTGTGTGGGTCAGCTCCTATAGATCCTGTGTGGGTCACCTTCTTTACAAATTATGATGATTTAGTAGTTACATCTAATCATCTCTACTATTGTACTCATGTTATACCTGGTGTGAGATGTGTATGTACCTATGTGGTGCTTAACTTCACGATTTTCCTTCTTTTTAGATCAGTTGATCTTTGGGATTTTGATTTGGACCTTGTGTTTCCTCATGATTAAAATGGGAATACTTGATAACATACGTATTTGTATAGTCACATACCAAAGTAGGGTTGTCACTAGTTTAATTGCTTTTGTTTTATCAATGGGGGATTTTGTGAGACCTTGAGGGTCTCAGGATCACTACTGAGTATCGTTATACTCAACCATGCATGGGATATGCCCGCACATTGTTGTGTTTGATGCAGATGACAAACACCACTGACTGAGGATGAGATCACTAGGACTGGACGGTGCCTGGAGGTGGACCATACGGTGTGTCAGTATGAATAGGATACGGGATGACGTGGACAGCTGAGGAGGCGATATGTACATACCCTTCATGTAGAAACCTTGGAGGATGATCCACGAGTTGTCTTTCTTTTTGTTCAGTTGTATTGTATTTCAGTTGTAATTGTACCTTTACTGTTGGTCTTGTATTGTGGCCCATTTTAATTTCATCACTCTTTTTTTATATAGTTTTCTTGTGTTCATATCTTTTATTGTGTATGGTTACAAGATTTTACAGGTAATACTGTCAATGATTTCCCAGTTTTAAGGAATACACGTTTCGGTGCTAGTCGCCAGCCCCTGGCCTATGGAAGGTAGGCTTGGGTTAGTAACAAAACATTCCCTGGGGGACGGGTTGTGACCTTAATGGAAGATCCAAAATTAAAACTTATCCCTCCCTATTTTATTATAAAAATTAAAATGTCAACTATGATGTGTCAATTTACAAACATCTAGGGTGCTGCACTTTTATTTTTGATTATCTCCTTCAAAGATGTCATTAAAACCATTATAATGGTTGAAAAATATTTTAAAATTTTTTTTACAGACCAAATTATGTTTTGGAACTGATTTATGTACATAGTACTACATAATAATAAAAATTTATTTCATTGGTATCGGAAAATAATGAATGTTTTCTTAAAATGGTTCTCATTAATATTCACATAATTATTCATCCTCATACCATATAACAGAATTCATTAAAATATCATTTATGATTTTCAATGATCATTTATAATATATAATAACAATTGTTCATATATATGTGTTTTATATGAACATTCATTCAAAACTATGTGAGGTATTTGAACACTAAGACATGATGTTTCATTTTTATGCATTTCCACATTCCATTCTATTATATAATTCTTTATCATTATTATGATTATGATGTTACAATTTTTCTCACCATATGTTATGTTATTCCATGTAATTATATATCCTCTTACTAGGATTTTTGATCACCCATTATTGATTTATATACTCAGGTGATTATATGTTTGATGTATAATTCAAGGGACAATGTGAAGATCAAAAAGAAGGAATTTAATAAATATTTGTGTTTTTTTAATGATATGTATCATCTCAATTTTTCCAATAAACTGAATCACTGGATCCTTGTCATATAATTCTTTCATATTGTATAGTTTCAATATGATTAAAAAATTTATTAAAATGAACGGTCACAGTAGTTGGTATCAAAGAAAGGTTTAGTTAATCTCATATTTATGATTACATTACATATGTGAAAACCCTTAGTTTGAAACTAAATATAAGTTAGCACACTAGAAGATTGGTTTTTGGAATTAATAAATATAGGTATCCCACAAGAAATAAATTTATGGTTAATCTCCCAAAGGAATATTTTTTAATGAATAATGTACTTGTGTTTTGTTCTAACCTTTTCAATATTAAAAAATGATGGGATGCACTAGAAACCTTGCCAAAACCCCTTACGAGGGATAAGGATGTGATTTCATGAACAACATCCCCAATGCATTGGGGGTGGAGGTGAAAAAATATTTGTCATTCATACCCATATGTATTAGGTTACGAACAATAACATGTAAAATGTGGAACATAAACCATTACCTAAGAAAGAGAAACTGGATATCAAGTCGATTATGTTGAAATGAACACCAATGTTTAGTGGTTCTTCTGATCCCGTATTCATGGAATAGTGGGTCAACTCAATGGATATGATATTTTTTGTACATCACAATTATCAGACAAAAAAAATACTCTTCATGTTTACTATTAAAATAGAGAGGACGATCAATGGTGGACCTTGAATAAGAACACCAGCCCGAGGGATGAAATAGAAGATATGGAGAGAGAATCTATAAAGATATTGTTTCAGTCCAAGTATTTCCATTAAAAACTTTGAAAAAATTGGGATATATAATTCATATATCTAATGAAAAAGTAAAGTGAATCGGTCATGACCTATAATGAAAATTTCATAAGGCATCGAAGGTAGGCTTTAGGTTTTTTAATCAATAATAATAGAAAAATTGATTCTTTCATTAGATATTTAAAACCTCATATTATAAAGGATCATTCAATTTAGGACTTTTGGATTTTGAATAATTTATTCAATGATTCCTTAAATTGGAGATGATGATTTGATAATGGTTACATAGCTATAATGATATTAAATTAAAGATGGAGTTTCAAGAAGGATGATCTAATCGGAATGGTGGATTTAAAACATCTCTGCCCACATGTCAACAATTTTGAAAAAATTATAATGGGAAATACCTCAAATGGAAATGTTAATGATTCAATTGTGGTAGAGAAGGCCACCATGCTCAAAAATCTCAAAATACATGAGGATGTATGACAATTCAGTGGAGGAATATAGATCACAACCGATGGTCCAATGATACACTGGTAGTGAGCGGGGGCACAATGAACTACATCTCACTAAAACTCATGTCCTCATCGGTAATAATCATTTTTATCCACCAATGACATTGAATAAATGAAGGTATTATGCCGTCATTACTTCTTTTATGGAGAATGAAAAGGATTTTACACAATGTACATATCCTATTTACTCGAGAATTGAAATGGTCTTATTTGATTCATGTTCGACAAATTACTTTATATATTTAACATTTTGTAGAACAATTAAACATAATCCCAAAAAACATAAAGGTGATATATATATATATATATATAATACCATATTGGTGGGATCATTGACACCCAATTGTTGGATTCTTCTCCTATTAGCATATGTGGGAAGATTCATCCCATGAATCTTGAGATACATATTTTTATGAATATGATGCTCTAATGGAAATGGATTAGATCTCCTTATATAGAGTAAATATCAACTTTCAAGAAATGGAAATATATTCTAATATACTAAAGCATCTTATGATCTTCTAAAAATGTAGGGAAGATCATGATTATCTTTATAAAAATCCTTCAACCCTGTGATTGTAGATTCCATATAAAGTTGTCTACATCCATCAAATGAATGAGACAAGAAGTTATCAACCAAGGGAAAACAATCATCACGCAAGAATTTAGTTATGTATTTACTAAATAGATACCCAATCATCCCTTGGATATTGGGGTAGAGTTATCAATAGAACTCGTACTCAAATCTACTATTATATTAATGTCTGTTTATAGAATTGATCTAATTGAACATGATCTATTAATGCAGTTGCTACATGATATTTTGAAAAAATGGTTTGTATGCCCATAGGTATCACCATGGGTTGTGCTAGTGGATTAATTTTATGAAGGACAGTTTAATACAGCTATTTATCAATTATTGGAAAATATTCTAGATCAACATAAAGAACAGTATTCATTTCCAAGGATTAATGACTTGTTCGATCAGTTCTAATGAGGTAATTACTTCAAAATGATGGGTCTTCATTATAGATATCATCGGCTAATGGTGAAGAAGTATGAAATTCAGAAGACTGCCCTTCATATAAGTAATTAGTAATAAGAGTTTCTAGCGATGCCTTTCAGAAATACTAATTCTACTTCAATCATCATGGATTTGTTGGATATAATATTTACACATTACCTTTAAAAAAATAGTAGTGATTTTGATGACATTCCCATATACTCAAAGATCAAGGAGGAACATGTTGAAAATATAAGGATAGTTTTGATGACATTATGGAAGGAGAAGTTGGACACAATGATCTACAAGTGTTATATTTTGCTAAATGGAGTCACATTATTCAGAAAAGTGATCACATGTGAAGGAATATATGGGGACCCATCAAAGGAATAGGTGATTGATGAATATACAAGACCCTATAGTGTTACCAAAATCAATAGGTTTCATGGATTAGTTGGGTACGACCGATATTTTGTGACAAATTTCTCACAATTTTCCATCCATATTACTATGTTGAAAATTCATGGGATAAATTATGTATGGATGAAAGAATATGAAGAATGCATTAAGGATCTAAATAAGCTGTGGATCACTATTACTGCACTAACATTACCAAAAATAGTTTAATGTATTTTGATATATAGTGATCCTTCAAAGAACCTATGGGGATGTGTACTCATGGAAAATGATAATGTGATAGCCTTTTTCTAATGATAGTTGATGATCCATGAGATGAACTACCCTGTCCATGATCTTGAGCCCATAGTTGTGATTTTTTCCTTTACTATATGTTGGCACTACATCTATGGTTAAAAGTGTGATATATGTACCGATCACAATAATATGATATATATATATATATATTCACACAAAATTAGTTCAACATGTGAAAAATGATAATGATAGAGAAAATCAAGGACTATGATTACTATATTTACTATAACCCTAGGAACGTAAACATCGTAGATAATTCTATTAGTAAATAAGAAACTTCTACTCTATCCATGTTTTGGTTTGAGTGAGAAAATATCTTCATGGACATGAAAATGATTGACTTGAAAATCATAAGGGTAGGTAATATATCCTACATTTAAAAAATTATTGATGAACCTTCAATTTAATAGAATATTAAAGAGGAAAAAAGGGATGATGTGGAGTTACAAGTGAATTTCAATTATGTAAAGGAAGGGAAGATGAAAGTGTTCGATATCAATGAAGATTTTGGGATATAGTTTGGAATGCGTCTTTGTATTCCTTAATCACATATTATAGAGAACGAGATATTTAATGATTCTCATAGTTCAAAATTCTCTATCTATCATGGGTGTACCAAGATGTAACGTGATCTATGAGAAAATGTCAGCTGGGAAATTCTAAAAAATAATATCTATGATTATATCTCATGGTTGATGATATATCAGTAATTTTATGATTATAGATAAAAATAATATGGGATGATGAATCCATTTCAAATACCCCTGTGGAAATGAAAGAATTTCACTATGGAATTTTTCATTGGTCTCTCGAAGACATATAAGCAAAATAATACACTATGGTTTGTGGTGGAAAAACACACAATGTGTACACAATTTATTTCAATTTGGAAGTATTTATCAATTGAAAAATATGAAATTATATATGTGAAGGATGTGGTGTGACATGATTGGAATACACTCTTTATTTTCTCTGATCGTGATCCCATATTGAAATCAAAATTCTAAACAAGGCTTCAAAATGATTTGAGTAATGAATTAAATTTCATCACGACCTACCACCCCCAAACTGATTTCCAATCTGAAAGAACTATTCCAAAACAAGAATATATGATATGTAAATACTCATTAGTATTTATTTTTGAATTGGATCATCATCTCTCATTAATTAAGTTCTCATACAACAATATCATACGCTCGAGTATTTAAATGCCTCTATATGACACTCTATATGGAAAGAAATGTAGAACTCAAACCCAATATGATGATGTTAGAGAAATAATGTACAAGATCCTAATACAATGAAAAATATGACAGAAATTGTTCAATTCATATATGAACATATCAATGTTCCTCTATGTAAGAATAAGAGAAACGCTGAAAATTATCTATGGGAGTGGAGTTTTATTTTGAAGATAATGTCTTCCATCTAATATAACCAAAAAATATGGGTATGTAGTTTTGAAAAAATGGAAAGTTAAGCCTAAGGTACATTCTCCCCTTTTATATATTTTATCTCATAGGATCTGTGGCCTTTTAGATTTTACTTCTAGTAAACATGACTCAAAAAATGATTTATTCTATGAATCACTCATGTGAATGTACATACCAGATCCCTCACATGTGGTGAACTCAGAAGTAATGCAGATATAATATGCGATCTATTTTGAGGAGCATCCACCAAAGAATCAGGACCAAAGATATAAGATTTTATGCATAAATATAACCCACCATTTAAATGTGTTGTAGAGTAACCAAAAGTATGAATACATAGCCATGGGACCAAATGATGAATTGGAGGAGATATACCCTCGCCTATTTATGTAAAAAAAAATTCTAGGGTGAAATATTTAAAAGGGGTCAGATGTAATGAACGAAACATTTATCAATGGATGTTATCCCTTCTTATAGTAATTTTATTTAATTTAAATAAAATAAAATTAAGTAGATACCATAATAAATGATTTATAAATGAAAATTTAACGAAATAAGATGTATTTCTCTATGTTCAAGAACCAATACCGATGAAATAGAAACATGACCTTAAGAATAGAAATATGAATTAGTATCCAATTGAATAGTTATGTAACTCATTTAATTATGAATAATTTCTACTCACATTATAAATTTAATTATGGTACAATTATATCATAGTTTATGTAAATAATATTTTCTAAAAACTATTAATTATTTATTTTAATTTTTGTAATTTATAAAGATTTAATTACAATTAGATGAATAATATAATAATTTAAATTGAATTTTATTTTCATAAAATGTATTCATAAATTATTTTTTTTATTTCAGATGATTTTAAGATAATTTTATGGGACACTAAGTAACTTCTCAATATGTTTTAAAATCAGTTAACATTTCAAAATATATATTTTCCATGTAACTAAATATTTTAATTACAAAATAAATTACTCATATATAAATATATAATTATTTTAATAAAATATATATTTTTTTTGGATTCTACAAGCTGAAAAATTACTAGGCGGAATTTTGTGGTATTTTTTTGAATTTATTTAATTTTTTAAGAATAAAAAAATACTATAATTTATAATAAAAGCTAAATTCATGGATTTTGGAGTCCTACATGATGTACGGATTATGAAAATCCAAAATATCAAAATATACTTAATTGTTTTGATATATTTATTGATAATATTCAAAATATTAATATTCTTGATACAAAATAATTAACTAATGAATATAATAATGAGAAAACACACATGTCATCAACTATAATAACCACCCCTCACACAATATTCTCATTACTCCTATAAATAATTCAGTCTTACCCAAATTATAAAAAATAATCTTCCTTATCCCCTTAACCACATCTAATAGATATTAGTCTCATTAAAATTCTAAAACACATTGCCTATGGAGTTTGTCAATGAGGATAAATACAAGAGGTAAAATACTCGTCTTTTTCATTTAATTTCATTTCAATTTCATTTCTTTATTATCTGATCAAAACCATATATTTTACAAATTTAATGATATATTAATTATTATTGATTTTATGTAATTATAACATATGATAGTAATATCTGTTATTAATAACCACACAATCTCTTTTTTATTCTAAATATAAAATGTTTTCTTCTGATGTGTCAAATTACAGAAATCATGGATGATGCACATTCATTTTCTATTTACAACATCAATGGTATTTCAAAAACCATTATAATGGTTGAAAAATATTCTAAAACTTATTTTCAATACCTAATTTCTATGGAAATAATTTATAAAAAAATTATAAAAGAACATGTTTCTTATGATGGAAAACCCAATTTTTTTACTTAAAACGATCATCAATAACATTCAACTAATGATTAATCATCAAACCATATAAACAATTTATTATAATATCATTAAAAATATGGTCCAATAATTAATAATATATCATAATAATACTAGATATCTATCCACATTTTATAATGAAATTCCATTAATGTATAAAATCGTACCAATCATGAAAACTTTGAACACAAATACTCTTAAATGATGATATTAAACTCTATAACTCATCAAAAATCCAATAAATTATCATAATAAATCGTTAATGATTAAAATTAATGTATACAAGGTTATGTATTTTTATGTAATCAGTATAATGTTATTTTATAGGATATTAATGTGAAGGAAGTATTCAGACACAATTTAAGGGGTATTCTAAACACAACTCTCTTTCATTGGTCTTCCCCTATTTCAAAAAAAAATTAGAAAGGATATTGCTTAAATATAATTTCCACATAATTATATTTTCTTTTCTGGGATATACATATTTTCTAGTTGTGTTTATGGAAAACAAATATTTTTCCAAAAATAACTATTCTTTTAAAAAGAGTCCTTTTTTCATCCAACGATTTCTCATTCTTCAATCAAGGTTTGTGATTATTATTTCAATTATGTTATTCCCTCTTATATTTGGGAACCCAATGTTTATGGATATATTCTTTATGAAATGAAATATATTCCGTTCATTTTTTATTTTATTTCCATGAATGATATAAAATCTATGTTTTATGCATGATAATGAAAATGTTATGATGTGACGGGTGAACCATGAATTATATAGATTAATGAAAATGTTATCATGTAATGGGTGATCCCAAAATTATATAGGTATCCATTGAATTGTTAATGTGATGTATCTCTTATGAAATGTGATATATTTTTGAACATTATGCAATCTATGATTCCAACTTGGTGTTGTAGTTGACCACTAAGACATCATGTCTTGGTTTTATGCATTGCCTCATTCTATGCCATTATCTAATGATTCCTCTTATGATAATTTAGTTGATTTTATGATTTTTCTAACCCAATGATATATTGTTTCATTTTATTATCTACATTTTTTCTAGGATTTTAGATAACCTATGTTTATTTATATCATATGGTTTTACATGAACTAATGAGAATTCAAGGTCCATTAAAAAGATAGAGAAGAAGAAATTAAATAAATGTTAATGTTTTATTTTTTAAATGTTATTTATGGTTGTATTTTTTCTAGGAAAATAAAACATTGGATCCCAGTTATTTAATGAATTCATGTTGTTTAATGTTAAAATGATGAAATAATAAATGTATGAAAAAATCATGGTCTATTTAAATAGTATTATGGATATCAAAACATTTGAAGTGTCATGAGGTACTGAATCCATACCAGAACCCAATCATAGAGTCGTAGTATTAAAAATCCATAATTATTAATACTCAATGGTTTCTATATCATATTCTAATTCAATGAAATGCATGAATAAATTACATGGTCAGTTCATGAATATTTGAATTTATTGTGTTTATTTACTCTCAAGTCATGCATTTTATTAAATAGTTTTTGTGAATAATATCATTGTTTGAGAATATTTTTAGGGTCCTAGAATCATTGAAAAATATACATAAATAATTCAAATCACAATTTCATGTAATATCACATACACCACATAAATATATAATATATAAAAATGTATTTAGGGAAAAAATCCTTAAATTTATTGATCTTACAACTTCCTAATAAGGATTCAATATGTCTATTATGATATTAATTTTTTTGTTAAAAATTCTTCACAGACATCCTTTTTTGTACAAATATTAATCAATGTGTGTTAAATAGAAATATATGATATATAAATGATGATGTTAGATTCATATAATTGTGTTTTAGATCATGAAAACAACGTTATATTGAAAGAGATATTTACTACAACAACATTTCTTATTATATTGAACATAGAAATAATAAATATAAATAATTTATATATAAATATTTAATGATAATAAAATGAAATTTATTGTTATAGAGATAAATATGTTCCAAAAGATCATTAGATAATGTAAATAAAATGATATTCAACATGCTCAATACATAAACCAACATATCCCTAAAACAAAAGTATAATATCCCCTTTTGAAATAAAAAATAATATTTACCATTTGAAAAAATGCTCATTAGATAATGTAAATAAAATGATTTATAATAACATAAATATGTAAAAAATGTTCTCATAAAAACCAAGAATCATTCCCCTTTGAAGTAAAATACATTCTTCCCCTATTTACCTAAAAGTTTCACCCACACTGAGATTATAAAAAATAAAACATTCATTAGAAAATTAGACACTGTAATAAGATGATAATTTCACCAAAAGAAAAAACAATTATATCATGAAATACCAACTCGCACATATTTATTATAAACAAAATGTAAAATCCAATATTAGTTATATTTATGATAATTCATAAGAAATGATAATATAAATAATTTAAATAACACGGTATAGATTATAAATATAAAATATAGAACATCGATAATTTATTAAAAAAATTGATAAATATAATGATTAATTTACAAATTCCAAAAAAATAATAAAATATTATTCAGAATAAATGAAAAAAGAATATAGAAGAAAAATCAACTGAATAAAAATAAAACAAAAATAAATTGTGAAAAATATAAAATATCAACTAGTAAGAATAAAAAATCCAAAAATGAGACATGAGATCAAGAAACAAAATTCCCCATAAAAAAACTTATTCCCATGACATTATTGTGGAATCTGCAACATATTTGCAAAATTAAAATCTATGAATCCCCTCAATTGGAGTATTTTTAAGTGATATCTTTAGGGAAGATATGAATGAACATTTCATTTATTTTAATATCATTATTATTTAGAATCAATTATTTGATATGAAAATAAATTTTAATTATATATTCATGTAAGAATTCAAATGAAATGACCATAAATTACTAGTATCAATCTGGGTCTGGTAAAGTCAACTAATAAAGAATGAGATCGTTAGTGAATATTTGGTATAATAATATTGTATAATAATTAATTAAGAACCCAAATTTGTCTATAATAAGAATTTATATTTTAAAATTGAGAGAAAAATATGATTGGATTTAGGAGTTGTATATCCCAAATTTTAATAATCATATTCACTAATTAATTTTTTTGTTCTTTAACTAAAATTGAAACTATTTTTTTGAAGTACTGTTTTAGAAATGATATATCTCTAAATATAATCAAATTATTTTAGAAACTAGAAACATGATTATTTATTTTGAAAAATTGAAATCCAAGCATTATTTTAACATACATACTACATGGGGTGAATTTTGAAAGATATATTTTGAGGTAATTTATTTTAGATTTTATCAAATCAACATCATATTTTTTTAATTTCAAAACTAAATTATTATTTTTAATTAAGAATCATTTTCATAAAAATTTGGTTTCCCTCTTTAAATTTTTATTTTATTTTATTGCAATATCACCATATTTTTAATAGAGTGATTTACAAAAAAAGTCAATTTATAATAAAATCGGATAGACATAGAGGAATAATGACATTTTAATTGTAATATAGGTGAACCCAAATTACCACTAACTTTGAGATTATCTATTAAGAATGTCAAACATGTTTCTTTTATGTGGGATGATCCAATGATGTCATTACTAACACCTTAGTTGATACCTTAAGGATTTAAAATAAAATTACAACATATTTACCATTTTATTTGGGCTATAAAATTATAACATGTTACTTTTTGTTGCATTCATAACATGTCTCTTTCACCACATCAATTTGATTTTTTAGTACAAATGGAAATTTAATTCATTTTTAATTTTTTAACCACTAGGTCTGGTGATCTATATATGAGTCATTATCTATAGAATCATAATCATCAATATATTTAAAACCCAATGTCAATTTTTATTATTTTGATTCCATATATTTCTTATCATCTTTTTTCATGATGAATTTTTTTTAATTTCATACACCATGAAATATCTAATTAGTTCATCCAGAATCAATTTTTTTATTTCATAATCATTGTATATCCATCTCTGTTAGTTTGTATGAGCTTGGTTGGAGATATATAATTATTATTACATATGTGTATATTATTAAAACCATACAAATAGATATTCATTCATTGAAACGTCCATAAATAGTCAAGAATATAAGCAACTAATTCATTTATATAAATTGAAAACATTTACATGCCTTGAAAAAAATATCTTATAATGTTTCTTTATTATTATATATTCTACAATGTGAGACTTATATGAGTTACATATTCCATGTGATGTTTTTTAAATTCTATATATGATTAAATATATTTTGATCAAGACCACAATGAAAATCAGTAATTGTTTTTATATTAGGTCCAATTATTATAAAATCATTGGGTTTATACATATCATCAATTTCATTATATGTACTATATACATGAATAAAAATTTTCATATAGGATGTCTAATTATACCAATATTGTTTTCCATGTGATTTTTCCAACTTCAGTAATTTTTTTAATCAATTAAGGGAGATCATAATAAGTGGTAGAATCCATTATAGTATCATACATTGAACTAAATTAATGACATAATACAACTTGAATGTAAGAATAATTTTGGTAAATAATAAAGTTTCAGTGAATTTTTTAACTTTGGTTTATTTTTTTGTTGAAGAATATTGGGACCATGGGGTTGGATTACAATTAAAAATATTAAAATCATATTTATGAAAAAAATCATAGAAAAATAATTTTTATATGATGATGAAATAGTGCTACTAACAATCTCTAATTTTTAAAACATTTTATAGTAAATTTAATCAATTAACCAAAGAGGAAAAAATTAATATGAAATTTATTTAATTGATGTGTATCATGATTCTTGTTTTCAATGTGAAAATTATTGTAGATGACAAATATATTCTTATAATGGTTTTCAACAATATGATGTTGTTATCCTAATGTTTTCTCCATTTTTTAATTTGTTTATTTATACACCATATTTTAAAAAATATATTTAAAAAATTCATCAATCACATTTTTAATTGACTAGAAGAAGAAAATACTCCAATTTTTTTCATGGATTTGGAAAGAAACTCATTCATGAAGATAAAATATAATTTTTGTTTTCACAACTTATCCCTCATGTTGTTTTTTTAATTACAGACTAATATGTTACATGAGAACATATAGATTTTTTTATTATAAATCCCTTTCTATTACATAAATTCAGCAATATATAAAAATATATAAAATTAAAATTTGGAATATGTTAAATAAAAAAGTTGGAGGTAGGAATATAAAACTAATGATATTTAATATTAAGAGATGACAAAGTTTTCAAAAAATATTCAACATTTATTGATCAGATATTTGTTGATTAGGCAAACTATTTAGATACATGTTCTCATCATCTCTATTTATAGTCTTTTAATGGATCGAAATCCTCTAGAACTATTTTGGTCATTATGAAATAAAAAAAACAAATTCAGATAATATGGGTGTGAAAAATTTAAAAACATTGAATAGTATAATTTTTGACATCAACTAGTCACCTGATTCCACATGCCAACTGATAGGGTTTGGGAAAAATTTTAGGA
The DNA here is from genome assembly GCA_963277665.1 of Viscum album. Classification (NCBI taxonomy): domain Eukaryota; kingdom Viridiplantae; phylum Streptophyta; class Magnoliopsida; order Santalales; family Viscaceae; genus Viscum; species Viscum album. Next base: position 276,641,149 of record OY728133.1, read on the forward strand.
TTTACATCATTCAATTATTTAGTTGGTTCTGCTCCACTAGCTAACTGGTTGACTCCTTAAGTTGAGAAAACTACAATCAAAGGAATATTTCCTACTTGATACTCATTATTATTCAATGCTCCCCTTTATTAATAATTAATAATAACTATACGTGGATATTGTTTGTCAGTTCGTTGTAAAATTAAAAATAAATCCTTCTTTTATTAGTGATAAAATACACTAACAAAGGAACAACCTTAATCAAAAATTATTCAGGTGGTCGAAAAATGTTGTCTTTATTTTTGGAGTTAATTAAAACATATACAAGATACAATAATAATATATACACATAACTAATAAAATAATAATATTTATAATGAAATCATTTATTAATGAGATTTTACACTCATAGTATATATTATCATCAATAAATATATATTATACATTATATATTATATAATCATCATGAATCATAATAGGAGAATATCATTATTACTGTTTTACCAACGAAACAAAAAAACAAGTGTCATCACACAACTTCCCATGATGAGAAGTAGAACATCATCATACAATCACCTCATCAAATATTTTCACTATATTTACAACAATTAAAAAAGTTATACGAGGGAATTTAGTACCACTGGGGATTTAATCATTTATATATAACCTAATATATGTATATATAGAAATACATATATTTTTATTGAAATGTTTAGAAACTTATTATTTATATAATTAATAATAAATTCAAAATTTAATTGAATGTTGAAATTTATAGAATAATCTATTAAATAAATATATAAATAAGACACAATAAATATATATAAAAATATATAAACTAACTTTATAAAAATAAATATTTTAAAAAATTAACATAGAATCATGAAATAGAATTTCAAATTTAGTTTATATATTTTGTTGTTTTTTATGGATATCCTCATATTGGTCCTCCTAATTATATTGTGGGCTTTGAGTAATTATGCTAGCAATGACTAATATCGCATTATTAAGAAAACTATCTAGGATTCACCATTATGGGGGGAGGTTTTGTAAGTGTATAATACCCATCATATCAATGTTTACATAATATAATGTAATAATTATTTTTAAAAAAATAAAAAATATATAAATATAAAAAATATATATAAATATTATGTATATATATATAATAGGATAATGTTTCCGATTATATTGGGATGTCAAGTGGTCCTTAGGTTGAGGATAATTGCATTGAATACTATTAGTGTCCCATGAACTACACTATGTTTCATATATATTTGGAATTTAATATAAATATTTGTGTATTTCTAAGAAAATATATCCTAGATATAAATAAATGTGAACTCCCAACATCGTATTCTCATAATTTCTCATTTAATTTCTTTTTACTGAAATCACTCCTGAATTCCAGTTTGGGGTTTGATGATCAGTTGACCCTATAATTGATTATATATATATATATATATTAAAAATAACTATTTCTTTTACGATGCTAACAGAAAATCATGTTGACCAAAAAACGAAGTGAGATTAGTGCTAAATAGTATAGGTCGCATTTTATAATTCATCAAAATTTAAATTAATTACATGTTTGTTTAATTAATGTAAATTGATAAAACATAATACTCACATACTTCGTATGATAAAAATAAAGGAATCATATAATTGAAAAATATTTATAATTTCAATCCCCAATGCAGTTTTCTAAATTTATATAGTGATTAATATTTTATAGGATACATCATTATAAACTAATATCATATGTTTACCAAAAATGACACACAAAAATCATTCAAATTTTATCATTGCTAATGAAATTTCATCAATTCACAACTAAAAATCCCAGTCATTTAAAAAAACATAAAATGTTATATAAAACAAATTGAATCTATGATTAATATTGAATAAATTTATTTCATATACCAATGGTATATTATGGTTTATAAACAACTCCACTATATGTATAAAATTATCTAATCAATATTAATATTTCCAATGTAGTACTTGATTTTTTTATATTCTATTTATTATAAATTATCTTATGAACTCTATTAGAAACACACTAAGGAGATTATTTTTTCATGAGAGTAAATATTATAATATTATATTCATTTATCATCAATATTTAACACATCCATTCTTTCAATATATCTTTTTCAATAAATGCCAATTTCTAAAATTCTTTCAGATTAATATTTTAAATAAGATTCAATACAACATTATCCAACAACTAATATATAAAGCAATAAAAAATTAAAATATTACTCAACACATGGAACCATACCTAGAATACCGAAGTCCTATTAAAAAATATAAAAGGTCCATATAGTCCTTGAGGAAAAAAAATTCATGCATCATTAATGTAACAGTAATCATGTAAATAAAATAGATAACATAACAATGTATGTAAACACATAAAATTATATAAAGCATAATATCACAAGTTCCATTATACGATATGATACATAATAAAAAATCATTATACAACAACCAAATTTTCCAAAATTATTCTATTGTAAATGTCTCACCATCCCTAAACCTCTCTATAGATTCTAGTCTGAGGGCGTCACGTGATCTTAGGCATGCAACCTGATATTCTAGATGCTTTTATATATAAAAATATTATATCATGACATCATGGGGATATTATATCAAATTTTAAGGGTAAAATAACATTATTGTATCAAAATAACATTAAATGTATTAAATTAACATTCAAGTTAAATATACATTTTACAAGTAATAAATAAACAATTTAATCTTATATTAAATGAATCTGCATGTTCATATAACTAAACATCCAAATTCACCTCCCACTAAATTTAAAAAATAACAAAAAAACTAAATAATAAATGAAAAAAATATCACCAACTAAAATTATTATCTTAAACTCATCCCAATAAAAATTAATGATATTTAGCTTGATTTTCCAATAATATTAATCTATACTAAATTTATAAATGAACAAAGTGTTTTTTACTGGTAAAAAATGGCACATTCCCTCCCAATGAGGTTATGTGTAAAATATTATTGTCACCAAAAATGGTGTCTGAAACATTTAATTTAAATAAGGTTTTTTCATTATAAAGGTTTATAATAAATTATATAGTTGATAAAATAATATAAATAATTTTTATTGATCCTCACATTCTACAATGACACTCTTTATTTTCCAAAACTGCTTCATCTGGAGTCTAATGTATCTAATAATTCGACAGCTTGTAACATCATGTTTCTATTTTTTAATATTCCAAAAACCCTCGTTTTTTTCATTATTTTTTTTGGTGAATTGGGTGAAATTTTATGAAATTTGGATGTTTCTAGGATAGTTCTCAATTGGAGAATGTTTTCCCCAAATAGTGTTCCATTTTAGAGAAAACTGTGAAACCAAAGATAGAGAGATTTAAAATAATTGTTAATGGTTTAAAAAACCTTTCAACCCATTTAAAATTAGTTCATTGCTTTCAGACGGATGGTTTAAATCGGGAACTTCGACCAATGAAACCATGCATATGGGTTTTTAATTTATTCAAATTCTTATTTAGAATTACTAATATTATTTTTAGGCGCTTTAAGGATTGGTATGATATATATATTATTTCTACAATCCATTTATCTATGATGAAGATGTTTGTTTCCCTTGGATAATGTTATCTTAATCTAGATGAACCATTTTAGATCCTCTTTAGGTAGTTTCCTTTTCTAATCCTTTTTTTCTAGAGATATCATATTTCCTAATTTTGGTTCTACTGACCCTTTTCTTGAATTTGTGTTCTAATAACCATAAATTTGGTATTATAAACCAATGTTTGAACCACATTTCCCAAAATTATGTTCTTTTCATTCTTCCAAAAAAAATTTATTATGGTTTGGAACTTCAAGATATAGAGACATTGAGGAAGGTGGTTCCATTTTGATGTCCAAATTATACTAACAACAAATTGTGTTATTTAATTATTATTATTTTTAATTAAATTAAATTTCATGGTTTATATTAAATCACATTAAATATGGTTTTTGGAATACCGAATTATATTTCACTAGAGATTTTATGAAAAAACAATTTTAGAATAATTATGAAAACAAAAAATTTCATTTAATAGGGATATGTTTATAGAAATAAATGAAATTAAAATTATTTAATTGAAATTATGGATTTATTTCTATTAATATTTTGAATATAATTTAAAAAAAATATTTTGATGGGAACTTTTTAAAATTCAAAATTCATTTAAACTGGGGGTTTCTTATGAAATAGATTGAACTTGATTTTAAATTATAATAGTTAGCTTAATTGTGGAACAGGAATGTGAAATTGAAAGGTGAATTGACTTCAAATACCATTTTGTGAAAAAGTTTTAATAATGGTTTTTATTGAAAGTATATGGAATTATTACGGTTAAACTGATGTTTTTGTTTAAAACCAATTTAGATTTTTAAATGGAAAATTAGACTATCTGAAATATAGAATTGGAAAATTTATTATTATGTATTCCTAAAATGAATTACCATTAATCTATTACTAGATAAGATGAAATCCTTATGTAGTTGGTGATTTATTTGGATGAAAATTTACAACTTCGAAAAATCTCAAACCTAATATGAGCCCATCATATCCCATATGATATGGTGATGAGTCCTCCTATACATGATATCAAAAGACTTATGTACATTATTCAATATCATGGTATATAGGTCACTATAGTTTGGAACTATAAAACCTATTTTTGAATATTAAAATCATTATACATTTTTTTCTTTCAAATAAATATATTTCATTTTTGTAAAGAATTTTACTTGAAATATGATTTATATAAACAGTTTTGTATAAAATTTATTATTTAGTCCATTTTTAAAAGTTCAGTTGTTTTAGAAATATTCCACCAATTTAAATTTGATGCCTTATCATAAATTAGTTCCATATAATTATTTATAAATCATGGATTGTTATAATCTTGATTATGAATTTCCAAAATTTTTCATGAAAAGTGAATGAATTTTGATAGGTTTATATAATATTTTTATATATTATATAATATGTGGTGATGTCCTAAAAGACTTTTTAGATCATCCCATACCCATTTCTTCTTGTGTTTTTATATTATCTCTTTATTTTTATTAGAAAGGAGTAATGCACCACTAAGATGTGGTTATTGCTATTGATCATTGGAATTTTTTAATTTTTTCTTTTAGGTATTCAGCTATTTTCCATAGTTTGGTACATTAGATGTATGACACTGTAATGTTATTCATATTTTTTAGTACATTACAGTTCTCCCAATTGATATATTTTATGCATATTTATTGAAATTATTTCATTAGGAATTATTACTGGAAAAATCATTCCCATATTCATTGTTATATAATTCTATGTACTAGTCACTGACACTTGTGGATCAGCAATGCCCTTCGGGCTATGTCTTGAACCAATTAGTTATTGGGTTACCAGGGTAATCAGGATAGTTCCTGAAAAGGTTGCGTCATATTTTATGTATGAACTGTATAGCATGAAGCCAGTATGCATTTTGAATTCTTTTTCAGACATAAGAGGGTGTTATGGTTGTGTTCCTTGGAAGCTCTTACTAAAGAAAATATGATGATGTTTTGTAGAATTATTTCATCTATATAAACTGTGAATCTTATCTAGTATGAAGCTACTACTAATCCTCAATGATTGAATCATCTATTGAACATGAGTCTGGTAGATGTGATTGATTACTCTATCCAGTCTCTGGGACTTGCACTGTGCCTATTTCTCGTTTTTTTTAGCTATGGAACCTCTTATGAAAATTTTCAATATTTTTTCTCAAGAGTTTATTCACTAGAATCAAAAACTTTTAAAATTCTATAATTTTCCCCAATATGTTGAGGTACATATTAGTATAATAGATTTTTTTGGGTTCTTGGACACACCGACAAAAATAGATGTGAAGTGTAACAACTTCATGCAGGTTGGACTGACAATTAGTTTGTGGTAGATCATGGTGATGATGAAGAAACATGATGGATTAGAGTGGAAATATTGCATTGTTTTTTATCGAATAGTGATATCTACAGTCAATTATCTTATAAATGGATGTATTGTTTTTCAATATTATGTAAACTGATTGGGCTATGATAGAATATGAAAATTTTATTCTTGAGGTCAAGCATTTCTCCCCAGAGATCATAATGAATTAAAGGATAAAGGGTTATAGGATTGATTTGGGAAATAATCATAATCTTGATTTACTAAATTTATTTCTAGAGATACTGTCTTATGATGATGTTACTGATAGATGCCAAATTTTCTAAGTGGACCTAGCTGTAAATTCAGGGATATCTAGAGTTTATTTCTCTCCCATGGGCACCATTTTTTCAGTCAACTGAAAACATAAGTGTGATGATTCTCTTGGATGTTATCAACATAAATCTATGACATTTAATGAGGATTCTCACTGAACAACCCAATAAATTTGTCTCCTTTAGATACTCACAGAACATACATAGATTCTATGATGTCTATTCTACTCCATGTTATAGAATGTTATCATTACATCCCCTTAAAACTACTGGTTACCTAAATATTTCATTTTTAAAAGGGTTCTATATAAAAGAATCCAAAGTGATTCTTAATCATGTAGTGGAAGACTCTCTAGAGGAGGTGGATATGGGTCCATCAATCATGAGAAGTTCCATTGTTATAACTTCATTAATAATGACTAATCTGTTTAATATTAGGGAAAATAAATCAATAATGGGACCCAATATTGTTAATATTCTTAATCATCCTAAGGGATTTTATCTTTATAAATTTATATTACTACACCAATTGGTATTAAGAGAGAGTATGATCTATATAGTCCCACTTTATTTTTTGGTCACTCTAATATCAAGCTTACTCAAATTTTATTCGTTCTTGATAAGAATCCTATTGATATAATGTTCAGGATATATTAACTCATTCATAAAAAATGGTTTTATTTTTATCATTCATGGACCTCCATTACAGTGCTTGATGGGGTTATACCAATCATCCAAATAGAATGGGTACCAATTTTGTAATGATATATCCCTTCCAATCCATAGAATGATAAAGTTATATTAGTCATTGCGTTCGATTTGGAGAATGAATCATTGAAAGCTGACCTCCCTCTATTTTTCATTGAGTTTCCTGATGTGCAACCTTATAAATTCATTGTCTTTATAATGGTAAAAAAGATATATTTTTCTTTTTTAATATTTCATGGTACTCAACCAGTGACTATTCCTCTTACAACATGAAACAAGATGAACCAAAATAGTTGAAGCCTCAGTTGGATGATATTTTTAAGAATGACTTTACTAGCTCGTTCACGTCATCTATGGTTTTTAATGTTCAATTTTCAATAAATGTAGATGGATCACTTCAGCTATTTTTTGAAGACAATATCCTAAAATTAGTTAGGGTAAAGAACCAGTATCTATTTCCATGTATTTATTTTCTAATTGATCATTTGAAAAGGGAATTTTTTTAGGAATATCGATTATTGATCTGGTTACAAAAAATGGGGATAAAATAATCTAACAATCGAAAAATTTCCTTTCAAATAACGTATGACCATTATGAGTACATTTTTTTCTATGGTTTATCAAATTTTCATGATGTTGTCATTAATTAATGAACCCGGTCTTACAATTTTATCTATATTACTTTTTTGTATTCTTTTTGATTAAATATTTGATTAGACGATGTCTATGAAGGATAGACTGAATAATTAGAGGGCATATATGAGTTTGATTAGAAATCTATGACATTATGAACGGTTTTTTAGTATGACTTGTAGATTATGGAAGTCAAATTATTAGTGCATGTAGTGTAGAAACATGTTATATTTGTTGATCCTAATAAGCTAAATGCTTTTAAAACATTGGAACAACAACAAAATATTTTTGAGATATGGATCTCTTTGGTTCTAGATGGGTATTACCACTGGTTCATTATGTAATTTTCAATATTGGCTTCTACGACAGAAAATATTAACATATATGAGAGTAATTTTCTCTTGTAATTATAAATATTACATTTATTTTGTTGAGATTAAAGGTATATTGACTAATATGTTGGTGTTGAATCTTTCAATGGTATGTAGTGATATGTGGTTTTCTGTGATGAATTATGTTTTTTCTTGGGATATAATCATCTGCAAGGTGATCATGTCATTACATGTGCATATAATAATCATAGGATACAAGAGAATATTTATCTTACACTTGAAATTTATCATTCAATTTTTACACAGACATGTAAAAGTTAGTATAACAACCATTATAGTGAATGGTTTTAATTTCATTTAGGCCACATTATCTAGAGTTATATCTTCTCTAAAAAATATTAGAATCACCCCCAATGGTGTTTGGTGGAATACATACAATATTTCTACATTGAAATCACCTATACGAATATTAAGGGGATTAAAATTGGTGAGATTTTCAGTATTAATATTTTTATCCATGTGGTGAATGAATAATCAGAATAGTGGAAATTTATTCCATTATTTTCATAGTTGCATATCAGATAGCATGAATCACGAGAAAATAATTCCTCATCCAATGTTCAATTAACATCCACTCTTCTCAAAACGAATTATATGAAATAGTAGATTGATTATGTTTTACATATAACTAGATTCCCTTTTAATGGCTGGTATTCCATGATTTATTGGCCATTATGCATAGAGTAAATTATATGATTTTAAAACCATTATATGGTGCATTCTCCTATATGGAATGAAATTGTGGGGGATTTCTATAGTTTTTAGTGGTATGATCATCTAGGAATAGAACATTATTTTATTTTACATGTTTTGGATGTTCACATGTCTAGGAATGAGAGGATGCATTGTTGATATATTTTTTCATTTGTTATATGTGCCACTACATTAAGGACAAGCAACACAAACCATCACGTCGGCATCAAATACATTCATTCCCTACATGGAGGTGGGTTGAGATCAATATGTAATTAATGGTTGAGTTTCCTCATACCCATAGAATGATTAGTTTTTTTATGGTTTGTGATCATATGATGGACATGTAAGATATCTTTATACTAATTTGGGACGAAAAAAAGTGGAGGATTTGGGAAGTATCTATTTTAATAATATTTTTCATTTTAATGGATATCCATCATCTCTAGTCTCTAATAGGTATCCTATGTTCACTTCTTATTTTTGGAGATTCCTTAAAGAGGTAATATTATCTAGAGTGTATTTTGGTATGGAATACCATCCTCAATTATATTTCCAGACATATTGAGTTATACAAATTCTTGGTGATATATATGGTGAATTTGTAGTCGACATTGGTGGAGGTTAGTATGATCACTTGGGGCTGGTTGAGTTTTCTTATAATAATAGTAAGTAGTGATCAATAAGAATTAATCCTTTTTAAGAAATATATTTCATACCATGCAGATTTTGTTGTGTTGGTTAGAGGCTTGTGAATGATCATTGGTTGGACCAAACATGGTCCAAGAGATGAAAGAAATATTACATTTGATTCAATCAGATGATGTTTAATGCATGAAGCATGTATAAGTTTTATTATTATCTTCACCATAGAACATTGTTGGTATATGTTTTTTATTTGGAATTATTTATGATTTACTCTAGTTGGTTCATTGAAGACTTGGGAGGCATGGGAAGCATGATTTTAATTTTGTGGGACATATTTATGTTATTGGTCATGTGGGCAATGTTTCTTGTAATTTAGCACTTTTACCAAATATGAAATCGATACACAACATGTCCCATGTACTACATTTGAGAATGTATCTATCAAATACATTACATGATTTGATCTGGAAGGAAATGGATGTTGAACATCATTTATCCATTACTGAATATCCAAACTGAATAGTTTATTCTAAAACATACATATTTCCAGTGAGGAAAATACCAATAGTTCGGGGGATACTTCATCATGGTTCTGATAATCATGATACAATGGATAGATAGTCATTTATGAGATATAAAAGGCCTCATCATTATGGTATAGAAGCTTATTCATTGGAATTCTGGTGACAAAATATATCTATGGTGGGGAGGATGTAACATCCTTTTACTAAATCAAGGTATTCCTAAAACCCCATTTTTCGTTTTTTATATTTGTTGGGGGGAATAAAGTGAAATTGTAAGTTTTTTTTAATATTATCTACTAGATCATGTTTTGTGCATCAGTTTCCCAACACAAGGTCCATTATAGGGTTGAACGTTCAATACAAGATAATAGATTTTACCTAATTTATGAATGGTTTACAAACCATGCTCCCTCATAAATAGAACTGTGTGGACCATTTATAAATGTTGATTCAAATTTCCACTATTTTTCAATACATTGTGCTTTGGACCAGGGTACAATGTGGATGTGTTTTTAATTAATCCAAATATATGAAAAAATCTATTGATCCTTGTATTAGGTAAATGACATCATGGTACAACCTAATAAATTATTTATATATTATTTGGTTATCTGAATAAGATGTATTATCCGCTATAATCCCTCTCTGAGTTGATCATAATCTTGGGGAATTGTTTTTGATCATCCTTATGTTAGTTTCTTCCCCACATTCTTATTCTCTAGTGATATCTATTTTCCTCCCTAGGGTTTCATTGATCCACAAACTAAATTATGGATCTAATAACCACTAATTTTGGGTTATATATCATTTGGTTGAACCTTATTTATATATAGGATTTTTTTCATTAGTCCATTTAAAATCCTGATTTTAGTTTGACACTTGAAGATCTACTGACTCTAAGGTTGTTTGTTTCATAACGATGCACAATTTTTATCAAATCTATATTTCATTATATAATTTATTTTATTTTGAAATAAATGATTTTTTTGTTTTGAATAAATATTATAGAATAATTTTTTAGAAAAAAAATTTCCATTATATTGGGGTTTTTAAAAAAAACGGTGTTTTAGCATTATATTGAAAGACACCCAATTCCATTGAATTAGAGTGTGTTTTTGGAAATTGGGGGAATATAACTTTTTTATTTGTATTAATTAATTTTTTTTAATAAAATTGTATAATTTAATTATGGAAAATGGGTTTGATGAAAAATTGTGAAATACAATTTTTTTGGATTGAAATAATGGGGTCTAATCATAGTAAAATTGAATGATTTAGTTTTAATAACTAATCATTGTTTTTAAATGGAAAAATAGAATATTTGAAGTGGATAATGGAATAAATTATATATTATTCACTCTTAAAATAAATTTCACATCATTTTTTACTAATTAACATGAATGATGTTGGTATTTATTGAGTTATTTGAATGAAACATTAAAATTTACAACATTATAAAACCAAATATCCTTACCTCATATCCCTTAGGTGATTGTGATGAGTTTTTATTGACATGATTTAAAGGGACTAATGTTCATAATATGATAACCTTTTGTGTGTGCTCTATATAGCCTGGAACTATCGTACATTATTAGAAATATTATCATGTTTCATGCTTGTATGTTTTTCAAATGAATATATTCTCTTGTTTAAAATTTACTTACATAAATTGTAATTTATGTAATTTATTTTATATAAAATTGTTTATGTAATCCATTTTTAAACGTTAAATTTTTTTTAAATATTACATCAATAGAAACATGAAGCCTGTTTGTATATTATTTCCAATTTTTAATGTGTAAAGAATGAATTTTATTTATTTATTTTTTAAATAAACAAACTGTTTGTTGAAAATTGAAGCATTGTTTGTTACTATAATATTGGAAACTCTTATAAGATAAGTATTATGATTATACTAGGTTCTTTATCCCACACCATAATTATTCCTTTGGTTTTTTATAGATTGAATCCTTCTAGGATCGAGTAGGAGGATACTACCACTAGAAGGTGGTTATCACTATTGATCATCAGTCTTTTTGACTTGTTTCATGTATGTATTTGGATATTTTCCAAATTTTGGTACTTTTCCTACAATAATTTTGGGTTTTAAGTTTCTTTTACATTTGGGACAGTTCTACCAATGGAGTTTCATTTATATGAATATTTATTTGTCCCTTTTACTTCTTCGTTGATATTAGATGAATCCTTCATATACTAAATTGTGTATAAGGTTGGCTGCTAGTCTCCAACCCATGGAGATGATGAACACCATTAAATAAAAGCATGGACATGATTGTTATCAGGTTACAATGGTACCCAGATAGGTTAATGACACACCATACATAGAGGAACCACACTATAACTATGATGTAGTATAATTTCACCCATGGGGCTCCACATCCATCTATATAGCCAACACCTGAATATCACATAGTGGTACCATTTCCTACCAAATAATAATTTTAATAAGATCAATTATATCATGTGTCACATCTTATAACTAGAATAATCCTATATATACTTATGGGTGGGGTATTCCCATAATTATTATCAACAAATACCACAAAATAAGGGCCCCATCTCTTGTGAAGCATTGTATTTCTTTTAGAAATGTTTTTCATGCCTAAATTTTTTTTACTTACAACACCTATGGGAACAATATATATTCAGAACTATAATGTTTCATAATTCAAGGGGTGTATATGATAATCCATAAAAACAAGAATAATCTATCCATGAGGATCGACATCAATCCTAATAAACTCAAATGTACTACCTTTGGGATATATGTTCATCCCCACAAAAATGGAATTTCATACTCTCGAGGGGTCATATCCCATAGTTCTAATATTTATTTTCCCATCCATAACCAAGGAACCTATCCCATGATAGTTCCTAAAAAATATTCTTTATACACCCAAGTCCATATATCACACAAAATCCCATCTACTATCCAACCATGATATCCTATCACATAACCTCATATATATCACAGACAAACAAACAAATTAAGGTCATACACTCCCATTATATATATAATAATATACCACATTAATTCATGATCACCTGGACCATGAAAAAATCCCCTAGGATAGCTTTTGAGGTTCATAACCCATCCCAATCATTATATCTATATAGAATCTCAAACACGATGAAAAGGAATGTCCACCCTTCAATTATTTGTCATGTTCAAAATGCTATGTGTTGTCAAATGATAGACCATGATATAGGGATTGACCAGTTATTATTTATCATCAATGTGTGTCCCTCTATGCCCATGTCAGGACACCCCTTCATTATAGAACTACACTTGTTGTCTATCAATACCATAATAAGACCTCCACTTATCTCATGCTTTGACGATCCATTCTCCCTCACAAAAAAATCCTTCCACAGCGAGTACTAATGGACATGGTGTGACATCAAAATTATATAAAAAAAATAAGAAAGGGTGGGGTACGGTATCACATTATACTTTTACCAATTCTCACATGATCACTCGATTCACCTGCAGATACAAGATCCATGCCCAAAAACATATTCCAGAGATTTTAAAACATTTTAAAATTGATACCAATCCCATTACTATGAATTTTTTTTAAAGTATGATAAAAAAATTCTAATTTACTCTTAAATTAATTTTCATAAACAATATGGGTTCTAATAATATCCCCACTATAACAATTTTTATACATAATAAGTTTATATGGTCCACTACCTATAAATACAATCCCACCTCATTTTTAGTTCCTGATTTATTCTCCAAATTTTATCAGGGATTGAAAAACAAGCATCTCGATGAATCTCAAAACACCATGGAGAAATAATATTAAAAATACTATCCAAATGATGGATACAATATATTTTATTACTTCTTAATTAAGTCATTTATTTAAATACCAATTCATTAAATCATTATGGATCATTTCTTCCAAGATCATATGGTGATCCACGCCATTTGAATATTATCACAATGGTGTATTTTCATCCATGGTTCTCCCCACAATAAGAATATCCAACCAAAATTCATTTCCTGTTGTCTATAGATGTAGTTAACATGGATTCTACCTCTAAACAACTAATTTCATGATAAAAACATAGTTTGTCTTATGTTGGACATCCTTTTCTAAAACGTATTCGTACTACCCACTCTTATGATATCACATCGCCCAATGAAAATGTATAAATTTATATGGAATTAATAGATATTATAAGGACCCATATAAAATAATATAAATATAATTTTATATGATTCAATATTTGGGTCCTAAATCTTCCAAACCAACCGTCATTGTCTCAAATTCAGGATTGGTGCACCTTTTATTAGATTCACCCACATATCACATAAATAATATCTAGAGACAAATTCCAAAAAATGGAATCAATCCATCACCACATATTAAACCTAAATAATCTATTCTCATAAAAATATAAATTATATTTTATTGATATTCACATTTAAATCAAAAATCCATCTCAACCATTTATATATTAGTCTCACCACACTTATGAACCCAACAATATAAGAGTTATAACTCCAAAAATGATATGATTCTTCCCAACTTAAGAGTATCATTATCATTTCTCTACTAAGATAAAAAAACTACCCTCTATATACCATGATCCATTTTTTTCTGAATGAAATTACTAGACATGGAATTCATACAAATACTCAGAAATCATCCAAAAACATAAATCACTACACATTCATGGATCCATAGGAAGATCATCCACAATATCCAATGAATACTCATCTACATATAATGTCTTACCCTACATATATAGTAGATTCTCTTGAAACCATATGTTTTTCCTTTTATAACACCTTACACATTAGGCCTTAGAGAATTCCATCATCAATCATTTTTCTCTACTCCAATGAAATTACATACATTCCTTAAAAACACCTATCATAGACCAATATGGGTTTGGCCACACCATGGTACCTTGATCGACTATTGTTGTCACTATCCATAATGGATGTAATACTTCATACTATAATTATCCAATATAAAATATTTAATAACATAAATCTCAACAAATATATTATATCTCGATTCTCAAATAGACCTCACTGGTATAAAATATAATGGAAACCACATATAATAGACATTATTATTCTCATACACAAATAATAATTCCGAAAAAATCCACACCCTCAAACATTATTCTATGGAGGTTTATTAATTATCCAAAATAACATCTAAAAAATTATCAACCATTACCTATATCAATTTCAACTATACACAATATGTGCACACTCCATTACAACTGAATCAAAAAACCTTAATCATTAACTAATGAGTCACATTCAATCAATCTTATTATCACATAATAATAATAATAACCTTGCCCCACTACATATTAATATAATATATCTAGAATAACATCAGTGGTTCCTTTTTAAAAATACCATCACCCTACCAATGTCAATGCCTATTATAATATCAACTACCACTGAATAATTGTTAAAAAAACTATATGTATTTAACCAATATATATCAATATCAGGTCAAACCACCATGGTCCAAGATCTTGGATAACAATCTAATATCCATTCTCTGACAACATATTAATATATAAATCAAATGTCTTTATATAAAATATCAAAAATATAATAATTTTTTTCATCTTTTTGTCTACTCACAAACTTAGTATCACCCCTCAATTGGGTAAACTTCATATATCATAACTCATATCAACAAATTTAGGAAACAATATCTAATTAGAGTTATAAAACATTAATCATAAATATCTAGTTCCCATAAACCATGTCTCACATTGGCCATAGTACATTGGGTAACCTCTCTAATATAATATCAATATCAAAAATAAATTCACATTTTAAGACTCCCAATAAAGGGTTTTAAAAATACATATTATAAATCACATACATAGTAATCTTCCCTTCCTCAAGTACACTCTTTTCCAAGAATCAACATATAAAACAACCATTCATGGACCCTTTCAAATACATATTATATAATTACATTCACTTATAATGACTTCTATTAAAATAACCCATTTTCTTATGGGTTGTTTAAGTAAAATTAACCCATGATACTATATCAAATAACCAAATATATGTTATTATTGAAAATGTAATGACAAAAAGTTATTTCCTTGTATTAAATTGTATGAAGGAATACAATTCCTATAATAATGAATTGTGGGTCACAACACAAACATATATACATAGTGTGACTACATGGTCATTATTATAGGATAGGGCATTTAGGATCCAAATGAGCTATAATTATAAGAAAATAAAAATTTTCAATAGAGTATAATTCCTCAAATTTTTTTATGAAAACATTATACAATATCATTGGGTCACACTAAACCAATTATCCATCATATTTATTGATATCATTCATAGTAAATAATACATATTTTATTTAAATAATTTTTTCCATAAAGGGTATATGTATAAAGACACATTCCAATGGGTTATAAGAAAAAATAACTATATAATGATATAAAATTAATAAATAATTCTTTAATAAAAATTTTATTCATGATAATAAAAATAAATAAAAATAATAAAAAATATCTAATAAACTATAAAAACCATTAGAGGAGGTGTTTGCAACCCACCATTATGAGGATAATCACATGTTCTAAAACATCCATATTTATTGTCTATTATATCCCAATTAGTAATAAAAAATAAAAATAAAAATATATGATTTTTTAATTATCTTTCTTAATAAACTATGTAGTTTTCAGAATGAGGATATCAAATGACCGTAGTTTTTTTCTCACCATATTTCAGAGGATGTATAATAGTCGATTGTGTTACTATAAGGATACTTAATCCAAAAAATTTATTACAAAAACAATGAAAATAGATAAAAACATCCATATTTAAAAAAATTATACTTATGAGATAGATATAGCGATGTTGGGAAGGATTAATATATATAATTATATCATTATACAAAATGATTATTTGAATATTGCGTGAACAACATGTAGAAAATATAAAATGGGATTAATTATAGAAGTTACTTTACTACCATCTCTGATACTCACATCATTATATTCTTCATCTAATATATATATATATATATATCGATCATCCAATATGGGCCATTACAAACTTATCACCATCTAAGAATTAAGTATGATGGGTACACATGTTCGATGTTTTCATGGGATAGGGTTTAGTATAATTTTATAAGGAAATATTAATTATTTCCATTAATAATATTTAAATAATTTTTATGAACATGTCATATGATCATAATAAAACCTACTTGGTTTTATAGAAAATAAATAACCACCACTGATCCTTTTGTTCTGAGTATAAACACAAAAATGATAAACCCTTCTTTGGACAATGTAATATGTCTCTCATAATATAATAAAAATCATCAGGAACCAATTCATACCAATGAACTTATAAAATTTCCTAATGGTTTAAATATTTATATAATTATAACTTGATCAAAATTTTCAACCAGTAAGAAATATGTTCTACCACCGAATCTGTGCTAGAAAAACAATAAACATGAGTGCTCCACTACCTTAAACCATCATCTATCTGCTATGTGATTAGTAATAAACCCTTAACTATCAATAAATACATCATAAAATATTTTCCACATGCCCCCTAGATCATCATATAAAAATCAGCTATGTGGAATTCCACCCAAAATCTATATATTAATAACTCATGGGAGAATACCCACTCTATTGAAATATAATGAATCGTATACACATTAGGATCAACTTGATTATATATAACCATAATTATATTATCCAGTGGGATCCGTATTCGTTCCCAAAACATCAAATGTAATAATTATTCGAGTCTATATCTAGCCTCAAAAAATTTATGGAATCAATCACCTAGAGGGTCAAATCCCCTTTCAATATTAGGTAACATTATATAACTAGTTTTTAATCTTATCCCACTCAAGACATATAAAACCTATTAATTTATATTTAGTGATAGAACTCAGCTGGTTCCTCTTATCATATACCACATGGGATTGAAAATTTCCTAAAATATAGAATGATCCAATATTATGGATTCTCATTGGCACAATTCAATAACTACACTATTGGATTTCAAGACTCAAACTGTCTATTATAATGTTTTTAAAAGATATATGAAATTGATTGCTCTTACATACTTTTAAAAGCCTTTATTTAAAAAAATTTAGATTTGGGAACCCACCAAGGTCCCAAATCCCAAATCACTGTCATGACACACAATATATAAACCCATATGACCTCACCATCTTTTTGGTCTATACCATAACTCAAATGGATTTATAGCCCCAAATATATCCCTAATCACATTATGGAAAAAAATTTCCTCCAGTAACACCATACAGATATCACAAATGAGGGATTTCATAAACCCTATCGCTATTCCCAAATAAAACTAATTCTATATGCTTGGGCCCACAATCCTATAGTGAAACTGAGGGTATACCTACCAGGGTACCACAAAACAACATATTAATTGTCCCATTATCTTGTAAAATAAATGCTCATAATAATTTATATAATATATAAATATAAGGTTTAAAAAAATATTAACATTTACGAATTATAATTATTTAATATATTTGAATAATGTTAATAATATAATTTCATATATAATTAAACTACATGAACATGACATATGAAGAAACATTTATTAATTTGGAATCTTTTTGGGGTAACACATGAAATATTATAAATATTTTTCTCAAAAACTAACAATAGAAATACAACCAAAAAATTATATAGATCATTTTTTTAATTTACTTCACCAATTACCATAATGAAAACATATACTATTAGAGAGTAAAATTCAAAAAATAGAAGATAATTAATGTTATAGAAAATTATATTATACGAAAAAATCAAATGAAACTAATTAGACATATGAAATAATGTTTAGGGAAATATTTTTTATGAGACCAAACTTAACTAGTAATATAGTATTTTTATTACATTAGAAAAAATTACATAATGAATCAGATCCTAGGGTAAGGCTATTAGGATATCCAATTTGTATCATGAGATACTATTTGTGTTCACTAATTCTTCATTTTAAGTGGGGAATATTTTTTAATTAGATTTATGTTTTTCATAAAAGTTATTAAATCATGTTTATTTAAAAATCCAACTCATTTTATACTATCAATTTAGTTTCAATTTAGAAAATGGAAAAACTATATGTTTTTCCACATCACAATTTGATTTAATGAGACATGAGTTGTTTCACCAATATATTCATATTTTGGGACATTGGTATATTTCTAGTAAAATTTCCTAAAATATATATCCGAATCATAAATCCATTATATGTTAAAAACTTATGGGATTTAATTGAAAACATTATAAAAATGTAAGGGATATTTGGAACCACCCTTGTTACTTTTAACTCAGTTGTTATATTCATTTATATATCATTTAGTGAATCCTGATCTGAAATAAATAATCAAATATAATTAATTATATTTCATAGTTTAATATCAATATTCATTTTCCTTTATTTTTATTAAAAATCATGTTTAAAAGTATCTTTTAATCTATCAAGTTCATGTAACCCCGACTAAAGGGAACTTTTGATTTCATATACGGTGTCAAATATATATTATGTAAAATGACTTTGAATATAAATTTCTTATAAAAATTATTTTTTTACTTAACCATAATATATCAATTATGGATTAATTGAAAATAATAATCTATCTAAAATTATGAAAATGGGATTAAAGAGTGAACATAAACTACTATTGGACATTTCTAATATGTGATGATGTTTTTTTAGTGAATCATGATATATGATTATGATATATTGATTAATGTTGTTTCCAAATATAAAATATTCCATGATCTTATCATAAATTATACATGTTCTATATTTTCATTTTTATGATCATTCATTTTATGATATCATCTCATGTATCCTGTAATATAAGTGGTGTCCCAATTTTAGGCCAGAATCTCTTTATTCAATTAATGATAAATTTAGCCCACACCATTCATAATTTTCTATTCCCCATGTTATATTGACGAGTTTAACCTATGATAAGTGATGAAGGAATATATTATAGCTATATTATAGGGAAATTATAAAATTATTAATATAATTATTTTTTCATATAAATGGTTATTAAGTACAATAAAAGATCCATTTATAAGATTATGAGATTATTTTGTGATATTTAATGTTTGAATTAAATAAATTATATTAAAAAGATATATTTATCTTGGGTATAAATGGAAACTATTTAAAAACATGTATAACTATCATTTAGTAATGAATCATCACCAATGATATTATCATAATACATCACATCAAATTCAGGTAATTATTAAAAATTACAATTATTTCATATTTCTATTTAAAATTGGAATAACCACATAAAATATCACTAGTTCATCTTCTCACAAAAAAAATTAACAATGTGACTATGTTGGTATATAGTATACCAAAAACACCATCATGTTTATGAAATTTTTTGAATCGGTTCTAATTAATTCATCAATTTGAACCAATTAAATTAAAATTCTTGAATGTTTTTTACAAAGGACTACATGTACTAATGGAGTTGGAAACAATTGGACTCATCATCATAAGAACACAATAAAAATAGGATATAAAATATCTATAATTTTCATTAAATTACACCATTATTTATTGGAATCAGTATGAGTCCCTAATCGGAAATTAAAAAATATCATTGGAGATCAAAGGGGAAACATGGAAATGTAAAATAGAGGTAAAAAATTCTTTGATCAATTTATAAGACAAAAAAATACACATTCCATACGGGATCAATTATTGAAGGATATGAGGATGAGATTAGTATAAAGACCTCTATGAGAACCTATCTCGAATAATAATTTAAGGGGGATGATAAGTAAATTACTAAATATTTCATTCCAAAAATTAGGGTCGCATCTCAGTTTATTTTCACATAAGCAGATGAGAAATGACATCCATTCTAGTAGAGGGTCAACATCAATTTTTATTTCCATCATGATGTGGCCCTAATTATTTTTGGAAATAATTGTGTGGTAATTGGTCCTGATCCCCTATAATAAACAATTTTGTGTCTGACTATCACATATCATTGTGAGAAGCGCCATGTAAAAAATAACACATGAGGCACTCATACCATATGAATATTCTGCCAATATTATAATTTTTCACCTTATCAATAATTTATAATTTAATTCTATTGTTAATTCTCCCAAAAAGGATGAACTTTTGTAGAATAACCTCTGGGTCACGATGCTACTAGCCACCTACTTCTAAAAAATGTTCGAGCATTTTCCTTGATCCCATTTCAACCATCACAGAAGAACCCAATAAAATTTCTATGTATCAATTATTTATTATAAACATCATCTATGTACGTTCGAAAAAAAACTATCTCAAACAAATTCACATTTCACAAAAATCCCCCACTGTAGGACAAAAAAATTGAAATCCATATTAAAATTTACAACCTAATACAATATGTGTTTTTATAATATAATAAATGACCTCCAATACAATATCTAACCGCTGAAAAAATTTCCATAAACAATACATCATATACTAAACATAATCTACATGTGAACCAGGATTCACATTCATGATCAATAAATAATACCTCTATTTTTTCAGTGGAATCCTCATAGTTCCCATCCACTTGAAAACCATGTAGTTTGGATGAATTAAGTGAGAGATAGTGTAATAACAAAATTAGATAATCTAATCATTCATATTTATAAAAATAAGCTTATTTATATTTTCATAACCCTATTAATCATATATATCCTAACATCATCAAACTAATCATCATTATTGGGGGTTTTTTAGATACTAAGGCATAGAGGATAAACACACCATTCTCAGAATTGTATTATATATACATGGTTGATTATTATTATATTTAAAAAATATTATATATAATTATAACAGCCTTAAAATAATAAAATATTAATTTTATATTTTATTATCATCTAAATAATTATAACAATATAGATTACACTTTGAATTTTATTAATTAACTAATACCTTTATTTATAGTTATATAATAAATATATTTATACAAAAATGATTTTGTTTTATTAATAATATATATTTGAAAACATTTTTCACTAAATTCTAAATTTTAAAAAATACAATAAAATTTTGTTAAAATATTATCATTTTTGTTTTTTCTATTAATATAAATATAATTCAATATAATAATATTCATTATATAGAAATGTATTTTTATTTATTAGAATATTAACAAGTGAAAAGTAAATAAATATATCAGATACAATATACTATATAAATATATATTTAAATGAATTTATCATAAATAATTTATTATATTTTTAAAAAATTTAACTAATATAATATTAATTCAATAAATAAAAATTATATATATATATATTAATATATATACATATGTATATATGTATATATAGTTATAAATTATTTTTACCTAATATTATTATAATATAACACATATCATTGTTAAATAAACATTGTAAAACTATAATATTTTTTTGAATATTTACAATAAATATGTTTCTTACAATTCATTTATAATTTGGGAAATCATTATTAATTTCAAATTATATTTATTAAATAAATAATATATTTATAATTATATAAAATTAAAAATTTATTTTCTAATATATTTTAACTATAATAATAAATTTAAAATAAATATTCTAGATTATAAATATATTTTCAAAAATATATATATTTATATGATAATAATTTGAAATATATATTTTCAAATATATGTTATCATTTTTAATAATAATATAACAAATATTTTTTATAATTCATATGTTCCTATTTAGTATTATATATAATTATAATTCTATGTTTTATTATTTTTAAATTATTAATATATTAAATAATTTTTAATTGTATAATTTACTATGAAAATGAAAATTTAATTACAAAAATATAGGTATCCATTCCAACAAATCACAGATGATATCATTTAATAATATATTTTCTATTATATTCCAATGATATAAATGACATGAGGCCACCCAAGAAGAGACTCGAGTGTGAGGATTCTATAATGCTTTAGGGACCCACATGAAGTTGTTGAGGTATTATAAATCAGGTGGGAAGACATGATGTGATGACATAAAAGATATTCAACGATCTTTTTGTGGTATTTTTTCCAGTTACACATATTTTCGAATGAGATCAGGAGTTTATCGATATTTAAAAGAGGAAAATGTGGGTCTTGGAATATTTTACTCATTTATTGATGTTTATTTCCATTACTAATTTTGTCAACTTGGAATGAGGATTAGAGGGAGATGAAATAAAATATCAACATTTTTATAGTGATGAGT
This sequence comes from Viscum album, assembly GCA_963277665.1. Classification (NCBI taxonomy): domain Eukaryota; kingdom Viridiplantae; phylum Streptophyta; class Magnoliopsida; order Santalales; family Viscaceae; genus Viscum; species Viscum album. The sequence goes on from OY728133.1 coordinate 276,664,322, forward strand.
GGCTAAATAACGTGTTTCGACCTGAAGGCATTTTTTCGGTGCAACATAGGGCACTGAAAATAGAAAAGCGTATATAAGAGGAAAAAGAATGATAATAAAATTAAGATATTAGAGCACATAATAATATGATTGATAGTAATACAGGGAAAAAATATTCTTGTAGTGGGAGGAGGATGTCTAATGAGGCATGATAATGTGGAATTAAGTAGTCTCAGTGGAGCATGTTTTTAATAACCCTCAAGTGTATGAGATATCAACTCATTGACTAATTATTGTCAGAGTAGAAACGATCACATGTTCGCCCCAAAATAACGGAACACGTTAAACTGAAGAGTAATGATGGATTATCCTTATCAATTATATATGACAATGAAGTAGTCTAGATTCCATATAGCAGTCTAGAAAACATGGGCTATGTGTGAAGGAAATGACATGTGATCCCATGAATAAGACCAGTATTTATCGATGATATTGAATCAAGTATAATAGGGAACTCAGGGAAATATTCCTGGGACCAATAGAGTAATAGATTATATCATAAATCTTGTTCCCACTAATGGGGTAGAGGATCCTTCTATATTTATATATATGTGTGTGTGTGTGTGAAATAGAGAGAGTTATTTTCAAAACACATTAACTTTGTTACTTCTTTTTTTGATATAATATCTTCTCATTATTTTATATATGATCATGTTATTTTTTGGGCATGAAAATCATGTCAAAATAAATTTCTAGTTAATTTTCCTTGATATTTCATTGGGTATGAAGGATGAACATATACTAAGATATCCAAAGTGACCTATAATATTAACTTATTAAACAAAAGAGTTGGATTTCATGATCGTATAAATTATAAGATTTGATATTTTATTTTCTATTGAGTAGATGAATTTTTTTGGGTTTTTATTTCTTGACTATGGGAGATGTGTGTGATTTAATAAAATTACGAGATAAAATTTAATGGAGAATAGTGTATTGGAAAAGTTGGAATGGGGTTGGGCCATAGTCTGTTTTGGGATACTACACCATAGGTAGCTTACATCAATCATTCAGAAGCTCATGCCGTAACATCAACCAATTTAGCTATTTTGTAGTTTGTTATAATAAATTAGTTTTTGAATATTTAAAAGGGATTGGTTGTGATATACTAATTTAATTATATATATATCTCATGGTAATGCACAGACTATATCGATTCTATTGAATAATATGAAACGATGGAGTTTTATGATCTGAAGGCACAACTTCATGATTTAGGGACAAAAGGCTTTATTGGACCTAGAACATCTCATAAGAGAGCCTTATATTCGTTTCCTATGACAATAGATGGGAACCATTAGCTACATGTGGAATATATAAATATGAAAAATATGATAAAAATAATATGTACCTTTTTTCATGAATTGACGATTTATATGATCATTTTATTTTATTGTTGAGGTCATCCATGAATAGAATGTAATAATAACTTGACTAGAGTTAGGTCAATATAGATGATATACAAAAAACATTGTCCTGGGGTTAATTTTTAATACATAAAAATATTTTAATTATCTTTTTTTAGATACAATCTTGAAGAGAATTCTATTTCCACAGGAATATGATCTTTCATCTATATCATAACAGTTTTATCATTGTATTTATCAATAATATCAATAAATACCCACAAACCCTAGAGATTAATTTTATTATGGTTGATATATTATTGTCTTCTAATCTGGTACATTAATATTATATAAATATTTCATTGTGTTAATTTTGGATGAAGTATTTCTAATTTTATGGAAGAGTGTTTTCTAATGATCGAATCATAGTTGGTAATGATAAGGTAATTAAAATGATGTATTGGAAACAACAGAAGATTGTGTTTGAGATAATAAGTTTACTAGGTTTATTTGGATACTATATGTGGTTTATTCTAGATTTCACCCTTTTGGTAGAGCGTATGATATGGACTACTAATAAGGTGGTATATAAAAAAACTAGTGTGAAGTATCCACCACAAAATCTAAAGATGACACTAATTTTTTCTCCTATATTTGTTACACCTTATCCTATTACTGGATATGTAGATTAAACTGATGGATCATCATGTTTTTTGGGATGATTTTTTATTTAGGGAAATATATTGTTGTGTATGGGACTTTTCAGCTTCACCCACACAAGATGACCTACCATATTCATGATCTACTTTTGGCTATTATGATTTATTATTTTAATGGATGAGAAGAATTTTAATATAATGATATGTTTATAATATACATGTTCCATATTAGATTTCATTTTATCATCCCTTGTTAGGATGTGAATATCTAGAAAAGTTATTGGGATGTATTTCTATATCCATTAGAAAATGAGATGGATTATTGAACTACAAAGGATAATGTAATTACACAAACTCCAAATAGGATGACATGAGTACTTTGTGAGTGTCCATCATTGGTGGAATTATGATTGATTCTAATGTCAAATGAATAATTGATGGGTTTATATTTGGATTATATGGGAAAATAATACCCATTATTTATCACATCATCCTCATTATACGAGATTAAAATCGTCAATTCCATTGATACCTAATCATAAAATAAATTGGGGCCAATTTTTGAGAGCCCAAACTACTAACCTGATTGAACTCCCAATTATTATAATTTAATATCTAGAAACCCTGAATAGACTATAGATGATCTGTCCAATTAAACTGATATGTACGATAGTATTTTAATACCTGACTTTGATACCATTGAATGTAAAACATCTAAAATTGTGGTACTATAGTTCTGTATAAATACTTCAACCAGTCGATATAACATAGGTGAGTAACTATGAATTTAGTGGAACATTTATGCTATATTATTTAGGTGATAATGTGATAATGGGTTTAAATGTGAAATATAATCAATGAATTTTTTTAATTATCCTCTTTACTGGGTGAAATTTTACTAACTCCATAAGGATGTGTGTATTATTCCCGAACCATATAAATACCGAAGTATAAAATAAAATTCATATTTTTTTTATTTCCTTCTCCACGCTTTTTTTGAATCATTGGTATTTATTATTAACTATATATCTGCAACAAAATCATTCAATGTATCAAAGTCTGATTAAGTAGTGATGTATGACTGGTTGCTACTGAATTTACCAATTCTAGGTATGTATTTGGATGGAGAGCTCATGACCTCAGTTCATAGGGGTGTTTAAGTCCATGATTTTATGAGGAAATTACTAATGAGGGACACATATACATTGTTTTCTGTTGTTCATCAATGAGCTAGGATGACGTAATGTGTCATTATAAAATGGTTCCAGTGTCTATGTATAAAGAGTGGAATAAATAATTTTTTCTATAGTTGTATTCCCTATCATGGTATTAGATCTATGTTTCAAAGACCATGTGTTTTCTTTCGACGGCCTATATTTCTTATATAAATGTTTGATGAGTTTATGACTGAATTTTTTTGGTGGTTTCCTAGGACCATAATATGTGATATATGTGTGTTACTTTCTATCTGATCGGCTATGGAAGTTGGCACATTCCATGATTATCTGAGAGATTAAATTCATAGGTAATAAATGAAAACACCTTATGGGTTATATATTTTATCTATATAGAGTACCTACTAGAATATTTTCATATTTGGATGATTTTATCATTTAATGGATTTATAGAGGACTCCAGAAGGTTATGGGTACTTATTTTAAACTGAGTATGACGAAACATTTGTTGGATGATGGATAGTCAAGGTGGATGATTCAAATTTTGTTGGATATGCTTTAGACATGTGTCCATGATATTAGTTGAGTGTGGGAATATCATACAACCTTTTAATTGTATGAATAAAATAAATTTTGTAGATTTTTGTTTTAGATGTAAAATATTAATGATCTTTTTAGATTTTACTTCATTAAAAATTATATTAAACTAATGCATCATAGGCAGTTTTTTTCTATATGTATGGGTTTTAGGATACCTCTACTCATATCTATACGATTAAACATGGATTGGATAACCTTTTGATCTGGTAGAACTCATATATTGACCGGAGGTTATAATATCATGAGTTCACTATTTGTGATTGGTTTTATATATGGTTGTAACATTGGTAGGGAAATGTTCATTTGAAGATGTGATGGAAGTTAATATTTTGGTTAGTGGTAATATTTAGATTATTGTGTATATTTGGGAAATATAATATTGAATATATAATCAGCCATCAAGTTTTGGTTAAAATAACATGTTCCACAAGTCTTATCATTAGATACATGAGAATAATATGATTCATGTGATCAATAATGATGATGTTTAGATGAAACCTGAAACATCGTTTATAGAGGGACAATTACAAATATTGGACTATAGAAAGATGGGGGTTTGAGGGATGTTTTTGGCTAATTGTTTTAATTTTTTGGTAGAAAAATTTTATAAAGGTGGACACATTGGACCAAGAATGTGATACACAATCTTAATGGACCTATTTTTTGTGGGAAAATATTAAAGATATGGTTGTCATTTATGTGAAGTCCACATAAGGGTAAATTATTTTGTATTGTAATTTTTAATAATTTTATACATTATTGGACATTATAATTAATTTATTTGGATTTATTATTTATATTTTTAATGAATAATATTAGTTTTAGATTGGTTGGGATTGTTTTTAGAGATTCTAAGAGGGATTATTGAAGTAGTTTAGTTTGAAAAATCATTATATTCTCCCTAAGAAATGTTAATTCTTTTTATAAGGGTAATTTTATGGTTAATTAATGGAATGTGGTAAGAGATAATAATAGTACATCACAACGAAATTTATGTGACTTAGATGAGGGGAAGAATTATGTATGCAGTATGGTTTTTCCAAACCTTGATTCTAGGCTATTTTCATTCCATGAAATTCTCTTGATCCTCACATGATTTGGATAACCATGTATCCTAGCTATTAATGGTTGATTAATTAATGAAAAATATACATTATTTCCTAAAACTCTCAATAACTCTATATTCATTGTCTTAAAAATGTGGTTCTTGTTCTTAACAACTCAAATGGTGGTTCTTGTTCTTAGGAACTCTAATAGTGGTACTAAGTGATTTATCAATATCCAAATTTATAATTTGTTTGATCTATATGAAATGATAAATGAAAATTCAAACTCATAGGCCAGTCATCACCCATCCTTCATGTTAGCTCTATATCTCATATACTCATTGTTGTGTTAGTGATAATAGTGGGACATGGATACATGGAAGGAGTATGAAGACCTTGTGTCCTAACCAAATATTGGGGATTGGTAATACATACCTATGGCCTTATCCAAGTAAAATTATTATTTTGAAATTTATTTTGATTGACTTGAGACTGAGTATGGTATATAACACCCTTTTGGCCATCTAATAGGATGTACGAGAATACTAAACTTATGGCATGAGCCTAGGGTGAGGTTAGAGTTTAAATTTTTTTCAACTATCTAAAGGATTTATTTTATAATGGAAATAATCTAATAAATGTTTTTACATTTTTTAATTATTATATATCTGATGAAATTTGATGAAATACTTCTTGCATAGTGTCAAATAATACATGACCGGGGATCACAGATTCATTGTAATCACATGATAACTTGATAAATTAGTGGTTTATTTTATTTTCATCTACTTACCATACAAATTAATCCTTTTCTTCATGTTATCATTATTTTAATGATTAATTATTGGTTTTCTACTATGGATATACTTACATATTTAATGGGAATCTACATCGACATGAATAATTCAATGTTAAGGATCCATTTAAAAGAAATAGTCATTTATTTTGGGGATAAGTTGTTTAAGCTAATGGGATAGATATAATATTGGGATGAAAATCAAATTATTACTATATTAACATAGATTATTTTTCACGGTTTTTATAAATTAGATGAGTTTTCATAATGGGAGCCTTTAGTTATTATTACATAAATTTGATACCATATGTTGGACCTTGACGATTTTATTTTATATGTTTTTGATTTTTTCACAAAGGATTATTTATGGTTTCTTATGAATTATTTTCATGGATTCCATTACTAAGTCGGTATAAACCGAAGGATATCATTATAACCATTTAAACATATCAGATTAGTGAGAGAAATGTTTTCTAGTTAATGTCTTAGGAAATTTATAAGAAACATATTTGGATGTAACATTTTTGAACCCTGCTAATGATATTTATCTAATTCTAGGCCTTATACATAATAATTATAATAGATGGATTATCAGTATAAGGTGATTGATATATTGGTATCTAGGAATGTTACATGTTTAAATGAGATTTCTCCAGATGGAGGTCATTTAAAATTAATGTAGTGAATTCCAAAGGAACACTCCCCAAGGATTATTGCTGTCAAGATCTGTTGAATGAGTCTAGGGTGTGGCTATCTAGTAGATAAACAATGGAAATTTAAAAATAGAATTAGATACTCATAGATAAATAATTTTTGTATATGTTTCTGATTTTAAGGTATATTGTGAGGAAAATGAAAGGGGATGATTGTAGTTGTCAAATGAATGTTACCTGATAATCATGTGATTTTTTTAAATCCATTACAATGAGAATAAAATGAATATAAATAACTAGATTCTCTCAATATGTATTCCCTAATAGAGATATTTTATAAGATCATAATTGAGAATATCAAAATATTACTTTCATATTATACTAGAATGTTGATGTTGTGTTGGTAATTGTTATAAAAAAAGAAATATTTGTAGAGGAAATGTATGGATTCAAGAAAATAGGGGATATTAGTTTTTACTGGATGACATGTTGTGTCCTTCTATTATAATAACAATGTTCTAAATGTGAAATATAGATGAATGAGTCTCACTAATGAGGCTTAAAAATCAATGAGGTTTCTCTCAGTTCTTATAAAGCCATCCTAGGCGCACAGAGGTTCCATGTAAATCATATATAAATAAAAATATCAAGTCATTTATTAAATGGTGATAATATAGAAGTTATTAGATAATGTAATTTGTTTATATTTGAGTTATTTTTTTTTGTGTCAATGGGTATACTAAAAGCTATTAGTTTATTTATAAAATGAACATGAACATTATTGAAAATAAGTTGGTGTCATTTCTTCAAATAATGTTTGGTGCATATCCAAACCACATTTTTCCTATGTGGTCCATTGTGAATATATTTTTTCTGTTATTCTATCATGGATGTAATGTTCTTGATCATTATTCAGATGCATAATAATTGGGGGACCAAAATTAGAAATTGAGATAAATTGGTATGATTGATGGGCTACCAAGAATTCATAGTTTTTGAAGCTGAAGACAATGGTTTACTTTTTAAGGATTGATCGTCATTTATAATTTTTATAGTATTAGAGAATCTTATGATGGGTGTTATAGATGAAATATCTTACAAAGGATTACTAAAATGTTCTATCATTGAGATATGGTCTTATTTTTTAGTGTATAATCTTGGTGTTACAGATTTATTGTTAGTATTTTATCAATGTTATTTAATAAAATCACTAGGAATCTATGACTCAACCTGATATTTTTTTATATCTAAAATTTCATTCATCGAATAAATTATTTTGGTGGGTTCTATTTTTTGATGTAGTTTTTTTAGATTTGATTAATGTCAATGATGTTCCTCAGTAATGGTGATATATATATTTTATCATGATTTTCATCATAGGATGAATGTGTTACCATATACAATGTTGGATAATAAAATTCTATGACATGATATATATTTCATAATTTTATATTTAACATATTTAATACTAAATAATGGTGGAAGACAATAAAATTTTCAATATAATATAATGAAAATTAGATTTTTTATACTAATTATCCTATATAAGTAAATTTATTCTACAACAGTAGTATGTAATAGTTCTACTAAATTTGGAATTTAGTTTAATGATTGGGATATTATAAGGACCCACCCTTAAAATGTAACTAAATAATGAAGATTTTTCCAGAATATACCTTATTACAAATTGAGGGTATTTTCAGGATTAGAGTTATAGGGAATTACGATATCTTACATACATAACATACAAAATTCATACAAAAATGATACTAATAAAAATTGTATAATTTTTTTTCAAAATATAAAACATTAAAACATAACACAATATTTCTTTGACAACACTCCTTATCATCCATCTTGAAACCCTTATTTCTCATACACATCCTTATATCATCTGAATTTTGTTTCAAATCTTGGTATGCGTCTAAAACTCCGTAAGGTATATAACGAAAGGAATTGTTAGTCAAATGATTACATAAAAACCAAGAAAACCTGTAATCCTAAAACCTCATATTCATAGAAACATCTTATACTTTTTATCAGACATAATATATATATCACTATTTCTTTCACCATTACACACTGGTTTTTTTTAATGTCAATATCTAGAGTGCCCAATTCATTTGAGAGCTATAATTGGGCTCACATGTAACATCATGAGAAATATTGGGGTCAATCCAACATATAATGAGCTATAATTGTGATAAACCATCATATCGTGACCTATAAGGGAAACATTCCTTCATAAATAATGTTAAAGCGACATATCATGAATAAAACACTTATTAAATCTTTTACATCCATGAGAAAAACACATTCATAATTTCAAATTACCTTTTTTCCTTGGGGAACAATTTTAGAATATATATATCGTAGAAAAAATAACAAAATCATAGTATTAAAAAGATAACCTTGAGAACATATAATAGAGATATTACTGTAGAAAAACATCATCATAGCAGATGGTAATACTCAGGATATTAGGATTAAGAACAATCACATTGTATTTCATAAAGGGGACATTTAAAATGATTTAAGAGGACTATTCTTTACAAATATTTTATCCTTGATAATATAATTGATTAAATGAAATTATTATGTATATATATTGTATGTATACATATTAAAATATAATATAATCATATTATATTTCTAATTTCATTTTATCATGATAAAATAAAATTTATGGTTATGGTTAACAAAAATAATCTAAATTTAGTTTTGAATTCACATATGAAATTTCGAAATGGTATCAGGTGTACATTGGGTTAATCATTGCACCTTTTGTATTCATGGAACATATGAATATAATTTTCCATGAGTTCATGGATAAGTTTGTGGTTGTTTTAATTGATTATATATTGGTGTTCTCTATAATTAATGAGTATCATGAAGGTCATTTAAGTGTTATCATGCAATTTTTAAAATAAAATAAACCGTATGGAAAATTCAGCAAATGAGAGTTTTGGTTACAAAAAATCTCTATCCTTGGTCACATTATTTCAAAATATTGTATAACTATTGATCCTGGTAAAAGAAAAGTTATTGAAGAATGGAAAAGACCCATAAATGTACCAGAGATCTGTAGTTTTATTGGTTTGGCAGGTTACTAATAAAGGTTTGTTGAAAATTTTTAACAGTTATCTAGTACAATGACTAAGCTAACTAAGAAGGGTGTTACGTTTATCTAGACGAAAGTATGTGATGATTGTTTTTAGGAGTTTAAAAGAAGATTAGTGAATTATCCAGTTTTGGAAATTCCTTCCAGGAATGGTGAGCTTGTTATCTATAGTGATGCTTCGTTGAAGGGACTTGGTTGTGTCCTTATGCAGAATGATCAGGTAATTTCTTATGCTTCACGTCAGTTGAAAACTCATGAGGTAAATTACCCTACCCCTGATTTGGAATTAGCTGTTGCGGTTTTCACTTTAAAAATTTGGAGGTATCATTTGTATGTTGTAATGTGTGTAATATATACTGATCAAAAAATATTAATGTATATATTCACTCAGAAATAATTGAACATGAGATAGAGGAGATGGCTGGAATTAATCAACGATTATGATTGTACAATTCATTACCATCCGGGAAAAGCAAATAAAGTGGGTGATACTTTGAGTTTAAGAAGTAATGCTTCATTAACCATGTTACGTTTGGAACGTGATCCTTTGGCTAAGGATTTGATGAACATTGACAAAGAAGTTATTGGTGTAGGAAGTTCTTCTGTTTTGTTTCAGGTGTCCATGAGATCATCTCTATCACACAAAATTATGAAAGAATAGAAGAAAGACATTGGGTTGAAGAAAAATGTAGAGCTGGTTCAGAAGGGTATGTTTCATGAATTTAACATTTATAATGATTGTGTTTTGAGATTTGGGAAGAGATTATGTGGGCATTGTGATTCACAGTTGAAGAATGAGTTGTTATGTGAGGATCATAGTTCCCCGTTTTTAGTTCATCCTGGCAGTACTACGATGTACAGAGATCTGTGGTAGTATTACTAGTGGGATGGAATAAAAAGAGATATTTTCGATTTTACTGTGAAGTGTTTGACTTGTTAGCAGGTTACAACAGAGTGGCAGTTACCAAAAGGAATGCTTCAGTCATTACCGGTGCCAGAGATGAAATGGGGAAATATATCTATGGACTTTTTTGTGGTATTACCAAAGACATCTCGATGTAATAATGCAATCTGGGTTATTGTTGATCGATTGACTAAATATACTGATTTCCTTACTATTCGAGATAAATTGTATCTAGACCAACTTTCATGGTTTTATGTTAAAGAGATAGTCAGGTTTCAAGGAGTTCCCCTCTCCATTGTATCTGATCATGATCCCAGGTTCACTTATAACTTTTGAAAAGGCCTTAAGAATTCATTGGGTACTGAATTAAATTTTAGTACAGCTTTTCTTCCTCAATCAGATGGGCAGTCAGAACAAACAATTCAGACTTTGGAGGATATGATACATGCTCTCTCGATGGATTATCAGGATAGATGGGACCAACATCTCTCTTTGGTTGAGTTTTTTATAATAACAGTTTTCATTCCAGTATACAGATGGCACCATTTGTGGCATTATATGGGAAGCGGTGTTGAACTCCATATTTTTAGGATGAAGTGGGTGAAAGGATGTTGATGGGACTAGAATTGGTAGAGGAGATGTCAAAAATAGTACAGTTAATTCAGAAATGCTTGAGAACAACATAGAGTAGATAGAAAAGTTATGCGAATAACCAGAGGAATGACCTATCTTTCGAGGTAGGTGATCATGTTTTTCTCAAAGTTTAACCATGGAAAAGTGTGATGTGATTTGGTATGAAAGTAAGGATGAGTCCTAGGTTTAATGGACCATATGAAATTCTGGAGAGAGTTGGATATGTTGTTTACTGAGTGGCTTTACCTCAAAGTTTATCTCAGGTACACAATTTTTTTCATGTTTTGATGTTCAGAAAGTATTTGCCAGATCTATCTCATGTTTTGAGCCCAATGGTAGTTCAGTTGGAAGAGAATCTCTGTTATGAAAATCAACCAGTCCAGATTCTTGACAATAGATAGAAAGTGTTGCGGAAGAAGGTAATTCACCAGGTAATGGTTTTGTAGAAACACCATATGATTGAAGAGGCAACATGGGAATCTTAAAATGCTATGAGGGATAAATACCCCCACTTATATTGATAAGTGAATAAAATTGCGAGGACGCAATTCCCAAAAGGGGGGAAGGATGTAAAATCCCAGGTAAATAAAGAATAATTTTTTTTCCAAATTTATTAATATTTACAAATTAAATATTAATTTTACATTAAAGGGGATCCTATGTTCGATAGCATATCTGATACGCAACAACGAGTTTCTTTGAAATCATACATTGCACACTAGTAATATAATAATATTATTTTAAATGGTAGTTAAAAAATAGTCGTTGTATTGGAGGGAGTGAATAGAAATAACTAAAATATGATTATATATGATTGTTAAATGTTTTTACATCTATCCAAGAAAAGATAAAGGCTTAAAATAAGAAAAGATTTCAATTTTAGGCATAGATACTCTAATATTTACTAAGTGGTCGACTTATCTCATTTTGATGGTGAAACCTCTTTAAATATATCTTTGGCCACTCTTATAAAGTCTATTGGACCAACTGAAATCTTTCTTTATAATCGGGACATCAAAATTTACATTGTGTATGTTTTTGTTATTTTTTCCGATAATTTTTTTTAATGAATAAGTGAAAAATGTTGTATTTTAATTCAAAACGTCTTTTTAAACTAATTTTTTTATATGATTAGATTATCTTCTGAATTGGATTTAAATTTCTATTAGAATATATTTTTACCATTTAATCCAATATTGGTCTTTGAAATTAATTTTACTTTGAAATTAGACTTAAACTAGTGTCAATATTTTGATATATACTATTTCATAAAAACACGCTATTTGTTTTGACAGTGGGAATTAATTATTAAATTAATTAGTGCAACTTATATTTTTTTAATTTTTTATAATAGACATCATTTTTAAATTCAGAATATCAAATATATCTTAGGGTGAATTCGTGGTATTTTTATCAAAAACATCAATTTTTATAAAAAGTGAAACCACTATGTGGTAGTTAAAAAACTGATTTAGAGTTTAAATGAAACTTTATCACTTTTGAGAATTTAATTTCAAAAATCCAACATACATGGTCGTCATTAGTTTGTAAAAAAAATTTCAATGGGATGAATATAATTTTTGGTGAATTGTATCTTTTATGTTATATTAATCGCGATTAAAGGTAATTAGTGTAATTTATGGTAAAAATAATGTTATAAAAATAATAAATTACCTTGACCCATGTCATACCCTTATTGGATGAGTCATGTACGACCAATAGAATCCATGGGTCAACATGGGGACCCCATGGATCCACTTGGGTAAGAAAATGACATTAATAACATTTTATTTAAAGTTAAAATAAAAATGTCACAAACATGTATTGTTTTACTAAAAAAATTACATGGGATTATACAAGTCATATTTTTTACTATAAATATTCATTAAAAATTTAAAAAGATTTCCTACATCATGAATGTTTTTTATAATTTTTAGACATTAAATAAATTAAACTATTTATGACACATTGATGATGCAGCGATTACATCATTAATTAACAATTTAAATAAAATGAAAATATCATGTAAAATAAAAGACATACACTTGTCAAAAACCAATTTTATGGGTGTATTTCGAACTCTTATCACCTTATCCTATAAATAATTAATTTTTCAACCTTTAAAATCTGAAACTCATTATATAATAAAGTAACATTTCATGACATTCCAAGAGTGCCCCTCCCTCCTCTTATAAAAATCCCCCACCTCTACCACCTTACCCACACCTCGCAAGCCTTTGTCTCGGCCAATATCTGCTAATTATATCTCTACAAATCCCTATCCTCTCCCTATAATCCTTTACATAGGCAGAAATATCTTCAAGAAACACTTTTTGTTCAAACCAAAAGGAGTTACCCGATTTAAAGGTAATGTCTTCACCGGTGTTCTTTTGTTTTATTTTGCTTCTCCAACCCCCTAATCTTTTTTTATTCCTTTATTTTGTAACAAAAACAATACCATAAAAATAAAAGGATGTTATTATGAGATGTATTTGATTTACACTTACACACCCATCTGTCTAATGGTTAAAGAATATATTGTTTCTTTGGTTTGTGAATTTCTACCTCACGAAATGATGATTGTTCAATCTTCTTTTAACACCTTTCATGGTGGCCATTAAGATTTAACTATATTTATATATGATATATATTATGTTTATTTTTTCCTTATTTATATTTATTTTTCATTTATGGCATACCTTTATGGTTTACATTATGGGTAAACACGATAATTTCATTTTCAGACGTGCAGACTACCGCCACTTCAAAGTGATTTGATTCATTAATGCCTCATGAGGGATGTATAAAGGATGGAGTTAATGATATTATATATGATATTATACTGAAATTATAATATACCTTTATATCATTATGATTTCACTATATTAAATATGAAATAGAAATAAAAGTAGCGTTCATGCGTACGTACAGCTTACCGTCTCCATGAACGGTGCATTTCTTTTCTTACATATAAATGTTATATACTATTATAAATACATGTATATTCTAGATATATATGATATCCAAATCATAAACATCATTCTGGATATAATGAACCCTTGACCACATGAACAACATAAAATTGTAAGAAGCCCATTTTTGACTTCACTACCAAATATAGACAAAAAGAACATTATTAACTTAAATGATTACATAATATTTATAACATGTAAATAAGTGATATAAAAGGAATAATAAGGTTGAAAAATGTTCTTAATAATGTATAAAATAACACTAGTTTATTATTTTGGAAATTAAATATTGATCGATTCAAGTCGAACACGAGGTATAGGACTTCATCTCAATCTCTTTTCATTGAGGCATATTTTGTTCTAATACAGGACTTTCTTTTATAGGCTGTATAAACCCCTTTTTCTTTTACTTTTATTCAAAAGTAGTATTTTCTATACCCAGAGTGTTACTAAATGACAAAAAGTATGTTTCTTTTTAACATACGTAGTGACAACGACCTTTCTCTTGTCGCGATATTATTTGATCTTTGTCTTCCTCAATAAGCCATAAATTTTTTCAATGTAAATAAATACCATATAATATTTTATGTATTTTGGTTTTGAAAATGGTTTTAATAATGGTTTTTTATGTAAATATACTTATGTGATATATTGGGAATGAAATGTGGAAACGTTTTCTTTCCCTTATAATGTTTTTATGTGTTATGATTTTATAATGGCACTTGGACATTTGAAAGGTGGTTACGTGATAAACCAAATGACAGGTGGGGACGTGAATACCAGGTTGGGTGGTTACATTATAACCTCCAATACATTGGATATAGAAGTCAGCCGTATGGCTATTCCATTTAGTGATATGTGTGGAAGTTGACCGTATGGTTATTCCATTTAAGTATGTTTATGTCCCAAGTTATCTTTATATGTTATGTGTTGATAATATGGGATTTATGGTAATATTTTGGATACAAAATGGTATGTGTTGTTATTTTATTCATTGAAGAGTATTTACTACTTCGTAAATGTGAAAAGTGTTACTTAGAAAAAAAATTGAAGGTTTACTTGATGTTTTGAAAAACTAATAGTTTTCATTCTTTGTGTATCCCTTACTGAGCTTTTTATGCTCACCCCACGTTTTTTTAAATGTTTTTCACAGGAAATAATGTGATATAGGGTCAATGATGGGATCAAGGAATAGTCATGCTATCTTCACCATGGAACTAGACATGACTATTTTTTAAGAGTTCATTTTTTGTAAAAGAATGGAAAATTTCTAGAAGTGTCTACTGTGTAATCTTTTGAGAGGTAATAGTTATTATCTAATTTTCTAAAACACTAAACCTGAAAAGATCCCCAATATGAATTATTCATTTAATTCAATTTTTATTGATGTTTAAGGCCGAGGCCATACACTACTAATATGGCCTGTATAGAATGAATATTGAGAATAGAAATTCATCAGATTTTGTTGTTTACATTTTGTCAAGAAGTTGTGGCATGGGTTGAATGGTGTGAAAAAGATAGAGTAAATTAATCCAAAATATTGTTTCATTAAAAATAATATTACATAGGGGTATTAGGATATAGGGTCCTGGGAATGAGGTCAGTTAGTGGTAATCCCGTAGAATCATAGTAATGTATGATACCATAAGGTGAAGCTTCAAAATGCATCTTAGTTGAAGATGGTCATGCTCTGGAAGATTAGATTTAGTAAAATGGAACATGAATATTTGTTTAGTTTTGTGAAGGTTTATAAGGATTCAGATGAATGTTTCATGGAATTTAATCTAATGATATGACAAGAAATATGAATCGTTGTAACCACTACTTAATGTTTTTATGAAGGTTATATTATAGAAATAATCACTGATCAAAACACAATTTTTCATGAATGTTGAACATGATGTTGGAATTTTCACATTCATTCATTGTGGAATACCTCTCTCATCATCCATCTTTTCAATACTTTTTCTAATCATTCCTCTGGGAATTCTTGATTGGGGCCTCTACTTCTCTTCATTTTAATCTTCCATATTTATCCCTCATAAACTTTTAGTCTTTTTATGATTCATATACTCATTCAATGTTTTGGTTAGGGTTAAATGTGGTTATAGAATTTATATTGTGGATGTTTTAATAATTCGTGTATATTTTATTTCATTTGGTATCTTTCACCTTCAAAAGAAATGTGGTTTGGATCACTAAATCTCAATTTTGGTATGATTTATTAATGTTTGAGGTACAAGATATCAAACTATCAATTTCTATTAAATTCCTATAATTTTATAATGTTTTCAAATGATTTAACTTATAAATTATTTTAATATTTATGAATTTGGAGGGGTTTTTTTGATATTAATGTGTTTTGTTATGATTTTCAGGGTATTTTAACACGTGCCTTATTTTTTTTAAAAAAAACTGTCTTTTGTTAAAATAATGATTTTTTTAAAAATGTTGAATAGATTATCACCATGTTTATTTAAAAATATTTATTTAACTAAAGTTAATTTCAACCAAATAGTTTGGGGTTTCTTATGTTTTTAAATTTTCAAACATGGGGTTTGTTATTTCAAATATGTGAGTTATCCCAAATAGAATATATTTTGAATATTTTGGGGCTTAATATATATTCCAGGGATACATAAGAAGAGAAAATGGATGTCCCCATTTGTGTTTCATAAATGATTTCTTATGATATTTATATTAATTAAAAGAATTATTTAATGACATCACACATTTCAAATTTTATATACTGAATTTTCATTAGTACTATGAAACACTTGGTGTCCCCTTATGTAACATGTGTGCCAATAATGGAATGTGATCTCATGATGGGATGCTTATTTTGATGAAATTATCATGTGTTTTAATTTTTTCTATTTTTTGATGCTATTGTAATAGAGTGAGTACATACATGTATCATTTTTAATGTTCTATCATTTAGGGAGTGAATTATCTACTATGATCACAAACTTTTTTTTGGTTATAGGAAGTACGTATCTATGTATGATTCATGTCTTATGGTAATCTTGGAAGTATCACATTACTAATGAACCTCAATGAATGAGGTATATATTTATGGGGTGATCCATTATAATTATGTCTGGTGTAGGCATTTCTAGTGGGATTCGAATATGATGCATCATACATTAATTGTTTTTTTATTATGTGAATTGATTAACCGTCTTATTTTTGTGCAAGAGTAAATCACCAGACAATATGATTCCTTTGTTAATTTTTTGGGGTTTAACATATTCATTGACTATAACCCCTAATTATTTTCTTATTTATTTGAACATATGTATTTCCATTTATTTCATCATATTGTGTAACTCAACATAATGTTACTGAATTATGTGATTCCTTCTTATTTATGTGTTTTTTTCATGTTGTTTGAAAATGAAATATAGGAATATTTTTAATTAAGGGTATTGGATTTATATATCTAATGTTTTTTCAAAAATAATTTAGTAATGAGATTAAATATTATTCACTTGTTTGAAAATTCAATAATGTTTGGGTTTGAACACTATGATTCTATGAAATTTGAATTGAGGTTTTATTCCAATAAGAATGTTTTTACTAATAGTTGTTCTTATAATGTATTTTTTTATAAACATGTGATAAATTGATCCCACTATGTTTTTTAAATTTATTTTCCAAAAAAACATGTAATGAAAAGTGTTTTTTAAAAAAAAAATTTTTTGATCTACTGGTTTAGGCCTTGCTAATATTAATTACATATGGTTGTTTTTATACGGGAAAAATCATGGAAATGTTTTATTTATAAAAAATATAAATAATAGGTTTTTAATTTTTATTAAATTATAGAAAATTAATTTTTTTATAATATATTATAATATAGAAATATTAGGTTTTAATTTTATATGGGATGTCTAGATTCATTAGGTTCTAGGTCTTAATTAAAAATTTTTGTTAAATTGTAAATATTAATCTATGTTAATAGTTCTATGTTGTTTTTTTAGAAAACATTTTAATATTTATAAGTTTTTATTGTTTATTTTGTATATGATTTTTATAGTGTTACCATTATATAATTTTATTGGTACCTCTATTTACATTTTTATAGTGCCTTAAAATTTTCCATTATTATTATTTTATTCGACCATCATGGTTTTTATTTTTATCTAATTAAAAAGGTTAAAAGATATTACAGTGGCTACAAAAATGCATTTAGTGTGAATAATTTAATTATATGGGAAGGGGACTGTGGTTCTTACATAGTATGTGGGTGATCAATTTTATTTCCAAACATTCATATTTTTCGTGTTAAGTTACTTTTTCAATTTCTATCCGGAGTTAACATCCAAAAAATCGACTTTTCATACATGAATTTTATTTACACTTATTGTCTAAATATATTTTATTATAGAAAAAAACCTTTCCCTATTTGTGATTACATAAGGCCTAGTCCCCTATTATATTCCAAGAGCATCATGAACTTAATTTTTGATAGTGGAGGCCCAATTTGGGCATACATTGGATGTATATCCTGGTCCAATTCATTAAAAAATTAATTAGATATAGTTATGTTTTTCATTCTAAAAATAATCACAATAAATTACCGAAAATGTTTTAATTTTAAGGGGTTAGTAATTTAGATATATGTTATTTGGGACTCTACAGTTAGGTGTTGGGAGAGTTTCATAACATATATATCACCAAGATCCATGAGTTTCCAGGTGATGTTGTAGTTTTATTCATTGATACATTTTTTTAATTTTGATTGAATTATTTGGAATAATGTTTCATTTAAATGGATGTGATGTGATGATCTTTATATCCATATTTTACATGATTATGTTGATGTATTGGATTTTTGTATTTTATGATAAAATTTAATAATGAAGTGAGTTGTTTTATAGGGACCGAAAAACAATACAACAATGAATAACATAATTATGGGAACACTTTTTGAGAAATTGAATGATTTTCATTAGACTATCAAAATTGATTCAGTGCCAGATATTTTTCTACATACATTTTATATATAAATTTAGAAAATGTGACCGATTAATTTCTTATGAGTGTTGTAGAAATAGGACATGGGTCATGGTGTGTGTATGATATCTTGTCATCATTGAGTACTGTTATTTATGAAGTAATAATTATGCATTTGCTTTTTCTATTGTTCATCTGATGTGAAATTAATATTTCTTTAGTGAATCATTTACATCACAATAAAAATGGGGTTGGTTTTAATTAATTTCTATATATATTTTAAATAAAATGAAATTTTTTTCTATAAACATTTAGCAATCAATCTTATTTAACATATTGAGTGTACTTTATATGTTATTTATTTTTTAATGATTTACTAATGGGGTGTTATGATATTGGTATCCAATTTTTATGGAATGGAGAGAATTAAAAAAATTTATTTTACCTTTGTTTTTTTTGTTTTAACAGAATATTAGATAAAAAAATGTTTCAAAAATTTATTTTTTAGAATAATTTTTAATACTAGAATGAATTTTAATAGAAATTTGGACATTATATTAAAATAAATTGTTTAATCATATATGAATAATAATATACTACATATTTTATTAGTATTATAAATTTATAATTTTTTTTCATTTTTTAAGTATTAATTATTTTGTCATTTTCTCGGAATGTGTGTTTTCTATTGGCATTATATGATTTTACAGAAAAAGAAAATATATGTTTCTATTACTTCTATTTTTTAATATGATCTCCCACAAACATGAGAGGCCCAGTGGGGAAGTAGAGTTTTCATCTTATGGATTAGTACTACATTAGTTCAATAATTACCAGGATCCATATAGCGCGTAAGGGTTATTTTTATTCGTGTAGTTTCTTGATTTATGTCATTTTTATGCATCATTACTTTAATGGTTCCACTAGATATTTTTTGTTCTAATGATTTATAATTATCAACTATGGTTTGATCCTTGGATCATTGAGGATAGTTACTCAAAGATACTCTCTAATATTATTTGGATTATCATTTTACCTTGATTATTTTCAAAACAAGTTTGACATTAAATGGATGATTTATTGTTCCGAGTTGTGTGATCATTGTTTTGGATAAATTTTATTTGAGGATACATTAGTTGTGTTTTTTCATGGTTATTCTCATGGTTTCCTTTTTTGTGAAATTTTATTTTTTGGTATATTTCATTCCACATTACATGATGTGGGTAGACACCCTCATGTGTTTTACCATTATTGGTGACTTTTTTCCTTCTACATGGAATGAAAATATGGTTAATGTATTATAAAATCTTTAAATGGTTTCTATATACTAGTGCCTTTTTTCAATTTTCAGCATGACGTCAACTATGCCACCCCATATATAAAATATCTACCACGAATAAGTGAGGGTCTAATATTAATCATGGGGAGACTATAAATTCATCTTATAGAGTAATACCACCATGAAAATAAATAAGAAATAACTAAAAGGAAATTGACCAAAACCATAATGTTACGAACATAACATTATCACCAATGTGAAGAATACAATTCCAAAATTGGACAATAAATATGAAATTTCAAAGTATATGTCATGTGTCAACATGAAAAACCAAATTAATTACACTATAAAATCAGATGAAGTACATGAACCAATTCTAGTTCCCTCACCCATTATCTATCCTAACTCATCCATCTAATAAATTGGTTTTCCCTACTAATGTCTTGAAACACAGAAATCAATTAAAATACCAATCAAGATGAAAAATTATATTGTGACTATAACAATTTAGGCCACCAACATCAGCTTTTAAAACAATATATAGTATAAATAGTGTACTCAGTTGTATTAAGAATAAAAAATAGGTGTAATGATTTTTTTTTTCAATTTCACTTTATTTAAAAAAATAATACCTCAAGATCCTTGGTAAACATGATCTTTCAATACCTTCCTCAGTCCATGATATAGTCTTAACTATCCCCATGAGATAGTGTATATCTAAATTACACTGTTTCTATTTATTACCAATATATGACATATGAATTAAATTTTTTTTACTATTCACTATCTCATATCCCATTTGAATTTCATTATTATCATTAACTTTCAAAATTCACACTTGAATCCCATTTTATCGATTTATTTTCAAATATCCCATATTAATTCCATGGCTACAATTTGTGATCACAATATTACAAATAAATTACATTGTTATTGTTCATCAATTAATTATCATTTTATTAATTAATTCAAGAAATAAATTAAAATTTAATTCCCAAAAATTAACTCAACTACAGTTTAATAATATCATTCAAAATAATTAAATCAATAATTAGTTAATCATCTCATCCCAATTAGTTAATTAAATAATTAATAAATCATCTCAATACCATTAATTACCACATCAATTAATTAATCATCTCAACCATATTAAGTATTTATATAATTAATTAATTATTTAAATCCCATTAATTAACTCAACTATAAATTAATAATCTGAACCATATGAGTTAAATAAACAACTAACTGTAAATCTTAACCCTATTAATTAATCCAATAATTAATCAATAATCATTATCAATTCATTCTCATAATAGTCTCTATTAATTAATATGACTAATAATTAATTCCAATAGAAATATTACAATAAAAATAATATTAAATTCTACAGTTAATTATCCCAATTGAATAATTCAATATTCCCATAATCAATTCAATAATTATTTATCATATTCAAACAATAAAATTTCTCTACAATTAATTCAAAAATCTATTATCTCAATTCAAACAACTCTATATATATTTAATTAATTAAAATATTATTTATATCAAACAAATTAATTTAATATCCCTTATATCAAAAATTACCTTATTATTTAATTCACGAAGTTAATTAATTCAATTGAATAACTCAACTGATAAGGATCTAATAGAAACTATAGAAAGTCATACAAAATTTTTTAAATTTTGTCTTCTAGATATGAATAATATACCACCTTCATCAATTCGTTAATGAGTGTTTTCCAAAATGGATACCCCACATTGAATGGAATAATGATGTATAATGGTTTATTTATCATAACCCATAAACTATGATTAAACTAACAGTAACCCAAAATTATATATCTAGATACACAATCCAAGATATATATCAAAGAAAATGAGGATGGACAATACATCAATAGATGGATGTCTATTGGAATATATGAAAGAAACCACATGGGATGAGATCTTTTTGGGGGGAACATATCATCAATTCATGCATTTGACCATTATGAATAGAAGTCATTTTAGTTTGGATTATATCTGGGAATCTCTAAAATTATCCCAAAGAGTTAAAGGAAATGATCAGGATAAATAGGGACAATGATAGTGTCTCATGAAATTATAAATCTATTTTTTATTTAACTAAAATCTCATATGCATGTTTTTTTAATTGTGGCACACTGTATCCCCTAACCATGATCCTTAACCATGTGCCTTTTCTAGGGGGTACCTAGTTTCTATTAATATGAGATATAGTCTGAAAAACCATGATCCAGTCATGAACATAATTTATATTTGGGTTTAGACGGTTTTCTGGGCTAGGGCGCATGATTTGGGGAAACCGTATGACAATTGTTTACTTGCATAAAATCTTAAAAAAATCCCAATTTTCACAAAAAACACACTACAGGGTGAAACCTAACAATGTATTTTCAATCAAAAAAATACCTGAAAAAACCAATAAATGTCTAAAAATGGTAGGGGTTTAATAATACCGCCACATTATAATAGCTCATCCTTGTTCTACACTCCGAATCACTACATTGATTCTGAGTAAAAAAGATTAGGCCACTAAGCCCTTGTATCTGCCTCTCTCTCCAAAGTTTTCTCTTTCACCCACCCATGTTGCCACAATACTAAATAATCGGCCCCATGTTTCATCACAAAAAATTTATCATTGTGATCCAACACATGTATCAAATGCTCCAAAAAGTATGCATCTATCTCATGCACAACATCATCCACATCGGTCACATAAGATGTGTCAAGCTGGAATTGTCAAATCTATGGCACATGGAAAACATCATTCATAAAAATGAATCTCTATTTATTATCTAATACGTCTTCTATTGAAATAATTCCATTAATTTCCTCAATGATTCCAACTTAAATTGGTTCTAACATACCATGTCTCTATATCATACGATGTGCTAGTCTATCTGACACAGGATGGAATATAAGATCCCCCACTGTAAACAATGGGGATCATCTTCATATATCAACATAAAGCTTCCATGTTCTCTAAGAAGTGTCTATATATGTTCAAATCAACTGAAAATAATCTAACTTCACCTACACAAGACTCATCCCCACAACTCTAACCCACATTACACTATCTATCATAGAGGTGATCTGCGTGGAATACGATAAAGGGATTTCTATGGTTCCAACAGTGTAGTTACATTATAATTTTTGTTATATGAAAACTCCAAAAAAAACTAGGTTGTTCTTATAATACCACAATAGTCTAGAAACACACTCCTAGTATATCCTCGAGCACCGATGTATTATTCTTTGAATACACATCTAAATGTGGGTGTAAATCTAAACTTATTAAGACAAACATAAGAATAGAATTATCTAAGATCTACCATCAGAGTAAAGTAAAATAAGAGTCATGTCCTGAATCAATATTCCATGGCATCTTATGATGTTGGAATATCTCCCAAACATATAATCCCTATAAAACATCCACTGAGAAATTTTATCATATAATAAAGAAGTGCAGTACCTTTTTCATGTTTCCACAATCACAACAATAGATTCATTCTAAATAGGAATTTTTTCGAGACCCACCACATTGTCCATAGTCATGTTATCCTACATACATTCCAGATGTGGAAATGGATGTAGTAAACAACCATACCATTGATGCTCACCCATTACTAGCTAAAAAACGATTCAATGTGTCACGAAATATATTATCTAATTTTTAACACCCTAACACCAATAAAATCAACATAGGACAAAATATTTTGGGAACACCTGGTAGTACCCCCACATCATGAAATAAATCCAAATCATTACCCCCCTCCCACAATCTAATAAGCACAATTATATTATTCCAAAAATAGATTATCACATGCTATTAGGTGGTCCAATTAGAAGGTGACTCATCACCTATAAAAATTTTACTCAATGTAAAGAACATCAGATCCTCATATAGTATGTCTATAATTTGTACTATGAGTGTTCCCTATAGTAAATATGATATGATATTCAACTGCTCTGGGATATCCCTAAGCAGAACATACATCTCATCTAGAAATTCCAACAACATCAAATCAAAAATAGACTCTTGAACATCCTGATTATCATTTAAACGACTAAAAGATTCATCCACCATGTTCCATGTACATGGAATATACGCTATCTCAAAATTAAATGATTGTATATAATCATCCCACCTTCACTATCATATAATAAAATATCATAGAAAAAATTTACACCTTATACTATTTTTATCTATATTGAATACAAAATTATCACCCAATACATAATACCAGAAAAACATTAAATCATGAATAAATAAAATTAATTTTATGATGTGTATAGGGTATTTCCACCCAACAGGATTCAACTTCTATGACCCATGCAGTGTAACTCAATCTCCCTTTATCGACATCGCTCCTACCCTCATCCATGATGTTTCACAAAACATCTTGTAACCCTCACCTTACGCTGGAAGGTTCAATATTCACTATGAATTAAATAACTTGTTCACATCATATATAGAATTATCAAACAGATATAATCATTCATTCATTATCCCCATCTTGTTCAAGATCTAATGTGGTACTTCCAATCCATAAAATTCCTGGATGATCCAGTAATAATATTCTAAAATCCCTTGAATGGTATCAATATAAAAACTGTTCTTGGTCTGCTCCTAGTAAAAAACATCACCAACATTTATAAGTCAATAGATATGCCTTCTTATAAAATGATTTAACCTAATAAGTGAACATAATCAATCCATAACTGAAAATTATATATCATGGAATTTTGTAGATTCAAGATCAATGTACATAAGATGATGACTCGATGTTGGGAATGATCTTCATAAGTCTTGGGGTAAAGAAATATGTTATCCAAACGAAACTACCAAATATCTATATTGGTGTGAATGGTATATTATATTCATCATGTACATAAAAACCTTTGGTACATTCTCTAAAGCTAATGACATTAAAAGAAACTCATAAATATATAACATCATTAAAAACTATTCCTCGGTATATCGGATGTTAAAAATTTGAAAAAATTATACCATGACCAAAATTTTTTCAAAGTGATAACACAAATTCTTAATTACTTGTAAAATAGATCATAAATATTTTTATGATAATATCGATACATTACTTTCATATGGATGTTTTTTTCTAATCTAATCACAACAGTAATCTTCTACCAATCTCCATTTCAAACAACACTAGAGAACCAAAAAGTGATGTACTCAGATATAAAAATTTATTTTCCTCCACATCCATTAGTTGTGAAATAATTTCATTTATCACTACATGTTCCATTATATATTGTGGAATAAGCCTTGATCCTCCCATGGAAGGATATAAATATTATCTTACACATCTCTCTCATGTGGAAAACTATAGAAGTCTTTAGAAAATACATAATGAAACCATTCAACTATATGGTGGAAAGACATATTTCTATTCACCTCTCTCATCCAAAAATATATTATAAATATCAGTTGTGTTCCCCCCATTTGTTGATTAATGGTATATTCTTAGTAATCCTAGATATACCACTCTCCATGGTGAATGTAATTTTCATCCTTAGGAGTTGTAAATTTCACCCTCTTCATGTAACAATTTTTTTCATCATGGTATGTTACCAAATAGTCTATACCTAAAATTAGGATGAACTATGACTTTTCAAGAACATATACATCTCATATAAAATTATACTCACTAACATCAATATGAAGTCTATCTCACAAGAAGAAATATCTAAACCTTATAACTATTGGTGTATCTATCATCCTCACCATATTGCCATGAACAACATCGATGTTAAAAAAATAAAAAATATTCATCAATAAAATAATAAGGGGAATTTTTTTTATAAGGTCAATGATAATGTAAGAGCTATAACCATACTATAAGTGTAGGCTTAATGTCTTGTAACTTACCCTCCCCTCTTTCTTGTGATGTATTTTATGATCCATTAGACATACCATTCTACCTATATGGGTTCACCTTTCCGAAAGCACAATTTCCACTACCTCTACCATGTTGTCCAATATAACACCAACTACCAGACATATATAGTGAGAAAGATCCCATTTACATAGTCTATTTTGGTCAATATCCTCTATCAATACACATATGTTTCAGGTTTCTTCACAACTTATTTAGCTGTCCCATCATGATGAAGATCATCACTAAAAATATGGTAATGGATAATATTTATGATAGTGGCATGGGTTGTGATGACCCTTTTTTATCTATGGAAATTCCCATCGTATAATTATGTCATATAAAAATTGGAAATCACAACATAATGAACTACTAAATAATATATGACCATTAAACATAATATTGTATCATCTGTGATTAAATTTTGAAAATTAGGCATACACGGTTGTTATCAGAATGATGTTTAGAGTCTTATAATGAAAAACATAATTAATAATGTATAGTAACCAACACTTATGAATACAATTGGTTCCCATATGAATAGTAATATGACAATTATGAATAGTATATCATCAAAAAAAAGTAACTGCACCCATGAATTTATAAATAAAATGTTGGCATCTTATAAGTTATAATGCGACCATTGTAAAAGAATAGGTATTTTTAAAAGTGAAAATTATTTTACTAATATTAAATAGTTAATATAAAATAATGATCATTTTCCTAAAATCTATTCATAAATTATCATTTTTATGTCTACAAGTTTTATGTTAATTTTATAAGACCTTATATAATTATTTGAAACATTATAAAATTGGTTATATTTTAAAATTATATATTTTTCAACTAAATTATGAGCTCAATTAAAAATTAAATATCATATTTTATGAAAACTATTTTTGAAAAATAGATTTCATTTTTAGATTCTACACGTTGAAAAATAGTTTGGGTGAATTTTTGGTATTTTCTTAAAATACATGAATTTTTAATGATAATGATATACAACAATTTTCCATGTACATATATTATTAGATAAATGGACTTTTTCTAGCATCGTCGATCATATAATAAACCTTGGTTCGAAATTAAAATTACATATAACTATTTTTGGTCATTGAATCCTCATTATTTCTTGTCTTGATAGACATTAATAAACTATGTAATTGAATATTAAGAAAAAACACTTATCCTCCAATATAAATACCACCCATCCTTACATCTTCTCTTAACTCATCTGAATGCATGTTACTTGCCTAAAATTTTCCCAAATATCTCCCCAATCTCCTGACACATGTCCAAAATACCATTGTCTCTTCAGAAGAAAAATTCATCTCCCCTTAAGAGGCTCTCAACGAAGTCATATTCAAGTGATAATTTCCTCATTTCAATTATTTTACATTATTTCCAAGTTAATTTGTTTTCTAATATATCTATACCATTCCTCATCTGTATGTTCTGAAAAATATTGTACCGTAAATGTACTAGAATTTATTTATCATAATGGAATACATTATTTTCACCTCTCATTTACTCATCTTTTATACTAGTAGTGAAGACACCATATGAGATGTGTTAATTTTTCAACATTCATGGATGCTCTGTTATAAATTTCATTTAAAAACTTCTATTCTGGTCCTAAAACCATTTTGGTTATGGTTGAATTAGATTATTAAGTAATATATTTTTTGTAACGTGTTACGATATTTGTGTAAACATGCTATTAATTTATATTTTAGAATGAGTTTGTGGGGATAAAAACCCGCCAATAAACACAAAAGGTTATCACTAATGTTTTATAAAATCATTCAACATCACTCCAAGTAATGACATTAAATATATAACCATGTAACCATATATATTTTCAATAAAAAAATATTACTCCAATTCTAGACAACCATCCCCATTTAACATGATTCCCCCCATATATAAAATTAAACCGACACTAAAACAATGAAAAAATAGACCTAAACAATGAAATCGAACAACATAACCTATCAAAAAAAATTTAAATGAAATTAAAAATGTTATAATAAATATTAAACATATTGAATAGGTTAATTAATTTTTCACAAATTTACATAGTTTTAATATTCAGGTCGTTATGATCATTCGATGAACACCAACATACATATGGTAAGAGGTCCTCTCTATTCCACTTTTATTCAACAATGTCTTCTATGTTATGAAATCTTATGTGTAATATGAAATTATTCGGAATGATATCTATAACAGAACATATTATACAATTAGATATTACTTAAACATTGAATAATAATTCTTATATAACATTACATGGCCACACCAGGAACATATTGGTTTAGTGCCATTAGAAACATGAAAACATACACTTCTTCTTAATAAAAAATATTCATTTTCTCCAACACATTTCATCAAAACAAGAATAATTTTAGACATATCATAAATAATACTCGTATTCATGACATGGGTAAAGGAATCTTATAAATGTGTGATCGGAAATTCTCATTAATGTTAAAAATGTCAATAACCATCATATTATAATTATAAAAACATAACATTTGAAAATATTATACTACATCTAAATGATCAGAATAACATGTCATGGTATAAGTCTTAAAAGTGCTATTTAGAAATAGTAGAAATAACATAATTCATGAATGTTCGTGTAATACATAGATAAGCATAGAAAATTATTTCTTATTAGTCAAGTATCATCCCCAAGAACATCATAGAGGACAAAGTCCACTATTGAACTGAATTCTCTCTTCATTCCAGCCATGTTTTACCAAACCGGATTTACATGTTGTTTCTATTATGTATATCTCATTTGATAAAAATTATTACCCAATGCATTTTAGGGATAATAGGTCACACCCATATCATAATGAATTTTTTTTATGTGTTCCACAATAACATAAATCATTTATCATAACATAACCCATGAAATAAATAGGGTTTCTTAAACATAATTCCATCATAATCCATTTAAAATAAATTGATTTTATGAAAATAATTACATCATAATCACAAAAAATTATAATCATAGGGACATAAAAGAAACCTATGTGATCATGGAAGGAAAATAATTTTTATAAAATAGATGAACATAATTCTTGAAGAAAATATCCTTTCATTATCAAAAATGTTTTCTTTTCCAAAAATTCCAAGAAATTTAAAACAAACTAATTTAATTGATAATAATCTTGAAATAATTTAGAGGAATATTCATGGAAATAAGATGTATTGAAATTGTAAAAAATCATTCATTGTATATAAGTATAAAAAACATTCTCCTTGAATTTTTACTAGAAATATTTTAAAGTACCCCATATCGAATAACGACAAAAGATCCAATCACCCCATTTATTAAAAATTTACCAAATGATAAAAAAAATTAAATAATTTTAGAATAATATAAATAATAATACATATTTATGAAACCTGGATCTGTATAATAAATATACACAAATTAATAGATACATATAAACAATCTTAGAAATAATGAGATTTTAAAATTATCACATACCTTTGGTTCGATTTCATTAGTATGGATCAAAACGTCTTAAATAATGATTTAAATTATGTTATTGACTAATTATAAATTTATTATCATATTTATTGTATCATATGTGATTATATTGTAATTGTTTTGTGAGAAACATTTCATTAACACTAGTTATTTGAAATATTAATTGTTTTATGTTCTTATGAATGATTTGTCTGATAAAATAATGTTATACTTCTTTGGATATAGTTAAATAATTTACAAAATTATATTTTGAAAATATATATAATATAAATTAATTAAATTTATGTATATACTTATGGTTTAATGATAATCATGTTGAATGATTCCCATTATATCATCGATATGATAGGCCATACGAACGCATGAGCGATGATATCACTCCCAAAATTGATGAATGGAACTGAAAGGGATGGTGTATAATGTTTCAGAATTATTATTATGTTATAATAATCATATATTGTTATTATTTACATCAATATACCCATAAATGTAAGGTGGTTTTGAAAAAAAGATGACACCACAATGTGGAGATGATATATCATATGCACACAAACACAATTATTTTGTTTTTCATATGATTGATAGAAGGTGAAATATGGTTGTTTGATATTTATTATAAAATATAAGTATATGAGTGAAACTTATTTTATTAGATTATAATGAATCAACTATGTAATAGGATGCGGAATAAGAAATAAGATTGAAAACAATCAGTAGAAGAGATTACCACCTCCTCAACTTGTTTCCTCTAAATCTAATCATAGAGCACTAGAGTTGGTATTTGAATATTAAAAGAACCTCTAGAATGAACATATGAATGTTGATAAGGAAAAAAAGTAGGGTAACAATTAGAATGAATATTAAAAATTATGTGAATAGGTGAGGTATGAGGTTACCTTTTATAATTGATGTGAGGAAATATTTTGGAAACTCCATAAATAAAAATTTATAATAAAATAAAAAACTACCCAAAACCTTAAAAATGTCCCAGTTTTGAATATGATAGTATATAAGGTTTTAATATCATCAACCAATATGTTTTGGATATAAAGTCCCAGAAATTCCATGGATTTTTTTTTTCATAAATACTTGGGAATTATAAGAGTCCGCGAAAACTGATGGCGCATTATTCTGTGGCCCGGTGTGCCCGCAATAAATTTTGGATGTTTTGTTCAGGTATGTTTAGTAAACGTATGAGAGGGTTTTTATAACATTTGGACCAGTGCTTGGAATTGAAATCATAGGGCACTGTTGAACTCGTAGTGCCGTTATTCGCCTATGGAGACTTTCACCTCGACAGCAGTCGGTTGTGAAAAAAAAGATAGTTTTTGGGTTTTTAGAGAATGTTTTATATTAAAATAATGTCTGTATAATTCTTTTTATTCATTGGTTAAAACCTCCACTTGGATGTTTGGAGTTGGAGTTGGGGCCCTCCCGAGGTCTAAACACCTCTTCTTGTCTAATATAGTGGGGACCACTTGAGGTTAAAACATCCATAACTCCCCATTAACTGGGGAGAATCCTATTCAGTTCCCCACTATATGGTTCCAAATGCACTCCTTTACATAATTGAGCATCAATTAATTAATTTGAATCTTTTTTAATAGTGTGCCAATGATTAAATAAAAGGTAAATATAATCTATTAATTTGGGTTGGCATTTATAGTTTGGGTAGATCTTGGGAGAGGGGAGAACTTGGGAGAAGGCTCTTAGTGAATAAGGTGTTCCACCAACTATGAACGCTTCAACCGATGAAGAACATCGACCTCAATTCTGGCTTCCACGTCCTTCCTCGGAACCACCTCAACGTAGGACACATTAATCTACAACAAATCGACATCATTCTTTCTGTGACATCATTAACGATCTACGAACAAAGTTAGGGGTACAAGATTTATTAATTTTTGCATGTTATTCATTTTCCATCGAGGATTATAATTCAACGACACATGATATCACATTAATGCGGAGGGTGAGGGACAAACAAACACGGCCCGAACCCTACGCCTTCATTGTCATATTTAATGATAAATATGACATGAGACTGGAATGATCAATTCTCGTCAACTATGATTGGGGAACGAAGGAGACATTACTAGTAATGAATTTCTACTTCTGAAATGAGAAACAGGCCACCAGAACTCATCCGGTGACCCGTGGAATGTTCGCTGATGCATGGAGCAACAACCATCACCGCATGGAGGGAAGCGGCAAAACCACACCACCGGATGAGTAACCAGAAGATGACGGGTTGCGGTGGTGTAGTGACAGCCGGCACAAGAATGGCCTGGATGAAAACAGGTTTCCCGAGCGACCAGGTCACCGTTGAAGGCACGACACAACTGCACCGCACAGTGGAGAAAAATGTGGGCCACGGCCTCCTGGCTTTGGTGGTGCAACGACGGCCGTACAAGGCCATCCTCAAGGAATACCAGTGGCCTCAGCCATCCAGTTTCCAAAGGAGGAGTGGCAAAACTGCACCGTGTGAAAGGAGGATGGCCACTCAATCATTCGGGAGGAGCGGGACCCGTCGCCGGGTCCTGCGTGACGTGGGAACGGTGCCACATGGGTCCGGTTTGACTTCCACCCCAATGGCTAAGCCGTTATGGATTTCCAGGTGGCATGGCCTCCCCCTGAACGAAGTTAAGGCAGAACCCATGGGCCGCCAGCCCGGATGCAGTGTGGGCCAGTCCGCCCTCACAGGCCAGGTCGGACCCACTGAGAGGGTCGGACACTACAGATTGGGTCGGATCGGGTCGGTCCGACTGGGCCGGACTGGACTCATACCAGTTTGGCATATTTCCTCTTTTTCCCATAATTTGAGCTACGTGTTTCTAATTGATGAACCTTCTATAGTGATGGATACCTTAGAGGAATATGGTTCTTTTGGAATATCCCACTCGAGGTTTGGACATAGTTGGGGTTTGGCTGGGTTGGATCGAACGTAAATCCAACCGTTCCCTCGGAACAGAAATGCCAATAACTATCACACCGAGAATCTGATTGACACACTGTCTATCGCATTGACCTTATTATTGAAAGACATATCTTTTGGATACATACACATGGGGCATAATTTCAATTGATGCATCTAAACTTGGCTTGAGGAGTGGACCCTCACAGAATCAAGCATGATTTGTGCGGAACCCTGTGGTTGGTTGTGCACTGATGACATTTTCTGTATCTGGTGTGGGTTCTACAGCACTGACAAATGTTCCTAGATCATGTGTGGGTTTGAAATCACTGACGAATATTCCTCGATCATGTGTGGGTTTGACAGCTTCAAAGACTATTCATGGATCGTGTGTGTGTTCTACAATTTTGTTTACTGTTCTTGGATCTTGTGTGGGTTCGACAGTTCTGATTTCTGTTCTAGGATCCTGTGTGGGTTCGATAGAATATATGACTTCAGGGATACATCTGATAATATCTATCTCTCTACATAATTTTTATTCCTATTTTAGATGAGTCAGTAACATTGTGTTTTCCTCATGATTGAGATTGATTACTTGAGAACATAGTTATCTATATAGGAATATACATATGAATGATTATTTGTGGATTTCATACTCTAAGGTTTATCCATGGTGGATTTTGAGAGACCTTGAGGGTCACGAGGTCCCTACTGAGTATCGTTATACTCACCCCTTCATGGGCGATGCTCACACCTCATTGTGATGGATGTAGATGAAAGACATCACTGACTGAGGCTGAGTGTACTAGGACTGGACGGTTCCCGGAGATGGACCTCACGAAGACTCGGTACCCATAGGATACTGATGGACGTGGAGCACAGAGGAGGATATCTGTACCTACCCTTCAAGAAGGATTCATCGTGGATGATCTAGGAGTTTCTTTCCATCTTTCTGTTGTTTGTCCATTTTCAGTTGTACTTGTACTTTACTGTTGGGCTTGTATTTTCGGCCCCTTTACTTTTTAGCACTCTCGTGTTATAACGTTTTTCATAGTGTTTTGTATCCAGGTATGTTCTATATTGTGAGTGTGTTTATAGTTATAATGGCAATGCATTTTCAGATTTAGAGAATTACACTATTGGTGTTAGTCGACAGCCCCTAACCTATGGAATGTGGGTTTGGGGTAGTCACGGCATGGGCCTCGGGGGACGAGTCATGAAAAATTGGTATCAGAGGAGTTGGTTCTACCACCGATCATAGGACCCTAATATTTTCTTTTATGAAATAGTGTTATGGGTACTAAGTTTGGATTTCAGTTCAGGGAGTCCAGTGTTTGTGTGGTGGACAACGTATCCATACACCAGG
This sequence comes from Viscum album, assembly GCA_963277665.1. Classification (NCBI taxonomy): domain Eukaryota; kingdom Viridiplantae; phylum Streptophyta; class Magnoliopsida; order Santalales; family Viscaceae; genus Viscum; species Viscum album. Next base: position 276,698,216 of record OY728133.1, read on the forward strand.
ACCCTGGCATTGGATTTCCAACTCAGTGCAAGAAAACACTGATTCCATGTATGTTTCAACAGTTTTATTTATGATATCTTTGACGCAGCTCACTAGGTATAACATATTGACCATGGTGGACCTCTTACAATATAGGATTCCTCCACAGAGACAGCTAGCCAGGGTTTTAGGCTTTTTACGAGATGGCAGCCCACCGAGCGATGAGGTCCCGTGCAGGGACCTAGCACAACGGAGGCACCAGCGGTACCACTACCCATTAGGCCACCAATTGCACTGGCCTCAACAACATAGAGTGCACTCCACCTGAGCGCATTTCATGAGTTTCAGCGCAAGTGGCCACCCAGGTTCAAGGTAGATATGGACCATAATGCATTTGAGGATTGGATGGAGGTTTTGGTGAGAGTATTCATACTAGTATAGACACCAGTAGACCTTATGGTGATCCTTGCCCTGTTTCTCCTTCAGGCAGCAACATGAAGATGGTGGAACCTGATGCTCTAGGTGCATAATGAGGTAACTCTTCTCTCGGCTGACTTTGAATGCCTGTTTCAGGTAGAGTTTTTCTAAGCCACCCTATGTGTGGTGCGAATACATGAGCAACTGCATCTACAATAGAGTAGAATGATGGTGGAAGATACTCAGAAAGGTTCACCGAACCCTCACTCTACTCCACAAATATGGTACTGGAACCATTCTCTATGGCCCGGTACATCGAGAAGGGGTCCAAAAAAGAGATCAAGGCTTCTATAATCTCCATCAACATCCCAACGCAGGAAAGGGTGTTAGAGTGAGACCTCTTAGTGGAGAGTTTTTTTGTTTAGTAGTCACCAGCAGTGAGACCCACCACTGGGCGTCACGTGGATGAGACATCTAAAGCTGGCAGCAGATAGTGGTAGAAAATGATCATGATGACTATACCATCTGGTGGATGACCTGAGGACACGAGTTTGGTTGTGAGAGGCACACAAGACAGAACCAATCATTTATGTAACCGGAAGTGTATCAAATGCGGCGGCCAAAGTCAAATTGATCATGACTGTCCGACCCACCATTCAGATTATCACTAGACAGTTGAAGAACCCCCCACGCAGAGGTAGAGGTTCAATCGAGGCAATCCGTAGGGAGCATGCAGACGTGCCAGAGGATCTAGTCATGCAGATGACAGAGGAAAATGTTTCGAGGTGTTACCTCCACCACCACTAGGAGGTCCACACTGACCATTGGGGGGAGTTGGACATGGGAGAGATCAGCTCCAGGCAGTTGAGGCTTTCTATCATGGACATCTGGAGATGATTCAAGGTACGGTCTATGTCAAATAGACCATAGTTGCAGTTCTTAGAGATACAAGGGCCTGTCACTCTTTCATTACCACTGCCCTCGTTCAGAGGTTGGAGATTCTGATGGGGTCATTGGCTCGATCCTTACGGACAAAGACTCATATAGGAGAAAACATGACGATTATGCACTAGGCCAGGTAGTGTCAGCATACTCTAAGAGGAAAGTGCTTCGGCTGGGATCTTCTCATAGTGGCGTCGAGGCCTTACGAAGTCATCTTAGTTATGGAATAGTTATCTAAATTCCATTCTCATATCGACTGTATTGGGTGAAAAGTGTGGTGTGTCCGCATGGATATGACCATGTTTACCTTCCCCAATCAGAAGGGATCCTTTGCAGCACTGAACGGACATAGTCGAAGGAGGGTGCAGCCGATCACTCATCAGTTGGTCTGCCTTACCCTCAGAGGATTAGATGTGGAGATTCTGAACTATCCTATAGTGGTGGACTAGTATGTGAATTTTTTCCCTGATGATATCCCATATCTACCTTCTAGTAGATATATGTAATTCTACATTTACCTGTAACATTGGGTGAGACTGATTACTACACCATCAAATTGGATAGCTACCATTGAGCTTTGTGAGCTACGTGTACAACTGAAGGACTTGGAGGGGAAGGGATTCATCTAGCCCAGTGTTTCTCCCTCGGTAGCTCCGATTCTATTCTCTAAAAAGGTGGATGGGATTAATGGATTTGTGTCGAATACCGTCACCTAAACCTGGTGACCATGAAGAACATGTACCCACTCTCAAGGATTGATAACCTCGTTGATCAGTTGAAGGGAGAACTGTGGTTCTTGAAGAGAGACCTCAGATCAGGCTATCACCAGCTCATGGTTTGAGATGAGGATGTGTAGAAGATGACATTCAGGTGTCGCTATGGCAACTATGAGTTCTTGGTTAGGGATTTCGGTGTAAATAACACATTATTAGTGTTCATGTGACTCATGAACAATTTCATCCAGCCGTACCTGGATCTCTTTGTTGTTTCCATCAACGACGACATTCAGAACTACTCGAATAATGACGAGGAGCATGCCTAGTATTTTCAGGTAGTTATGGACACACTCTAAGAGAACTAGCATTATGTTAAGCTCTCAATGTTCCAGTTTTGGATCCCAAAGGTTCATTTTCTGAGACATGTCATCTCAAATGCTGGAGTTGCAGTGGATCTAGCAAAGATTGAGGCAGTACTTTCTTGGGATCCACCCCAGAGTGTGACAGAGGTACAAAGTTTCCTGTGTTTGGATAGTTACTACTGGTGGATATTTCCAGACTTATCCAGATTTGCAGCACCACTATTATGCTTGATGAAGAAGGGGAAACCCTTGGTTGGGTTGGAGAGATTATAGCAGGGCTTTCGGGAGAAGATGAAGAGGCTGACTGGTGTCCACATCTTGAGCCTTTCAGATGAAGGTGTTGGGTACGTATTCTACTATGACACATCAACTACTAGACTCAGGTGTGACTAGATGTAGGAGTGAGCAGTGATCATGTATGGTATCAGTAGTTGAGACATCACGAGAAGAACTACTCTACCCATGACCTAGAGTTATCAGTAGTGGTCTTCTCCTTTAAAATGTGGCGACACTATCTAAAGGGTGTGCATTTTATTGTGTACTCTGAGCACAAGAGTCTCAAGATATATTCTTTCATAAGGACCTTAACATGAGACAACGACGTTGAATTGAGTTCCTATCAGATTATAACTTTGACATAGTATATACTCCTAGTAAGGGTAACGTTGTTTCGAATGCGCTGAAGTGGATATCTGGTATACAGATGCTAGGTGTGGTAATGGAGCAACATTTGACTTTGTAGTTATCCATTGTGGATAGAGATAGAGCATCTTTTCTTTAGTCTCTTACAGTCACTCCCCCACTTCGTCAGCGTGTCAGGGAGGCACAACATGGGGATGCTAACTGTGAGACACGACGTGCTCAGATATCCATAGGGAAGGAGCCGGATGGATTTTTTGAAGCTGGGGAGCACATCATCCTCTTGAGAGAACATACTATGGTACCAGTGTCACTTTAGGAGGAAGTGTTGAGGTCGTTCCACACGTCCCCTATTTAGGTACATCCAAGAGTGTAAAATATGTACCAGAACCTTCAAAGACAGCACCGGAGGCCAGGTATGATGAAGGTAGCATCAAAGTTTGTCACTTGGTGCCTCACTTGTCAGCTCGTTAAGGCAGAGCACCAGGTACCATCATGCTTGGTTCAGCCTTTAGAGGTCCCATAGTGGATGTGGTATGAGATATTCATGGACTTCGTGACAGGACCTCCACGTAAATCTAGGGTTCACGATTCGATTTGTGTGATTGTTGATCAAATCACCAATTTGGCCCGCATCCTACCGATCAGAGAGCAGAGTTCAGTAGAGAGATATGGACACCTCTATGTGCAGACGATTGTGAGGCTACATGGAGTACATTAATTTATTTTCTTCGATCATGAAACACGGTTTACTTCCCGGTTATGGAAGGGTTTATAGGAGGCCTTCAGGACACAAATTCCTATGGGAACCACCTTCCACCTTTAAACAGATGTTCAGACATAAAAGACTATTCATACCCTTATGGAAAGTTTGTGTGCTTGTGTCCTCGACTTCAGTCACCACTGGATGATCACATACCATTGGGGGAGTTTGCATACAACAACAGTTATCACTGCACCATTGGGTTGACACCTTTTGAGGTGTTTTACGGGTGACCATAGAGATCACCCTTATGCTGGACTAACACTAGGGAGTCAGCACTAGTGGGACCATAGATGGCATGAGATTCCATGGAGAAGGTGAAAATTTTTCAGGAGTGGATGAAGACTACATAGATCATACAGAAGTCATATGCCAATAGAATATTGAGACATCTGGAGTTCAAGTATGGAGACTATGTTTCTGACAGGTCTCACCTCTATGAGGTTTATGGAGATTTGGCAGAGGCAGAAAGTAATTTCTGAGATTCATCAGAACATTCCAGGTCCTCAATAGAGTAGGGGAGGTAGAATACCTCCTGGATCCTCAACCTTAGTTGTATTGGGTGTGTGACGTCTTCCACATATCTCAGCTGAGGAGATACATGCATGACCCTTCCCACATCATCGACAATGGAAAGCTGGATGTCGATGATGGGTAGACATTTATGGCGGTTCTGGTGGAGATTTATGATGGATAGTATTAGACCCTATGTGGATGATAAATACCTCTAGTGCATCTTTTCTGGAAGCACGGGAACCTCTAGGAGGGAACATGGGAGCGGGAGGCTCAAATTCATGCTCAGTTCCCCAACTTGTTCCATTAGTTAGAGTTTTATATTAAGGGGATATAATGACCTGAGTTGGGGAGAATGTAATGACCCGGATATTCCATGGAATTTCTTTAAATACTTTTTAATTTTACGAGCCCGTGAAAACTGACGATGCGTGATTCTGAGGCCTGGTGTGCCCAGAATCAATTTCTAAAGTTTTTATCTGGTACTTTCAGTAAATGTATGAGCGGTTTTTATTAGTTTTGAACTACTGCTCAGAATTGAAATCGGAGGGCACCGTTGAACTCGCAGATTCGGTATTCTCTTAGGGATACTTTCTCTTTGACGGTAGTTGATAGAGAATTAAAGATAGTTTTGCAGTGTTTAGATATTTTTTAAAATAAAAATAAAGTTTGTGGATTTATTGTTATTTGTTGGTTAAAATATCCACTAGGAAGTTGGGAGTTTAAGGTCGGAACCACCTGAGATCTAAACACCACTTGTTGTTTAATGTGGTGGGGACCTCCTGAGTTAAAACCTATTCAACTCCACATTATGTGGGGAGAAAGCTATTGATCTCCCCACTATATGGTTCCAAATCCACTACATTAATTAATCTAGAATCTATTAATTAATTGGAATCTTTTTGAATTATCTGCCAATGATTAAATAATAGGTAAAGATAATCTATTATTTTAGGTTAGCAATGGTGTTTTGGGAGGAACTTGTGAGAGGGGATAACTTGGGAGAATTCTACCAGCGAAAAACGTGTTCCACTGACGAAGAACGCTCCAACCAATGAAGAACGTCAACCTCGATTCCAACATCGACATCCTTCCTCGGAACATCCTCAGTGTACGACACGTTCTTCTACAACGAATGTACATCCAACTTTCCGTGACTTCATCAATGATCAATGAACGATGGTAGGGGTACAAGATTTGTTATTTGTTACATGTTCTTTATTTCCCATCAAGGATTATAATTTGATTCCCAATGATATCACTGTAACGCAGAGGGTTTGGGATGAACCAACATGCCCCCCCCCCGCCTTCTTTTTGGAATTTGACGCTAAATGCGGCATGAGATCAGAATGAGTGATTCTAATATAATTCATTTTGGATCGATGATTACATACCAAGGAATATGTGGCTACTTTTGGAATGAAAAACGGGCCACCAGAACTTGTCCAGTGACCCAGGGAATGTTTGCCGATAGATGGGGATACAACCATCATCACATTGAAGGTAGCAGTGCAACCATACCACCGGAAGAGTAACCTGCGGCTAACGGGACGTGGTGTTGCAGCGGCGGCCGTCACAAGCCCTTCCGTGAATAAAACCGGTGGCTCATGTCGCCAGGTCACTAGAGAAGGTGCGACGAAACTGTGCCATGCTGTGTTTCAAAACGAGGGTCGTGGAGGAGATGCGGCGGCGGATGCAAGGCAAGCCGCAAGGAAGAATGGCGGCCCAAGCCACTGGGTTGCGTGAGGAGGCGCGACACAGCTACTGTGCGCGGGATGCCGTTGGCTGCTCGGCCAGCTGGGAGGATCAGGACCCATCGCTGGGTCCTGTGTGATGTGGAATTGCGCCACGTGGCACCAGTTTGACATCTACTCGAACGGCTAAGCTGTTCGGGATTTGCAGGGGTGTGAGATCCCCCAGGATGCGACTAGGGTGGACCTCACATGCATCCATCCAGACCCAGCATGGGCCAGATCCATCACAGGCTAAGCTGCTAAAATGGGCAGGGCCACCCCCATGGGCCTTGTCAGATCCAGGGACATGGTCGGTCCAACTGGGTCAGACCAGACACAGACCCATTTGACATGTTTCTTCTCATTTTCCCATAACATGAGCATAGGGTGCCTGATTGAGGAAACATCTACCGCTACATAAACCTTAGAGGAAGAAGGTTCTTTTGGTATACCCCACTCATGGTTTGGGCATAGTTGGGGTATGTCCCGGTTTGATCAAACCTAAATCCAACCGGGCCCTCGGAACAGAAATGCCAATAACTGTCAGACTGAGCATCCGTTTGACGCACCATTTTTCACGTTGAGTTTCTTATGGAAAGACTGATCTTTTTGAAACATCAACTTGGGGATTTGTGGAAGTTGATGTATCTACACATGGCATGAGGTGAGGACCCTCCTAGAATCAAGAATGATTTGTGCGGAACCTTGTGGCTGGTTGTGCACTGACAACTGTTCCTGGAATCTATGTCTGTTCGATAGCACTAACGACTATTCCTGGATCACATGTGGGTTTGACAACACTAAAAACTATTCATGGATCCTGTGTGGGCTTGAAAGCTTCAACGACTATTCCTGGATCTTGTGTTGGTTCGACAGATCTGTTTACTATTCGTAGATCCATTGTGGGTTCGAAAGTTATGATTTCAGTTCCAGGATCCATTGTTGGATTGATAGAATACATGATTTAGTGGCTACATATAATCAAATCTATCTGTCTACATATGTTGTATACCGATGTAAGGCGAGTCAACAACTTTTTTTTCCTCATGATTGAGATGGATTACTTGATAACTAAGGTATATGTATGGGCATATATCTATGTAGGGATATCAGTTGATTTCATACACTTTGGTTTATCCTTGGTGGATTTTGAGAGACCTTGAAGGTCTCGGGGTCCCTACTATGAATCATTATAATCACCCCTACACAGGCTAAGCCCGCACATCATTGTGTTGGATACAGATGACAGACAACCCTGACCGAGGATGAGTGTACAAGGACTGGATGGTGCTCGGAGGTAGACCTCATGACGATTCGGTACCCTACAGAAACTGACAGACGTGGAGTACTAAAGAGGATATCTGTACCGACACATCAGGTAAGATCCGTGGTGGATGATCCAGAAGATGCTTTTCATCTTTCATTTGTTTTTCCCTTTTCAGTTGTACTTTTACTTTACAGTTGGGCTTGTATTTCTGGCCCCTTAACTTTTTAGCACTCTCTTGTTATACAGTTTCGCTTAGTGTTTTGTATCCAGTTGTGTGCTCTATTGTGTATGTGATTACTGTTATAAAGGCAATGCCTTCCTAGATTTAGGGAATTATGCCATTGGTGCTAGTCTCTAGCACCTAGCCTATGAATGCGGGCTTGGGGTAGTCACAGCATGAGCCCTAGGGGATGGGTCGTGACATTGGACATGTTATTTTGTCAATTTAAACCATATAATTTTAAAAAACACCAAGATATTCTATTTAATTTTAATTGTGGTAATAACATTCTAATTATTTTATGGTTATAAATATTTATTTATATGGTATTCATTGACCATAAGTGGGTATTTCATGAAATTTTAGACTTTATAATTATAACATTGTAATTTTTAAATATTTTATTTATTATTAAATAATTTTATAAATTTTTATTTTTAAAAAATATCAATAGTTTGAATTTTGGTCATATTCATTCATTTGAATGTAAATAATATTCATATCGAAAATAAATTCGAACCAAAATATTTAATACACATATAAATCGACTTATTACCCTGAAAAAATTGCGATGAAAATTAAATAGTTCTTATGATATTTCTATTTCTATTTTTAATACCAGTTTTTGATATTTACATTAATAAAATAATGTCTACATCACTAATGTGTAATCATGAATTGTAATTATATAATATTTTAAAATTATAAATAATTATATACAACATAGGAATTTTTTATATTTTTATATAGTATATATTTTCTTTGTTAGCTACTAGTTATAAATATTTTTAAATTAATATAAATATATTAAATTAGATTTTGACTTTTTTCACTTTCATTAGTTCATATTATATTCATGTCATATTCATAGGCATGTGGCCAGTATGTTATTCCATTAAGAACAATAAATTATAATGGTTAAATTTGTTCATCAAAAAAAGAATTTTATAGTTGTAATGGTAATTTTTGAAATACTATTTTTACCATTAATTAAGTTATTTACCATTAAAATAAAAATAATATCCAATGTTACAATTCATAATTCCCAAAATTAAATGATTTTTATTAACATATTTTAGACCTACTGAAAAAAATGTGGAATACATTTTTAAAAATTCCAATAAAAAAATATTTAAAAAAATATTTAAAATTAATCCCACTTTTCAAATGAGAATACGAGTACTAGAGGTAAAAATATTTCAATAGATAGAAATGTTTTTATATAATAACACAATATAAAATTAATTTCAATGACCTAAATTATAATAAATGATTCAAATATATTCTATTTATAGTTTTAACACATTAAATAATATAATTTAACCATATAATTTATTTCAATGTTAAAAAGTTATTTTCTATTAAAATTTAGTGCATGGTAACTATTCATCCAAAAATAAATGATATTTGGAATATTTGATAAATTCATCTAATGTAAATTGTATACCCCTTTTAAAAATAACATGTTTATTTTTTCATATAAAAATTATTAATGTGTCAAAATTTTAATAGAAAAGGTTTTCTCCATTCAAGTGTGTAAAATTAAACTCTTCAAAAATATGTTTTTATACAAAAAATAGAAATTTATTCATACCCTATGACTAAAATATCCATTTGATAGATATGAAAATTATTTTATTAAATATATAACAAATATAAGTCAAATTAATTTCATTAAAAAAATTAATTCACACAAAATTACAAATATCTAATTGATTTACATATTTCATAAATAATTGACTGCTAATGAATTCACAATGAAACATCAGAAGTTAGTTATAATTATTCCCTATAACCTAATGGTTAGTCTATAATAGTAATTTAATAATATGTAAATATCACCGTTCTTTTAAACTCTCTATTTTCTGCAAAGAAATATACTGATGAATAAAATTCGTTTAAAGAAAATATTTCCTAAAAACATCTAGGTGTAACATTCTACTCTCCTCAAACTGAATATTCCCTTAAAATTCATCACTTGGAAACAAACAGATCAGGATACCTCTCCCTCGTAATATGCTCATGATCCCAGGTATCTTTTTAAAATTGGAGGTTCTTCCATAAATATTTAATGAAGATAGTGGTATTGTTTTGTAAAACTTTTGTACTACAATCCTGAATCACTATTGGTTGTTCTTCATAAAGAATGATCTTACCCCAATGGTTTGATTTATGAGCTTAGCACATGGGATGGATTAGGTATATAATTTCTTAGGAGAGATACATAGATCACATCATTAACATGAGGGAGATCTAATGGATGCACTATTCGGTACACTACCTTACCAACACAATCCATATTTTCATAAGGAACAATATACTTAGGGCTGACCTTTCTCATCTTTCAAAATATCTTTAATATCATCCAGGGAGATATTATTAAGAACACCTTATCACCCACTTCGAACTCTAGGTATTTTTTTCAGTTGTCAGCATAAAATTTTGTTCGATTCTGAGTTTCTGTTATGTTTTGTAGAATATATCTAACCTTTTCCCCCAATTCATCAACAAGAAAAGGTCTCAATTACTTTATTTCACCAAATTCATCTCGTAAAGTTAGAGTTCTATAATTTTTTTCCATAGAGGGCCTCCTAAGGAGAAATCTGAATACTGTAGTAAAATCTGTTATCATATAAAAATTACACCAATGTTAGATGTCAGTCCACACCACCATTGAAATCCACTGTTTAGGCTCTCAAAATGTTTTATAGATGTTAATTTGTTCTCTCATATTGACCATATTCATGAGGCTAATAAGCAGTGCTAAAACACAACTCTATATCTGGAGCATGCAGAGGAATTTCTTAGAACATCAAGGTAATCTTCGGATCCAGATCAGATATAGTTGAAAGTGGTAATCCCTGAAATATGACCACTACATTTACATATATCCAAGAAATATGATCAAGGGATAAATACTCTCTAATATCAATGATGTGTGATGACTTCTTAAGGTATTCACCTATAACCTGAATAATATTATTTTCATTGGAGGTTTTGGGAAGTCCGATTACAAAGTCCATAGTGATGTCACCCCATTTCCATTTTAGTGTGGGTAATGGTTGTAACATCCCCTTATAATTTTTTCTATACGCCTTAACTTGTGTACAAACCTAGAATCTAGAGATAAATTCAGCGATTTCACCTTTTTTTCTATCCTAGAAGATGTACTCTTTAAGGTCCATGTACATCTTAAAGCTTCTAGGGTGACTATAAAACAATGATCTACAAGATCCATCCAATATCTCCTTCTATAATTCTGGTACGAGGGGAATACAAACCCGATTTTGGAACCCTATTATTTAATCATAATAAACATTGAATTCATGAACATTTCTTAGATTCTTGTGAAGCTCCACATCTTTCTTCTACACATCCTTAATCATCAGATGTATTTATGGATAAACATTCATTTTAGAAAGATATGATTCCCCCCTTCAATTAAAATTTCAAGATTTATATGTAGAAAATCCATAAATATAGGATATTTTGTGATCCTCATCATGGATATGCTAGCATTGTCATGTTGAATTAAAGAAGCTTCCACCTTGTTTACATTTCCAGGGTGGTAATGTATTAAGAATTCGTAATCATTAATCAACTCCAACCATCATCTATAGATAATATTCAGCTGCTTTTGTGTGAAGGTATAATTTAAAATTTTATGATCAATATAAATATCACACCATTCACCATAAATATAATTCCTCCATATAATTAATGCAATGATTTCCACAGCTAACTCCATATCATGAGTTGAGAAATTTTTCTCAAGGATTTTCAACTACTACGTCGAAAAATCTATCCCTTTATCAATTGTCATGATAAAAAATCCCAGTCCCTTCTTGAATGCTTAACTATATATCACGAACCATTATCCACTATATGTTAGTTTGGGTATAGTTATAGTTAATAACATTATTTTTCGTTCATTAAAATATCTTCACATTCCTCCGTCAAAATGAACATCACTACATTCCGAGTCAATAAAAAATTATGAACAAACATTAAAAAAATGTCAATAATATCAGCCAAAACAATAAAACATCAGATACCATTTACCTTTTTTTTTCTCAACCATCTTTCAAAACCCACTTTTTTTGCTGGATCTATAGATATTCTCTCTATTGGGATTATGTGAACCAAAAATTGGTGTTTAGGAAGCCAAAATTCAAACATGTTAAATTTAGAATAAAACTACTCCTTTCTTATGGAATTTATTACAATTCTCATTCGATCATCATGTTCTTAATTTATACATGATTAGAATTGAATAACTTCTATAAAGACTACCAGAAACTACACAAGAGTGTCTCTAAATACTCTATTTATTTGACAAATGGCCCTTTTCACCCTTGGTTTTACAATCTAGGGTGATATTCATTGGTAAATTCATGATATTTTTAGAAAAACTTATTTAGGGAATGAAAAAATCCGATAAGAATATATGAAATGAAATAGATCAAGGAAAAACTGGATTAAAACATATAGAATCACATGTTTGGATACACTTCTCATTTACAAGTATATCCTTTTTTGTACATGTTATCCTTTTTTAATGGTCACTATACTTGTTTCGATGCCCTCTAATTGTACGATCTTATTATTAGTTTTTGGTCTAAAATACATGAACAAGATCTAATAATTAATGAGATAGTAAATGAGTGTATTTTCATAATGATATGACTAAGATGATTGGAGAAGGGCGGTCAGAACATCATAATATTACTTTTTCAATTTGATCATGTTTTGAATAATACCTTCACTCATGTGGAAAACCCACCTCTTCTAAGGAATGATCATGTTTCTATATAATTCATCATGAAGAAAAGGCCTCCCATGATTAGTGTATCTTTTGATCCCCTCCTCACAAAACTATGGATTAACAATATTGAAATGATATTATCTATCTACCAGTGCTCAAAAGAGAATAAATTTGTACTAGTGGTATTTCATTTTGAGGGGGAAGCTTATCAGTTCTGGACTGTTATCTTCAATACGAATAACTAAGAGAAAATTTATTCCATGGAATTGGAAGAATTCAAAAAAAAATTGCAATAAATAATTTTCCCAAACCCTTCATCTCAATATGGAATAATTTGTCATTGGATTCATGAAGAATAAATATGAGTCCATTGGGGAGTGAGAAGAAAACATTAAAAGTATTGCAAAGTACGCCCCAACCATAATATGTGAATAGAGCAAGCAAGGTTGATCACTTCTTTAGAAAACTAATGTCTAGTCTACAAAAAGAGTTAGTGATTAAAGACATCAATATCTATGGAGAGATTGTCTATTGATACATTATAGTATAATGAAAATAAAAAAAGTTATTGGTATAATGGTTCCATCGATAAAAATAGGAAAATGGAATCTAATGTTGGTGGGTCTGTAAACAAATTCCATGATGGAAAGAAGCATATTGGCCAACGCGTAATAATTGTGGGAAGAAGCATCCTGGGAACTATATAAAGGGAACAATGAATTTATTCAAATATGGAATGTCTGTTCATCTTGATAAAAACTTCCTAAGTGATATGAAAAATTACATTAATGTGAAATTACAAAGGATGGTTAAGATAATTGTGTAGCCAGTGGTATAGTGTAAAATCTACAAGGAACATTTTCATAATGTGATCAATTTCCCTCAGTTGAGGGTTGTCAGAATAAATCAACCACGACAGCCGGGAAAATGAGGAAGGGCTTATGATATCACCACTTTTGGTGTGGATCTGGTCAATGTTATTGTGAAAGGTACAAAATTTATTCATTACATAATAGAGATGGTACTATTTTATTCTGGATCTACAAATTATTTAATATCATTCATGTTTATTAGAACAATTCAAAAACAATCTCAAAATTATGTTCACATGTAAACGTTGATAATAGTGAATGGGGAAATCATTGAATCCACGGTTTATAACTCCTCCATAGTTAACATTTTAGGACTGGACCTCCGAGAAAATATTTTCATAAATACTTTAGTGGATTTCGACCCTATCATGGGAATGAATTGGCTATCATTATAAAAAGCCAACATCAACCATTGGTAAAGGTATTTCACTCAAAAAATCCTGATTAATTCTCTATTTATTTAAATATGTAATGATGATGTTGAGGCTACATTAGAATCATTTTCTCTAGTGTGGATATTAATTTCTTATGAGCAGTCATTTTTAGCTCTATTGAATGAGACAGAAGAGATAATAATTCTTGAAGACATGACTATCGTGAGAGATTTCATTGATGTATTCCCTGAAGTGTTTTATAGTCTCCCTATTAAAAGAGATGTTGATTCCCTATTGAACATATTCCTAGATCTATATATTTATAAAAATGAAAACATATATAATATCCTCCATATATTTGGAAGAGATGAATAAGAGGCTACATGATATTCTAGAGAAGGGATTTATACGACATAGTGCTTCAACATAGGGAGTGCACATAATCTTTGTCTAGAAGAAGTATTAACCAGTGTTCCTCTGCATTTATTATCAAGGGAATAATAAAATATTGATATAGAACATGTATCCCCTAACCCATATAGATGACAAGTTCTCCCAGATTTTTCAGGTGAATTATTATTTAAGGTGGACCATCGGTGGTGATATCAACAATTAAGAGTGATGAAGGAAGTATTTCCCAATATTGCATTTGGAATTACATATAGACACTATGAGATCTCAGTAATTCCCTTCAGACTCACAAATGATTCAAGATGTTTTATGGATTTAACGAATACTATTTTAAGATATTACCTTGACAAATTATAAGTAGTCATTATCTGTGATATTATGAGATACTACTAGAGCATGGACAACCATGAAGAGAATTTTAATACTATGTTAATGAATATGAATAGAGGGAAGTTGAATAAAATGTATAGTAAATGTGAGTTCTGGATTGAGGTAGTATCATTTGTGGTGCATGATGTCACCATCAAATGGATATTTGTGAACCCTTCAATGAAAATGTCGATAAAATAGTGTCTGATGCCCACAAATGTAATGAAGAAACTCAATCTTTTGGGTCTAGACGAGTCTTTTATATGATTGTTGATGGACATTTCATGATTTTATGACCCACTGACCAAGATGACATAGAAGGGAGAAATGATTTTATTGAAAAAGGAAAGTGAATACTTTTTTATGGAGTTGAAAATGAGGCTGATCGTTGTGCCATTACTCACACTACTAAAAAGTGGAGAACTCATTTTGGGGTAATATGATTCTTTAAATAAATTATTAGTATATAAAATCTTGAAAAATGATAAAGTGATACCCTATGCCTCAAGACAACTAAAAATACATAAGCAAAACTATCCTATGTAGGATATGGAGTTGGCTTCTGTAAACCTTTCGTTAAAAATATTGCGACATTATCTCTATGGGGAGAAATTTGAGATATATAATAATAACATGTGTCTCAATTATATATTTATAAAAAAATAGTGTAACATGTGTCAGTGACGATGGATAGATATCATTGAGGACTATGATAGCTAAATCTACTACAACCCTAGTAAGAAAAAAAGGTGGAAGATGCGCATGTAGAAAAGATCATGTATCTTTATCAATGATTAGAATTGAATAGAATAAGATTTTCATAGATTTTCAGAGGATGGAAATGTGAATAATTAATTAAATAACATCATCAAACCTTACGCAAATGATTTCTAAATATTCCCTCACTAAGAAAATAAAGGATGCACAATGAGATAATGTGAAAATTAAAAAAAGGGTGTAAAACATAAAAAATGTAAATCTTATTATTTCAGGATTTCTGATAATGATTTTATAAGATTTGGTTCCAGATTATATGTACCTAATGATCCATTGATAATGAATGATATTTTTAATGATGCATATAGATCAACATTCCCTATTCATCCATGGATTATAAATATGTATTGAGATCTCTAAGAGAACTTTTTGTGGGACAATATGAATAAAGATATTTCTGAGTAGGCATCAAAGTGTCATCTATGTAAACAAGTTAATTTTATAAGATATAAATCTAAGGGAATGATACAACCATTACCCAAAAAATTATTAATAAGGGAGAACGTCACAATGGTCATTGTCACTGGACTTCTATGGACATCTAGAGGAAACAATGCCATATGTGTCATTGTGGATTGTCTTACTATGATAAATCAATTTATCACGATTCCAGAGGAATCCTCATCAGATTAAATTTTACTTATAAAAATAAAATATAAAGTAAGTATTCATGTAATAACACTATATATTGTATTATTTCATGATATAAGATCCACCTCAATGTTCTGGAAAAGTCTCCAACATGCACTAAGCACTGAACTGAACTTCTATATGGCACATCTTCTTCAAACGGATTTCCAATCTGAGTGTACAATTTAGAAACTAGAATATATGTTGAATTAAATTTATATAGACTATAAAAGAGGATGGTACCAAAATCATCCCGGAATTAAATTATCATACAAAAAAAATTTACACTTGATCATCTGAATGGAATAATAGGATGCCAATTATGGGAGATGGTGAATAACACTGATATGTTTGGGTGAAGTCAGTGATCATAAGCTTCTAGGACCTAATATGTTCTAATAAATTCTAAGGAAGGTGAAAATCATTGGGCAAAACATCATGATATCCCAAAGGTGACCATATATTTTTGCTGATAATCATCGACGAGACCTTGATTTAAAAGTTGTAGACATGGCATTTTTCCACATAACTCTATTTGAGAAGGTAATGAGATTTGGGAAGAAATTAAAGATATTTCAAATGTACATAGAACTCTTAGAGATCCATGATCATTTCAGATATCTGGAATATCAGCTGGCACTCCTCCTACCGAGTCTAATGTACATGATGTCTTTCATGTATCCCTATTATGGAAGAACAAATGAGACCATTAACTTGTACACTCTTTAGAAGTTGTACAATTATAGAATAATCATTCATATGAGGACTATCCGGTAACAATATTTGATGGTAGATATAATGATATACGTAAAAGAGATACTCACTTGGTCAAATTACTATGATAGAACCATAAGTATGCAGAGGCAACATAGGAAGTGGAGAAGAGAGTGAAGGAAAAGTACATGCACTAGTTCATGGATTAGAATGAAAAAGGAAATTTCGATGGAGAACTCATAAGTGGGGAATAATGTAATGAACCTATGTCTTATAAATGGAACATAACATCCCATAACTATATCATATAATAACACGAAAAAAAACACATCTAAATTATATGTACTATGTGACCTTTTAAAATAATACTGTCACATATTTGATTGAATTGGGATAATCTGACATATACAGGTGCGATCAATAAGATATTTGGAGTCCATGAAGACCAACATGTTTTTGGTTAATTGTAATATATCTTTATTAAGAGTTATACGACCCTTGTAAATATCAAATCGTCTAATAAAATAGTATCCCTACACTTGTATTTAGAAAAAATTGTTAGCCATCTTATAAGTGATAATATGACCATTGTAAAAGTATTAGTATTATTGTATGTCATCAAGAATTAATTAATAATAATTAGTAAATTTAAATAAAATGATTTTCCTTTAAAGATGTTTATAAATTATTAATTTTTTTCTCGTTATTTTATGATACTGTTTTAAGACCTTATAAAAATTTTCAAAATATTATAAAATTAGTTATAGTTTTCGAATATGTAATTTTCAAATAAATTATGATTATAAATAAAAATAAAAATAATTATTTTTTGAAAAATATTTTTTAAAAAATGGATTTTTTTTGTATTCAACTAATTGAATAATGGTTTGAGTGATTATTTTTATTTTTCTAAAGTATATGAATTATTTATGAATCGAGACATACTTTAATTTACCATATACATACACTATATGGTAAATAGACTATTCCAAGCATCATTAATGATGAATGAACCATTGGTTTGAATTTAAAAACACTTATTATGATTTTTAGTCATTGAATCATCACTATTTATATTTTTGAGCTAAATTAATAAACTATAGAAATAAATATTTTGAAAACCCTTCTATCATCCACTATAAATACCACCACTCTTTACATATTTTCTTCTCTAATCTTAGGCCCTTTTCAATGCCTAAATTCATCCAAAATGTTTCCCAAGGATTCTCCACCATGTCCAACTGCCCCTAGACTATTCAAAAAGCCAAAAATTTTCCCTTATAGAGGCCCATAAAGAAGATTTTATGAAGAAGTAAATTCCTATTTTCAATTAATTTACATTATTTTCATGTTCATTTATTTTCATTTCTATACATACTTCTCAAAATTCAAATGTTATAACAAATCCAGTACCTTGCATGTACTGGTATATTGTTATTATTATGGAATATGTTATTATTATCCCTCCATTAATCTTTTTTAGTCTAATAGTAAAGACACAATATTAGATGTGTTTATTTACCACATTCAAGGATGATGAGTTTTAAATTTCTATTACCAACATCAATTCCCATCATGAAACTATTTTTGTTATGGTTGAACCATATTATCATGTAATTTATCTTATGTATGTTTCTATAATATTTTTTACACATTATTTTAAATTATATTACAATATCATCTCTTGGTTATCAAAAACGGCAAATAAACTCAAAAGGTTATCACTAATGTTTTATATAATGATTCTACAATACTCCAAGTATCCAAATTAAATTTACAAAACTGAAACCCTATGGATGTTCAATAATAAAATATTACATTAATTATAAACGACCTTCCCCATTTTACATGATTCTCCATTCATAAAAATAAGTAAATCGATCATAAAAACAAAGATAACTAATAGACATGAACAATGAAATTAGATGACTTAACCCATCAAATTGGTCATGAATAAACATAAAAATATTATCATAAATCTTTTAGAAATGTAAATTTTCTGTTAAATATTAATTAATGACCCCAATTTGATTATTTTGTTTATTAAGATTAATCGATGAACACCATCATATATATGGTTTGAGATCCTCTCAATTCCACTATTATTTATGAATGTACTATATGTTGAGCTTTTTTATGTGTAGTCTATAATGACGGGGTATGATGGAGCACCTATTCAATAGTATCCTCATGATTTATAAGTGATGAGAAACCTATTTCTCTCTAATTATGCCTTATTTTGTCAACCTAATACAATGATAATAATCTGTAAGAGATTATACTAGAACCTCCATTGTTTATTCGGGTTAACTTATCATCCTTTTAAAAAATGGATGTTATCTTAAATTTTTATGTATATTTTATAAATTCCGATTACATTAACTAGAACCATTTACCAGTACCCTTAAATCATTTCCTTTATTGATATTCACTTTTTTATGTTATTCCCTCCCCAATACATCCAAATAAGAAAACCTATTTTGAGGGAACTACCCAAATTTTTACACGATTTTGAATGCTCTCTATCATCCGTTTTAATCCAACATTACCTTTAATAAATCAATGTATTTATTATTAAAACCATCTTTTTTTACTTCATATTTAATATAAATTATTGTTCCCTTTTTTATTTTAAATTCTCTATAGTATTTTCTTTTAAACAACACAAATATGGTTTGATTTAATAATTTCTTAAACACTTTTCATACATGTTTTCACTTATACATGACATCACATACCAGGGAACATTTCTATATTACCTTATGAATTTCTGTGTGTATTTAATTTCCATTATTTCATGGGCACAATTAAGATAATCCCATTTGTTATGATTTATGACATGATTATGGTGCCCAATTATTTCTATGTGTAACCCATATGATTTTGTATGATTTATTATGTATAATTCATCATATGGTAGACAAATTCATGGAGTGTTATGTATAGTTTTCCTAGATTTTACTCTAATACATTGGGAAATGTTGTGTCACATGTGACATATTGGTCAATGGTCATGGAGGTTATTGTTGGCATGTGTTACCATGTGCGACTATCTTGGTAGTTAGCCATGGCATGTTCTACCATGTGCCACAGCTTTGGAGTTTATCCCTGACTCGTGCTAATGTCATGTTTGAGGTTTCTTTAACATTATTTTAACATCATTTTTATATTATTCCATGTATATATACTATGAATCTATATGTTTAAGGTTTTTTTATATCATTATGTCATTCCTTATATCCCATGTGATATTGTTTTTTTTTCTTATGGATATTCTCTTACTGGGATATTTGGCTAACTCCGTTGTTTTTCTTTTCCCCAGGGTTAACTATTTAGATGTTTTATATAAATGTATTTTATGTTCTATATTGAATATTAAATAATGAAATTTGTTATTTAGTCCCAATTTTTCAGTTTTTTGTACCTAGAAATCCAAAATATTATGATTTAGGATCCTTGTATTTTACTCTGATGTATAATTATACATAAAATTCTATAATGTTTTATGTAAAAGTCTAGAGTCTCTATATGTCCTACAACATTAGGGACATACAATTCGATAAAGCACTGAGAAACTTATCCTTCCCAATAGCTACTCTACCTACTATCCCATAGATAATATTCTCATAGAATCCCCTTAGTCCATAAAAATACATTCCTTCAGATACTATAGAAGAAACCATATATCCTGATCTAAAACAATATATCAAAATCCCTCAATTATGAGATCATGATCCACAACCATATAAAAAATTATTTATGTAATGATTTTAATGTGGGAATTAATCTCACATTTATGTATATTTAGAAATTTTTTCCTCATAACTATCTCATCCCCTGCCAAAAATGGATAAAATCACTATTTGGTCTATAAATGGACTATATTAATCCAGCACAGGCAAGATCCCATTAATAAAACAATTGAAATAAGCTGTTATATCATGTTTCAGTTTCTATATATAATTTTTTTGTAAGAAATACTCTGAAATGTAATTCAATAACATACAATAAACTTGTCCATTCCAAGAAATAACATCCAACTTACAATTCATTGAACCTCTTAAAATATAAGTATCAAATATGAACATTGTCTCAGCCAAGGATTCTAAATGTTCTAGTGTATTATTGATTGACTCAATTTATAATTCTAATTCACTAAGACCACCCTTTCCATTTAAATTTATAAGCTATTGTTACAAAAACTCCAGTGTAAGGTGAGATATACACCTCACAACACACTACCGATCTAATTCGAATTTCTTCATGAATTGATCAATGTTGTCTCATAAATACTATCTTACTTCCTCACTCTTTACAATCAGTTCCTCTCATTCAAATTATGTTATATAATCCCCATCCATTTCCTCATACCATCTTCTCAAACAGTTTCATCATAGAGAAATTTCACAACAATTCCAAATGCTCACCATAAGGAATAATTCAATGAATTAACGCATTTTTAGAAATCACAATATAACACAACATTTAAATTCCACAAACCCCACCACACAATCAAAACTGAGGCTCTATCACTACACTTATCCATTATTCATATTGGCCATGGTTAAGACGGGAAAACTGTTTTCATTAATTGAGTGTCTAATTAGAAAACAATTTATTCTAATCTTGCATGAGTCTACAATTCTAAATTTCATATGAGGAACATTATTAGTTTAATTTCAATACAATGATAAATTAACTATTAAATTCCAAAAAAATACCAATTTTATTTACAAGACTAAAATGGTGAATGTCAATGAAAAATTGTGAGTTCCTACAATGATTCATTCATACTCAACTCTCTCGCTATACTAAGAAAGGTCTTAATTAACATAAAGAATCAAATTAATTAAATCACATGAAAATAATGTCACACTATGTGAAATATCAATACAATATATCAACAAATACCTATAACAATAATCCCAACTTGGGTACTGTGGATATACAACATACATGGGTAACCGACTCCCATAAAATATCTTATAACCAAAGACCAAATATATCTAGTCTTATGCATTCCATTCCTAAATAGTATGATAACAAAAAATAAAGGAAAACTTCCATTGATACCACATTGTAATGTCCCCATCGGGGTTCCAAACGTCGTTTCTCCATGCTGGTACACCACACGACCTTAAGAATCCCACCTCATATACCATAAGATAAGACTAGTAGTGAGGGTATAATATATTTCATGGGGAGAAAATATTTTCTTTTACAAAAGTATTACCATATAGGATGTAAATAAGAAATAACCAAATGACATATAGCCATAACTATTGTAGTACTAATATCATTTTAGGAACAAGAAGGGTATACAACACCAAAAATAAAAAGTAAATATACCATGTAAAAGTGAGTTCACACTATCAACATGAATTCCAAAATTTAAAAACAATTAAAACACCCGTGACTATCCCAGTAAATATCTCACTGCATAATCCTTTCTCTATCCAAACTCATCCATCTAACACAATGACCATTCCCTTATAATGAGATAAAATAATAAAATATATTTGGGTAGCAATCTAGATGCCCATGTTTAGTGTGGGTACAAATTAGGAGTCCACCACTAATGGTGTATAAAACAATATCCAATAATGGAAATTTATCCACTTTTATTATCAAAAAATAAATTTAATAAAGTAGAAAATTTTCATTTTACCGATTATTATTTATTTAACCACATAACCATTTGGTTCCCATGGACACTGAAACATTGAATTACTACTTCAGCACATTCCATTTTCTAAACTATATCCATGGTATAAATACATGCTAATTCCATTGTAATCAATTATTATAGAAACATCACATATCAATTCCATTGTTACAATTCATTGTCTCATATCTCATATGAATGCCGTTGTTACCATTAATTTTCTTAATTCACATATGAATACAATTTTTACCACTCATCTAAGCATATCCTATATGAATTCTACTATTACCAATAATGATATAAATATCACATATGAATTCTATAATTACAATTAATCTTTTCAATATCATTTCATTAATTAATTAAACAATTAATTAATAATTTAAATTATACTAATTAATATAACAATTATTTAATCAAATCAATCAAATTAATTAGCTGAATAATTAATAAATCATATAATCTATATTATCTAATCCAATAATTAAAAAATCATATCAACCCTATTAGTAAATTAAATAATTAACTAATGATACCAACACCATTAAATAACCAAATAATTAAATATTCATCTCATCCATATTAATGATATTAAAAATTAAATAATAATATTGGCAGTATTTATTAATTCAACAATTAATGAATCATTTAAATAAATTCATACTTCTAACAATCTATAATAACTTATTTAACCATTTTTATGTGTAATTATATAATTCCAATATAATAAACATTAATTAAGCAATAAATTATCCCAATCCAACTATACAACATCCCCCTTATGAATTAAATAGTTAATCATATCAATCAATCAATTAAATGTCTCTAATATTAATTAAAATATAACATATCTAAATTCATACAATTAAATATCCCCATAATTAATTCGAAAATTAATTATATAAACTTAGTTAATTCAATATCCCTTACATCATAATTAACTTATCAATTAATTCACTATGTTAAAAAATTCAATGGATGTTACCAATGTGATTCATCGAATAAAAATTCTAGAAATGCATACAATTAATAGAAATTTATACTTTTGGAGTTGAATCGTAGAACTCGTTCTTAAATTCATTGATGAGAGATCACCCAATAGTAATCCCTAATTTGAAAGAAATAATGATATAGAGTGATTTGTAGTTATTAAACCCTAAAGTAATATCACACAATAATGATTCCTATAATTATAGATCTATATCCATTAAACTATATATAGATCCAACAAAATAAATGGATGAAAAATCCTTTTACAAATTGAATATGAATGGGAATGTGAAAAGAACTCATATAGGATTAGATCCTCTTAATTTGTGGGGTGCATATCATTAATAAGGGCATTAGATTGATAATAATGGAGGTCATACTTTCTTAGAATATGTATGATATACCCCAATGTCATGTAGTGACTATAAGGTTTATTTAGAGATAAATATGTTTTAGAATGGTGGATAAGGAAACATTAAATATAATTTCTCATGAATTAAAATACCTTGCCAAAAATATATTGACATGCGTGCACGATTTCCCATAATCATTAACTTTGTCCATGATCCACTTCTATCGTGTGAATGGTTTATCATAAAATGGTTGACAATTTTAAATATGGTACACCAGCCATGAAAATCCCTTGTCATTGGTGTTTCTTAGATTACAGTGTTAGGATGCATGGTTTGAGAAAACCGTGCGCAAACCATTGAATTTCTAACCATCACCCATAATAAATAATCTTTACCCAATAACACACCATGGTAAAATAAAAACAATATATTATCAACAAATTAAAAATGAATACTAAAAAAGAGTTAAAAACCTTCATGAATGGTCAGTATCTTATATGTATGTATAAATGTTGGGTTGATTTATTTCTGATTTAGTTTTTGATTCCTTCATGTTGGGTTATTCATTATAATTATAATGTATAATATTCAAATAAGTTAGATTATGAAAAATTAATATTAAATATATTACCAATCTATTAGTGACTTTTCATTCCTTGATAATAGATATTTTCTTTTATCTAGATTCTAAATAAGTTACTAGATTCTGTGTGATCTAGTTTTGGAGATCCTATTGGATTTTCCATGGAGTGATAATTTTATTGTGGTATGAACTAATTTTATAGTTACCATATGTTATGGTGAGTTCTCTTGTATTACATATATATGTTTCTAGTTCATACATCCTTTAGTTGTTTCAGAACAATTTTATGTGGTTAGAATTGGATAATGTATTTTTTTAGAAATAAATTATACATTTACAACTATAATGAACTAAGAAATCATGGGTTAGAAACTAGAATGGTGGTTTTTTCTAAAACCCACTGTGTGACCGTGAGAGGAACTAATTAAATTAAATTTATTAATTTCAATATATTTAATTTTTCTGACAACCACTTTCTTTAATTTAAATGATTTCTATTTTTTATTATGCACATATTGTAAAATAATTATATTAACCACACAGAAAACATTAGAGCCTTATATTGATATAGGTGTATAATGAAAAACGTTTACATAAGTAGGTAAATTGTGAAAAAATTATGTGATTCATATATTTAATTATTCAGTTCCAAATGAAATTCTTGGATAATGGTTATCCAAATAAAATATTTCAAAGGGAAAATCATTTATGGGAATTTTTGTTATGTAATTCCCTTGACATGGTTTTCAAAAAAAAGAACATCTCTTCTAGACCTTATTATTTTATAAATGTTATATTTTTTATTTTATAGATTTTTCTTATTTAATTTTTTTAGCTTCCTTTCTAAAACAAAAAATTACATAGCCTTGTACTTTATAAATCACCTAAAAAGACCCAAAATCCCTAATATACTAATGAGATTCACTTATCATATTTCCTCTTATGAATTCACCACCTCACCCTCAAATCATCATTTTTTATCATATTATTTTTTTAATTCCTCTTTAGATCATGAATTGTAATCCCATACTCTTCTTCCCTATATTCTTATATATTATTCCTCAATCTATTATCTCTATCCAGTGAACTAAATCTAATGGAATAGTTTAGATTTTTAATGTGGATGGATATAAAATTATTTGGATGTGTCTTTAGGTTTATGGGGGAGGTGTTATTTTATTTGGGTTCCATATCCTTTGATAATGGAATGGTTAAATTTAAAGAATATTTCATCCATCATGAAATTAATTGTTCCAACTTAGATGATTCTATGAATTCTATTTAAATACGTATCTCGGATTTAATGTTTATTTAAAATTTATTTTCATTTAATATTTTTAAATATGTGTGGCACATGGGTGGGAATTTTATATAAATGTATTTTTATTCAATTTAATTTCATGTGAGCCAAAGATAAGTAAATTTGATAATTATTTTTTGGATTTAAAATAATTCATCTACTTTATAACAATTATAAAAATGATCATTTTTTTAATAAATATATATTTATATATATTTATTTAATGAATCATTCAAAATTTTAATATTTTATCTAATTTTTTTTTAAATTTATGAACAAGGTTAATGAATTTTTTTTAAAGGGGTTAGTTATACCAACTAGATTTTATTTTAATGATGAGGTGGCATTAAAAAATTTCCTGGATGATTTAGAATGTGGAAAGATGAGTTCCCTTTTGAGATTCAGAAAATATTTAGATATAATGGATTAAAATTCCATATTTTTTCTATTGAGTTGGACTATATTTAATTTTATGGAAAATTAATTTTAATAGAAATTGGAAAATCCTCATTTTCCATTGTTATTATTTTTAATCCTTTTATGCATTGTGATCGAATTATTGGATGATTATTTTGATGCATTGTGTGTGATATATTTTTTTTGATTATTGGGAAGTACTATTGAAGGATGGAGTTGATGTATGTTCATACATAAATAATTTCCTTTGATGAATGATTAATTTACTATCCTCTTCTATTATTTTTTTCATCGAAACATGGTTAAAAATTTTAATTTCTACAATTTTTCTACAATTGGGAGACACATACTACTGCTGTCCAATATAGCATAAGATATGGATTGATGGGATGTGGATGTTAGATGAGGCTAGGTGCAGTATAGTCAGGTGGATTATAATCATGTTTTAATGTATATTTGTAGTCTCATCTACTTAACAATGTGTACGAGTATCTCATTATATTACAAAGGGTGGGTCCCATAAAACATTGATCATATATATAATTTTATGATATTTTCAATATAATTATATTATATTTCATATCCCATTTATTATTTCAGGGAATGTATGTTCATTTCAATTGATTCACTATTTTATGTTACTTCATATTGTGGTTCCAAATTATGTGCTTCCTTGGATCATTGAGTTCTTTTCTTTTCATATAAATTTAAATGGGTTTTAGAAACCATTTTGATGAAGGAAAATATAAGATGGTTTTCTAGGTGATTTCAATTTATTTAATAAATTATTTTTAAAATTAATATCTTGTGGGACTAGTGGGAAATGAATGGTATGAAATTCTATGTGTCTCAGTATATTGAAATGGGTTTTAGGTAATTATTCCAAGTTCAGAAAATGGGGTTTTCAATATTATTTTTGGGAAAAAGTAAAATTGATACCCTATTTGATATTTTAATTTTTTTTCTATATAGATTATTTTACATGTGTTTTAAATTTGGTCACTAAAATATACATTTTACATGTGGATTAGATAAGTATATATTGAATTCCAAGTTATTATTTTTATTTAATTGAATGAATGTAATGGTTTTTTAGGAATATTGTGTTGTGTTGTTAGTAATCTTATTTATTTTTATAAATAATATTTATTTTTATTTTACATATAATTCTACTATTGTTAGGATGTAATTTCAATGTGTTTCGCTAGTTTTTTTTTTGGGTTGAAGAGGATAACTGAGTGCTTTTTTGGCCACACATAAATTATTATCATAGATTTAAGTTCCATGTTATTCATTATATAACTAATTTAGTGTTGGTAATTGAAATTAATAATTAATTTTGTTACATTTGTCCAGTTTTCTTATTGTATAATTTTTAATCCCTATTTTATATTACTTAGACATGCCATAGTTTTTCAAATGACAAGATTAACTATATAAATTTGTAATTTTCATGAATCAAATATTAATAAGTGTAGTAATATTATGGTAGATAAAGATAATAATTTGGTATGATCCTTTTCCCAACATTAGAGTGGGGTCGTTGTTGTGAGGGATGTTTATTTATTTTATTATTTATTCACTTACTTCGTTGTTATGTTATTATTTTACTTTTTATTTTTCCCCAGAATTACAATCCATCATAAGAAAATGTCATGAGAGAATTTTATTTACCTTCCTCAACATAAATAATTGGTTGTTTCATAATAAAACTGTCCAATGTGGTGACTAATTGTTGCATAGAAAAAAAGTGGAAGACTGTGGAGATCAAAAATAACTATCAGGCATGGGATAGGAAGGTTCTATCATATAAATAATGGAAGGCCTAAATCAATTATATATAATTATAATTGTAAAGATGGTATCATTATATAAAACATTTGAAGATGTTGGTTATATTTTTTAGGTATATTTTCTACGATGACCTGAAAGTGTGAGTTTTACTACTGCATGAAAAAATCATTCAATGAAAAAAATATTATTTTATTTCCAATATGTATTTGGGATTCATGTTAAATTATCATTATAAAATAACATAATATATGATACTTTTTTTATTGCAGGAATTCATGGATTTTACGCTATTAATTTTTGTTAGGATGGAGAATATGAGGCAGAAAGGTATTCGATTGTGAGATGAATCTACTTGGTAGACATGGATCCTTGAAATCCCAGTACTAAAATTAAGTTTCATAGATGATGTTAAGGAATAATTTTCTATAGTTATTCTTTTGATGGTGTCATATTTTCTTCCGTTTTATGTTTCAGAGGTAGGACCTTCTAGGATATTCCAAAAAAAAGGAATGTCCCAACATCCAATATATGGGGTTGTATACAAGAGGTATTATGAAACATAATCATATATCTAGTATTAAATATCATGATTTTACAATATCATCATAATTGTTAATAAGAAATCCAAATCTCTCGAGATCATGATAAATACTAAGACACATTCGAGGTGGTTGTGTATATTGAGATGTTTATTCTTCTATATATCAATGTGGATATAGATAAATATACACATTATGAACACTTATTTTTATTTCATTTTCTTCTATATTATCAAATATTCTCCCACTAACTCAACCATTAATGTGTTCATTTTCATGAAAACACAAATTTGGACCAACTAACACATTATGTTTTATAATATTTTAACACTAATATATAAAAAAGTTATTATAAAAACAAAATAATTAATATTTTTATAATATAAAGTTGATTCCAATAAATTAAAATTGTATTACAAGATTTTTTATAAATGAAAATGTTTGTAAAATTAATATTGGAGACCTCCAAATTAATGACTTAGATTGTGAAATTTTGACTATTTTAGATGAAAAACTATTATATACAATTTCCACAGTTTGAAATGAGTAACCATGTAGCGAAATAAAAATATCATGCTGAATGACCATTTATTAAACTAGGTTTTATAATTTAATATTCCTCCTCATGGATATCACATTTCACTACAGTGTTTTAGTAAGAGTGTATTGTGTAAGAATACCACAATATCACATATAATCAGTGTACTCCAGGATAATGTATTGAAAGCAACGACGCAATTGTTGCATCTTAATTTTTTTTACTCTTTTATGTATACTTATTTACATTTATATATGATGTTTCTAAATTATACATTAATTTGTCTCATCAGAATCACATAAACAGACTGACTAAACTCAGTGGTAAGAGTAAAAAATTACCTAATACCACCACATTATTTTTTACAAATTTGACCTCGTACATCACTATGTATGAGATATAATAGTTGATTATCCATATAAAATTTTCAAATTATAGTTCCATAGTTAATATTTAATAATCATCCTAATTAATAATTTTTAATTAATTTTTTTCAATATAGCATCCCTCCGTGTGTGCCACTCAACGGTGCCTCGAGACGGTGGGCCACATGAAATCAATATCATCTCCCCATATGAAATATATTTTAAACTATATGGGAGTTTCTAGGATATGAATTTTGGGATAATATTTAATCATTTATTTGAGTCTTCACAATTTTAATAAATAGATAATAAATGTAGTATATATATATATAAACAAATAGTAAAAGAATAAATGATACTTTCCATGAAGAAATAATTACCATATAAAGATTAATATTGGAATAGACACAAAATATGATCCTGATGATATCATATATCTATAAAACAATTAGTGTAATGGGGAAAATGGGTAAAAGAATATACTACATGGGAAATAAATAACAAAACTGAAAAAAAATCTTTTATATAATTTTGAGAATTGGGTCGGTCTTCTACCCCCATGCTCCATCCTATTACAGAAAATAATTTTTCATCAGATGTAGCATTCATCCCATTATCAAATAATTTGGTTAAAAAGTATTACCAATTAAAAAATTATTTTTAACTAGTGTGTGAGGTTATAATCATAGTACACTGGAACCCATGGTTTCTAGGATGATTTATTTTGTGATGTAAATAAATGAACTGTTTGAAAATATATACAAAGAATAGAAATAAATAAATTCATAATTTAATCCATGGTTTAGGTTCCTAAATGGAATCCCATAATATATATCCTTCTTCATCCAAATCTAAATGTTTGAAAGATAGTATATATACAATGAATAATATATTTACAATGGATAATGTATAAATTTTAACCCATGAATGCATACCCCAATGCTTTTTCTTTTTCATGATGATTAACTTACATGTCGTTGTACAAGTCATAATATAAAATATAATACAAAAATATGAATAAAAAATGAAATCATCAAAGGATAAAATCCATAAATTCTCATTATGGAGTCTGAGCACATCCAAGGTTATCAAAAATAAATCAAAAGTGTCTCAATAGAACATCGAATATAATAAATTTTTTGAATTCAATCTAAGGAAACTGATACTAACTCCCTTGATTCACTCAATAAATGGATAATATATGCTCATAGAAAGTATCACACACAGTGGACTGAGTATCACCGAATGCATGGCATCAACATATTTCCAAATGGGTTATCCAAAGGTTCCTCTCCTGGCATACTGGCCTCGCTCATGATTATCTATAAATTCACCATGAGAGCCTATACTTTTTATGAAAAAAATATCTCTAAATGTGTGTCATGTGAATCCATCCATTCAAGATGATTTTATCCATGAAATCCTTAACATATGACCCATGTTCATGCATCGAATTTTGCAAGTGATTCATGGATATAAAAAACTAATAAGGCATGACTATAATTACTTTACATAATGTATCTATCTCAATAAAACATTGATTCCAAAAATAACATCTATTAAATTTAATCTAACAACTATATAACAATCATAAGGCAATCCTAAATAATTAAAAAGATAATATCATAGGAATGACCCATAATATACAATTAATATAATGAATATAAATACATGTCATCATTGGAACCTCATTATAAAAATATAATATGTTATCCCAATGAGAAAATTTACTTCATTTAACAAGTCATATGACCTACCCATCAATCTAAATGACTTAAATAACCTAAAAATTTTGACATGATGCATGTGAAAAAGTCGTTTTTCTATGGGATAAATGAATAAAGCCAATGGAACGATAAAAATGTATGAAATATTATGGAATAAGAAGGTATCCATAAAACATGAAATGATATATTAATGTTGTATGGAACGAGGGATTAAATTTACATAATCACACAAATAAATTTAATGACAACAATAATGAAATGATGTGAATGGGTAACTCTCATAGAAAACCAATTACCACTATTAAATTCATAATCTATAGAATTCAAATAAAAAATGAACTCACATTTTTTTGTTAACTATTAATAGAATAGGATAGTGGGGTGGGGGGACAATGGAGTCCAGACCCAAAAGAGAATACAATGATATCTAAACTCCCCACTAATGGGTTTATCATATTCGTAATTTCATATATAACCAAAAAATAATTATAATTATTTTTATATAAAATACATACACTTCGATGAATTAATTCAATAATCCGAACAACAAAAATAGATATTAAATTCCATGAAACGACAAAAAAATATTTTAGAAACCCTACCTTGGTGTCATATTTCTATACTAATTATTTGTTGAGGTTTTATTCTACAAAAAGTATATAAAATCAAATTTTTTTAAATACCCCTTATTAGGGAAAATTTATTTTCAAAATTTTAGTTCAATGGATAGAAAATTATCATAGGAATAGATGGCTAAAAAAGGTATATAATATTGAGAATTGCTTCATGGATTCTGACGAAAATGGAGATGTTGGAGGAAAGATGGTTCAATATCAAAACCCCAATGAGGTGAGGATGGGAGAACATTTACATTAATAAAGAGGATATAATTCTCTAAGATGGTATAAAATAATGATTATTGAGGTGATCAAAATCATTAGGTGTAAAATGGGGTTTTACCCACAAATATTGTGTCACATTGTATAGCATTAATTTTGGGAAAACCATGCCTGAACAATATGAATCCTTAGTAGTATTAAACTATATGTTTTTATATGGTTTTTCATCCCAATCAATGCAGTTTAAGACAAACCATAGGACCCTCTCCACCCCACAGTCTGCTACTAACCAATTAAGGGGAACTCTGTCGGATTAGAGGTAAGATTTTTTCTAACCATGAAACCTAGTCTGTCACCTCCCATTTCAGGGCGCCAGACCCCGAATGAGCCTCATACAAACCTGAAACCTTTTTTAACGTCATGAACATCATTACAAGGGAACTATGAAGGAATTAAAAAGAAAATTAATTGGTTTGTAACTTTGTATACAGTTTTGATGTTAAATCCTCCCCTTCTAAGATGACATCTCCATGATTATCCCATCAGAGGTCAGTGGAAAGTCTTCTAAGAAGTGTTTCGGAAATCAAACATTTATATCGTCCTCACACTCATAGTTCTCATTCTAAAGATACTTTTTATACCATTTATGCCAACATATATGAAAATAAATCCCACAAAGAAACATTATTCAAAGATCGATGATATGTATTGGATGATCCTTGATCGATGCATCTGCCTGATGCTTGAAATAATTAGCATCAGTCTAAAGTAATAGGTCAGGATAATATATTCGAAGTTATTAAATGGTGAAGATATCATGCATGGCTTGATAACTTTGAAGAAACATCTATCGACAGGATAATAGCCAAACACTCTAAACTATATCCAATTGACCGACATATCAAGGAACCATATTTCCCTATATCGTATTTGTTTGGTTACCAAACCTAGGGTACACCCACAGGAAAACCAGATTTCTGACATCAAACTATAGTGGTCTATGATGATGGTGGGTACAAAATTCAAAATTGATGGATCTACAACCATATGATGCTGAATCAACTTGAATTAATATGATGTATCATAAATGAGATATGGAACAATTCTTTCTCTCCCACCTAAATCAATTCAGAATACAGATAAATATAACGATCTATCATATAGAATCGTATATAAATCCATATGAATATTTACATGAAAATAGTTATTTCTAAAATTCATAAAAAAGGAAATATTATTCCCTATGAATTTACAAAATAAAGGATATATGCCCCTAAAATATCCTTTAAAACATGTCTAGTCTTATTGATATGTCTTGATGTCTATGGTTGATATGAAATAATCAATAGAAACTATGAACCCATTTGATTTTGAAAACATTTACAAAAACCTGTATTAAATTTGTCATCTTGTTCTAAAATCATAAAATGATATAAATCATGAATTTTAACTATTTCCTACATATAAATACGATATAATTCAACAATATTTTAGTTTTCCAGGAACAAAATCATGTGAGTGATATTGGTAATCATATTTATGATCAAAAATAATAAATCTTTGCCTTGATGATATATAGAAAATCATATCATGAAATCCATTTTGGTGCCATTAGATTTCTATCGGAAAATAGAGGGAGACAATCGAATTCCATTAGTTCTGTGGGGATTTCCATTCCATTGATGGTAGCTGGAGCATTGAGGGATAAATACTAAAATATTACACTTCATACCAGATCACCAATATAGACTCTTAAAGTCAATATAATTATTGGTAATCCTAGGATGAAATTATCGTATAGGTTCATTTGATTCCCACAAAAATTCTTCAAATATATCGAAAGGTACCCATACAATGCCCTGGAAGATATGTGTTTTAATTACATCAATAACCAAATCTAGATGTGTGTTCTCTCACATAACACTCTCTCACAGATCATGTTTTACAGAATATGATAACTGATGCATCTTAACCCATTATCTATGAAAATAAGTAACTATGATGTCTACTAAGACTGAATGTGTGTTGTGTTCTAGAATATTTTGATGCCACTCATTAAACATTTCAATAATATATATCTTGGTGATGGCTGCCTCAACATTTAGTGTCTATGATTTCTAGCTCAAGGAATTAGATAGGGTATTATAATATATGGGTGTGTAATACTACTTAATATCAATGTTCTCCTTATATTTCATCCACTAATGCTTCCTCAGATTCGATTTCCTCCACGGGGAGATATGTTGGAAAATTCTGTGATCCATTTAAGCATTTATTCATGCTCCTAAAAAATGAGGACTCCACCCAAATGGATCATGGAAAAGTTTAGCTGGCTCAAGGCTTGGTGTTGGATAGATCTTCTCAGGAGGCCTTAGTGGGAGATATCCATACTATATGACTCAATCACCTAACATGAGAACTACACACAATCTAATTCATGAAGCATCAAGATAAATTGTATAACTACTTCATATGTCTTATTGGATCAAGATTGGTGATGAGGTGTTTATTAAAATTAATGACTAAAAATTATTTAAAAAGACATATAGTATAGGACTTATTTATTGTTATTAGTTTGGGACATATAATGAACTACTAGGTGGATTAAATCATGGATAATTAGAGTGTAATTTCCATACATCCCTAAGTAGTTTTTTATGCCAAAAAAATCATGGTATAATTCTAGATAACCATGAAACACACCTTTACTGGTACCCGTCTTAGATATGATATGACCTATGAATTGAACATTACAATTTCAAAAGTGGAATTTAAGGAGATTCACATAATGGTAGTGCTCTCCCAGCGAAATTTGCATGATCTCAATATGTGTTACATGGTCATGTCTGCTGTGAGTGTACAGAATGATGTTTCCTACAAAGACTACCAAAGGAATATATGGTACAAGTGAAATATTCAAATCATCAAAGTCATAAAGTCTATTGGTGTGTTAAGCAGACTAATGAAATATCCAAAAATTCGTACATGCTATAGCTGCCCTGAAATGTTGTATGTGGTATGTATGATATCCCAACATGAACCTGATTATTTCCTAGCCTCAAATAGATATTTCATAAAATAGTTTCTCCATAGATCTACTCAATGTGGGAATCTATCTAACGAAGTGGATACCTACATTTCACTAGAAATAGGTTCAATCTGTGGTAATCCATGCACAATTGAAGGGATAAATCTATCTTCAGGGAAAAAGGACCAGTGACCCGATGGATAGGTGTTAGGTTGAATAAATCCCATATACTCAATGTTGGAAAGATACCTTTTGAGATGATGGACCTTTTAGGTGTCATCCTTTAAAGATAATTGGATATTGTTTCCCGAACTATGAATAACTCTATAGTGAACTGAACCTCCCTCTTTAGAAGAAAACTAGAGAAATAATCAGGGAAGACGCCCATGAAACGATCTAAAAAAGCCACACGTCTACCACGTACATTCTCTGATCCATCAAAAATATGCATTCCTAGTAGGGTAACACACTTCCAAGACTATTAAACATTGTTCCAGTTTGACCTTTCTGGATATCCCATTTACCCTTGGGAAAATACATACCTACCTCATAATATGTAAAATAAAATAACCGATGATAGGAATACACCATTTCATAATGATAATTATATTTAAACACAATATATCAAGGATAATGAAACTCAATAAGAAATGATATCCACCTATATATTGGAGGAAATACAAAGTCATGTGTTTTACCTCTGTTGAAATTCACATCAACGTGTCAAGATACATAAGACCACAAAATCACTCAATTAAAATAATATATCTTTCCACTAACACAATAAATATTAAAGTGTGTTGTGAAACTATATAGAAAAGGGATAAAACTAATGTTTCAGCAACAGGAATGGTACCTCTCACTATATGTATGTTTGTAGTCTACTCCTCCAGCACTGGCTGCAAAGCATACATGTTTCATGAACCCTAATGCTACGATGTTGTCACACTGGCCTGAGTAGAACCAATATATTGACGTTAATGATCATGATAATGACTGTCTAGAAAATGAATAATATTTCCTTAGCCTTATCCTCATGCATAAGACCGAATCCCATATTTATGTGAATATATATATCCCTATCCTAAAATAATTGTTTTCATGGATCCTGTACTACTTGATTCTAGATGAAATGAATAGGAGAAGCACTGAAGGAGACCCAAATAGTTATATTATTGGAAATTTTATCATTATCTTTGAGTACAAGGTTTTTTTATTTCCTGGTCTTCCAAAATAAGGAGAAACTATCGAATCAGTTCATGTCACCTGGCTGACACCACACCAGGTTAACCCACAAAGCTACACTTCCTACTTCATGATGAATTACCAACTTATCATGAAACCAAACCACCATGTCTCACCACATGTGATTCTATGAGTTACATTGTGTAATTGGATAGTGTTTCACAATCTATATCATGATATTTAAAAATTCATATTCATTTGTGAGTGGATAGTATGTCCAAACCCATCATCAAAATGCCTCATCGTCATCAATTCTTCCCTATTCAGAGATTGAGAAAACACATTAGCTCTTTCAAACAATTATTGTAATCAATAACAATCATAGATACCTACTATAGATGAATGAATTAAAAGAAATGAACCACTATAAAGGTCTCTGGTTGGATTTGGGTATACAAATCCATATGAAATTCTTCCCATACCATGGCTTAGTAATGCTCTAACTAAGATATGTGTCCCAACAATGATTGAAAAAATCTTGCAATATGTATGTGGTGATCATGGACTCTTCTATATTGGCATCTCAATATATTTAATTACCAATATTATACCCTCTAACTAGGACACTACATCATGATGTCTGCCAGCCCCTACAAAGGTTGGGGTATACTTCTACTAAATGTCACACATCTTCTTTAACATAGTATGGGTTGGCTGAGAAGCACCCTAAACAAACTACATAATCCTAATAAAAGATTAATGAAAAAGAGTATCAACACCCAGTGGAAGATTGGAATTATGTGCTGAATATATCACTACAGGAGGTATAAAGAGTGGATTTTCGGCCACCACCTCTAAAGAGTGCCGATCACAACACTCTTGGTATGATTCATTAGGATATTACTATAACATAGCTCTAAAATTTTAAAATTTTACTTCTTAGAATGATTTTATAACTGGAAATACATTATATAGAGAAAACTGATAATAAATGTAGAAAACGAATAAATGGTACAATCCCACGTATAATCATGTCACTACTGATGACCTGGTCCTAGAGACACTAAAATATTAGAAGGAAGTAACTCAGAAGGATAAATTGAAACATGATTTATGACCCATTTCTATGGTAATTAAAATTTCATGGTCTCATAGTTCTCCTATTACATGACTCTTTTATTTATACAGTAGTATCAATTTTAATTAATTTATTTATTTAAACCCCATTTCAAATATTGAATTATGTTGATCACCATTCTAATTTATAACTTCACGAACCCTTATAATTTGAAATAGGGTGTCCATTTTACCCAATTTATACCATTATCGTATAAGGTATATTGTACATATGCATAATTTTAACTAAAAAAAATACATTTCATAGAAACAAGCCATGATTAAAATCACATTCATGCAAGAAAATACTTTCTAAAAATATAGATATGATATGAAAATATGCATGATTTTTCCTTTACTATAGTTCATAGTATGATAAATGATATTAATGTACCCTCATCTAACCACAATAAATAATATAAATAAATATTTAAATAATATTTATATTCATAATACAATATAAAAAGTTCTTTACACAATGGTTATGTCGTAACACCCATAAAAACATGAATCAATAACAAGAATTCCCAAACTCATGAAATTTTCACTTCACATTTACAAGATATGGATACCTCTATAAATAGGGTAAATTCTAAATCAAAATGCCCTCGTCTACTATATAAATCAAAATAGGAAGACAAAATGAAAGTGAATTCTATGATACTAATTTGTAGCTGCCCACCCAAAGTGCCACTCAATAGTATCCAAATATGGTGGGACACATTAACTTAAGCACATATCCCATAATTATAAAGGTTTTATCCTAGAATAATGGTCATAGGGTGTGTCTATTGGAAGACTATTATATTAGATATTCAAGTATGTATAGTGGTAAATAATAGTTAATAAATAGTAGAAGCATAAGTATAAATAAAAAGTGATAGAAGTAATGAAATGAAGAAAGATGAAATAATAACCATTTAGAATAAGAATAGATGAATGGATAAAAATTATTATCATGATGATATAATATAGATATACTTAATTAGTATTCATGTCAACTTGGGTGACATGATATAATAAATGATAAAAAAACTAAAACAACCAAAAAACAGATACCACATCATCTGGAGTAGAATCACATACTTCTTCTCACAAGATCCATCCCAAGAACCTTAAAAATAAATCATCAGTTGTAACATTTTTTTTTATTTTTCAATACATATGATGAAAAGTCATACCCATGTACCAAACAGTGCTTCAGACGCGTGTGAGATATAAATCATTGTAGGTTGTCACCAGTCGTGTCTAATATGATATATTTTTTAATGTAAACAAATCAGTTGTGTGATAATATAAAAACAATTCATTAAATAAATTAAGAAAGTAAAACATTGTCTCCGTACACAAAGATAAATCCACCAGATACCACATTATTTTATTTATTCCATATGTCTTAAAATGAGTAATTCTATAAGTCAATATTTATAAGTTGTCCAAAGTAAACCGGGAAGGCAATGAAATGATGACAACATATTTTGATTCGGAATGTGGTCTAATTAAAATTTAATCATATATGGTTTCATAATAAAGTCAACTACATTAGTTGAATCACATATGAAATGAGATAATCAAATAATCCATCCATTCTCATTATAGAGTAAGAGAATGTACAAGGTGATCTAAACAGAATTCCCATGGTTAATATGGGACATCCGATATTACAAATTTCATAGAGATTGTCTAAGTAAACCCATAAGGTATTAATTGTATATCTCCAGATATTGTATCTATGATCTCGTACTACATATATCACATAAGGGACTAAGTATCACCTGAGGCATGGTGCTTCAAAATTGTTAAATGGGTATTTCCTTATTTCTTCACAAGGGTACAAGACTAACTCACGAGTATAAGTAAATAATCCCCATGAGACCATACCTTGAATGTAATTTCTTCGCTCAAAGAATGTTAATTGAGTCCATAAATGGATGGTGATTCCATACATGGAATCCTTATATGGGGAATTATGTTACTCTTGACCCATAGAACGTGAGTCTAGACAATCAAATTCTATTAAGGCATATTTATATTCTCATATCATCAAGTATCAATATCAACAACACCTTATAATCAAGATAAACATATTTATAATTAAACACAATAACTAAGGATGAATTTTACAGAAAATAATAATGAATTATATAAGAGAAAATTATGGGGATGAGGCATATCCTACAAGACATAGATTGTAAAAAATTACCCATCATCATTGAAATTTCAATATCTCAAGATAATAATTATTCCAAAAAATACAACTCAATCCATTTTACATATAATATGTAATATGAATTAATATTTACATCATAATCATGCCAAAAATTATGACATGATACACAATATAATGACATTTAGTTATAGCCTCTGATCCTAAAGCACATGTCATGATATAAATGTACACAATCATTCAGAATTAACAAGGTATATATTAAACATGAAATGAGAAATTTAAGGTGTAAGGAACAATGAATTAAAGATAAGGCATCAAGATTGAGCATTTAAAAACATGGGACATATGATTTAGCTAAAGTGTCAGTCCAACAGCTAAAAAATTACCTTAATTCAAATTATAATCAGAGGCATTGCGAATAATACTCAAATAAAATGATGTATTTTAACCAATATCTCCCTAGTAAAAAGGGGAAATTATGGTAATCACACCTCAAAGGGGTATCCAATGATAATTTAACACTAAAAGAATGGTTTTAACTAAATTTAAAGGTCATATAAGACATGGTAAAATATTCAAATTAATTTAAAATTCACTATCAAATCCACTTTAGAAGGGTTTGGCGAGCATCATAACGAAGAAAAGTTTATATTACATTGAAATGATGAGAAAGATCATAGAAACCCAACTATGTCATATTATAGAACTAAAAAATAGTTATTAGGGTTTTATTTGACGTAAAATTGAATCATTATGGGATATCTCAAATACCCAAAAATAGGGCTAAAAATCTATCTCCCCAAAATTTTTCAACATATAAAAGATGCACATAGTAAAATATGGTTGTGGAAAATGGATATTACTAACACAACTTAGTAGAATATGATATAGAAGGAAAAAATATGGAAATAAGTGTTCAATATCAAAAACCTATCATGGGAGGAGGCGATATCATGTTCACGGGGGACAATGAAAAACCAGATGAATGGGGGATAAAAGAATGAGTATTTAAGTGTTTAAAATAGTTATGTTTAATTTTTTTCCAGACACTCTAAAGTGGTAACACAGTTTGGTTGCATTGTGAGAAACATTGTACACCAACTATGTGTAACCTCTCTATCTTATAGCTAAATGTTGTCGGACAATCGTTCCACCCAAGTTGCATAGTTGTAGAAAATTGTTCTTCAAATTACACTCCACTCTCTAGTACAAAATAGTTTGGGGGAACTCTACGGAATAGGAAAAATAGATTCCAAAAACCATGTGGGAAATTATATATCCTCTCATTTAAGGACTCTAGACATCGAACAAGACCCACACGCACTAGTGACAAACTTCATCATCATATACATCATTAATAGGGTTGTTAAAAATAATTAAACAAAAAATTTAACTATCTATAACTTTAGGGGATACTCGGAATTTTCATTTAACAATTAATATATCTAGATTATATGTATGTATTTCACATTTATATGGAGATGAATTCAACATCAATTATTTGTGGGATTAGAAAAACAATTCAATATTTAATTTTAGTTGATGATTATTCATATCTTGAATATATAAATTATTTATGGTAGTACCTATTACATTAAAGTATGATTCATATATATATTACATTTGGATCATAATATTGACTGAAATTATTTCCCATCTAAAAAATGCCCAAATTAAATTTATATTTATGGAGTTAACATAAGAATAGTTCCCCAAATATATAGTTAATATACTTGTTAAATTCGCATCATATGTTTGGACTTATAAGACATAAAATCCTATCTATTGATAAGTTGAATCTACACATAAGTCTATTAAATTCCTTTCCATCACTAATTATATGTTCACATATAGAAATTTGTGATGAACAACTGTAATCTCATACCCATGAATCAATTATGGTGAAATATAATTCATTAAGAATCACATTTATACACAAGAATATTTCTCTTTGAGAAAAATTATCATCTAATAGTAACAAAACAAAGATATATTATTGGTCAAACTTATATAGATTCTACGTATTATGATCATGAAATAATACATAATCTACAACAATAATATATTTATGGGTGATTATCATGTTTTATTTCTTGAAAATAATCAATTTTAATGAAATTACGTCAAATAAAATTGTTTTCCTAAAATATAATATCCATTTAGGGACACCATGTACATTTTTTAATTACATATGATGGGTATCACATAAATATACATCGAAATATATCAGGTATACAACACTTATCAATCCTGTCATATTTCATTATAAGATAAAGATGTGGATAATTAATTATACTTATATCTTATAAATTTTCAATTCATTCTTTATATGGTATCTAAATTGTTTGATCTTTCTAGAAAATAGTAACCTAATGAAAATGAAAAAACAAGGCACCTATAAATTAATTTTAACCGGTTAATTTCTTTCCATACACAGGATAATCAATGGAATCCAAACAATCATGCTCACCTATTATGAATGATACAGTTCTTGGAATGTAGTTATTTTTATGTTGTAGCACCAATAATTTTTTTTTGAATATTTTACAAATAAATTTATGTTCTTCAATATCATGCATTATTGGAAACACCACGTTTAAACAAACCATGATGTACAATTGAAATATTATTATTTAAAAAGATAATATTAACATAGTTTTTTAGTTTGAAGGTATGATTATAGATAAGTAAATATTTATAAATATATAGTTTATACATGCATAATATATTTTCATTTCATAACAATTTATTATAAATGAAAATAGATATAATTTTAATGTAATTTGTCTATGAAAACACTATTTTTACATGTAAGGTGTGTTTTTATCATAATTAATTAAATTAATAACTATTCATCATTTAATTTTTAATAAATTTATATATTATTTATATAATAATATTTTTATCATATGTATAAATTTTTTTTTCTAAAATTCAGTTTTTTTATTTTCAGATCTAATTATATAACATAATTTTTTAACAAATCTATAATTTATTTGAAAATTTACTTCTCTTTTATTAAATAACTACATAAAAATTATAATATTTTTAATTTATAATAACTTGAAGTTATTAATTAAATATTGATAAAAGTTTAAACATACTAACATTTATTGAAAAGTGTCATTTAATTTTTAGAATTAAGAAATTTTAATTTTAAAGTGGTTTTAAATATAATATTAATTATATTATATTATTAAAACTCCAGTTTAGTTCATTAGAATTATTTTAATGTAATCATCTGTTTTATAAACATGTTCTACATTAGAAATAATTTTCAATATAAATTTATTTCTATCACACTGATGATATTAATTTCAAAATAAACTATAACAATTTGATGAATTGAATTTGTAAAAATGAAATTATTATTTTCAATCATCATAATTAATATTATTTTTTAAGTATATTTAATTTATGTTCATAATTAATTGCAAATATAGTAAAAAATAATCTCCATGGTTAAGGTTAATGTAGGTGTTTTTGCATTATATGGTTATGGGTTAAAAATAATTTTCCACAATGGTTTGTATTAAATTTGATAAATTATATTTCAAATTAAAAAACATGACTTATACTTTTTTAATTTAGTAAATTTTATTTTTAGTCTTAATGTAGAAATTACCTAGGTAAATCAATAAAAAACATGTGGCCATTAAGTGAAAAAATAGTATATATGCGTAAACATTATGTATAAGGTAAGAATGTAATTAATTATTTGTTATGGTAGAGATTTATATTGAATATATAATCCATAAAATTCAGTAATCATCAATTTTTAGACACATGGGGAGATTTTGATTCCTTATTATAGGATAGTTTTGGGTATTTACAAAATTGTCGCTCAACCTCAATTGTACAAGGAAATGGATCCCCCTTAGTTTTTCAAACCTATTAAGACAATAATATAAACCAATAAATAGAAATATATCTCATAGAAAAACCTTATTAATGTTTTAATAATTTTTTTATTCAAAAATTACAATCCCTAGGCGTCTTTAATAAGAAATCGAAATTCAGGTTTTCTATGGAAAGGTAATTATCTTCACTATGTTAATTTGTATTTTATTCTCTCACCACCTATATTAAATCTAAAATAATGAAAATATAATCTCAAAATTACATACTCTATATTGATATATTATTATTTTTTTTGAAAAAATAATTTATCTATATACCCCGCCATCGAATGGGAGATGAATTCATCAATCATATGTATGGTGAACTACCTCCCCCCAAACTAATACATATTATTTAAATCGCCACTTCTAAATAATTGATATAATAATTTATATAAATTATACATATAATATTTATGAATAAAAATGATTCTAGAGTTATAATATAACCACACAATTCTTACCATCTAACCCGTTGAATAAAATCACATCGCTTGTCTGTATGGAAAACTACCACCTCATGAAGAGATATGATGTGTCTTTAACATCCATTTTATATAGATTGTTATGAGGATACCTTTTTTATATACATATTATATAAATTATAGAATAATTATTTTTAATGGTGAGTACTTATTTTTCTTTATTTATATGCATCCTAATTAGAAAATGGAAATGACAATCATACATATGTACAACATACTATCTCTATAAAAAGTTTAATACAATTTTTTATATCTAATAATTCTAGGTGAAAACTAATATTTATATAAAAAATATATATAATATTTTTATCATGATTTATATTATATTGGTTATGTATCAACTATAAAATAATAATTATACCAGTAAACAAACAAGAAAATACATGAAAAATTAAGCAATTATCATACAAAATAATTATTTTAAAAAGAATTATAAGTTGGTGATAAAAGGGTATAAGTAAATAATATTAGATAATATATATATATATATATATATATATATATTATGATTATTTATTATATTTATAATGTACCTATATTTTAAATCAATTAGGTTCTAAATCATATGGACGATTTTGGTCCAAATGTAATAGGGCTTCTTTTCTCTTTTTATCTTATGATACACATGCCATATTACACCTTTATTTCTTTAATGTTAAGTTTATGCTTCCAATCAATGTATTTTATTATTATTTTCATGAAAATATTTTCTATTTAAACATTAATATATCATTACATGTTATATTTTTATCATTATGAAGAAGTCACTACAGTGATAAGGGTTTTAATTTTTATTTCATTGTTTTTTTTATTTTTTAGGATTATGATTATGAGGATACAATAATATGGTATAAATCACATGGAACTTATTTATTTTACTATCCATTTATTATTTACACCAAAAAAATATCTTCTTTAATTTTTCTTCACATTATATAAAAAATGATTGAACATGTTTATGGGAAATTGAATTGATTTCTCACATTGGTTGAAAATTCATTCTCTTATACATCAATGGTTTCTAAATATGGTTTAAAAATGTTTTTTTTAAATTATTATAAATTTATTTAAATAAATTTTTACATTTTTTATTTTTTTTAATTAGATTAGAAGGAATAATCATGTATATTTATTAATGACGATCACTTCCATAGTACAAAAAATGTTTAAAGAATCATTCTTTATACATACACGACATGATCATAATTTCCTATTATCCTTTCCACTCAATTATTAAAATATTACCATGTAGGTTTCCTATGTACCTAT
Source organism: Viscum album (assembly GCA_963277665.1). Taxonomy (NCBI): domain Eukaryota; kingdom Viridiplantae; phylum Streptophyta; class Magnoliopsida; order Santalales; family Viscaceae; genus Viscum; species Viscum album. Next base: position 276,742,941 of record OY728133.1, read on the forward strand.
TAGTTAAAATAATTTTTTTATTATTTCTGAAATTTTTTACATTTCAAATATGTTATTTAAAATAGGAAAGGATATTTTTCTTATTGAATATATCATGTGTTCTTTATATGTAAATTACATATATGATAAAATATATGGATGTTATTTAATATTTTTTAGGGATTTGATTATTTAATTTAATCCTATAACATATCTTTTTTTGTAATTTTTATTAAACCACTTACGTAAAATTAGGAACCATAACACATTTCAACACATTCAATAATCCAGAAACAAGATCACTAATCCAATATTTAATGAACGAATTCCAAATAAAAAAACTATGTTTTCTTTAGATAGTTTCTTCGAAATTTAGGTGAAAACATTAGGAAACAATATTCATACCCATCACCATCAACATTATCTCGTCAATAAAAACATTTTACCATATCCATTTTCATCATCTACTATGAGTGGATCAGAACTATGAACATGCATTCATGTTTTTAAAAAATAAAAATATCCATATAATCATCACATTTCACCTAGGATGAAATGTAATCTCACCGAAAAAAATTACCACCTCCATAGATCCTCATTGATCCATTAAAAAATAAGAATCATATTAATGACATCCATTCTGATATAGCTTCACAAAAAACAATATCACAAATTTTCCCAATTCACACCATATTTGAAAGACCACCCCACAACAATGTGGATCATGCAGCCTCATTAGACCTATGAACTTTATTGAACATATGTCCAACATGATCCAAAACAACCATGACCCCATTGCACCTGACTAAAATGAATATTATAGTGATGTCTGAGGAAATAATAGAATAGGTGCTGATGATGAAGTCTAGTGACATAAGTGACAACTAATAAAGACAACACCCTATTAGGAGAAATGATAACACTCTGAAAAAAAACATACTGAAAAAAAATTCATCATGAATCATATTAAATTTCCTATAGGAACCGAAAAATAAAAATATTACACCACTACCGAACTGAATGAATGAACCCTTCTCGAACATGTATCCTAAAATTTCTACACATGAAGTGTGATATTGTTTAATCATCTAGTAATTACAGAGTCCAATGAATTTCTATAACAAAGAGGGGATGTAAAGGACATTCAACAGATGAAAGAAGACCTCTGGAGGCTCTTCCTAAAAATTTATATGATTAGAAGCCTCTATTAAATGGACTTATATGAAAATGAAATGATTTAGGATTATAAATGTTAAATTATGTTGTTTTTGGGATGAAAATCAGGGAAGAATAATAAGAAACAGAACCAAAATTGGATCCATAGAAAAAATCCATGGGATAATAACCATTGAAATAAAAAACCACACATCAAAAAAATAGAATAGGATAATGTAAAAATGGTAAAAACAACCCCAAAAATCCATTCGAATGATAAATTAAAACAATGTTATAAAAATAAGGGTGTCTTAAGAGAACTAATCTAGAGATAATGATTACCTCAAATAATATAATCATTTTTCAATATCTCATTTTTTAATGATGATGGTGATGATATTTTTTGGAAAAAGATATATTTTCAATGTTTTTTCTTTGGTTAATTGATGAAATTTTTTTAGAATGTGATTCCCTTGCATGGGTCTTGCTGTGAAGATATGGTTGAAATTTTATAATATTTTAGAACACATATGTATAGTTTTTATTATTTTATTGAAGTTTATATTAGAAAACAATGTTGGTGGTTAAGTAAGAACCATTGATGGTTGAATCACTATGTCTCTATATAATGGTTACATTATGAAAAATGTTGTTTGGATACATAATAAACTGATATAGGTTGGAAATAAATTATTTTTCTCTCCAATGAATTGGGTAATGATTTATACCTCCTATTATAAATTGGACTAGAATGTGTTTTAATCCATATTCAGTAATGGTATTTTACCACTATGGTATTCTTTGGAGTTACCCTTCACTAATAAATTTTATTTCGATGTAAAAACAAGATACTATGATATTATTGTTAGTATACCAAGATATTAAGGAAATAATTTTAAATTCTATATATCACTAATTAATCTATGATTTATCACTATGTAACGATCATATAGACCATGATTTTTTTACTATGATTAATTTATTATGATACACCATGATTTATATTTTTCTAATGATCATGATCTATGTTTTTAATGTTAAGTTTTTATAAAGGAAAACCATCTTTTTAATACCCTTATGCTCATTTTATGATTATGTTATCATTAATATCTCTTTTGTTTCTCCGTATAGATCATATGATCTCACATTTTCTTCTATTTCATTACACCTGGACTTGAAAAATATTTTATGAATGGTATGATGAAGAAGTTTAGTATGTGGAAATGTCATTTTTGGTGATATTGAAGATATTTCATGAAATAAAAATATTATTTATTTATTACCAAAAGACACTAAGCTTTTATCATCCCAAAATGTGTATTTCTTCAATATAATAAACATTATTCTATAAAAATGTAATATTAATTTGAAAAAGCAATATTTCTCTACATTTTCTAACAAATGATTGGATTTTTCAATATTTGGAAATTAGGGTGGTAAATAGTTTATTAAAACAATGGGTATAATATATGTACTTTATAACAAAATAATACAATTTTAGAGAATATATTATTTAATTTCACATAAATTTAAATATTTGTGTGGTTACTAAATATAATATTCCATTGCTGTAGTTATAATTTTTATAATAACTCTGATAACAGAGAATTAAGAATTGAATCTTTCATCACCTGGTTAACATATAAGGGCCTTATTGAACATCTCGTTTGAAACACCTAGGTGATATACACTATTTAAACCCCAATTTTTATAAATAATTGTGAATTAAAATAATACATGATTTTCATGGATAGAATACGTAAAAAATAAGGTTTATATTATTGAAATATTTTTATAATGATTTAGATTTATTATAAACTTTTTGTGTTATTATGTGATATCCAACAATGAATATTGGTCAGAAAACAATGCTTTTTGGTTTTTTAAATAATTTAAACCTCATTAAATTGGCTTAAGGTTTAATGAAATAGAGAATTTATCATAGGAAATTCAAATGTGATTATGAATAGAAAGTTGGATAATATGATTTTTCATAATTAACCACTTGAAAATCACATTAACGCTTGGTTTTGAACCGTGGTTATAGCCCCCAAAACTATGAGTACAGTCTATACACACAGTTTTATGACCTTGGGAAACCAAGACAAATTTATTGAATATTTATAATCCCATGGTTTGAAAATTGAATACCCACATTATTGAAACAATTAAAATAGGTGTTCTCCACAATGTCATAAACCTATACACATAGTTTTTAAACCATTGGTATATGATTAAAAAAATCACCAGTCAGAGGATTTAATCCTTAGACTGGTTCATTAGAGACATTATGCCGAACCACTACACCAATATTGATTATAAAAATATAAATATTTATTTACATATATATATTTATATAAACTGCATCTATAGGAGAAAAAATGTTTATATATGTGTTCCGACAAAAAAAATGTCCTGTGGGATTTTTTTGTCCTCTTGATGACACGTGAATGTCATACCAACAATTTGTTAGAACTGTTTGATTAAGAATCTCCCCCACATCTATATACATGGTTTTGGGAAAACTGTTTGTATATGTTTGACCTATCCCTCGAATAGTTTTTAGAATTGTGGGTATAGGTCCTCAACTGAACCCTATACCAAGGGTTTTTTCAAAATCTATGGGTATAGAATGGAATTTTCAACCTATACCATGTGTTTTGGGAAAACCATTGGTATAGGGTCATTTTACCAAAGTGATTAGTATTGAAAAATTTTGATTAACAATATTCTCCATTAAAAAAGTTTACACTCGCTGATGAGAAGAAGGATAGAGTTTTTTTGGATAAAGGTTGTTGTAGACCATATATGCAAGGTTATTTAGTTTCTTATGTGTCAATGATATTATAAGGATCACTCAATGAAATTCCTTGATTGAACAAGATGACATTTTATTTGTGAATTTGTATGGAATAAATTAAATAATTTATGAGAAAAAAATAGAAATTCTAGTTTATGTATTAGGTTATAATAATGGTTTCCCAAATGCATCATGAAAAGTTGATTTTTTTAATTGTGAAATATATGGGAAATATGTAAGTCAACATCCAATGGTATATTACCTTGATTAAGATCACATCGATTATACCAGTAAATGTTTATCCATTTAATAGGATGAAAATACAAATTATATATGAATGAAATGATTTGTTAAGTAATATGTTGATGAATCCATGATTATGGTTTAATAATAAAGTGTATATAAAGAAATTTTTTATAAAATGAATCATATTTTTTATGTAATTTAAATAGTGAAATATATATAAGGATTGATCTATTTAAATTTTCACTAATGATTTTCATAAATTTATTGAATGGTACAAATAACCTTGAAAATTGATTTATTTGTAGTGTAATCATTTATGGGTACAATATTTCACTTATTACAATTCTATTGATTAGAAAATGTTATATAATTAGACTAATGAAAATGTTGATATGGATAATATAACTACATATAATAATATTATTATTTTTTGTTTTAGATGTGGATAAAATAACACCATTGGTTATAAATTCACTATATATTAAAATAAAAAACAATTATTATTTATGAAATTTTTTTCTAAAAAAAATTATTTATGTGTGAAATGTTTTTTAATAATAATAACATATATTTACCATATTTTTTGAATAAATAAATTAAATTATTGTTTTATATGTTCAATAAAATTTTTTATCAATAATATATGGTTTTTTGGTCATTAAATAAAAATAAACATTGTGTTTTGATTGAAAAGTATATATTTTATAAAAATATATTTTGTTTCATTTTTCATATTTATTACTAAAATAAATATATCTATAATTATAAAATGACGTAAATCTCTGAAACAATTTTGTAAAAATTATCATAGATTGTATTTTTTAGAATTTTTTGAAAGAACGTGTTTTCAATTAATTGTGATAAATACAAAACTTTATTAAAAAGATTCATATTGATTAATGGTTTTATGAAGTAGAAATATATTTTAATATTTTTATAAAAGTAAAACTGATTCAAATATATTATTATGATTCAAATATAGGTAAATGGATTATATTTCATTTTATTGTTTTATATTGAAGCATTTTATACTTTATGAGAAATTTTTCGGAAGATTTCATTCATTGGTCTTATTGGTTTAATATTAAATTTAATTATTCCATGTTTGTTAGTAGAATTTGTTAAAATATTATAGATACTTTATTTTGAATAAAATATATTCCGTAAAAAATGCAACATAATTTTGCGTCATAATTAATAGTAAATACAGAAAAATCTTAATTATGTCATAAATGATAATATTATTTTTTGTGCATTACTAACACCTATGGTGAAATTATTTTCCCACACACATAGATATTTTATTTTCTAACTATTCAAATAATATGGTGATGTTTTTTGGATATGATATATGATATGGTACATTTTTTCCCATATATTACTAACTAATTTTCGACTTTAATAATATGGTATTTTTTTTAAAAAATAAATATGAAATTTGGAAATTATAATGGACAAAAAAAGTCATCTAAATGGGAATTATCCTTTTTATGGAATTTGTTTCAAAAATTTATTACCTCCTTTTAATTATTTATGATTTTTTATTTTTATTGGGTGAGAGTTACATCTCATTATTGTATACTTTTTGGTATTCACAAAAATTCCATTCCACCCCAATTAGAAAACAAAACATCCTACCCTTTTTCCTTCATGACTCTTCAGCCCATTGTTGAGACCTAAACCTAAAAATATATCTATCCAAAATAATTATTCATTTTATATAGCTTTTGTATTCCAAAACAACCAACGGTATAGTCCATGATAAATGATTTTATGAAGGATCCCTTAATTGAAGGTAATTGTCTTAACTATGATCAATATTTTTATTTTTTAACACCTTCAATCGAGTACTAATATTTAAAAAATAATAAAACAAATATATGAAATATATTGAGATGTTATAATTTTTATGTAAAAATATCTATTCATATCCACTTCCCTCTAATTAGAAATGAAATTATTGATCCTGTGTATGGTGGACTAGCACATCGGGAACCAATGTAGTTGGTTTACTGTACTCATTTCCTAAGGATTGATATTGTGATCAACACAAAGTATAGATCTATAAAAATACATAATATTATCAATGAATTTTACATTCTTATAATTTTTCTATATTGTACAAATCCCCTAAACATCACATGTTGAACACAATATAATCTTCATAAATTAATAATGAATGAAATAAATAGTATTTATAATAATCAGGGATCCCGACAAAATAGAATTGTAACATGACCATGTGAATAGTATTATGACCCATATGAGTTGTAAAATATCCAATTTAATAGAAAATTATCCTATTAATGTATGAATAAGATTTCAGAATCTTATTAATGAATATATTAAATATGATTATAAGAAAATAAATGTTACCTAAATGATTAAATTTTTATTGGTTTCTTATGGAACATAAATATTAATTTTAAATATTATAATTAATATAATTTTAAATGAAAATAATTTTTTATAAAATTGACTCATAAATTAATATGTTGTTGTCTTTCTATTATAATATAATTCTATGAGATGTTAAATAATTTTTTAAAGGCTTAAAAAATTAGTGATAATTTTAAAATCTATATTGTTTAAATAAATGTTGATATTATTTAAAATTTAGATTTATAATTAATAAAACAATATTTTAATAAATCAAAATTAATTTGATATTTATACATGTCGAAAAACTTATTGAGTGAATTTTTGGGATTTTTTAATGTAGATGATTTTTTTGGGAGTAGTGAAATTACGTTTTTTTATGCTATTTAATATTATAAAAAAATAAATGATGTTTTGAGTCTTGGTAGAGTCATATATAATGTCAGTTTCCAATCTCCAACTAGCATTCTCTATTTATTATATTGTTTCACATGAATCATCACTATTCATTTTTTTGAGGCAAAATAAAAAATAATGAATAAAACAACCAAAAAACAACAAACATATCCACTATACATATAAACCCTCACCACCTATTATTATCACCCGTGAAAATCATTGATAAATCTCCAAATTATTGAAAAACCACATCCCAAACATCTCCTATATGTCTATTATCTTTTCGTATAAATAATGTACCAAACATAAATTCCTAATGGATTTTTTCCAGGAGAATAATTTAAAAGAAAAAATCATATATCTTTTTTTATTTCTTTGTAAATTTCATTTCATTTATTTTCCTCAACACTACTCCCCTTGTCTAAGTGAAATGGTAACAACATTATTTTTTCATATAATATAATTTTTTATTTATTTTAAAATCCCATCATCATTTTGAGTCCCGTCACAATGTATTTTGGATATGGAAATGTCCTTTGTGAGGTTTTTTTATTACATTCGAGGATGATAACTTTTCAGATTCCTTTATAGCTTTCATTTCAAAAAATTATGTGTTTTTTATTTTTTTAAAAATATTTTAAAATATTTTTTAACATCATTTTTAGTGTATTTGAGTGAGTATATAAATATAATAATAATTCATAAAACATAACTTGTTTTTTATGATTTTAAAAAACCCTAATAATATAAGCAATTATATTTCTCATTTGATCCAACTAAATATATTCAAATGTATATATATATATATATCATTCCATATAATATAATATATGTTAATTAATAAAATTTAATTTCTATTTTGGAAAACTATTCTAATTTTCCATGTTTTTCAATAGATTTATAAAAGTAAAATGATCAGGAAAACCACGGAATCAGATAATCTTGAATGAGAAAATTGAATTTTATAACTCATAAAAAGGGAATATATGAATTGAATAAAATTATATTAAATTAAAAACATGTAAAAATTATTTTTAATTAATTTTCTAATGTAGTAAATTTTATTATCATTCATATTATGCTCTAGTGAAAAACAATTTTTTCCATATTTTAAGAGATTATTTCCGAACAATCATTTTTTTCGCTTACACTTTCTATCTCTTTAACCCTATATAAATCATCATTATTTTTATATAATTATTATCTAAAAATTTATGTTTTACAAACTCATTAATCCAAATCCTTTAATCCTTATTTTATTGGGAAATTTATTTTTTTTAAATGTTCCCTTCTCAATTTATTCCGACAAGCATACTTGATTAACCAGATCATCCCAATTAATTTACCAATTTCATTTGAAGTATATAATATGTTTTAAGCTTAAATTATTTTTTAAAATTCATTAATTTTACCTTATAAGTGATTCATGGTTCATTTAATAATTTATGAAAACAAATATTCATTTTTTTCTTTAAATAGTAATTAATATTTTCCATAAGTTATACAATAATGTTTCATTTTTAATAGTTATTTGAAAAATTATTAGATGTTTTCAATCCAATTTGACATCACATTTCATTATCTATTCTCAATTTATCTTATTAATTTAAATGCATGGATTAAATACATTCATTCATGGACTCCATTATGATATTCCATTTTTTCAATTATGATAAGATTCTAATACCCAATTCATTATACCTTTAGCTTTAATTATTTATCATTCATGTTGATCTCATATTATTTTAAATTTTAAAATGGGTGACCCAATATAGTTTTCAAATTAATTGGGTAATATTTAGTATCTTAATACATCATGTGTAATGGTCTTTGTAGTTAGCCTTTACTCAAGAAAATCATGTGAAATAGTCTTGGTGCTTATCTATGACCCATGATCATCCTTGGGAATGGTCATGTTGGTTACCCCTAACTCATTATTATGTAATGTTTTATGTTTTTTTCCAAGTATTTATAATTCGATGATTACATGATCACATGTTTTATATGTTATGCTTCTATATGTTTATTCACGTTCCATGCCTTTTTTATTCCATCATGTCATGACTTATTACCCATGTGATTAGCTTTATTCATATATTTATTTTATTTATAGTCTTTTAGAACATCCCTTTGTTCATGTATCCCCAATGTTACCCTATGTATTTCTAAGAAAAAAATGGGTTTTAGGAGCACATTATAGATTTTATGTAAAATCTATTTTAATTATTATTAAATTTTTTACTTTTATGTATGTAATCATATAAAGGAATTAGACATTATAGTATATTGTGTGTACTTAGTGTTCAATTATTATTAAAATCATTCAATAATATTAATAATTTTATAGGGACGTTATTGTTTTGACAAAGTCATGGAATAATAATTTTTTTTAGATTTGGACTTGAGATCCTTAGAAATAACCATACATATTATTTTATCATTTTGGATAACCTTGATTATAACATATCAAATACCTAGTTAGTATTTTATTTTCATTTCAATGATTATCCATATGTGCTCAACATTTCATTTTGTGATTCTATTAGCATCATGTTTGGGGATTTTTATTGTAATTTTTTTCTTATTAAAGGATGTAAATATAAGAACCCATTCCAATGATAAATGTGATAGGTAATGTGATAATTTACCCACTGATATGCCAAATATAATTGGAATGGGTGTGAAGAACCGACCCCAGAATACCCAGATCTGGTGCCTTCATAATATGATTTTCATTTTTTAACAAAAACTTGCACTGATAAATTACACATCATTTCCTTTATATAGGATCGATTCGGTTCAGGTTTTGGGAAACCAGCCACTTTTGTCATACATATTTTTCCCAAACTAATACATGAAAATTTTTATTCAAATACGTTAGGTGAGAATATAAAGACCCAGTATTGGTTTTTAAAAATAACATATTAAACCAATATAACTTTTGAAAACATTGTTTAAATATTTCAATAATAAATTATGTTAAAATTTTGATGTAACACATGAAACATACCCTTACAATTTTCTAAGAAATATAATTTTTTAAACAAAAACATACTAACATACATACAAGGAAACATTATTTAATTATTAGGATTCTCATACATGCTAAGAAGTAAAACACCATTTATGTGAAAATACAAGTAAAAAATTGATTAATAAAAGTATTACATGATTAGAGTTGCACATAAATTGAAACTATAATTTCATGTGAAACATAAACTGGATAAAGACATTGAGTACTGCATAAATACTATTCCAAAACATTTACTTCATCTGATTTCATGTATATAAGATCTTTAACCAAGAATATTCTACTTGTACAATATTTTTTTGGTTAATTAAATTTTATATCCATAATGAGGAATGTGAATATGCTAGACATCATAACCATACTATCCAAACCTTATTCCAAGACTATACATAATAATTTAGTCAAGGCCTAGTGCGAAGACCATAGTTTGTCTCATGATACCTACCGATGCATCGAGGGGCTATAACGGGCCCCACCCACCAAATTATAAGTCCAATGCATTGCTCATCTCTCTAAATCAAAGTTCACATAACACTCTGATTTAGTAAGTTACTTATTACATATCATTTTAAGTGTCAAATATTTCACATTTCCTTATTTCAAATTATTCAAGGTGTCTCATAAAACCTTCAATAATGTAATTTAATATTTCATATTATTAAATGGGTCACATACAACCGTGACTAATTAAATTAAAATTTCATAAATTATAATAAGTGATAAATAATATTTGGTTTGATTTCACGCATAAATTAATATCATTAAACCACTTCTATTAACATTCAATGCATTTTAATTCATGTTTATAACATCAGATGGATATTATTCATGCTCAATTCATGTGATGATAAATATAAATTACAATAAACTAAATCATAATATGTCAGTTATTATTTAGATAATAATTATTCCCAAAATCATACACAAACTAATAAACATTCTTTTCACATGATATATTAATTTAAAACACTCAAATAATGAATAGATGAGGTTATGACATAAAATGATAGTTCCATTATTTTTAAAATCCTTGAATCATAGAAATGAATATGTATCGTTTTAAATAACTAATTTTAAATTTAGATAGTTGTCATTTTTACACATGCATGAGCTGATAAATGGTCATATCATAATAAATGGTCATTATTTATGCCTAATATCATATAATACCAATTGATTTTCAGTGCCATAATTGTTTTATGTAATTTATGAATTGATTAGAAATTAATTAAATATATCCTAAACATATGTTAACCACCGAATTTTTTATTTCCCAATTCAATTAGTGTTATGGTTAAATTTTATATGTGCATATATATAACCATATATATATATATATATATATAATTTGTACATAACATAATTCCCAATGGTTTTGAATTATACCAAAATATGACACCTAATGTTTAAAAACTCTCAAACTGTATTTAATATGGATTTATATAAACTGTGAAAATGTTTGTATAAATTTAATTAGATACTCACCTTGCATGTCGAAAGAAAATATTCCTTCAAGATAAAAAGTTTGGTATAATCCAAAATAATTAATACCTTGGGTTGGGTGTTTGAGGGTTTCCACATAAAACCATATGATCATAAAAGAATTTATATATTCAAAAACTGTTTATACAAACAATCGAATATATATATATAAGCAACTTAATTATTTTTTGCATGTATAACATATTCCTTTCTGTTCATAAAACATCTTGGACCCAAAAACTGAAAATGTATGGTCGTTAAATTTCAGTTTTAAAAATATTGAATCATTAAAACCATACCGCATCTTATATATATACTTTAATGAGAATATATATAAATATTCCCTGAAGCAAGATAAGGAAAATATAAAACCCTTAAAGCAAAAAGGTTTAGAAAATAGATCCTTTGATCCATGGAAATCATTTCTGATATGCTAATTGAATTTAAAATATATGTTATAACATGTATATATAGATATATATAAATAGGTTTACAAATTCAATTGAAACTATTAAATTCCTCACAAACATTATGATTTAGAAATAAAATTTTAATACAATAAGATATTTCTTATATGCTTCAAGTATATAGTTATAATTATATATATATAACCCTTAGTAAAATAATGATATTTTTTAATGAAATAAAATAAAACATTACCTTAGTTCGTGGAGGATGAGGAGGCTCGAGGGATGTTCACAGGTTCTTGAAGAATGTGGTAGAGGTAGAAAAGAAATCAGAGGGATTATTAGAGGTTAAATTGGGTTTCTTTTATGCTATACTACACTAATCTTTTATTAAATATTTTAAGGACACTTGCATAAGATTTGATGCCAATTCTGTAACACCCCAAGATTTCATAGTGTGTTAGTTCTTCAAAATAATTCAATAACTTTCACTACATGCAAAACCAAGTTCAAGCACACCATGACTTACCAAACAAGCCGTTAAAAAGAGGTTATGAATAGTATTAGATAAATTTTAATGTTTATATAATCCTTATAATTTTAGAATCCATATTATGAGTTTCTTAGATATAATGCAAGAACAAATTCATTTTCAGTACTGCACTTTTATCAACTTTAATAGTGATCCCTTTTTAAATACTATATTTTAAACTTTTTGACTAAATGGGGACATCAAAAATTTAAAATGAAACATCCCAAGCTTCTACGGTACGCTTCTCTTTGAATAATGTGATAGCGTGTGTTGTACGCAACACCGAGTTCTAACAACCAATTAAACTAGCCGTTATGAATAGTAATAACTACTTTTTAAAATTATATATATTTTATATTTCAAAATGGACTTCATTTTTGGATTCGGAATATCTAATTTAGCCTAAGGTGAAATTTTGGTACTTTTCGGATAACTTTCATATTTTGATGAATAGTGAAAATTCCTAAATTTTAATTAAAAACAACTTTTTTAATCAAAATAATTAATAGTGATAAATTATTAATTTTAGTAGTTTTAAAGTATATTTAGAATATATTTTTACCATTTAATATAATGTTGGTCATTGGACATAATTTTACAATTAAACCGAACATAAACAAGTGTCAATCTTTTGATAGTTATTACCTCTTAAAAACACGCTTTTTGTTTTGACAGCGGGAATTAATTTTAAATTAATTTCTGCCACTTCTGTGTTTTGAATTTAGAAAAATGGATTCCATATTTTGAATAAGGATGTCCAAATTGTGTAAATAGGTAAATTTTATTTTTAGACATTTTAAATAATTACTGTGGTAAATATTTTATTTACCATGGTTAAGGGTAAATCCGGTAAATAAGGGTTAAAAAATAATATTATAATAATACAAAATTACCCTAAAACGTGTCCTAACCTTATTGGTGGACACATAACCGACCATGAGCATCCTTGGGTCAATTTGGGGACCCCTTGGAGCCACTTGTATGTGGTAGGGACACTTTATATTAATAAAGTTAAAATAAAAATAAAAATGACACAAGCATATATCTTTTAGAACAACAATTTTTACATAGGGTTATACATGTTGGATTTTCGATTATAAATATTAATTAGAAAGATAAAATGATTTCCTAAATAATTATAGTTTATTTAAAATTTTTAGACATTAAATAAGTTATTTTATTTATGACACAATGATGATGCAGTAATTACTATAATAGTGAAAAATTAAAATAATTGATATTATAAATACCCAAATAAATATAATATGAAACTTTTAATGTATTAAACTCATTTTCTAGGCTAATATGATATATTAGGATTGATTTAATGGACTTTGTTCGAAGTAATCAATCTTTTATGAGTTTCACAAAAATCAACTATTGAATAGTGTCAAAATTGACATAAAAGAGTTCTTAAAACAAATATTATATTATTAATTGATATTAAATTCCTAAAAATCTATGGTTCGGCCAAGAGACTTATATTATGATAGGTTAATCATTAATGGACCACTTAGGGGTCGCTTGGATGTATATAGTAAGTTTATTAACCATAATATATAAAAATACAAAGAGACATTGTAAAAGTGAAACTAATTAACTTAGAGTTAATATTTAAAGATAAGGTTAATATAAGTACCCAAACCTGTCTAAATTCTATTGGATGAGTTGTTTTCGACCTATCCCCACCTAATCCTTTGAATAGTCAACTTTGGAGCCTTTAGAAACCGAATATGAATTTATTATAAATTAATATTTCTAGCTTTTCCAAAGGTGCCCCTCACCCCTCTTATAAAAGGGCACTCCTCCTTCTCATTTCTTCACACCTTCAAAGCCTTTTGGTTCGGCCAAACACTGCCCAAATAATCTCCCAACATCCCTCACTACAACCTAGAGGCCTTAGTTTGATCAGAAAGCCAACCTAAGGAGCCCTTTTGATCAAATCAAAAGGAAGAACCCGTAGAAGAGGTAATGATTTCACCACCCTTTTCTAAGTTCATTTCTTCTTCCACTTCTTCTTCCTTTGTTCTTACCATTCTAAAATAATAACTCCAGTATCTCACATATACTGTGATGTTATTATAAGTATGGTACAACCATATTCAGTATTCTATCCACCCTTTGAATAACATGTCACCATACGTGCGTACGTACGGCTTACCGTCTCCACGTTGTGGTGTAATTGTTATTCAATATAATATTATTTGGATGGGTATAATAATGATGTGTAACTCATGTAAATAATAAATATAACATGTTAATGATTCTGTATATATGATATACCATTCATTTATATATTATTTTAATATCAAAAGAATGATATTGTCGCTCGTGCGTACGTACGGACTACCGTCTCCACGAACGCGATGAGATTCATTCTCCATCGTATCCATTCAAGAATAATTATAATTTTATGATTTAAAAATGATGTTTAAGGACTTGATATCATTCTGGATATGAATAAGATACAACAAGCATGGCTTATGTAACAAAACATATAAAAGAAAATGAGTAAGTTAACACCCGAAACGATGATAATTCTATGATATTATTAATAAATCAATGTTAAAAGATCATATATGATATCATATTAATATATATGATTCTTGTATAATTTAATAACAATTATTTCACCATTATACAGGAGGTTAACCTACCCCAACCAAGGAAAAGTACAAGGTAAGGGTTATTTCACAATCTCTTCATTATCCGAGGTTGTTTATACGTAATAATCTACTGGGATATCTTTATCATCCACATCCATGTTTCTTAAAAATGTATTTCAAAACATTTTTTATGGGTTAAAGTAATTTATACCCTTGTTTGAATTTTTATAAGAGGTTTATAAAGGAATCTTTCCGTCGTTTTCAAAACAAGGTCCTTTTTAACCTTTTCGATAGAATTGAGGTAAGAATGTTTTTTTTAACTTATACCGCGGGTGCGGTTATTTTACGCCGTTATAAAATCTTCAAAGCTTCCATTACAAGCTTATAAGAATATTTTCAAAGAAAATGTTTTATTTTATTTGGATCTTAAATGATTTCAAAATAAAAGGAGATATTTCTTTTAAAAGAATTTTGATTTCATCTATGTCAACATCCTTTGATGGATTTTAAGATTATTTGAAGTTGATTTATTATGATACAAAACTTCTATATTGTATTGAATGTTTTGTGATATGTTTGACTGTGGATGTGCTATTTTTATACCATTCATAGTTTATGGTTAAAGTATTGACATTTCGTATGCTAGTTTTAATACGAATGTTTATGTTATGTTTAAACCTTTTCATATGGGAATGCATTGGACTTAATAAGTGACGGGTGGAGCCCGCTATAGCTCCTCGATGCATCGGTAGGTCTCATGAGACAAACTAGTGTCTTGGCACAAGGCCTTGACAAAATCTTATTTGTAGTCTTGGCACGAGGCCTTGGCTATGTGGTTATGATAGTCTGGCATTATGCATTCCAACATTATGAAAGTGGTTATTGATTTTTGAATGTGATTATTCGATTAGTAGAATATCCATGTGAATAAGTAAATGGCATTATTTCATTTTATTTATGCCATACTATGTTAAATGTTCAAGTTTAAAAGGCTTTTGTTTTAGTTATACATTGCCTTAAATGTTTATTTTTATTTATGAAAGTTTCCTCTATATTGTTATCCTTACTGGGCATTTGAGCTCACCCCTTTTCTATGTTTTATTTTTCCCAGGTAGTGAAGAAGTAAATTATGAATGACTTGCAGGGATATTATGAGGGGTTAATAGTGTGGATATGAAGACTTTGTTGTTGTAGTAGTTTTTCACTTTGAAATGTAATGTAAAACTTTATGATTATATCTAGTGTTTCCAAGGCTACTAAACCAATCGGTCTTTCGGGATTTGATCTTTCTTGTGATCATGCCAATGTTATGTAATTAATGCACCGAATCTGGGTAGCTGGGGTCGGGGCGTTACAGTTGGTATCAGAGGAAGTTTAGTACAAACCTTGGAAGCTATATTTAGATAAAATCTGATTAGAGCACGTAGACCTAAGATGAACTTTGAGGATTAGTATAAAAGAACTTCCGAGAATTTTGGTATTGTAGATATTTTGTGAGTTTTCCGAGCAATACATCCCTGTCTGGATATGAGCAGGTAGAGGCGGCTCTGGCACAGATGTACCTATGGGTAAAACCCGAAAACACCGCTTTGAGCTAGACTCGAACGGGAACTGGTGCACGACAACGGGCCTTGCTGCACTCTTGGTTACGACACTCCCGGGGGATATGCTTAGGATAATTCTCATTTTCTTTACAAATCATTATGAAGGGTTTATGAGTATATACTTCCTCAAAGAAAACATTTTTATGATTATGGATTATATCCATAAATAGTTCAATTTATGTTAAATGTTTTATAAGTATGGGATTATGTATTTTGATTCATAAACTGATCTAGTTTATGCCATTGTTTAGAAATGGCGCCCAGTAGAAGGAATGAGAACTCCAGAAATGCACATGATCCAAAGAGAAGGAATGATCATATCTTTCATGGTCTTAAGCTAGAATTTATAAGAGAAATAGTCTCCCATGTATTATCATCATATGAAGATATAATATCATGTGTTGATAAGATAAGTAAAGAGTTTACTGAGTCCTATGGATTTGAAGGGAAGCAAGAGAAGAAAAGGATAGAAGAGAGAAAGATGGATAAAGGAAAGAGGGAAAAGAATAATTTTCCCATATGTGGTAACTGTGGAAAGAAACACCCTGGAACTTGCCTGAAAGGAATGGGAGTTTGTTATAAGTGTGGAGGAAAAGGGCACAAAGTACATGACTGCAAGGGTAAGAAAATGGTTTCAAATGTACAATGCTTCATTTGCAAGGAGTTTGGACACTACGCGAACCTATGTCCCAGTCATCAGACTATGCCACAAATGATGCTATTGGATAATAATCAAGTTATGATACTACCACAGATAAAGAAGAATGATTAGAGTTCTTATGTTGATTATGTCAATTGAGTGTTGTATCAACAATGTACTTGTTATAATAATTATGGAGTATATAAGGATTGTACTGCAGTAGTATTTCATTAAGGACTTGAGATTGTGTGGAACAATGAAAAGTGACTCAATAGCAGGATAAATTTTTGGAAAATATATGGTTGAGAGAATGATAAATCATAATATAGTTCTGATACTGAGATAGTGATTTTGGAATAATATGTGATTGTTTTGGATAAATTATATTGGATATTCTTGGCTACCTTGGAACTGATTAATGATTTGTATATTCCATCATTGTTGGGGTTTTAAACATTTTTGGATTAATGAAGTATATCCAGCATTCTATATGGAATAAGGGATCATGAATGTAATCAATAAGGAATATGGTAATACATGATGAAGGTATTTATATGCTATTACGGGGTAAAAAGGATCTATATTATGTTTACCTTCCTTATAAATGTTGGACTGTGAGTTTGGATAGAATTATTTTGGATAGTTCTTATTTGGATTATTTTGGATTTCCATAAAAGGACAACCCGAAGGTCGGGCAGCAACCTGTTGCGTCCGGCAAGGCTGCGAGACTTGAACCCGCAACCGAAGGGCGACAAGGGTGTATCACCTACCACTGGCCCAAGAGATGTCCTGGATTAAATAATGTAGTTTTTTTAAAAGATCTGGTAGATGAATTATAAATTTGTTTATTTTGGAACCCTGTACGAATAGTATAAATATAATTTTTTTTACGAGTGAAAGATGAGTTTATGGTAGAAATTTATTAATGGACAAAACTCTAATTATAATGTAAGTATATCTCCTTATGATCTTAGCCAATCTCATAAATAAATTCCTCAACATTAATAAAAGGAACTTAGAACAAAAATGTTTCCCTAGATGGTACCTTAAATCATCACTAATTTATGGCTTTGGGATTGTTGGCCTTTTCATAGCCATGTTCTCTACCACTCTCCATCAGATAATTGATGGTTAGATTTCTCCTCCATATCCATATTTTCCTACATGGAACCCTAGTATGTGTTATTTTCGGTAATCATCATACTTTCCACTCTTTATTTTAAATAGAGGCCTCATTAATTCATTTTTCGATGTGGGATTTCAACTAAGATATTTTGAAACGTCAAAAATGTGTTATCCTAATACCCTATGTTTTGTTGAACCGATGGTATTTCAAATCATCATAGATTGATGAGTTTAAGGACCTCAATTTTATACTTTTTTGTGATTGATGACCTCAATCACTACCTATAAATATTTACGTTTTTCCTCCAATTATATGTCTCAAATTGCCACCAATGTTCTCCGAATCGAGATCATAATTTGGTGGTGACCCTTTCATTTCTCTTTTCCTCATATTAAGACTAAATTTTAGTAACCCAATTTCCGATGTGGGGTTTCCCACAAATATATTATCTATTTTCAACCTTTTATTTTCGAAGAACAATTTCAAATTGCGAGGACGCAATTTATTGAAGGAGGGGAGAATGTAACACCCCAAGATTTCATAGTGTGTTAGTTCTTCAAAATAATTCAATAACTTTCACTACATGCAAAACCAAGTTCAAGCACACCATGACATACCAAACAAGCCATTAAAAAGAGGTTATGAATAGTATTATATAAATTTTAATGTTTATATAATCCTTATAATTTTAGAATCCATATTATGAGTTTCTTAGATATAATGCAAGAACAAATTCATTTTCAGTACTGCACTTTTATCAACTTTAATAGTGATCCCTTTTTAAATACTATATTTTAAACTTTTTGACTAAATGGGGACATCAAAAATTTAAAATGAAACATCCCAAGCTTCTACGGTACACTTCTCTTTGAATAATGTGATAGCGTGTGTTGTACGCAACACCGAGTTCTAACAACCAATTAAACTAGCTGTTATGAATAGTAATAACTACTTTTTAAAATTATATATATTTTATATTTCAAAATGGACTTCATTTTTGGATTCGGAATATCTAATTTAGCCTAAGGTGAAATTTTGGTACTTTTCGGATAACTTTCATATTTTGATGAATAGTGAAAATTACTAAATTTTAATTAAAAACAACTTTTTTAATCAAAATAATTAATAGTGATAAATTATGAATTTTAGTAGTTTTAAAGTATATTTAGAATATATTTTTACCATTTAATATAATGTTGGTCATTGGACATAATTTTACAATTAAACCGAACATAAACAAGTGTCAATCTTTTGATAGTTATTACCTCTTAAAAACACGCTTTTTGTTTTGACAGCGGGAATTAATTTTAAATTAATTTCTGCCACTTCTGTGTTTTGAATTTAGAAAAATGGATTCCATATTTGGAATCAGGATGTCCAAATTGTGTAAATAGGTAACTTTTATTTTTAGACATTTTGAATAATTACTGTGGTAAATATTTTATTTACCATGGTTAAGGGTAAATCCGGTAAATAAGGGTTAAAAAATAATATTATAATAATACAAAATTACCCTAAAACGTGTCCTAACCTTATTGGTGGACACATACCCGACCATGATCATCCTTGGGTCAATTTGGGGACCCCTTGGAGCCACTTGTATGTGGTAGGGACACTTTATATTAATAAAGTTAAAATAAAAATAAAAATGACACAAGCATATATCTTTTAGAACAACAATTTTTACATAGGGTTATACATGTTGGATTTTCGATTATAAATATTCATTAGAAAGATAAAAATATTTCCTACATAATGATATTTTATTTAAAATTTTTAGACATTAAATAAGTTATTTTATTTATGACACAATGATGATGCAGTAATTACTATAATAGTGAAAAATTAAAATAATTGATATTATAAATACCAAAATAAATATAATATGAAACTTTTAATGAATTAAACTAATTTTCTAGGCTAATATGATATATTAGGATTGATTTAATGGACTTTGTTTGAAGTAATCAATCTGTTATGAGTTTCACAAAAATCAACTATTGAATAGTGTCAAAATTGACATAAAAGAGTTCTTAAAAAAAATATTATATTATTAATTGATATTAAATTCCTAAAAATCTAAGGTTCGGCCAAGAGACTTATATTATGATAGGTTAATCATTAATGGACCACTTGGGGGGTCTCTTGGATGTATATAGTAAGTTTATTAACCATAATAGATAAAAATACAAAGAGACATTGTAAAAGTGAAACTAATTAACTTAGAGTTAATATTTAAAGATAAGGTTAATATAAGTACCCAAACCTGTCTAAATTCTATTGGATGAGCTGTTTTCGACCTATCCCCACCTCATCCTTTGAATAGTCAACTTTGGAGCCTTTAGAAACCGAATATGAATTTATTATAAATTAATATTTCTAGCTTTTCCAAAGGTTCCCCTCACCCCTCTTATAAAAGGGCACTCCTCCTTCTCATTTCTTCACACCATCAAAGCCTTTTGGTTCGGCCAAACTCTGCCCAAATAATCTCCCAACATCCCTCACTAAAACCTAGAGGCCTTAGTTTGATCAGAAAGCCAACCTAAGGAGCCCTTTTGATCAAATCAAAAGGAAGAACCCGAAGAAGAGGTAATGATTTCACCACCCTTTTCTAAGTTCATTTCTTCTTCCACTTCTTCTTCCTTTGTTCTTACCATTCTAAAATAATAACTCCAGTATCTCACATATACTGTGATGTTATTATAAGTATGGTACAACCATATTCAGTATTCTATCCACCCTTTGAATAACATGTCACCATACGTGGGTACGTACGGCTTACCGTCTCCACGTTGTGGTGTAATTGTTATTCAATATAATATTATTTGGATGGGTATAATAATGATGTGTAACTCATGTAAATAATAAATATAACATCTTAATGATTCTGTATATATGATATACCATTCATTTATATATTATTTTAATATCAAAAGAATGATATTGTCGCTCGTGCGTACGTACGGACTACCGTCTCCACGAACGCGATGAGATTCATTCTCCATCGTATCCATTCAAGTATAATTATCATTTTATGATTTAAAAATGATGTTTAAGGACTTGATATCATTCTGGATATGAATAAGATACAACAAACATGGCTTATGTAAAAAATCATATAAAAGAAAATGAGTAAGTTAACACCCGAAACGATGATAATTCTAAGATATTATTAATAAATCAATGTTAAAAGATCATATATGATATCATATTAATATATATGATTCTTGTATAATTTAATAACAATTATTTCACCATTATACAGGAGGTTAACCTACCCCAACCAAGGAAAAGTACAAGGTAAGGGTTATTTCACAATCTCTTCATTATCCGAGGTTGTTTATACGTAATAATCTACTGGGATATCTTTATCATCCACATCCATGTTTCTTAAAAATGTATTTCAAAACATTTTTTATGGGTTAAAGTCATTTATACCCTTGTTTGAATTTTTATAAGAGGTTTATAAAGGAATCTTTCCGTCGTTTTCAAAACAAGGTCCTTTTTAACCTTTTCGATAGAATTGAGGTAAGAATGTTTTTTTTAACTTATACGGCGGGTGCGGTTATTTTACGCCGTTATAAAATATTCAAAGCTTCCATTACAATCTTATAAGAATATTTTCAAAGAAAATGTTTTATTTTATATGGATCTTAAATGATTTCAAAATAAAAGGAGATATTTCTTTTAAAAGAATTTTGATTTCATCTATGTCAACATCCTTTGATGGATTTTAAGATTATTTGAAGTTGATTTATTATGATACAAAACTTCTATATTGTATTGAATGTTTTGTGATATGTTTGACTGTGGATGTGCTATTTTTATACCATTCATAGTTTATGGTGAAAGTATTGACATTTCGTATGCTAGTTTTAATACGAATGTTTATGTTATGTTTAAACCTTTTCATATGGGAATGCATTGGACTTAATAAGTGACGGGTGGAGCCCGCTATAGCTCCTCGATGCATCGGTAGGTCTCATGAGACAAACTAGTGTCTTGGAACAACGCCTTGACAAAATCTTATTTGTAGTCTTGGCACGAGGCCTTGGCTATGTGGTTATGATAGTCTGGCAATATGCATTCCAACATTATGAGAGTGGTTATTGATTTTTTCATTTGATTATTCGATTAGTAGAATATCCATGTGAATAAGTAAATGGCATTATTTCATTTTATTTATGCCATACTATGTTAAATGTTCATGTTTAAAAGGCTTTTGTTTTAGTTATACATTGCCTTAAATGTTTATTTTTATTTATGAAAGTTTCCTCTATATTGTTATCCTTACTGGGCATTTGAGCTCACCCCTTTTCTATGTTTTATTTTTCCCAGGTAGTGAAGAAGTAAATTATGAATGACTTGCAGGGATATTATGAGGGGTTAATAGTGTGGATATGAAGACTTTGTTTTTGTAGTAGTTTTTCACTTTGAAATGTAATGTAAAACTTTATGATTATATCTAGTGTTTCCAAGGCTACTAAACCAATCGGTCTTTCGGGATTTGATCTTTCTTGTGATCATGCCAATGTTATGTAATTAATGCACCGACTCTGGGTAGCTGGGGTCGGGGCGTTACAAATTCTATATATTAAATGATCCGGGAATGGTCTTTGTAGAAACTATGTGAATGGAGGGGGGTACATTGGTTGTCACGAGAGAATAAAATGGTGAAAATAGATAGTTCGGTTATAGGTTCAATGCAGGCGGAGAAGAGGAATAATATGCTATGGGAAGAGGAAGATCAAAAATTTAACAGATGGTCGGGATTTGATATGGACTTCATCTAATGGTTAGGGTGCATCTGTGGGATTTAAATGTGATGAATGAATCAGATTGATGCGCATCTAGATTGGATATCCCTATTTTGACGTGGCATTTTAAAAATCTCAGATGTTCGATATTAGATCCACATCGTATCATACAGTGTATGAAAATTCAGATGTATTCTTGTGGTTGATGATGGTTGAGCGCCAGATTGAGATCGATGGCTCAGATCGAGTTCGGTACGATCCAACGGCCCAAAATCATTTTTGTATGAAAATCCTTATACCACATCGAAACAGTTGGATGTTTGTGAGTTTTTATAAGCCTGAGACTCTCGAAATACAATTATAAATCACAGAACAAACAGTATAGCCTTATACACATGCTCTCACCTCCCCCTGTAGGCTTCAGCCTACCCCTACCCCACCAGGGCCTTGCTCCCTCAGTGGTGTGTTCATTCCCTCATATGCTCCTTTGTGCACGTTGGGGAAACTATGTCGATGCTTGGGCTGACCTATGCTGAGGTTGAGGGATTGTCTCAGTCACCAAGAATGAGTTTCCTCTCTTGGTCAGGCTAATGGTATGGCTCTAGTGGGATTATTTTATATAAACACAAACTCTCAAAATTTTAAATTCACAAGGAAATTGATGCATAAAATTTAACTGTAATGGAAAATATTTTACAAAATGTGACTTTCTATTTAATATTTGATAAATTAAATAACAAAAATTAAATTATACCTTGTCTTAACTAAGTGTATTACTTAAATTTTCATAAACAATGATGTTGTAATATACAATCTTTATAAATGGACATTTTATATATTCACATGAAAACATTTATAATAGTTTTAAAACATAGTTTATTTATAAAATCATCAAACATAGTTTAATTGTAACATTGTTTAATCTTTAGTATTGAAATCATTTATAAAATGTTTAAAATATTTTCAAGGCGTTTGAATTCCACTTATTTTTTCAAAACCATTTTAGTGTAGTTCAAAATATTATACAACGTCCCATTAAGGTTCATAATTAGTGGTTGTGTAATAATTTTAAATCCATAACATAATATTTGAAAAACTAAATTATACTTAAAGGATTTTAATTATTTCAAAAAAGGTTGACGACTATAATTATTTCCATTGAAGTTCAACGGTCTCCAAAAGAAACCGTCCAGTAGATACCTTATAAAACCATACCTTAGGGTGTCTTTAATTAAAGGAAATTAAAGAAAATGTCTATCGTTATTCCATTGGTATTTAGCGCGGATGCGGTGGCATTGGGCATACCAATGTTTGATATGATGGATCCTAAGGATTCATATAACATTCATGGGTTTTTGATGTTTTGGGTGGCCTCTCTAAAATTTTGATTGGGATTTTAATAGTTATTTTTTTGTAGAATGGTTTCTTGTAATCATGGTACGTTGTAAACACTTTATTGTCTTTTTTTGATAAAAATACTCGTGTTCTGCTCATGTGTTTTGTTTTGTTAGAAAGAAATTTAAATAAAAAAGCATAATATTATCATTATATGAGATAAAAGACTTGGTGTGTTACATTATTCCCCCATACAATGAATTTTTTCCTCACAATTAATTATACATAACCATATTTAAAAGACTCTCTCTCAAACTTCACCACATCCTCAATTGTAGAGGGTCCTCTGGTGTTTCCAGGTGATTTCAAAAAATGATGTTACACTCTTCTACTCCCCTAGAACATACACAACTTGGGTTGAATGGGTTGATCTCATGAATAGTGTATTCAAGATTATAGAGTGAGTCTCGGACGGTGGAATGTTCGAAGATATCCGAATGGACAAAGTCTCCACGGACTCGGTCAACTATATCCTGATTGAGAAGATTTAATTGATAGACGTGGTTGTATAAATTGAAACCGGGGAGTTTGTACATGTAGGATGCACAAAGTATTCCCTCCAATGCAGCCTCTTGAAAGCAGACTCTAGCTATGATGTTCTGGTCTAGATTGAATCATAAGAAAAGCCCTTCGCGTTATTTTCCCCATCACATGTACCCATCTAGTTGGACAATGGTTATGTGGTGGTATAAGTATGTATTTACCTAGTAGGATTGGAGAATGTCCAGACTATTTGATATTTTGTAATGTTTCTTGCACGTTCCTCACAATTTTTCAATGTTTAGGTAATCTTATTCAGAGGTTTTGACCACAATAACCTCCACTATATCAACTTGAAGGGTTAAAATGTAGTTTTTTCCAACCATCTGAAAATTAATTATGAAGGTTAACTTAGTGAAATCCACCCAAAAGTATAAAAAATGAAAAGATAGAAAAAAGAAGATATGACATGTTATATTCTAATATAACCACTAATACATAAAAAGGCAAACAGTTCCCCCCATCCTCTGTTAAACAAATTCCCATAACCAGTTCAAAACACTCAATTTCCCAGAACCAAATAAAACTAGACCAGTCTGGTTCGATCTAGTGTCTGAAATTATGGTGTCTCTAATGTGTGAAATGTTGGGTGTATAAGTGGGAGACATCAGTATGTACTTTTTTTCTGTACACGAGATGGGAGGCTTCGAATTCAAGAACGTCATTGTCCATTCCATGAACAAAATGGCTATAAGACAAGACTTGGCACATATATATTGTGCGGATGTCTCCCGCTACTGCACCTTCTTGGAAATCAATAATGGACTGGATGCCTTCTACTATAGTGAAGCATCTAAAATTTCCTTCATATTACTTTAACTGTCGTATGTAGGATAAAAATTGGGTTATCATAATATAGATGTAGTACAACTCTGCTCCTTAGTGGATTTTAAGTACTCGGGGTGAATTGGATTCATTATTGAGGAGTTTGTATTTCATACATACATGGGATTAGCGGATAATATTTTCATGGATGGCTATGGAAATTAGGATTTCAATGACCCCATTTTAATGAGATAAAAGACATGTACCTTTGTTTTCCATCTGATATTTATGAAAAACCTCATATTTAGTCATTCTTAAATAAAATTTTCCTTGACTCAGATCTGGTATTCCAGAGTTACCTAAACCAAATCTGTTGATACCAACTATGAGGACTGAACCCTAGAATACCCATATCATGTAAAATTATAACATGATGTGAAAATTTTTAATAAAAAACATGCCCTGATAAATTACACATCATGTACTTTACAGAGGATTGATTTCGTTCTGGTTATGGGAAACATGCCACTTCTGTCATACCACTTTATCCCAAATTGATACCTAAAATTTTTTATTCAAAAATGTAGTGTCACTATATTAATTCCACATAAGGGGTTTTAAAAATAACATGATAAACCAATATTGCTTTTGAAAAAATTGTTTATAAATTTCCACAAAACATTTTCTAAAAAATGTTGTAACACATGAAACATTCCATAACAATTGTCTAAAATTATAATTTCGCAAATAAGAACATACTAACATACATATAAGGAAACATTATTCAATTATAGGTATTGTCATACATGGTAAGATTTAAGTGGCCTCACATGTGAAAATTCAAGTAAAAAATTGATTACTAAGAGTATTACATGATCAGAGTTGTGCTTAAAGAAAAACATCAATTTCATGAGAAACATACATAGGCTAATGAATTTGATTAGTACCTAAATACTATTCTATAACTTTTAATTCATCATATTTACATGTACATAATCTCTTTAACCACAAACATTCTACTAGTAAAATATTCTTTTGGGTAATTAAATTTCATAGCCACAATAAGGAATTTGCATATGCTGGACGTCACAACCATACTATTTAGGCCACATGCCAGGACTATACATATTATATTTTTCAAGGCCCTCTACCATGACCATAGTTTGTCTCATGATACCAATAGATGCATCTCAGGGCTATAGTAGGCCCCAGTCACCACAAACTAAGTCCAATGCATTCCACATCTTTCTAAATCAATGTGCACATACCACTTTTATTTAGTAAGTTACTTATTACATAACATTTTAAGTGTCACATATTCCATGTCTCCTTGTTTCACATAATTCAAAATTTCCCATTCCACCTTGATTAATTTCATTTTAACATTTCATATTATTGAAAGTGTCTCATACCACCTTGAATAATTAAATTATTATTTAATAAATTATCATAAGTGATAAATAAGATTTTGTTTGATTTATCACATAAATTAATAACTTTACAACTCTTCCATAAACATTCAATTCATTAGAATGCAAGTTTATAAATTCGTATAGGTTTTATTCTTGATATATTAATACACTGATAAATGGAAATGAAAATGAACTAAATCATTATATGTTCGTTATTATTCTGATAGAAATTTTTTCCAACGTCATTCATAAACTAGAAAACATTCTTTGGGCATGTTATTTTAATTTATAACAAACTAGTAATGAATGGATGCTGTTACCACATAAAATGATAGTTACGTATTTTTAAAAATCATTCATTCCTAGAAATGAATATTTATATTTTAAACTAGTTAATTTAAAATTACGACAGATTTCATTTGTACACAAGCATGCATTGATAAATGATCATGTATTACTGAATGTCCAAAGGCCAATTAATTTTCATTAAAACAATTGTTCTATGTAATGAATGAAATCATGAGAATTTAATTAATCATATAATAAACTTACATTAACCATTGAAGGTTGTTTTAAGCCTATTCAGTTCAAGTTATGGTTAAAGCTTCAAGGTGCATACATATAACCATATATATATATATATATATATATTTACAACATATAAAACCCTATGTTTTAAAATTCTATATAAACATGACACCCAATGTTTTAAAAGACTCAAACTGGATTTATAAATGATTTATATATATCCATGAAAACATTTGTACAAATATAATCGGATACTAACCTTGCATGTAGAAAGAAAAATTTCCTTCAAGATTAAAAAGTTTTCATAACCCAAAATCCTTATGACCCTGGGTTGGGTGTTTGAGGGTTTCCCCCCAAACCATATGATCATACAAGCATTTATATATTCATAAACCATTTATAAAAAAAATAATATATATATATATATATAAGGTACCTAATTAAGTTATTCATGTATAACATACACTTTTATGTTCATAAAAACATCTGGATCCAAAAATAGAAAAACTAGGGATGGATGTTTGTGGTTTTCAAATAAAATAGAATATCTCAATCCATACTACAAGTAATTAATATATATAAATGATCATATATATATATACACCCTAAAAAAAGACATGACAAATATAAAACCCTTACATAAAAATTGCGTAGAAAATAGATCATTTAAACCATGAAAATATCTTTTCATACGAAAATTGAATCTGAAATATGTGTTATTGAATGTATATATACATATATATTAAATATATATAAAAAGGTTTAAAAATTCAATTGATATTATTTAATCCCTCACAAACCATATGATTTAGAAAAAAAATATTAATACAACAACATATTTCATATATACTGAAAATAGATAGTTATGTATATGTATATCTATATATCCCTTAATAAAAAAATGACATGTTTTAATGAAATAAAATATACCCTTAACATTGTTTATAGAGGATGAGGAGGATCGGGATAAGGAAAGAGGTTATTGGAGAAGGTTTTGGAGGTGGATGAAAAAGCTGAAGGATTCTTGGGGGTATAAACTGGTCACTTATTAGAAATATTACACTAAACATTTATAGAATATTTTAACACACTTTTATAATATCTAGGGACTCTTCAGTATATTAAAAGATCGAGGAATAGCCTTTGTGGAAAACGCATGAAAGAAGAAGGGGGGTCCAATGGTTGTCACTGGAGAAGAAAATGGTTAAAATAGGTACTAGGGTTACTGGTTCCACTCAGGAGAAAAAGAGTAAGATGATGCCGCATGAAGAGGATGATTAGAAATTGAATGGACATTATGGATTTGTTTGGGCTTGATGCAATGGTCGGTGAGCTTATGTAAGATTTAAAGGTGATGGACATATCTGATTTATTCGTGGATAGATCGGATGGCCCTAGTTCGATGTGATGCTTTAAAAATCTGGAATGGCCGATATTATATCCACGTCAGATCAGAAGGTGTACAAAATTGTGAATGTATTTCGTAGTTAATGTGGGTAGAGAACTGGATCATGATCGACAACACATATTGCGCGCGATGTGATCCAACTATTCAGATCCAGTTTCGCTCGAAAATCCTCATCCCACATCGAAAAAATGGACATTCGCATCCTCTTTATAAGTCTGAGACACTGAACATATGATAAAAAAATCACAGCACACACCATGGATCCTTATACACGGGCTCTCGCCTCCCCCCACAAGGATCGAACTACCCCTACCTCACTGGGGCCTCACGCCCTCGGTGGCGCTCTCTTGCGCTCTATGTTCCTCTGTGCTATTTGGGGAAACTATGCCCAGTCTTGGGCTAGTCTAAGCTGAGGCCGAGGGCAAGGATAAGCTGCCTAGCATGAGCTTCATCCATTGGATTGGATAATGGGTTGACCCAACTGGGATTATTTTATATAAAAACCAACTCTAAAAATTATAAAGTCACAAAAAATTGATATATTAATTTAAAATATAAAAATGTATTTAGTAAAATTTGGTTTCCTATTTATACATTGATAGAATAATAACAGAAATTTAATTATTCACTGCCTTAACTAAGAGTATTACTAAAATTTTTATAACCACTAATGTTGTAATATAAAATCTTTATAAATTAAAATTTAAAATCCTCTCATGATTTTTTTACTAGTATCAAAATATATTTTGTATAAATGACATAAAATATTTTTTAATTACAACATTGTTTATGTTTATCAATGAAAACATTTACAACATATTTGAAATATTTTAAAGGAGTTTGAATTTTTTATCTTATTTCCAAATAATTTATGTGTAGTTCAAAATATTATACCATGTCCTTTTAAAGTTCATAATTTGAGTATGTGTTCTAATTTTCAATCCATAACTTAAATATTTGAATAACTAAATTATACATAATTTCATTGAATTGATTCACCAATAGGCCAATGACTATAATTATTATTTTTGGAATTCAATGATAACCCTAGGAAACAGTCGAGTTGATTCCATATAAAACCATGACTTAGGGTGTCCTTAATTCAATGTAATTGAAGAAAATTACTCACATCAATGTATTGGTTCATAGAACAGCTACGATGGATTTGTCCATACTAATGTTTGTTATGACAGATCCTAAGGACCCATATTACATTCCTGGTGTTTTTTTGGTTTAGGTGGTCTCCCTGTAATTTTTATAGGGTTTCTAAAAGGGGTTTTTTGTGTAGAATGGTTTCTTCTGATCTTGGTGCATTGTGAACACATCATTGTCTTGTTTGAATAAAAATCATTGCGTTCAACTCATATGTTTTTTTGGGTTAGAAAGATATTTAAACAAAACAAAAGAATAATATTATCATTATATGAGAAGTTGGTCTTGGGGTGTTACAATTAGTGCTCATGCCATCATGAATGAACTAGCTCAGCTGGAATAAGATATGAACGACAACATGAGTCACATGGAATATCATCTTTAGTCTATTAAAGAAGAAGTCAAGGTTGAATCCTTAATGATGAAAATTTACCCCATGTTTTGTGGACCTTATGTTCCAGTACTTGTTGAGTGTTAGATTAATTCTATTTATAAGATAATATATGCTATTATGTTCTTAGTACAAGTGAATGTTGAGTTGGTAGTATATCATTTATATGGGGAAGCTAAGTAGTGATAAGAACTAATCAATAACATAAATTTAACATATGAATTTGATTCCATAGAATATTAGGGTTTCAGAATAACATTTTTGATTAAATATTTTTCCTTGAACACAACATCATAAGATGAAATGGAATTTCATTGAACATAAGAAAAATTAATGGGAGTCTTTTGGGGATTTGGAGGAAAATATAAAAAATCATGCATGATATGCCTATGAAATTTTCATAATCACATAAATAATGGGGGATATCTTTTTTATGGACCATGTTCCATCTTTTGAGAAGTTTTGGTTATTACAGACATTCATAGCTATGAGGAGATTTTATTTTGTTCCATTAAGGTTGAAATAGAGATTAGGTATTTTTAGTGGTCTTATGGTCTCAAATAATAAAATGGAAAATAGAGTTTAATATAGGATGATAAATGGATAAGTCTCATGATATAAATAAAATCAACCATCACATGTGTCAATGTGGTGTAAAAAATTATCATGGTAACATTCTCATAGGAATAGAGAGATTCATCATATGTGAAATAATAAGGCATATTGAAAATAATTACTAAATGGATATGAAAACCCCTAATAACGTGGAATAAAAAATTAAGGATCATATCAGAATTTAGAATGATGTTTAGTGTTTCAACTTCAAGGAAAATGGGATTTATATAGAATATCCCCTTATAAAAATGGTTATTGGAGGTAATAAAAAAACAACATCCAAGGAAGAAAAGAAGGAAATTTTCTATCAATATGGATGACATGGACCCAACAATGTTATTACAACAGCTACACATGTGATTTATTGAAGAATAATGAATTTAATATTTTATTCTAGTTTTATAAAAACATTTAAAACATTTAATTTTAGTATAACTATTAAAACACTAACTAAAAATATAGAGGTTGAGTTAAGATTGAGAATAGTATATATGAAAATTATTGAATGATATGTATATAAATACTCCCCAAATAATGTTTTTGCACTTATCCACCTATAAAATTTTCTTCTTACATCATTTGGTGGAATTTTATGTTGTATTTTGGATGGATTTTCTACCATTATTCAAAGACAACAGCAATTGTAATGAATTGGATATCACACATCACATCCCGTGGAGTCATCCAATTCATTACCAGTGTATAGAGGAGGTTGAATATCCTTATTAGTCAATATCCCATGTGATGATATTACAAAATATTCTTCAATAATTTATTGACCAAATTATTGAGATATAGGATAGTATCGGGCATAATGACATTCCCATTGTGAGGGGCCACAATAATGTATTCCAGGGAGAATTTTTTGGCCTTCATCCTCAATAATAAGTTTAATTCACAATTGATATTATTAATGGGACTATTCATATATCATGGAAACATAATATAAGGGACACAATTGTGTTTGAATAACAGAAGAAGAAGTTATAGGAAAACTAAGTGAAGGCTTTTATATTCCCGAGTTCTTCACCGTGTGGTTCACCAGTATTCTTTGTTATGAAAAAGATTAGATAATTTTGCCTATGAATTAAATATTATAAGCTAAATAAAATAATAAAAATTAAAAATTATACCCTACCACATATATATGACTTGTTCGATCCACATTGTAGGGCCTTGTATTTTTCAATTATGGAGCATTAGATATGTTTTTACCAATTAATGTTGAAGAAAGAATATACTCATAATAAAGATTTTTTAACGAGGAATGAACATTATGAGTTTATAGTTATTCCTTTAAGACATAGTAATGCTCCGTAAATTTTAATTTATTAAATCAATAAAGTCTTTAGATATTACCTTGAATTTGTTTTGGTATTATTTATTTACAATATTATGATATTATCCAAGAAAAATGCGTAACATTATCTGCATTTGAATAATATGATAATGACATTGAAATGGGAGAAACAATATGTAATTTGTAGTAAATTATTGTTATGGAAGGTGTAAGTATCATTCTAGGGAATTATTATCATCTACAAAAATAATATATGTGGACCCATTAAAGATAAATTCATTTGTGGAATGGCCTAGGAAAAATATGTAATGCAGATCCATTGTTTTGATGTTTTAGATGGGTATTAACTATTATTATTGAATAACATATCTTCAATTTGAAAACCAAAAATTGAGATGATTGAAAAGGTTGTAATGATTATCTTTTTAGGAGAATATTATTATTAA
Organism: Viscum album; assembly: GCA_963277665.1. Taxonomy (NCBI): domain Eukaryota; kingdom Viridiplantae; phylum Streptophyta; class Magnoliopsida; order Santalales; family Viscaceae; genus Viscum; species Viscum album. The sequence goes on from OY728133.1 coordinate 276,776,036, forward strand.
TTCAATGAGTTGAAAAAGTTTTTTTATCCCTACAGCAGTACTAACTCTTCTGAAAAGTGGGGAACCCATTATGGAGTACAATGATGCGTCAATAATGGTTTAACGATGTGTTTTGATGGAAATTGATAATGTGATAACATACTCTTAGCAGATGAGCCTCATACCAATTGGTGAAGACTCCTTAAGTGCATAAAAGAAACCCGAGATCAAATCAAGGTGGAGGATACTTTCCTAGGGTATTGTAGCATTATTGTAGTAGATAATGTAGCAGGCACTATGAAGAACTGTAGTAGGTATTATAGAGGGAATTGTTGCAGGAATTGATTGGCACTGTTGCAGTAGGGAATATTCCCTTGTTTGGGCCTTCGGGCCACCAATCTGGTCCTCGAGTCCTTAAAAGCCTTTGGGCCACCCAGGCCTTCGAGAGAGTAAGGCCTTCGGGCAACCTCAAGGCCTTCGAGCCACTTTAAGTGCAGATGCAAACCAAACTACCTACAACGAACAAGCTTCAGAAGGAGGAGGACCAAGGTTTATTCCACATAATAAAAGATAAACATATTACAGTAATGAGAGGGTATGAAACCTTCCATTGGGACAAGCCTGTGCATGCACGAGAAAGCCTAGATGAACAGCCATACGAAGGGGGAAAACTGATTTCATGATGAAGATGCTGGGGAGATGAAGTTCCAAGTAGTTATAATGTGTTATATGTAATGTTTAAACATATGGGCAATGAATTCCTCTGTGTCCTATGGGCCATGTAATACTTATTCCTACGGGCCTTGTAGGGGTTCCACCTCACCCAATGAATGGTGGATTATCAAAAATCAATAAAAAATAAATGCCTTCGGTCCATTGTAAGATAGCATACTCTTAAAGGTAGTTAAAATTAATGAGATAAACTGTACCATTCCCGATATAGAGTTGGATGATTTGTTATTCCCAATAAAAATATAGTTTCATTATCTTTATTGGGTGAAATGTAAAATATATTCATATAATAAAAGCATAATGTATATTTTTACAAAATATGGGAATAATAAAATCCAACATAGAGGGATAGAGCTCATATATGAATATAGATTCTCCAAAAAATATCATCCTAGTAATGAAAATATGGTTGGAGATGATCTATGTAAAAATGTTTTTACATCTTTATCAGTGATGAGAATTGTAAAAGATACGATCAACCTATACAATAAAAGTATAGGCATGGGAAAAATTAAGGATTTACCATCTGAAATAATTTACCAAATTAATTTAAAAAATTTTCTTCCTAGATAAAATAAATAATGATCAAAGAAATGATGTGGAAATTCTGAAAAAGGATATAGCTACCAGAAATGGGAAATCCTTGGAGATCAAAATGGTTGAAGAATTAGTCATGATATTGGGTTCATGACTTTGTGTACCATCAAATTAGAGATAAATAAATATCATCAGAATAATGTGTGTAAATAAAACTTCTATATTCACATAGGGATAAAAAAAAGATGTAATTAGATCTCTAATATCAGTATTTGTTTGAAAATATGAAGAAATATAAATCATTTCTCAAAGTGTGTCAAAAATTGAAGGATGAAAGGAAAAATTATAAGGCGATTACAAAACCAATACCTATACCATCATGGAATTGGGAAACAATCACAGTCGTATTTTTTATTAGACATCCAAAGACATTTAGTTGAAATACTGATTTAATGGGACATTGAGGACCATATTACAATGACAACCCACTTTATCTGAATCTTAGTGGACATCACACTCGATAAACCTGGATGGATATACATCCAAGAAGTTGTGAGGAAATATTTAGTACCACTATCAATTGAATCTGATTGGGATTTAACAGTTATCTCCAAGCTTTGGAAGAGTCTTCAACAAGATCAAAGCATTATGATAAAATTTAGAAAAAACTATCTTCCACACACTCATTTCCAATCTATCTATTCTATTCAGTAACAATATGAAAAGTTAATATCATTATCTATAGACGTAAAAGGATGATAGGACTAACACAAAAATCCAATAATGTCATATTACAAAAAATAGTTTCAACTTGTGCTTCCACTTAGATCTATTTGAATCAAAATATGGGAAAATATTCAAAGCACCAACATTTTGTGATGATGTAGCTGAATATTATATTATATGTCCAAAAAAATTCAATGAATTTTTTTGAAAGTAGAAAACCACTCAGTAGTATATCTAGCCATCCCAATGATGAATGACTAGCTGTAAACAAAATTTTCAATAATATCTGGAGATTAAGGATGGATTCATGATATTCCTATATATATATATACATGGAATATGAATATTCAATTTTGGAAGAAGGTAATGATATGTCAAAGTTACATCATCCCTTTATAGATTCTTGATCGTGTTGATTTTGTGGCATGTGACATTCACTTCTACCTACAATGTCTCATGTGCATGGTGTATTCCTCATACCCATCTTTAGTATGTACATAATGGATGCCCCACATGTACTAAATTTTGATGTGGAATAATTATAAAATGATCTCGCATAAAAGGAGAAGCTGACAAATATATTTGTTCATAGAGATAATGTTCTATGAAACACAACCACTCAACCCATAAAAGTAATATAGAGGAACCATAAGTAAAAAATGATTAATGGGAAACTGAGTAATAAATTAACAAGATATAACATCACATGTTTCCCCATTAGTTTTTAAAATAAAATTTCAAGGGTGAAAATACAGAAGTTGGGAAGAATGTAATGACCCATAATTTTAGCAATGCAATTTCCCATATTATAATTATGTTATATAGTAAAAATATCATAATAATCACATAGAGAAAATAATAAAAACTATATTAATAAATATTTAATTAGAAATAAATATTTATAAATATTATATAATCCAAATCAATAGAATAGTAACATGACCTTTGGAATTGTATTATTTTCCTTTTGAAAAGTAATCTAGCTAATATAATAGTAATCTCACATATGGATGTATAAATATAATTTCGGAATCTTAGATATGATTATATGATATATTTTTAAATTTAAAAAATGTTTTAAAAGTGATAAATTAAATATCAGACTTTTTATGGAACAATAATGTTTATTTTCAATATTATAATTAATATATCTTTTCAAAATAATACAAATTTTCACAAAATAGATTCGTAATTGAATTTTTTTTCTTGTGACTATAAGATAATTTTATAAGGCTTCAATTTATTTCTATATCTATTTTAATATTAATTGTAAATTTAAAATTAATATTTTACAATTAATAAATATTTAATTTAAAATAAATTTTCTTTTATTTATAATATTATTGTCATAAAATGGATTACATATTTTATGTCTATATGTCAATAAATTAATCGAGTGAATATTTAGGATTTTTTAATATAGTTTATTTTTTTTGAATGGTTAAATTCGGTATTTATTTGATTTATCATTATTAGTAATTAAATAAATTTCTAATTAATGGTTTAGTCATGGATAAAGTATGTAGAAATTATTTCACATTCACAAGATATATGTAATATACTTAGTTGTAATAATAATCCCTATTCTTTGTCCTAATCCAAAATAAAAAATGATTAAAATAAATATATAACATGCCACTCTTCCACTATATTATGTTTTTCGAGAAGTTTATATACATAATATTAATTATTCAAATAAAAAACTTTGTTATTATCTAAAATAAATTAAAATAATCTAAACGTTTTTCAATAACATTTTACCTAATTAATATTCATAATATATTAAGAAAGTATATTTAAGAAAAATATATATTTTTTAATTTTATTAATAAAAAATAATTATAATTCTCTAAAACTATTCTCATTTATAATGATTTACCATTAGTATATACAAATAAACCAATCATGAAAACTGATAAAATGAATGCTCAAGAATGATAAACTTTTATCACAAAACTCATCAAAAGGCTATAAACATATATAATAAAACTATACTGAATTAAATAATTTATTTAAATATGAATATTTATTTAATTATGTGATTTAATTAGATTATCCATGAGATTAAGAAAACATTCAGGTCAGTTAAACACATAAAGTAAGGGATTCATTCTTAACCTATATTCTTTTTCAGATTAAACTTTCTCTCTCTTTAACCTAATTTAAAACAGGTTTCTTTTTATAAAAATTTTCAAAATACAATATATTACATCCAAAATCATTAATCTATATCATTAAAACCTTATTTTATGGGGAAATAATTTTTTTTAAAATTGTTCCCTTCTCAATACTTCAAGATATGTAAGCCCGATTAAAGTGAGCTTATGGATTTCATACCAAATATTGAGTTCACTAAATAACATGTTTTAAGACAACATTGTCTTTATAAAATCAGTCATTTTATCCTGAAAAATATTCAACGTTCATGTTTTATTTTATGAAGACATATATTAAATTCCGTCTTTAAATTGTTCTTAATATTTTCACTAAACCACTTTAAAATGTTTCATTTATATTATTTCATAAAAACTCTTTTGTACATGTTTTCATTCAAATGTGACATCGTATATTATGATGTATATCTATTTTTTAATATTAATATCCAATTATGATTTAAATACATTATTTTATGGACACCATAATGATATTCTATTTTATATTCCTTATGACATGATAATGATTACCAATTCCATCCATGGGTAACCTGTTTTCTTGATTCTTTATGTGACTCTCATATGCAACAACATGTTATAATGGGTGTGAAAATATGGCACTCCAATGCATTATGTATTGTATAGTCCAGTGAGAAATCTTTTTCAATGTCACACCCCGACCCTGGACACTCTTTTATTTTATAGTTTTTTCGGTGCTGAATTTTTCTGGTTTAGGTTTAGATTGATTCACTGGTAATTTTTTTGGATTTTAAAAATTTTCATTGAGTTTTCTATCTTTAAATGGTATTAACAAGGACTGGAAGACCATGAATCCAAAACATATGACCAATTATATGTCAAAAAATAAGAAATATACGTGATAAATAACATAAAATTAAAATACAGATTAATATAAATAAAAATAATAATAATATTATTATTGATATAATTATAATTTAGTTTACCTTGTTTTTCTAGGATACCCCATAGAGGGGTGAAAAAATCATCCTTAACACTCCCCTTAAATTGTCTCCCCACTGATCTATCCCTCTCGCATGACCACCCAAGTCTGCCACTTCCATCACGAACACCAGCTCGGGCTAGACCTTATGCTCAATGATGCTCTCCTCCTAGCATAGTCCCCCCCATTCATTTGGTTCCCTAGTGAAACCCCTACACATTTGACTCCTTCTTGTGGCCCCTATATCATATGGTGATTCATCAGATAACCCTCTATGTAGAGCGTGCCACCTCCAGTGGTCGTCCCTCTTCGGGGCGCGATTGGCCTCCCCACTACCTCATCTAGTAGGTATTCCATCATTCTAGGTTACTTTATTGGGGTTTTCATAATTCAAAAAACCATAATATATAGTGTGTATGCTTGATTATAGTTTTTGTATGCTATGTGAATGCATTGTTCTTGAAGGTATAATATTTCTCTAATGATTTTTCACCTTTTCATGCTATTGAGGTAGGGGATTCTATGCAACTCCCTTATGAAACAATATTTTTAAGATTAAAAAGTTTCCATTAATTTTTTATACATGACTTATATACCCCTTAAAATAGTTGTTATTATATTATAGTATTTCCAAAATAAAATATGTTAATTAAAATAGGTTTATTTGTGATTCCATTTTTATGCTTACATATATCAATTCTAATGGTTTTTTGGTAAATGACAACTTTTTTATGATAAATATTTATAAAACATGATTTTCACCTGGATAACGCACATAGATAGTTTTTTTGATGATTCTAATTGATAAAATCTGTTTAAAATAGGTTCTTTTGTGATCCTATGTGTATTTGTTTGTGAATTTATATGAAATTCGTGAGATTAATTTCTAGTTGTGTTTTTTAGGAATTTCGGGTATTTTGGTTTATGATTTCCCATTATCATATTATATAAAAATTGGTCGGATTGTAGAGTGGAATTGGGCATGAATGTGTAATTTATATGGTATAAAAAAGAGTAGAGTAACTTTTTTAAAATGGGTTGTTTTTGTTTTTATAAGCAAATGGGATGGTTGAATTTGGTTTTGAAGAGAATGATGTGGTGTTATAAATGGTTTGGGTGTGTTTCCAGGGAAAATTCGTAGCATGTCATTGAATGATGGCACATCCATGGGTTCATAACACGCACATATTGATGTGTTGTCAAATGATGATAGTACCTCAAAGTGATGTTTACTTTAAATATTTGTTTCTCAATTGGTGTGTGGTTTCCAACGTGATGGCTCTTTTGAAGTAACATAACTCATTTTTTCATTATTATTTATGTTACTTGTGTTTATTTTTTGAAATATTGTGGGATATGTAATTTAGGTGTTGTTTGACATGTTTTGTAAGATTATTCATTCCATCAATGTTTGGAAGGGATTTTGTAATAGATTCTCTATTATTAACTGTGAAGGTATCGTTTGGAGTTACAATAATAGAAGATTTATTTGGTTGTTTTAGAATTTTTTGTATCTATTGAATAATGTTTTGGAATCAATAATATTGTTGGCATATTTGGCACTTTACAATTTTCAAAATGAATTTGAGTTTAAATTCATGATTACCTTGTTATAATCATTTAATGTTTTGTTGTACATTTTAGAAGTAATATGATGTAACTACATAGTTTTCACCATTGAGGATTTGATATACATATATATACATATATATATATATATGGAACCTCTTTGGTAGAAATATAACATTATGGAATAATGTATATAGTTTCCATGTTTTGGGTAGGCAATCATGGTTACGACATGTATGGTGAGTCACCCGTGCGAGCACCTATTACATATAGAGTTCATATATATCTAGCATGGGGTCATGGGAATCATCTTGGGGATCGAGGGGATATTTCTGATGAAATCATATTATATGGGTTGGTACCCCTGTATTTAATATAGTCCCTATGGGATGTGCCATTGGATTGGATAGTTGTGGGCGTCCAATGGTTATAGACATAGAGGCTTCACCATACACTGGTCGGCGGTTCGGAACTGAATACAACTAGTGGTCTTCATGGGATGTTTAGGATCAACCATTATTACTCTGATTTTATTCTTGATTAATATCAATTTTATTTAGTTTTAGAATGTACTATATATTTTTTTATTTATTTATATTTTTCACCACAACCCTGTTTTTTTATTAGTTATTTGGTTTAGTTTTTAGCATCAAAAAGGTACACTGTTTTGAAAATAAAATGCATCATATGTTGGTTTTTAAAATGTGTATTGTCAATATTTTCTAGTAAAATTTGAATCCCATATTTTTTAAAATGTATTTATCAAACTAGTTTTCATGGAATGTTATCGGGAAAGGGAAATGCAATGATTTTGTGTGGTTTCCTAGAGACATGTAGTGCTCACACCCTACTTGTACCATTCAATGCGAGTATAACAAAATTTTTTTGTATGTTTGGTTTCATTCTCATGTCATCTGGTTCGAGATTACTCTTTTAATAGTTCATTATAGAAATGGTGTTGACCATGTGGTCCGATATAGATTTTTTGTACCAATTTACTTCATTTTCATTCTGCTCCATTTTTTGTATTTAATTTTTCTTCATATTTTATTATTGGTAATTGAATATTTATATTTATATATATTTATGTTTTTGTTTTATGACTTTTACATCTCTAGTTTATTTAACTGATTCATTTATTTATCTTTTGAAATTGTCTCCCCTGTATTTTTTTGATGCACAAAACTAATTTCTTGTACAGGGTAATTGAAAAAGCCCTTCAGACCATTCCATAGGCCAGATCTGGTGACCAGTTCTGGGTTGTACATGGTTGGTTTGTGAAAAAAATGTATTAGAGCAGGCCATTGTTAGTTGGGATGTCCAATAGTTGGAGATTATTATTTTTGGGACTTGAGAGGTAGCTATGTGAATGGATTCAGGAATATTATCTCATTATGAAGCACATGCTTCCAGTGGTACTGTTTGATTTGATTCATTTTTTTATGGATTGAGGGATGAAGATTTTGGTGAAATGGTGTCATGTTATGATCCCACATAGAGTAGTGAGCCATTCAGTGTCTATGTTCACAGTTCAATTCCCTCATAGCATTATGATCTACTAGGGGCATGAACCACTACAATGTCACCGAGTTAGGAAAAGATGTTACTGCCACCTTCTGTTATTTTGGTGTAATTTGTCCTTTTTACTGTATATGGAATGTGTATATGTGCATTAGATGAATAAAATAGTTGTTAAAAAGAATTTTTTTAATGGATTTAAATTTCAATTGGGGGTATTAAAATTGAAAGCTCTTCGGTCTGAAAATTTCATTCTGGTTTGGAATTTGTTTGTGAATGTATTTGTGCGACCCATAGAGTTCTTTGTCATCATTTTCACACGTGGGTATGTGTGTGGAAAGTGTTTGTTGGAATATTTGGATTGAAACAGATGGACACACATATGAAGATTCAAAGAAATCCATGGGTGAGTATTTGAAATTATAATTTTTTTTATAAAATTTGTTTCTAATTGAGGAGGGATCTTATTTAGTAAAATTTGGTTTCATGTATGAAAACAGTCATGAATTATTATAATTTTTATAATGGAAATAATTTTTTAAATTTAAATATTGTTTTAGAAAGGGAGTTTAGTTATATAAAAATGGGCCCTTAGAAGAATTCAGTTTCTAAATTTATTTTAAAAGGGTGTCTTATGAAATAATATTTTCTAGTTTTTTATATATTTTTTAATATTTTAGTCATCCATTTTGGCTCAAGATGTTTATTTAGATTTGACATAGATTTGATGTCAGTTTTGGTTTGTGTCTTCTGTACCATATAGAAAATACATACAACATGGATTCATGGATTTCTAAGGAGTTACACATATTATTTGATTCATTAAATATGATTTACTTCCATTGTAGTGATCGAGGGCTGTTAAAAGTTGTCGGAATCATGAAGAGAATAAAAGTGTCTTTTGGGCATTGGGAACTCCTGAACAGTTATTGTGCATGTTGTATTGGGTCTGTTATAGAATCTATATTTGGATGAATGAGATTTGTTTTCTCCACCATCATTGAAGGTTTGGATGAAATGGGATGTTTTTAAGTTTTTATTTCTCAGATGGATCATACTTGAGGTTGTGAATACATATAAAATGGATGAGATCCTAGGTCTTCAACAAATTATATAGTCAGTGACAAGCTATAGTGACCATGTAAAGGAACTCATTTCTTTTTATCTTAAGGTAGAATCACAAGATTTCATGATTTCTTCTACCGTTATTGGGTTTCTTCATCAAAAGATCATGGATAGAGTCTTCACATATAGTATCTATAATTTAAATAAGATAGTAGATGTTGAATTCTGAGATTATTTGGTCTGTAGAGCACATGCGTTTGGCAATACATTATATCATACAACTCATGAAGGTTCCCCATCAGGAGGGAAGTATATTATATAAGAACCTACTTCTAATGAGTATCCTTCAATGGTTTTGGTTTTTGGTTCATTGTATCATCCTTTTGTGCTCCAGGAGTGTCGACGGTTCAGCCATGTGATCCTTCATGTCACATCCCATTGAAAACTATACATTCATGAGGTTGTCTGGGTCATCTGGACATGATTATTATAAATAATCACATGAAGAATATGTTATGACCAAGGGATATTCCAACTTTACTGTGAGGTAAATTATTCTCCACCTATTAGTGCCCTAGACATAGGTCATAGTGAGTATCTCTTGCATTTTTTGGGTTTACCGGGATATGTGAGACCATTCTCGGATTTAGTATTTTTCATTTTAGAACATAGATATTTACGGTTTTCATATTATTGTTAAATTACTGTTTTAAGTTCATCTATCATACTAATTGTGTGATGGAAAAACATTATCATATCAAAATAGATATCATATATTATAAATATGGTTTTCTAAATCATTATATATTTAATTTTTGATGGTCTCTTGTCTGTTATTTTTTTGAATTAGCGGTGCTCATTTGGATATGTTTGATTTTTATGAGATTGTTTAATATTTTTTAGGTATTCTATTTAGTGGGAGTTTCATTTCATTATTGTTTCCCTAATATTTGGGGTTTGGTCATTGTGTAAAAAATCTAGTTCTAGTGGTGGAGATTTTTTTATCGTGATATTGAAGCAGGATTCAATCAGTTAGGAATTCCTTCATTGACTCCTCCTAAAGATGGTTTGTGTTGTAATTTCCATTTTATTTGATTCTTTATCATTGGGATAACTGTCATTTGTTCTCACAACCTCTTGTACTAGGGTTTATTCTCGATCGGTGGGTTGTGAATTGTGGTATGAATTGTGACCCTAATGTTCTCAGTTTCTCTCAGTTTTGACTAGACGCACACTCGAGTTTTTCCAATCTTTGGGGAAGGTGACGTTTTGGGGGAAGATTGTGTGTGTGGTGGGGATAATTATCACACCCAAAAACTGGAAACCCCATTAATCAATACATATTCTGGTCTTCAATTTTTTTGCATGAGGAAATTATTGAGTGTCAGGTAAAATTTTATAATATAAAAACATTTGGATTAGCTTTTAACCTACGCACGGTGGACGCACGGTCTATAAAACCGTGCAGCCAAACTGTGCTACCAGCTCGGTGTCTAAAAATAATAATACTAGGTAAAAATAAAATAAAAATAAAATAATGAATAATAATAATAATAATATATTTATTATTTTTGATATAATTTTTATGAATTTATTATAAAACCCCTAAAGGTGTTGTGACGCTCACTTTCCCACTCCACTTTATAAGCATACCCCACCGCTTTCTTTTTCCCTCTCGATAGTCAACACAATCTCAACACATCTATATTTTTCCCCTACATTTGTAGGACATACTCTCTGACAGTGCTCTCCTCATAGCACCAGTCCTCCTCCTTTTACAACATCACCCTCATGCGACTCTATTGAATGGTAACCTGCTTGTGTGGCGCTCCTCCGAAGGGCTCCATTTCTGATGTGAAACACTTCCATTGGAACTCTATCCTTGCCGGGTGACTTCCCTCCCCTATTTACCTTGATATAGACATTTCGTCGTTTTGGGTTACTTCATTGGTGTTATCTTATATGGATGAACCCTAATAGATGGGGTTTAGGTTTAGATTATTTTTCAAGAATGCTTCGGTGTGAGAATTTTTATTCGTGGTGTATTCTTCCTCATCTAAAGGATTCGTCACATTTTGACCCCATTGATGTAGTTAAAATAGTTTATTTCACTTCCCAAGAAATCTTCGATCTCTTGGTATAAGGACCATACTGTAAAGCATTACTTATTCTTGAATAAAATGAATAATTCACATTAAGGATCTTTGTAGGATTATCATTTTAGAGAAATAGGCCATAACTATTAAATATCAACGTGAATATTACATGTACACACTAATAATCAGTATTAATTTGTTTCAGCAATTAAATATCCTAAAAAAGAAACATGTCTAGTTCCATGTTTTAGAAAAAATGAATTTTCCATGATCCCATCCATGACCCTATTCATCTTTATGTCATGTTTAAAACATTTCAAAAACATGGGATGATCATTAAAAGCTCAGTAAGTGTTCTAAAATAAGGAATGGAGACATTAACCCATCCATAAATAAAAATCAATGAATCCATACCTTTCAATCATTGCATACTACATGAAATCATAATATTTATGAATAACACATAGAAATCATAAATCCTAAATGAAATATATGGAATAAATATCATACTTACATTGTATCTATCATATCTATATCGAGAGTTTTGTTGGATTACCCATCATAGTTTAGTCCCTAAATCTCTTAAGAGAAACATTAATATTTACCTCAGTAATGTTACCCAATGAATTTCAATGATACCTTGTGCTCACCCACCCTATAATTATCACATAACGACTAGTATAAGAAAACAATGCCCATTTATCATAACATATTCATAACACATAAAACATGAAAAATGGAAAGATAGAATTTCCCCATTTCAATCACAACATATCATTTCAAGATATAGACATAATTAATGATTTATGAATCCATTTTCAAAACCATTTAAAACATTTAATAAAGAGATTTTTGAATCATAGTGTCCCATACCAAATTGAAAATTATAAATGAATTATTATTTTAAAAAATTAATGTCTATATAAATAAATCCTAAAACCCATTTTGAAAACAAGGACCTTAATGAGAAATTTTTTGAATAATAAATATTTAAATCATTTAAAATGACATTTTGGTTAATTTTTTTTTAACAAAATGAGAGGAAGTTGTATACAAATAATTGAGGAATGAAATTATATTAGAAAGTTATAATATCATGAGAATAATTGTATTAATGATATAAAATTCAAAAGGAAAGTATATACCCCATATAAAATGGAATTGGTGAATAACAACAATGAAGCCTCAATGGAATGTAAATTGAGACAAAATCCCTTTTAAACATTGTATCATTAGATTAAGGATAAATCAATGACACAGTTATCTGTGAAAAATATAAATATGTCCAATATAAGTTGATATTAATTTTTAAATTTTCAGAGGTTATTCACACGTATTCATTGCACGCCATAATCAGGAAGTAGATGTTTATTCCAAAGAATTGAAATTGGGTGAAGAAGTTCCTTATAGAAATTCAGCAGCCTAATGACGTCACATTAAAAATAAAAAATGATTTGATGAGAGAGAAAGGGGTATCTCATCACATGGGAATCAATAAGGATATAGAAAAACATATCCCAACATAATAATATGTAAATTAAATGTCATAACAAAAAAATGTATTTTAGAAAGATGAGGGTGACTAGTTCCCTTACAATATTGGTAATATACGAAACATACACCCCATGAAAGAGGAATAATTCAATTAAGATTTAAATGTCCATAATTTAAAGTATATTAAAAAAATAATACAATCAAGGGTAGTAAATCTACCAAACAAAAGGAAATATTGGTAAATATAGCATGATTCTCTCAAAAAAAAAAGTTAGATAAAAAACCCTTACGACGTTGTATTCAATCGAGTCGTATGACCAAAAGTTAATAACCACGAAATGAATCATAGAATACATTGAATATATATAGATTAAATAAAATATAAATAAAAAGGAATTACTCAACACACCACATGCATTAAATAATTGGTGATCAATGGAAATCTCACCGAATTAAAAGTGAGATAAAAACCCCATTACCACGTTGTAATCAATAAAGGCGTATGAAAAAAAGTTAATAACCACCAAATTAATAACATAATTCCAGGAATATAAATAGAATCATGATAATATATATCATATTGCATTACAAAATACACAACATTAAAGAAATTAGTGGTGAACAATGGAAATATCACGGTATTAAAAATGAGATAAGAAACCCCTTACCTCGTGTCCGATATGACCCGTTCTTTCTATAATATCTTGAATAAAAAGCTAATGTTCATTTATAATTGATTAATATACAATATAAAGATTAATATTACTTTTATATCACTTATAAAAATTTTATAATCATTATTAAATCATTTATGTTAATAATGGTAATTTTGTCGATATTTTGTACTTGAGTCAAAAATGATCTTCTTATAATTAAAAGTAGTTCTTGTGGTCAAAATTATATTATCTCTATAATTATATTCATGATTTAGATATTATATATATCATATATATAAACTATATGTATGTATTTATAATAGTACAAAATATTTGATGATAAAAAATGAAATGCACCATCCATGGATACAATAAGTCGTACGTACGCATGCATGCTACTTTCATTTCTATTTCATTTTAAATGGAATGAGAAAATAATGATACATTGGTACATTTTAATTATATATAGTATACTATGATATATATGTTACATTATTTCATAAACCCCATCCTTTATACGTTCCATATATGTCATGAATGAATCATCTCATCTTGAGGGGGTGGCTTTCCACACATCCTCAAATGAAATTAGAGTATTACACATATTGGAAAGCATAATGTTATGTTTGTAAATAAAAATTAACAAAGAATAGAGAAAAAATAAACTTAATATATATCATATATAAATATTGTTCAATGATAATGGCCACCATGAGAGTTGGTAGGAGAATATTGAACAATCATCGTTTCGTGATGCAGTAGTTCGCCGTCCACAGAAACTGAATATTCTTTTCCCATTAGATGGATTTGTGTGTGAGTGTAGTTAGAAATATTCCCATAAAAACCATGTATATTGATTTTTTTGGTGTTTATATTAAATGAATGAATAAAACTATTTTTATCAATTGGATAAGTAAAATAAAACAAAAGAAGTTCAGAGAAGACGTTACCTTTAAATCAGGTATCTTCCTTTGGTATGAAGCAAAAGGATTACATGAATTTCCTTATGACTATTGTAAATCTTCTAGGAGGAGGAGAGGGATTTATTAAGCTTAATTGAAAAGATGTTGGACAAGAAAAGGTGATTCAAATGTGTGAGGAATTGGTTAGAGGTTAGGTCATTTTAAAATGGGCAAGAAATGAATTTTAGGAAAGCTTGAAAATATTATTTTATTGTATAATGATTTTCGATTTCAAAATGTCCAAAATTCCTTAATGCAGAAGATAAGATGACTCATGTTCTAAATAGAATCATCCAATAAGAATAAGATATGTATTGGATATTGTTTTAATCATTATAATTTTATTTATTTAAATGAATCATTAATTATGTAAACACTGCATCATTATTATGTCGTAAATATTTTAATTTATCTGATGTCTGAAAATTATAATAAAAATATCACGATATTAAAACTATTTTTAGATTTAAAATTAATATTTATATTCAAATAGATAAATTATATTACCCCATGTATGAATTTATTTACTAAAAATATATGTGTTAAGTCATTTTTTGTCTTTACATTAAATTAATTAATATAAATTGTCATTATCACCCCAAGTGGCTCCAAGGAGTCCCAATATAGACACAAGGATTCCAATTTTAGGAAATTAATCATCCAGTAATATTATAACACATGTTAGGGTAATTTAATGTTGTTAGAAGATTATTTCATTACCTATATTTATAAGATTTACCCTTTATCAATGGTATATAAAATATTTATTAAAGTAAATATTCCTAATGTATAAAAATAAAAGATTCAAATTTACACAATATGGACCTCCTGATTCAGAATATGGAATCCATTTTTTCAAATTCAAAACACAAAAGTTTTATAAATTAATTTTAAATTAATTTCTGGTGTCAAAACAAGAAGATATTTTTTTTTTGTGAAATACTAACTATCAAAAGATTGACACCTATTTATGTCCAATTTAAAAGTGAAATTAATTTTAATGAACAAGAGTGGATTAAATAGAAATGAAATAATATAATTACACTTTAAAACGTATTAAAAATATAATATATCCTTATATATAAATTAGATTAAAAGGCAGTTTTGTATAAAAATAATGTATTTTCACTGTTCATCAAAATTTTAATTTTGTCATAAAAATACAAAAAAATTGCCCAGAGTAAATTTTGTTGTCCTAATTATAAAGAAGAATTTTATTTTGTAAAATAGAATATATAAAAGTGACCATAACTAGATTTAATGAGGGTTTTCCATCAAATTCCAGTAAATCGACCTTTTAATAAATATTATAGAATTTTTTTTCTTAAAATCATATTATTTCTTATATAAAGCCTCTGAAATTTATTAGATAAAAGAAATAAAGATTAATAAATGTATATAATCATAATATGGTTATTTTTGTTCATTAAAACCAATATAAAAGTTATGCGTTAACCTCCATTTAAAATAAAAATATTATATTAATACTTTTCAGTATAACTCAACGTTGTGTGATACATAAGTTTTCAATGAGACCCATTATTGAATATCTGGTATTTAATCGAATATAGCATTTCTTTTGAGGTAAAATTAAAAATTAATTCACAAATATTACTAAATATTAAAATTTAATATTCATTATTTAACTGGGATGTTTCATCCTTCCCCCTTTTGGGAATTGCATCCTCACAATTTCAAAATTGTGCATGGAAAACATCATTTAATGTTCCTCATCAGAAAAAGTGTCAATAAAAATATCAGATTTAACGAATTTCACCTGAGATATCTCATACTTGGATTCCATGTGGGAAAACATGGATATGTAAGAGAAACTAAGTATCAAGTTCTGATGGAGAGTGATAGAAAACAAGATTAGGAAAATTTAACCATCACAGAATCACAAACTAGTGATGGGTAAAATAGTCATTGATTCCGTAGTAATAAAAAGTTAATAGAAAATGTTTTTTTATGTTACCTTTCTAAATGTTAACGAATCTATTTATGTTCTTAACTAAAAGAATAATGAAACATGCTTACTTTTCTTTTAAACTTTCATCCATTATTAATTTTCTACCAAAAAAGTCATAATTTCTCCAAAAATGAGTATTTAAAATGAGATGGTCACATAAAAATGATAGAATCAACTAATAGATTATCAGATAATCCACAAAACATGAACTATATATTTCACCTATCTTTAGATCTCAACCAAAACCAAAACGTTTAGTAAAAGACCATATTATCCCCAAAAAAGGATAATACATTATAAAAATAATAATACTCTAAATCCCCAAAATTCGACAATAAAATACCCAATGTTCGGCTAACACCATTCAATAATAAAATGTCTTTAATATTCATCAATGTAACAAAAACTAAGATTTTAGCCCAAAACACTGAATGATTTAATAAAATAGTCTTTTAAAATATATCATTACATTTATCCCCAAATTAAATCGGCTACTCTTAATGTCTCATATTGATGTATAATTAACCGAATCACATATTATCTATGATAGGTTAATCATTTTCATAAATAAGACAAATCCCCATATGTCTATAATGACACATTGATTCTTCCAAAATAAAATTCTACCACTACTCATCCGAAGAAATGATAATCATTCCATGAATAACATTTTCATATATGAATATTTAGGGATACACATACTATAAAAAGACAGCCAATATAATATCATCCTCAAAAGAGCATAATACATTTAAATATTTCATCATCTAATGGACTACCATAATAGTTAAATCTCTTAAATGTTGACTTATTACTCATTAAATGTTATTCATGATTGAATAGCCATCCATTACCAACTTATTTTGAAATAATTAATTCCTACAAACAAAATCTTGAGTCATATAAAAAGAATGAATAATATTAAAAAATATGTTAAGAAATTATTCATAACATTCAAATGTCATTGTCAGTTTCTTCATCTTCAATTGGAAGGGAATTTGGTATTGGAAAAAATATATTTGTATGTTCTTTGTGATCCCATTCCCGAATCTTCTTTGTTGGACATATGTTTGTATAATGACCATACACACAACTTTTAAAAGATTCAATTAATCCCCCAGAAAGAACTTATTTTCCTTTCTTAGAGTCAACTAGATGCTTCCTTTTTCCCTGGAAGGTTCTTTCTTTATGATCATCATTCCCACATATATAGAATCTTCTCTTCCCATTAGAATCATTTTCCTAGATTTTTCCTTCCCCATCCGTGACAGATTGGTTTTTGGACATAATTACTTTTATGATTATTACCTGTACATTCAGAGGGATTTGTTTCTCGCATATACGACGCCTTATAAAAATCACCATGGTTTAAGAGCTTAATCACGACTTCATATAGTTGGTTGTGAATAACCACAAAGGTTCTCATTGGATATCCCATTTCCTTTAGTTTCTTATTTAGAAAAACTTCACAATTTTCTTCACATTCGCTGTTATTTTGGTGCATTCTAGATCCCGCCATTTACTAATAGTAAAATCATCATATAATATATAATGAGGGTGTTAAATACTATGATAGAGTTATTAATGTTATCATAACCTCATTAAAGTTATCAAAAATAACTATGGATCATTAAAATATGATATCCATTATGGAAAAATCACTTATTTTTTAATAACAATCGATCCACTAATGTTATCTAAACTGTCTTCTGATACCTACTTCAAGGACTCGACCTAAAAAATGTATATAATCTTGAATTAAATGAATAATTTACATTGAGAATCATTTCATGTTTAGTGTTTTAGATAGTTAGGATATTATTTTTACATATAAACTGGAAAATTAATTGTAGACACTACTTCTATGTATCATTTTTATCATAAAATACCAAATCATAAAAATAAACATGCCAAGTTACCAGTTTTAGATAGCATGACCTTCCCTTAATCCCATTTTGACCCTATTAATCATTAAGTCCAATGGAAAAAAATTAAAAACATGGGATGATCATAAAAATCTTAGTAAGGGTTATAAAATAAGTAAAGGAACCATTAACCCATCTATAAATACATATCAGTGAAAACATACCTTTCAATCATATCATACCACATGAAATCATAAGATTTATGAATAACATGTAGAAATAAGAAATCATAAAGGTAACTTATGGAATCCATATTGTACAGACATTGTAGTTATCACAGCTATGTATGGAGTTATGTTGGAATACCCATCATAGTATATTCCCAAAATCTCATAGAAAAAACATTAACATTTACCTCTTTCACATTACTCATTTCATTGGAGATCTATCTTGGGCTCACCCTCCCTAGGATTATCATAGAACCACCCATATACATAAACAATGCCCAATAATCATAACATATTCGCAACACAAAAAAAAAGAATAAAGGAAAGATAACATTTCCACATATCAATCACAATATATCATTTCATGATATAAAAATAATCAATGCTTTTTCATATAATTTTTAGAACCATTTAAAACATTTGACAAAGATATTTTTTAATCAAAGTATCACATACCACTTTGAAACATTTAAATTAATTATCATTTGAAAACATTAATTTCTATATAAATAAATCCAAAAAACTAATTTTAAAATAAGAAAATTAATGAGAAATCATTAGAAGAATAAATCTTTAAAACATTTAAAATGGTATTATAGTTAACATGTATTTAACAAAATGAGAGACGCTTGAATACAAAAAATAGAGGAATAACATTTAATCAGAACTTTATAATATCTTGATAATAATGTTATTGAAGATATAATATGCGAAAGGACAGTATATACACTATATTAATGTGAATTGGTGCATAACAACAATGTAGACTCAATGGAATGTAAATTTAGAGAAAACCCCTTATAATGATAGTATCCTTAGATTATGGATATATAAATGACATAATTATGTGTGAAAAAAATAAATACAAAAAATATAAGTTGATATTAACTGTAAAAATATCAGTGTTTTTTCACACATATTCATATCATGGAATAATCATGATATAGATGTTTAACTCAATGAATTGAAATTTGGTGAAAAGTTCCCTTACTGTAATTTGATAGCCTAACAACATCACTATAAAATTCAAAAAAAGAGTTGATGAAATAGAAAAGGGTATCTCATCAAATGAAAATAAAATTTACAGAAATACGGTTATATAATAACTTATCCCAACATAATAATATGTAAATTAAAAGACATAATGAAAAGAAATCTTTTAAAAAGAGTAGTGTGAAAGGTTCCAATAACGTTTTTCATAATATACTAAATATAAACCTTATGAATGATGGATAATTCAATGAAGGTGTATATACCCATAAATTAATGTATATAACACAAATAATACAATAATGGGTAGAACATATACCCCACAAAGTTAAATAGTTTAGAATATAGCATGAATCTCCCGAGAATAAAAAGTGAGATGAAAAACCTTTACCACTTTGTAATCAATCGAGTTGTATGACCAAAATTTAAAAACCACAAAATGAATCATAGAATTACATGAATAGAAAGAGATTCATGATAATATATATCAAATGTAAATACTCAATACACAATATGCAATAAATAATGGATGAACTATGGAAATATCACAGAATTAAAAGTGAGATATGAAACCCCTTAATGCGTTGTAATCAATCGATTCATTTGAACAAAAGTTAATAACCACCAAATTAAAAAACAAATAACCTGAACATAAATAAAATAATTATAATATATATCAAATTTAACTACACAATACACCACATTCATGAAATAAGTTTCCAATAATAGAAATATGACAGAATTAAAAGTGAGATAAGAATCCCATTATCTCATGTCTGACTTGACATGTTCGTTCTTTAATCCCCTAAATAATAAGATAAAGTTAATTTATTATTGATTTAGAAACATTTTAAAGTTTATTATCCCTATTGTATTAATTATTACCATGATATAAACATTATCCAATCATTTATGTTAATATTGTTCATTTTGTCGATATTTCGTACTTGAGTCAAAAATGAACTTCTTATAATTACAAGTTGTTCATGTGGTCAATTTTACATTATCTCTAGATTTATATTCATGATTTATATAACATATATATCATATATATCCAGTATATGTATTTATTTATAATATTAAATAACATTTGAAGATAAGAAATAAAATGCACTGTTCATGGAGACGGTAAGTCCTACATACGCGTGGACACTACTTTCATTTCTATATAATATTTAATGGAATGAAAACACAATGATACATATGTATATTATAATTAAATCAAAATATAATATGATATATATGTTACATAGTTTAATTAAATCCATCATTTATATGTTCCATTCATGTCAAGAACGAATCATATCACCTTGAGGGGGCGATAGTCCGCACATCCTCAAATTAAAATACCGTATTACCCATATTCGAAAGAATAAAGGTATGTTTGTAAATAAGAATTACAGAAGCAGTGTTAAACATATAAATAATATATATAATAAATAAGTATTGTTCCATCATAAAGTCCACAATTAGAGGTGGATGGAAAAATTTGAACAATCATCATTTCATGAACCGGTAGTTTTCCATTTGTAGAAATAGTATGTTTTTTACACAGTAGATGGTGGTTTGTGCAAGTTTAGTTAGAATAAATCTCATAAAAACAACCTATTATATTGATGAAAATAGTTTTGTTATAAAATAAAGGAATAAAAAGAGATTAGGGGTTGAATAAGTGAAATAAAACAAAATATTTTAAGAGAGCATGTTAACTTTAAATTGGGTATCTCCCTTTGGGTTGAATCAAAATGTTTACTGGAATTCCCTTATTCTTAATGGAATGCCTCTAGGAGGAGGATAGGGATGTAGGGAGCTTAATTTGTTAAAAAAATATTTATGTGAAAAGGGCCTTGAGAAGTGTAAAGAATGAGTTAGAAGTGAGGTATTTTTATTAGGGAAGGAAGGGCTCTTTAGGAAAGCTTGAAAATATAATTTTATTATATAATTATTATCAAATTCTAAAGGAAAAAGACTCATTAAATTAGAAGATAAGATGACTCGTGTTTGAAATAAAATCATCCAATAATAATTTTAAAGGTTTTGTATATTGTTTTAATCATTATAATCTTATTTATATAAATCATTCATTAACGAGATAAAAATTTAATCATTGTTGTGTAATAAATATTTTAATTTATTTAATGTCGATAATTTTAAAAAAAATATCCTGATATAGGAAATATTTTTATCTTTAAAATTAATATTTATAGTCAGAGATAATTTAAATAACCCTATATATAAATTTATTTAGTAAAAGCTTTAGGTTTAAGTCATTATTTCTCATTACATTAAAATTATTAATATAAAGTGTCATTATCACTCCAATGTAGCTCCATGGGGTCCAATAATTGACTCAAGGATTCCTAACATTGGAAATGTATCAGATAATATGATTATGACACATGTTAGGGTAAAATAATATTATTATAATATTAATTTTTTACCATTATTTAGAAGATTTATCCTTTACACATGGTAAATAAAATATATTCCGAAGTAAATATTAATATTTTATAAAAATAAAAGTTACATATTAACATAATCTAAACCTAGTTATTCTAATATGGAATATATTTTTCCAAATTCAATTCACATAAGTTGATGAAATTAATTTAAAATTAATTCATGTTGTCAACTTAAAAAGCTTGTTTTTAAGAAATAATAACTATATACATATTTACACTTATTTATGCCCTATTTCAATTTAAAATTACATACAATGACCAAAATTGGATTAAATAGAAAAATAATAATATAATTAAACTTTAAAACCAACTAAAATGATGATCAATCACAAAAAATTAATTAGATTAAAAGGCAGTTTTGAATAAAAATACAAAATTTTAACTATTCATTAAAAAATAATTTTTATCATAAAATTTAAAAAAAATACAGAAAGTAAATTTTGATGACCTAATTCTAAATGAAAATTTTATATTGTAAAATAGAGCATATAAAACTAAAAAAAACTAGATATAAGGAGGGTTCACCATCAAAAGGCGGTAAATCGACCATTTAATGAATATTTGAGTATATATGATTCAAATCTGATTATTTCTTATTTTAAGCCTCTAAAATTTATTGTATAAAAGTAAAAAAATTTAAGAAACATATTTAATCATAAAATTGTTTTTTTAGTTTATTCCCTCCAATAAAACAACTATGCATTAACTTCCATTTAAAATAATAAAATTATATTAATATTTTACAGTATAACTCAACGTTGTCGGCAACATATGTTTTCCATGATACATGCTGTTGCATATCAAGTATTCCATCAAACAAAGCATTACCATTTAGGTAATATTAAAATTTAATTCACAAATATTAATAAATATAATAAGTTATATTCTTTATTTACCTTGGATGTTACACCGGGACAGTTTGAATTAATTATTAAACATGATTCGCATACCCATGATACTCCTCTATAGCATGTTATGGAGTTTCCAAATTAGATATATTTTATTGTATTATGTTTCTAGGTGATTATTGGTTTATTCTTACATTTATGCATGCTAATGGTGTTTTGTTAAATTTAAAATTTTAGCATAATTATTTATCTTTAAAATTGATTCACACCTTTATAACTCACATAGATAGATTGTTTTGGTGTTTCTTCCTGAAATAATATCTTAAAAATAGGATTTAATGTCATAACCTGCATATTTTTATATTCATTTATATGAAATGGTTGTGAAAAAGTTCCTACTATGTATTTAGGAAAATATTTGTTGTTTTGAATGATGTTTTCACATAGGGAAATTTTATAAAAATTATTTTGATTGTGTTGAATATTTGTGTATGATCCATTACTTTATATGAACAGAAATTTTGTGTTGGAAATTATTTAAAAAGGGTTTGTTAATGTGTTTTCATTCAAATGGTTTGTTTGGATTAGGTTTTGAAAACAATTGTGGTTTAATAAACAGTTTGGTACTGTTTTCATTCATAATTTAGAGTGTTTTGTTAAATGATGGAATGTCCATTGGTGAAAAAGGTGCACACATCGATGCGAACTAAAAAGACGGTGGAACATAGAAATGGAGTTTAAATTGAACCTTGTATTCTCAAATGGAGTATTGATTCCATTGGGTTCATTTAAAAAATGATTCATGTAAGGTTTCTACTTTGATGGATTATATGGTGTAACATAATACCATTTGACATATGTATGTTTATTGTGTGTTTTTTTAAAAAAACATGGTACTTGGAATAATGGGAATGTTTGTAATGTTTTTTATGATAGTGAATTTATTCAAAATTTGGAATGTATTTTGTAAAATTGTATAGATTTAGAAATTTGAAAATCTCATTTGGGTTGGCAAACATGGAAGATATTTTAGACTGTTTGGGATGTTTTTTGAGATATTGCATGATGTTATAGAATTAAAAGTATTTTCATCCTATTTGGCACTTTCAAATGTTATAAATGAATTTAGGGTTGAAATAATGAATGCCCATTTGGCATCATTGAATGATTTGAGGTACGTTTTAGATGTAATGTAATGTGATGGCCCGGTTGGAACAATGGATGATTTGATATATATATATATATATATATCCTCTATAAGAGGTATATGCCTTAATGGGTTATTATATTTGGTGTCAGGGTTTGGGGTAAGATTGTACGGTGATGACATGTAAGGCGAGCCACACATGTAAGGTCCTCCTAGGTACAGTTAAAATTCACATACAATGGGTTGTAATGAGTCATTTTGATGATAGGCAGAAATATGATGATCAACCTAGATTAGGCAGGTTAGAACCCCCTGGTATAATGATAATGTAGAGGGTATGTTACACTACAATGTTTATTTGAGGGTGGCCAATGGTTATAGAATTATGGGTTACACCATACACCATAAGCTGGTTTAAAGCCGACTGTGTCTAGGGATATTTTAGGGTTGTTTTTGATCTCCCAAAGTCACTGTGCTTCACTGTTTTTTTACCTTCCATTATTTTGTTTCAACATGCAATGTCTATTTATTTATTTATTTTATTATTTTCAAAACATCCTTGTATTTTATTTATAGTGTATTTAGTTTAGCTTTTAACTTCAAAGGTATAATTTTTTTTGAAAATTAAATGTGATGTGAGTCATTTTTATAAATGATGAATGTATATATTTTCTATGCAATGTTTTAAATCTATATTTTTGTAATAGTGTTTTTATAAAAAATAGTGGAATGTTTTTTGTGATAGAAAAATTCATGGATTCATTAATATTTTACTAATGAGTAGTGGAAGTCACACCATACTTGTACCACTCAGTGATGGTAGAACCAAAATGTTTTTTCCGTTTAGTTTCTTATTCAGGTCAACAGGTTTAGGGTGACTCTAGATATTGTTCATCATTTGGAAGGTGGTGACCATAAGGTCACAAAAAAAATTTCTTCAGAGTTTAGTTCATTGTTATTTTTCTCTAGTACTGTATTTATCATTCCTACCATGTTTATTAGTTTAAATTGAATATGTTTATTTATATAATTTTTTGGTTCTGTTGTTGGTATGTTTCTTTTCTTATTTAATTAACTGGTTCTAGTATTTAAGGGAATAAATTTCACACATTGTATTGTTTTTATTACTCACAATAGTTGTTAAATGGTGGGGATCTTGAATGCTTTTTAAGACGTGCCGCGGGCTTGCTTCAGTGACCGGTTTAGGTTCATCCAACGGTTTTTATGACAGAAATAGTCATTGTGGTTATCCTTGACTCATTATAATATTGGGAAATGTTTTTGGATGGTGTCATTAACTCATGATCCTTTATGTATAATTGTCTTAGTGGTTATCCATGGATTATTTCTTATGTCAGGTTGTATGTTGTTTCCACATTTCAATGAATCGATTATTTCATGAAGCTATGTTCTATATCTTATAATTAAATATGTTTATTCATGTGCCATTAATTTTTCTATTTCTCTATGTTTTTCCTTCAAACCCTTGTGTTATGATTTATTCCAATGTTCATTCCTTTACTCCACTTTTACCTCTTCCCTTTGATCATGTATAAAACTTTTTAACCGACATTTATTTTAGATAATAATATGAGTTATGATCTCATAAATTGTTTTAAATAAAAAAAATTCATTTTGGTTTCAGGTTTTTAGTCTTACATATCTAAGCCTCAAATTAAATAAGATTTTATGATATGTTGTTTTTATTAATGGTTAATTATTCCTAAAATCATTTAATAAAATATATAGTAGAATTTTAACATTATAAAATTTGATATTTATGATATTAAAACAATTATATAATCATATATCCAAAAAAACATATTACCTTCAAACTCATACGAAAAAATTTCACTTATGTGTACGATGGACTTCCACCTCACAACCGAGGTGATGCATTTTTCATTTCCATTAATCATGTATGGTAATAAGCAATTATATATATAATAGATATTATATACCATATATAACAATTATTCAATATGTTTAAATTTTTATGAAGATTTAATTTGTTCCATCGTTAAAAAAAAGAAACAACATTCATCTGTATGTATGTCATATTTTCTCCACGAATGGGGTAATCTAGTTTTTCATATCTGAAATTTATAGATAAATTTAAATATAAATATTTATATAAGTAATATATATTATATTTATATAATTTTTAATATTTTCTAGGTTATTTCACTACGATCATATTACAGTCACTAGAACTATTGAACCAAAACATAAATGTAAACTGAAATAATTATCATCAAGTTAAGTGATTTTAACAATGAATTATTAGTAAACTAATGACAAAAGGGTATAAGGAAATCATAAATTATATGATATATATTAATATTTTTAAACATTCTATTATATATATTAAATAAGAATATTTAAAATAAATTCATGTGATTCATACTGAAGGTTTGGGTTTTTTCATCTCCCTTTTACTAGTGTGATAAACACTCGATATTCAAATATTGTTAATTTTATGAGAAATATATATTTCTAATGAATTTATATTTTTATTATTTTTATCGATAATTTGGTTAAATACCTATAAATCTGCGATTCAATTTTTATGGTGAATATTTTTCAAATTATATCACTGAAGAAATTTTTTAAGTTAAAATTTCACTTTTTATCAGAATTATCAATAAATATAGTTCCAATAATGATATATTATGATATAACTATCTATAAAATAATTTTTTCATCTTTATTTTTTATTTATAAAAATAATTTTTCTTCTTCTTTTCTTATCTCTATTTATATAAAAGTGTAAAAATATGTTCATATGGATAGTCGATGTTATTTCCCTATTTGATTGAAAATTCATTTTCATCCATTTCAATGTTTTCTAAAAATGGATTGAAAATGTTTTTTATATTAAAAAATTTATTATAGTATGTTTTTTCAAAAGAAATACTTTTATAAAAATGGGTTTAAAGTTAATCTTCACGCATCATTCCAAACAAATATATTTTGTGTTTTTTACAGAAAATTTGAAGGTATTAATTTCTTAATGTACCAAGCATGAAATAAATATATTTAGACCCTAAAAAATAAATTATATGAAGAATGACTTTGTTTACATGTTTATTTCTAAATAAAATTTTTAATTTTTATTTACTATATTTAGATTATTATCACCATTTTTTGAAAGAGAATTTGTTATATTACATAACTAATCATTAAAAATAACATTGAAACAATTCTCAATAATGGTGAAATCCATTTATGTTTTTCATTATGTTCTGGAGATATAATCTAATAATTTAATAATGAATATTTATCTATGTGGTTTACCATAATGATTATGATTTTTTTTTGAAACCCAACTATTTTCCTAATATTATCTATAATTAATTGATAATATGACTATGAAACACATTCTCCATTAATGAGTTATGATGTTATGATAAGAAAAATTATTTTTAATCACATTAATACCAAATATATGGTACCCATTATGATATGGGTGTTCTGGTTATATATGATGAAAGTTAGTTATATTGGAACAATGGTAAATGCTTAAATTATAACCATAGAGGGTGATTATATTTTAATTTTGGATTGGTTCCCACATTATAAACTGATAAGTGTGGGCCCATAATTATATTTCCATCTAATGAAGTGGAAAATTATTTATATTTAATTTTATAAACACGATTTTAATGATGGGTGAACCTATATTAATATGATAAATTTTATACTACAACATTATTATGTTTAATCCATGAAATGTATAATTGTTTTCGATATAAACCTGGTCCACTATGATAGACGTTTCTAGAAGCTATTATTTTCATTGAAACGATTTTTTTAATATGTTTCTTTCAAAAATCATTTCACAATTTCAATGTTATGATTTTATGGCTGATAATATTGGATTTATATGTGATTAATGTCTTATGAAGTACTATTATCTATCCCATTATTTATAATAAGAAAATAAGTTGTACAGTGTTTTTTATTCTTATATTAATCTATCATTAAAATTACCTTTTAGTAGTTATATGTTTCAAGGATCATTATATTCTCCCTTATTTTCCCATACTATGGAAATGAGCTCACCATTTATTATGTTTTCTTTCAATGGGTTATAAAAAAAATATTTTAGGTACATTATGTATATTATGTCTACCATATGTGAATAAGATTATGGATATTATTAAAGATAATTCATGAAATAAGATGATTGGGTATCTGGAATCAAATAAACCTATTCCATTTGGATCCTCCAAAATTTATTTTTATATTCTTATTAATATTCATATATACTTATGTAATATTTATGTATAAAAATAATGGTTTTTGTTGAAGTAATCGTACCATGGTTTTCCATAGGTAACATTTAAAAGGTCTCGTTATTATAATACAAATTAAATGTATAAAAAAATATTCTCATCTTATCAAATCTTTATCATCTCATTATTTATGTTTTTATTCTAAAATATCTCTAAATTCAACATAAATAATACTAGATTAATTTTTTACTCTTTTCAAAACTCAAATTTTGAATTTAATCACAAAAATATCGATGCTAATGAAATTCATACAGATTATAATTCATCTCATATATAATGTACCTAATTTTTTATTTTAAATATGTAGCGTTAAATGAGATTTAAAATCTCCACATTATTTGACCCCTTGTGATAGATATAAAACTACTCAACAATATTATGAGAATATTAATTCTGTAGGCTAGAATATAATTTGGCCCCAATTCCCTATCATTGTGTATATAATAATAATAATGAATTAAATTAAATATATAACGGTAATATAATATGATAAAACCCATATTAAATAGCTATATTGAAACACATAAAATTAATATAAAATGAAAATATCAATGGTGGTTAATAATAAGTCATAATATATCATTTGAATCAGGTAATGTGGGTCTCAATATGATAAAATAAATTTAATTCATTATTATATAATAAAAAAATATTCGTAATTCAATAATTTTTTATAACTATAAATATCAAAAAGATAATAAATAAATAAATAAATTTATTATATATTATGTAAACCATGAGATATTAATAAAATAATATTTTATTTATTAGGATAAAACAATTACATTATACCCGGTCTAACACAAAAAAAATTATTATTTTGTATAAAAAATATGTACATTTATCAGAAACAAATTATTAAATTATTTCTTAATGTCATAATTTTCGATTGATGATCGCATTTATAAAAAATGATTCTTTATTAAGTGTAATACCTTCATGTTAATCATGTTATATGAAACAAATTAAATCATACACCATGATTAGAATCACTAAAAATGATAATTGATACAATATTTTTCCTAATATATTTAATGATTATTGTGATATCAAGATTATTTTACAATCCCTAATTTATAAAAAAACCCTATTTTGATATTCATATTTTAATAATAAATATTATATGATATTGTATAATAAAAATCCCCATCATTCTTAGATATATTACAATATGATATAATCCAGTCATATGTAATGGATAATATAAGTATAATATTGTTTTTATTATATTATATGATACAATTTAAAATTATTTAGAATATCCATTTATATGAATGAATAGTGCAATTTACAAGATAAATCTATAAAGAAAAATTATTTGATCCCCATGATAGATTTTGAGGGGCCATCCAGTTGCCTCAAGCAGTAGAAAAAAACCAATATTGGGCCTATTGAACTTCAAATAATCTATTTGAAGGGAGTTATGAAGAATAATAACCTTGTATTGTCTATATTTTAGCCTCTATATGATTAGATAAATAGTTATAAAGAGCAATGGTGTAGAAAACAATGGATTTCATCCCTTATAGGTAAAAAACACGGCATAGATCCATGATAATATATTGATGATTTATGTATAGGAAATGGTTTCAAGCGCTTTCAGAAAGTGATGAATGATAGAACAATTTGAAGATATATTCATAAATATTCGTATTCAATAGATTACACCAATATTTGGGAACCATCCCGTTATAAATGGATCTATTATGATATTATTTAATAAAGAGTGTGATCCATTTCAAACATATCTTGTTACATCACACTAAACATGTACATTACATCCCATTAAAGTGTAATAAATTAAATACTTCAATTACTGATGTCATATTATTAAATTATAGATCTAATTTATTATATATCAAAAAACACATGTATGAGGTAGTAGCTAGATTCATGAACATCCTGAAAATCTTTTCATAAGCCTAATTATGTGTTATGAAATAATCTATATGCATAATCTAATTCTACCATAATATATTCAAATATGATTAACTATAATATACATATCATGGAATCACTAACATAAATTTTGGTATATTTTCATTGATTATAAAAATTATTTTGGGAATTCATAGATCAATATTTATTGTGTAAATTCTCAATTATCCATGTCTGAAATGACAAAACATATTTCCATCATTTTAAATCACCCACATATTTATTTAAAGTTATATCTTCCATTCTAGTGATGTTTTTTGATATGTTTTACATAAATCATATTTTATTTCGAAATATTCTGATATGTAACGTCAAAATGAATTGGTATTCCCCATGATGAAAACAATTTGTAAATGTAAACATGGTTTTTTGGAATGGTGAAGTTGTTTCGAGCTTCCAAACCATTCTATTAAATGTATTATAATTGTTATTATGTCATCTTAGAACATGTTTTGATGGTCACTAATTTACTTATATATTTAGCTTGACGCATATCATTATCCAATTGTTCTAATAGTCAAAAAGCAATTGATTTATAATTATTTTTGAAAATCTCATTTTTAACAAAGATAAGAAGGATCAATTATATGAACCCTAGGCGCATGGTCACATGTTTATGTACATGATATAAAATCTTCACGAACCTATAGAACTAGAAATACCACTCCATGGTATCCACTTTATTGAAATAATTTTATCTTTGATCATATAATTGTTGATTAGCCAGAATATCCACTTACTGAGTAGAATGGTGTCCAGTACTAATGGGGGATTTTATACCCTCTCTTATTTAGAATTTTTTTTGTGGCCTCTACATGATATTATTTATCTTCTAGGAGGATTTTTCTATTTTATGCGGTCTGTTTACTTCATAGACCAATGTGAATGAATAAAAAAATCATATGTCCCATAAGTCATAGGTGGAGTAGAGGCCTTGTATCCGGAAGTACCAAGGTGTCCCTTAGGCACAGTAAAATTGTTGAATATATCATTAGACTAAATACACAATTGGGGTTAATTATTATAATTATTTTTTACTAGATATAGTAACAATTTTAGTGTATTATAAATTTCCCATACAATTTTGAAACCTATATAATTTAGATC
The DNA here is from genome assembly GCA_963277665.1 of Viscum album. Classification (NCBI taxonomy): domain Eukaryota; kingdom Viridiplantae; phylum Streptophyta; class Magnoliopsida; order Santalales; family Viscaceae; genus Viscum; species Viscum album. The sequence continues at coordinate 276,807,335 of OY728133.1, forward strand.
ATTATTATATGACACGATATTTAAAAACAATTCCCTACATTTCCCATATAGATTGTTATTGTTGACATATGTCATTGAGTGTTGGTATCAAGAATCATACGGCATTCATTATAAGGACCATTTAATTCTCTTGAATTATAAAAACCAAAACTCATGTATTTTCTTCTGTCTATTTCATTTCACAAAGAATTTTTTTTCCCACTTTCATGATCCTTTGAGTTCCAATCATAACATGTTTAAATTTTAATTAATAAGAAAAATTATTATTATAATGATGTATAACCTTATAATTATAATTTAAGGACCACAAGAAAACAATATTTATCATTTCATTAATTTATATACATTGAATTTACATAATTGATGAATAATAAAGGAATACATTTTACCACAACAAACAAACCTATCAAAGAATCAAATATGAGTTTGATCAAGATAATTGAGAAGTAGTCAAATAAATCATTCATGTGGATGTATCCATGGATAGTACTAATCAACCAATTATCTATATGATTATATCATAACACTATGGTCTAATATAACATTGAATAATTTATTTTGATTTATGCAAGAGATAATAGATCATCCCTTTATTTACAGGTTTTCTGCATAATATTTTGAAACAATTGATAACTATTCCCATTTTGTTGATTTAGTCGATTTATATAGGCCATTAGGAACTCAAATATTTGGATATTATTTATTCGGTTCATTAATAAAACGTCCATGATAATCAAAGCATTTAAATGTGTTTCTAAAATACGAATTTGATTGATTAATATTTAATAAATTACGCAACACATTGTAACTCCTCACGTTTTTATCAGATAATGAATAAAATAGGGTGATAGCATTAAAAGTGATATTATTAAAGATCTATTTCATTATTACATGTTGAAATAATGAGATGAACACATTAGCATGAAATAATAAATTTCACTATGTCATAGAATATCAATATATACTAGGATGAAAAATATATAATGGAGATTCACATACTGATTCACAACTCCATAATGTTATTACAACTAATCAAAAAAAGGAAATAAAAAATAGTGATACGGTTATAGTCACCCTAAACATTAGTCTCTCTTCTGAATAAAACAACCAATTATACATCCTAACAAGTTTAGTTACATAATTAATCACTTAAAATTATAAAATAAACAATATATAACCTCTAATATTTTTTTAGAACTGCATAAATAAAGTTAACTACTATTAATTATATAAAAAACTTTTCATTTTAATATAAATTTGTTTTTTGTTTGAACAATGATTGATTTTAAAATGTATATTATAAATATTTTATGTCATTTACGTTGAAAAAATGATCCTAGTAAATTGAATTCATCCTTTGAATCATCACTCACTTTGAAGGATAAAAATTATATTCTGAATATAGGTTATTAAATAACATTAAACATATTATTAAAAAAGTTTTTGACATTTTAATAAAATGAAAACACATATTTTGTTCTATGATTTTTTGATAATTAACAAAAAAAGAAATTTCAAAGTATAAAATATTTATTCAATAAACATTTGATATTTTATCATTCCCCATTATTCCTTTTGAATTAAATTGACATTATAATTAGAAAATTTTATTTGTGAATTAATTAAATATTTTATATAACCAACAATCAAAACATGTTATATATAATTTTGTATATAATTTTTTTTAAAAAATATTATAAATTTTCAGACTTTTTTATTTTTTTTATAATTTAAAAAAAATTATTATTATTTAAAAAATTAATGAGACATCAAATAAAATATTCAAAAAATAATAATGAAATCAGTATAGTGAGAAAACAATGTTTACCCTCTTCAAAAATAATCAAATGTAGTTTGGGTGGATTAATCCCTGTGAATGTAATCAGAATGTGAATGGAGTGATAGGATGAAAAAATGGTCAATTAGGATTGAATGATTAATGATACATAGTGAAATATCTATAAATGAATAAATCCACATCATTATTTATTCAATTAAAAATTTAAAACTTTAAAATATATTATGGTTCATTCACAAATACCAAAATATGTAAAATAATTAAAATTTTCTGTCTGTTTATTTATTTAATTATATATTTGAATTAAATATTAATTTTTTACCATTAATATATTAATTTTTCTTATGGTTAATACTTATCATAATGTCGTACAATAATAACATGATTTACCACACATATAGAAACATATGTGTTTATATTTTTTATTAACAATATAATATGAATATAGATCTTATTAGTGTTCTAATATAAAAATATAATAAACATATATATATATATTAAATTTATAATATAGTAATTATATATCCTAAAAAATTGTTTTTTATTGTAAATTATTTTTTCAGTTTATTTGAATCCCCTTTAAGAAAACATTTAATAAAGTTTAGGTTATCCTTTAGCATTTATATGCCTTTATCCTCTCAATTACCCAACTAAAAATATATGATCAATTTCCAAATTTGATAAATTTTTAATGTGGCTAAAATTTTTGTTAATCAAATATTCCAATCCCCAAATTAAACACACCACACACATGTCATTAATATATATATATATATATATATTTGCATATTATAATGTGAATTAATTTAATAATATTAAATAATTTTTATTTATAAATAATCACATATAATTTTCTAAACTATATATATTAATGTTCTATAATATAATATCTTTTTTTATTATATGTTAGACATTATAATAATATTTTTAAATTTTAATTTTCATTTATTAATAATTATTCATATAATATAGTTTATAGACAAATATTAAACATTATAAATTAATTTATATATTAATGATTTTATATAAATAGTTATAAAAATATATTATATAAATTATATTTTAATTTATTTTATTTTATGTTTTGAAAAATTATAATCAAGTATACATATATTTATATGTTGACATATATATATAAATTCATTATATATATATATATTGAAAAGATAATTAAATTTAGGATGGGGAAAGAATGTAGTGTTCAGAAATAATCACATCCTCAATTATATACTATGAAAAGTAAACCATGTTAAATATGGGAAATGTAACAGGTGCATTGTAAGATCATAATTTCATAAATCAATAAACAAGACCATGAATAAAATATGAATAAAAATTTTCAAGAAGAGTGTGGGAAAAATAATAACATAACAACATCTAAAACTAGAAAAAGTTGAATAGTGATATTGAACAATATTATGGGGTCTCCAATGAAAATATTATATCCTCGAGGATGGGATGTGATGATTGTCATGAATAATTTCCCCTTATATAGAAGTTGAAGTATCCCTCCATGTGTAGTTTTTCGATATAATCATGGATCCTCAACCATTTCATACATTTGGTTATACTAGAATGTTGACCATTTATGAAACAATCATTATTTGTGTGATGTGTAAAGATAAATGATTTTATGAAGTATGAGATATATATCCGCTACCATAAAAATATATGTGAAAAAAATTTACATTATAATAGATACATTTAACAACGTTTATATATTACTATTAGATTAAAATTATTCATGGTAAATTTATTTGTATCTAATGAATTTAATTGAAGTATGCTATATAATTTTCTTGTAATATTTACTCAACTATATATTTTTAAGAAAATGAATAATGTAACAAAACATTATCCTTATTATAAATAAAAATATTACCTATAGGTAAAATGATGTAACAATTATCTACATTGAGATTATCATATTTCATCAGAGTGTGGTATCAGGATACAAAATCCTTAATGAGACTAGTTTGAATCAACAATGAGATATTCATCTGCTAAAAATTTAAATATTCCAAATCTGATTTCAAAAAAGTGGTCTATAATAGAAAATAATATAAATTTGTGGATTGATATCATCACTGGTGAGAGAAACATTATGAAAACCCATATCATGTACGATTGTTTTACTTTTATCCCAAATTATTAAATACATAGTTATATAAATTATATCATAATATACTTTCTATTATGTTTGGCCAAATGTCACCCACCACTATTCATAGTGATCAAGAAAATTAGTTAGTTGATCCAAATTGGGGAAAAACAATAATTCCTTGTGAAATATAAAATTATCCTCCATTTCATATTTTTTAAATAAATTAAATTGTAATTTCACATTTTATATTATAGAGTAACGTTTATAAGGAACATTAAAAGATAATTTTGGAATGTGATCCTTAATAGGTAAACAATTATTCAATAATATCATAAAAATAATTGATATTAATGTGGAAATAATTTTATTTAAGTAATTTATTTTAAGAGTTTATTATTGGTTACATTTCTATATAAACTTATAAAAATCATATCATTTTTTTAATAAGATAACAATAATCAATAAATAATTCATAGGGTAAAAAATTTAGATGTTTTTAATGGCCATAATATTATATAATGTATTTCTCATTGATTAATTATGTTATCATTATAAAATGAATATGGAATTGGGATTTAAAAGCATAAAATGTTCATTTCTTAGATTATGTATGTATGTATTGGATAGATATTCTATTTTAATTATACATTTCCATGTTTATTAGGTCAAAAAAATTATTCTATTCAATGAAATATAGTTCCTTTTTCATCAAAAATTAGATTCTCTTGAAAATAATTTTTCATCATTAAATTTACTATATTATGCATCAAGAGAGGTGAAATTGGGAGTATGTTATAACAAATGGAATAATTACAGAGAAAATTAATGGAATATTTCCTCCCATTAAGAGAAATCTATTAGTATAATTAGAATTTTTTTATCTAATTGGTGAATCTAAGGGAGGATGGAGGAATATATATTTTTTAGCAAGGATAGGGGGTATCATGGATTACGAAGGCATTGATGGACATGAAACAAAACTAAATTTTGTTTTATGAATTTAAATGAATTCCCTTCGCACTAGAAATTATATTTTGAAATAATTGATGGTTAAGATGAAATAATTGTAAAGTGTGAGAGGAAAATCCATTCGGGTTTTAATGGATATGGGTCATTACATAATAAAACATAAGGCATAATATTCATAAATAGATTGGTAATAATGATTCAATTTCTATCGGTAAATTTTTTTTGTCACGATTCCCTAGTTAAATGGCTATTATTAGCCCCTTCTGGGGGCCTCCAGGCTAAAAATGAAAATAATGGGGGATATTGGATCCCTATGAATAAATCCCCTCTTATTTGGCATGAATACATTATAGAATCAATTTTAATAAATAGAGTTCCTTAAATTGTATTTTCTATTCTTGATAATCGTGGAATATATATATATATATCAATATTTAGAAAATACATCATGGATAAGGTACCAATATATGGAATCCAATTCATATTTCTATTCATAAATAAGAATTATGTTATGAACAATATATTTATTATTTGTGATAAGAATCATCTCTCTCTAAATGAAATTTTATCCATAAATATATCAATTTTTTTAAAAAATACTACTAAGTAAATAATATGGAATCCATAATGGGATTGATATGGGATTTTAGGACCCTATTATCAACTTTTAAAATGATTGTGATGAGTGAAATACACCTAAAAGAATTAAAATTTGTTTTATTTTTTGTTAAAAAGGTCAATATAAGAACCATTCACTATTAATTTAATTTGATTTCCCATGAAAATATTTTTTATGTACTAAGAAGACCATTGTTGGAAATTTCCCAGTATAACATAAAAAATTTACCATTGTAATCATCATGTCCCACAAACTCTATCAATTATAGTTTGGAACATAAATTTTAGGTTCATCAATGTTCACTAGATCAATTATTGATTCATTTTGGGAGTTATTGAGTATATTAAGAAAAATATTCAGGTATATAAATTTCTCCATCATCAAGATAGATAATAAATAAATCATAAAAGAATGAAGTTTCAATATAGTATATGTAATTTTAGTCATCAATGGTGATTAAATCACTATTTTTTAGGACACATACATTTTCATATAATTAATACTTATTAATAAAATACCAATAAAAAATCATGGGGTCCATGTCCCCCTCATCAGGCCTTTGAATATCTTTTTTTCCTCAATAATGATTCTTAACATTTTATGTAATAAATATTATCCTTCGCATTTTTATTATTATATCAATAAATGATGGAAGGGGATGATTCATATATTTATTTGAGTCATTGGATTTCATATTCAGGATTTTGTATATTTCAATAACATTACCTAATATAAATTTATTCTGTAAGTGAATTGTGAGTATGCAGCCTATTGGTTTCCAAACAATATATTTCATAACTAACAAAGGGGTTTAAGGACCACAGTTACACTGGATACTAAATATTATGAATTCATTTTAATACACATAAAAAAAATATAAACATATTTCTACTTGTTATATAGTCTATAATGATATTAAAATATATTACACCATATTCAAAATAATTATTACTAAAATATATGGCTTTCTACGTAGCCTAATAGTTGAAAAATTATGGAGAAATCATGAATATATCTTATTTTCACTACATAGGTCCATATCATCCAAACTCGGTTGATTTCATATACATTGTGGGTTAATAATCTTTTTTGGTGAAATAATATTTTATATTCATTCAATTTTAATGAGATTTAGATTATATAAACCTAGACTCTCAAATGAATTTTGGAAATTGATCAAATACGTACATATAATCCAATTAGTAATAGGAATATGGTTATTGAGGAATAAGATATACCATATGATTCATGAATGTAATATCATAAATTTTTTATATGGATATGAATGAATAAGATAAACCATATGATTCATGAATGTAATATCATATATTTTTTAAACACAAATATACAATGAAAATCACATTTCTTGTTAGGATAAAGGACTCTATCATGGAGAAAGCGTTCCTTAAGAACATCGATAATAAATGGATAGCTATATGCTGATAATATATAAATCTGGTTGGATATGTCTGTGGGATCACAGAAGGAACATAATTTATCAAAAAAGACATACAATTTTTTTGATAGTAATTATGGGTTCCAAAATAAAAAAGTCATATACCATATGGGATTTGAATATAAACCTAAAAGATCTATACGAATAATAATTGGCGTGACCATTTGATATAAGATAAAATATAACTATTTAACTAAAAAAGTATCATTTTTTTAAAATGATACCTTAGGGTGAGGGTATTTTGTGTCATGTTGGGAGAATAGATATATAACTAAATTGAATTAGGTTTTGTATGAATGGATTGTAATTTCTTTGAATTTATTAATTGTATGTTTACATTAGTTGAAAAATGAATACATTATTTAAGGATTTAATATTGATCATATTATTTACCCAGAGGATGTTATACAATTATCTAGTATCTAATGATTTAGTAGAGGAATGGAAATATTGAGAGACTCCAAGATTATATGTGTGTTTATTGACATAGGGGAATAGTTGTGTTGGAGGTCCATGTCAATGATGATTGATGGATGAAAAAGGTGCTTTTGGCATGAGTATCTATGATTGGCATGGGAGGTCACATTTCATAATGGTATTCCAAGTATGTTATAGATAAAATACATGAATAGTATCATCTAGAGTAGTATGTGTGATCGAAAATAGAGGTGGTATTGATGATGGAACAGTGCGTAAAATTAATGGCAGAGAATTGAAATCAATCAAAATAGAGGAGGAGGTGATGGATATGAAATCATTATGAATAATATAATTAAATATTCTATCAGAGTTGGGAGTAGATAGTAACATACGTTTTTAAGAAGAGGTGGAGTTGTTTTTCTGAAACCACTAGACATATCATATAGTTTAGATAGATGTGAAGAAAATTTTGAAAGATAATTACCACGTATATAACAAAATGTATAGAAATATTTTGGTTCATAATAATATGTATATTTCATGATACCATGAATACCAATGTCCTTGTATATTTTATCATTAAGATGAGAATAACCATCATCTTCATAGAATATCTGAACTATTAATGTGTGATCCGACCCGAGTAGAGGCATAAAAAATAATGGGATTTTTTAATTCCCAAAAAATCTCCAATAGATTAACATCAACCATTCGGTGGATAGGAAAAAGTTATAACACAACCAAAATAGTCACAATTATATAATATTTAAAAATAAGTAAATTTGGTGACCATTTAGGTATTTTCAAAAGGTATATTTTGATGATCCCTGATTTCATAATCTATAATCAATATAATTATTATTTAGAGTTTATGTTGAGAAGAGCATGATTGGAATTAGTGTGGCCATCATTCATGCCAAAAATTATAATAAACGTAAAATTATTCATTATGTATTATTTGAAATAATGAAAATATATTCTTTATGAAACTGAATTTCCATCATTCCCTAGTGACATAAACAATTTTTATTGTAAACCAAATGCTTCGTTATTGTGAATTATATTGATAAATGTCCGAGTAAAATCATGAAAAAATAATTAATGGTGTGGAAGGGGGAATACACTATGATGAGGTGAATCTATGCAAAATATTGAATTCTGCGGGGGGGGGGGGGGGGGGTTCAGGATGATGGGAATACGATTGAAGCAATGCATAGACGATTCATCATGATTAATAGAAATATAAATATATATAAATGGATATGTTTTAAAATTTATTTATATTATAATATATATATGATTTAGTGAATTTTGGTCACCAAAATAAAAATCACACACCACATTGATAATATATAATTGATTTTACCACATCCCTCACCTTATGATAAGCTCCAAACCAATCTACCTCATTATAATTTTTAGTGTACCTATGTCTCATTGGGTATGGTGGTTAATTCAAGGCTTACATGACCATAATGTAGACTAATTTCCCAATTTAATGGAAATCCTATATCATTCTACTAGAACAACTATGCTTTTATCTTTCTTCTATCTCACATCATGCTTACATAACCATATACCTGTATCGTAAGTACTGTCAGAGCAACCCTCACCAGATTCATTGTACTAGAGTAGTACATACACCCATTAGGGATTGAACCTAGTATATCATAGATGTGAAGAAAATAATATGTGTACTAATTACACATGGAATTGGAAACTCAAAAAAACACAGTCAGGCACAAATTTATATATAAGTATATATACAATGTAAATTTTTTCATTGAAATTTATATAATGTAAAATTTTTAGTGTAAATTTATAAATAGTTATATTAATATATATTCAATATTTAGCTGTATTTTTGTATAATAACACAAACACACATTCACACACAAATATGTATGTGTGTGTGTGTGCGTGATTTTATTATTCAAAATTATTATTATAATTTTTTATATTTTAAAATATTTAAAAATATTAAAACATAAATATATTTGTTTTTATACATTTGTAATAAAAAATTTAATGTATATTATAACTGATCGGTCATTCTGAACTATTAAATTTCATGATTCATGTCATAGAGGTTCTTTTTGGATATTGAAATTGTTATAATGAGTGGATGGTGGATTTTTAGATGATAATGAATTTAGGGAAGCATTCATCTGCGAGTAAAATTTATTTACATAATTGATTTGTGTGATTTCATCATAATATTTCATGATATAGGGTGTTGGGTCATGATATTAAAATTCCAATATAGCCTATGAATCCCCAATTATCCATTTAACTATTAATTCCATCATAAAATGTATCAACCCTAGTATGACCATGATATCTTTTTTGAGATTTCATTTAACCCCCTTCTATGGGTATTTGACCATCAACATTAGAATAACAAACATCAATGATTCTACGTGAGTTTAATTATCCCCCCTTGTTTCCTTATAAATACATAATATTATTAGTGGATGTGGATAAGGATATAAAAGAAGTAACCTATGCTTTTAGGGATATTTATTATGATGGTGTTTTCTAGGATCATCTATGTGATTCCATGAATTGTGGTTCTTGCTATTTTCCCTTCTACTGCATCAATATCTCACAGTAATTACGAATATTTTTTTGAGATCTATAATTCATACTGTTTTCATATTGAACTATATATTTAGGGATTTCATTCTCAATATATCCAATTCGTAGATATTGTGGCTCGAATTATTAAATATAATGAATTTGATAATGTGATATTGGTGCATATTGGGAGGAATCACATGTTTTTATAGGTTTCATAAAATTAATAATTATGATAATTTAATATTGATCCAACTAAAAATAATGTTTTTAGTTACCATTATTACAATGGAATGATAATGAATTTGGAAAAAAATAATTTTTTTATTGATCTCACCGATCTTGAAATGGATTTATCATTTATAAATGGATAATAAATCGATTTCCCATGGAAATTTAGAAATGTGTGATAATACACATTTGAAAGAATATATGAAAATATGAAATCACCTAAAATAAAAATGTGGAAAATTTTGAAACTATAACATTATTTTAACTTTTTATATACTAATATTGTTGAATTTTGTGATGTGTATATTGATACATGATAATTTTACACATGGTGGTGTTACCTCAGTATTATTTGAATATGGTGATATAATGATTATTTTTTAATTGAAGGAGAATTTATTGGGAATCATGTATAGTGATTTATTTATGATTTTTTGTAATGGAGTTTGTTTTATGGATAGTTATGTTTTAGTGATAGATTATAATATTTTGTAACTTTTTGTTGGTAGATATGGTGTGGTTTGTTTAGTTTTCTACATTGTAAGAGGATGTATTTGAAATATTGAAAATGAAATTACTAGGATTTAATTAAATAACCATCGAATGAATTTTTTATGAGTAAGTCAACATAAATGGTCTAGTAATAAATATTTGTTCTATATAATGTGAAATAAAATGTATTAATAAAGCGGTGTGGGATTGAGATCCATAAATATTGAAAAAGTGTATGTTGTAATTGAAATTTGTGATTGTGTGATTTTTTTTAGAAAAATGTGATAATTTAAGAAATTGTTTTGGAGGTGGACACTGGAAGAGTTTGTGAGACATTATGGTGAGGTTGATAAATAGGTTGGTGTTCATATTGTTAACCCCTAGGTTGAGGGTGGTGTAATTTTTACTTTAAAATTACATGGAATTATTTTATATGTCCCCCAATCATAATGGACCACCTTACAAACAACTAAATAGATTGGTTTATATTTGTTTCCCCAAATATCCAGTACGGTGGTGAATTATATATATGGATAACCCCACAACCACTCTATTACATTAACAATAGTGTAAAAAATGGGTTATAATTAGAGGATTCCCAAGGAATATGATTTGTTAGTGCATATCATCCAATGATTGGGAGGTTGTTATGTGGGGTGGGGTTTATAGATCTTATGAATATAGAACCATTTTTATTTCCTTCACGTTCATGATAACCTAATTAATGTTGTGATGAGGATATGATGTGTGGAATATAATAAATATTATCAGGATATGATAATACTTATTAGGGAGGGGTATCTTGGGATGCATCCTAACCCACATGAGTGGTAGATTATTTTTATCTCTCACTCTATTAAGTTATTTCCATGTTAAAAAAATTGTCACATGTTATTATAAATTCATATTTTTTATGTGTTTCATTATTGTTAATTCATTTTAATGTGTTGGAATTCATTCAATATTTATTGTTAGTTATGTACATAATTAAATATTTTTTAAATAACTTTTCATCCTTTAGAATCACATAAAAATATGATTTTAAAATGGTATTTATGTGATTTGTAGGGGGAATAATTGAAGTGGAAAGAAATAAGGTGACAAAATACTATCAGATCAATGAACTATCATGTCATTTCTACTATGGAAAATGAATGATATCTCCACCCAGACCATTGACCTACAATTAGCACTAATTTATCGACTATTGTCAGAAGGGGATAAATAGATTGGGTTCAACGAATTCAGTGTGGATGATTGACAATATATATGAGATCAATCATTTTAGTAAACCCTCTTCCCTCTAGAAAAAAATCATAATTAAAATAATTGTTGGTATTACTGGATTATGCTTAGAAGGAGTCTTTTCAGCTAAATAATAGTGTATTTCTAGTATATAAAGGGAAATAATTTATATGTATCGTTGGGAAATAGATTTATACCCCAAATTAATACTAATATGAAATTAAAAGGGCTACATTCTGGTAGCCAAATATATTTTCTAGGGGATCTTTTTTATTATTGTGCATATGTTACACTTATGAGAATATAGTGAGGTTAATGTGTTGAAATGACTAATTACATTTTTTAAAAATTGTATAATATAGAATATCATCATTGTGTCTTTGTAAATGTAACATTAATAATGAACTATGACATTAGTAGTTGTGGTAGTGATTTGTACAATAATATATATGTCAACAGAGCCAATTGATTGTGGTCGACTCGCATATGATAATGGTACTAACATGGTGAATTTTAAGGGTCCTCATTATTCCACTTGAAAAACTATAGATTATTAGAATATCTGGAAAGTCTTAATAATGTTTATGGTGGATCCAATATTATATAAATCCAAAATAGGATTATAAAATAGATTGGTTCATTAGAGCCCATGGAAAATTATAATAAATTAAAAAGATAAAAGTCTATATAGATGGTATTAGAATATGTAATGGTTGTAGATTATGGTTATATTACATTTGATAGTTTGAGTAAGGTGTCATAATGGTTTCATTTTCCTTGTAACATAAACATATTATTAAATAAAAAAAATGATCTTTCATTTATCACATGTATATATATTTTATGAATGCACATTATTAATAATTTTCATTCATTTTTTTTTGGGTTTTTAGTTATTTACATACAAGGTTGTAATGTGGTTGTTCATTTTTTTGAAGGTGAATAAAGGGGCTATAACACTATTGGGAGATTACATAGTTTGGTGCTTGAGCTTGTAGCACATCTCTAGTTATTGAATCCAATGTTGATCATGATGATATAGATGGATAAATCATATTTTTTCAATTATTTTTTCAATGGAGTCTTTTAATGTACGACTCAAAATCATACCCAAATATTAGATTTTTAAAATTTTGTATTAGTGATATTGATTTGTTGTTATTATTTGAAATAAAGGGTGATATAGTATCCATGTAATCAATTTATCAATGTTTTAGTTAAAAGTCACTATAAATCAGTGGTTGTACTAGTTGTATTCTTGATATCAAAAAACCAAATTACCAGGAATAGCCTTTTGTATTCTTCCATTACTTACAGTTTTCTTCAGTTATGGAAGAATGGATTTTATGTTACATAGGAAAAGAGATAGATCAAGATTTATTAGTTTTTAATTTGATGATTTAAGTGATACTGTCTTTTCTATTTCACAATAAGATTCTTCTAGCCACTTGTTTCAGGTGTTTGGTTCCTTTTTTTGATGTAATTCAAGAAGGTATAGAAAAACATTATATGATTCAATATAATATGTTGATGATACAATATTAGAGGCTAATGATCTCAAATAATATGGGTGATGCTACTCCTGGATGGATTAAATTTTCTATTTGTTGTGTTTTTCATTAGAAAGGAAGTGATTGATTTAGATTTCATGATAGTAACACAAGTGTTAATCTAGATCTTGTAATATGATGTGGATTCATGTTCCCTATATTTATATAACCAGTTGAAGATACTATTTATCTTATAAAATTGAATAGGTTATGGGTGGTCAAAATATTCTACATTGAGTTTTTATTTGAGAAGGATATTTTAGTAGGACTATTGGTTATCATTTTAACAGTTTATTTATGGACATGTTATAAAAGACCCCACAACAAGAAGATGACTTATGTGACTAATATGTTTGCATTTTATCACTAGATCTGGTATCAATATATGGTTTTTTATGGAACAGTTACTGTGTATATTAGTAAATTATCTGTATTCAAATGCGGAATGGGGAATATCATGGTATTCATGTTAATGAGGATTGATGTTTATAGTATTGTGTGGATGGGTTTCATGATATTGAAAGTGATAACCGGAAGGGATGTTGTCATGGAGGGGATCATGTGAATGAAAAGAAAAATTGAGGCATGAACATAATGGTTTCACTAATATAATTTAATATTATGAATTATAATTCTATGTAATCTAATATGTTGCATAAAATCGGTGGGATATGGTTAAATAGTTTGTTATTGTAATTGAATTTCTAAATATTATAGATATGTCTCAAAACATGTAATTTTAATTAAATGTATCTTTTTTGGGAATAACAACCCTTAATGTAGAAAAACATTGTTCTAGAATATTATATTACATGTTTCATGGAAATTATGATGGTGGAAGGATGATATTTAACTCCTTTATAATGTTTTTGGAAGGATATGACCGCAACAGTGATAAAACAAGATGAAAGACAATCCCATGTTCTAAGTGAATTGATTTCCTTACAATATGGTGACAATTTCTGGAAAATTTACCCATATATATGTATGTTTATAAATTTTTATATAGTTATCTACTGATATATTGAATAAATTATTGACCTTGAATAAAATGGGTCTCAGAGAGATATGTGGGAATAATGGTCATTGAAGACCCTTAATAGAATAAACTATTTTCATGGGTAATTTTTAATATTGATGGCATCATAATTTTCATAATTATGAATTTATAATTGAATTTTATCTAATAATTTTCTAGATCATGTTTTATAATGTGAAAAATTAGGTGGCATAAGCCAATGAAATCAGAGTTTTAGAAGTTGTTTGATAGAGTATAGTCTTGAAATGATGAAAAAATATTTCTAATTGATGAAAATTTATAAAAATTAATAGGATGTGATGTTGATTTTTGATTTTTTCAGAAAATTATTACATATATGATTTTCTATCAGTTTTCATATTTAGTAAAATGATATATCATGATTCTAGAAGTTGAAATATGATCTCATTTAGTTGAGGGCTTTGAAGATCAAAAAAACTCATAGAATAAAGAATAAAGAATAACTTCAAAATATTATAGTGGAGTGACTGATGATCTAGAATATATTTTTTATAATGATAATGGTATTTTAGTGGGATATTTTTTTAATCTCTAAGAAATATTTTCAGGTTGGAGATTGTTGTGTTTTGTGTACAAAATGTTTTCTATGTAAATGGATGAGAATTTTGGATGGAAAATATCTAGAAGTAGTAGTTTGGATCCCATATAGAGACATTTAACGAAAAACAAGGAATTTATATTATTATCCTAGAGGAAGGAAAATCAATGGCTGGTGATGAACTGATTGGGGTTTTTAGATGCGATGTCGTTTTGTTGGTTTTCACTGAAAGAAGTTCATTTATGTTGAATAAAGATCATTCCAAAAAAAATTGAAGTTATTCATGAATTTATTATTAATGGAATAAGGATGATAAAAGGTATTCTAGTAAAATAATATTTTATTTTATGTACTCGAAGTGTCATATTCTATATGTATATCTATGTTAGTTGGTACTTCCATGAAGGGACGTAGTGAGGCACATAGAAAGGGAATCATCTGATATATTAACTAATTCTCTATATGGTTTTGGTGATAATTATGTGTGTGTCACCTTGATTATAATTCATTGATAATTATTTTATTTAAAACAATTTACCGATATATGGAGTGATATGTTTTAGAATATCCATACTGAGAATATTATATGTTTAAATTTTCATTGATCCCAAAGTTATTTGTTAATGTTGTTATTTATAACATAAATTTTAATTATCTGAATCTAATGTATGTAGTTCCCCAAATATCTAATAGAAGTGATAATTTTATGAATAAATTAGGGAATATACAAGAGTTATGTTTCTCCACCTTTATAAGGTAAACAAATTAGTGGCCATGATGAGTCATGAGAATGGTTGAGGTAGACCCCCTTATATGGTTTCCGACTACAGAAAAAACTAGATATTAAGGATTTAGAGAAAATGGGTATGGCCAATGATCTTGAAGAATGATTGTTTGAAATTTTCATCCTATGAAAAAATAGATAAATAAATTAGTGATAATTTTTTTAGTATTTTAAGTAGTATGTTTCAAATTTTCGAGTTTCTTTATAATATAATAAAACCACTACATTGTTATAATTTTCTATCATTTATCATGTGGATGTAAGAAATATGATAAAACCATGTCAGTACATATTTTATATTCTTCTTCTATATATATATATATATATATATATGATTTAATGGTTCTAATTAAATTATTTATTGTTATAATGTTGAATAGGAGGAGCTGTAGAATTAGCTAGTGTGATAACCCAATTTAGTGGATAGGTTTTCTTGGATTTCATAGTTTCATTTTTCAGAATTATTAAGGGCCTTCTTATGTCATTATCTAACATAATTATAGTTTTTTCATGGAACCTCCAGATTCATGTTTTTGAAGAAGGCCCTTCAATGGGATACTGAACAAATTCCTTTTTCATCCTCTGACATTAGTAGTGGCATGAATGATTCTATGTCACACACCTTCATATCTTGAGTGATTTAGGTGTAGATATTAGAAATTCATCACAATTATCATTGATAAATATTTATATAATGAATTTACTGATGAATCATAATAGACTATATAGGTTCTTATGTATCAAGACAATGTAATATTTTTTTAAATTATTTGTGAAATCAGATCAACCTAAACCAGAAAAAAACACTTATATGTTGTTATTAAACATCTATAAGTTTAACTTTACTTCCAAATTCACCCATCTATTGTTTATATATCTGATTTTCTTCAGGATGACCAAAAATAATCATTTACCAAATTTGGGGTTGATTTTATAATGAGAAAAATATACATATTCTTTAACACTAGAAATATCAATAGACATATTGTTCCAATCAATAATCTTATTCGATAAATATTTTAAATATATATTTAAATTTATAAAAAAAATTATTCCTTAACATTTAAAGGATATTCCAATTTTACAATTGATAATAACATTTTGTAAATATGACAAATACTGATAAGTCATAGCCCTAGATGTGAACTATATTATATAATTCACTTTCAAACATAATCTATCATTATATTAATTTTATATTTCAGTTGATATCATAATCCTAAAATTTTATGTAATGATTAGTGGTATATTGGGTTTACAAAATGATCCAATGTCTTTACACAATCCTTGGATTCAAATGTATTTTATAAGATCATATATCATATGATTTGTATGATTATAAATATATAGGTTTCTAACATATCATACCAAATTTTTTATTTTTTCCATATGCTACGACCAATAAGAAAATATTTATTCATATCCAGTTATTTGATATTATAGAATATGCATTGCGAGGTATATTTATTTTAAAATCCATTGGAATTTACATAATGATAAACTAATGAAAAATGAAAATATCCCACTTATGGGTTTAAAAGTTACATCCAATATTCATAGAAATAATATAAATCCAATATATTACATGATTTATTATTAATTAATTAACATATATGTAATATAAGTGAGTACGATAACATTATTGTGCATCCTATAGCCTCCATCAAAATGGAGAAAGCTGGATAAATATCAAAGGACTAGAAAACTATAGCTTTCTTCCATTATAGTTATAACACCATTCATGTATCACTGGATATGTATTTAGGGTTCATGTACACTATAGATATGTAAATAAATAACAAAGTGATTAATGATGTATCCGATAGATAAAGGATTTGATAGTTTTCACACAAAATGGGTACACCTATATGTGGGATTCATTCCCTTATAAAGGCATTCCAGATGATATTTATTTAAGGAAGTGATTCAATGATAAAGAACATATAATTTTGTTTGTCATAGAAACCATATATTACATCCAAATAGAGATCATTTCATTAAACACTTCAAAAAATGGGTTTAAAGACATAAATCATCCATACCATGGATTTCGAACTGCAAAACCCCCATGGGAGACATCATCAAGATGATAAATATACATGAAAATAAAAACATGTCGTCAATTATATGATATGATATAAATCATATTCATAATCATACACTTATATGTGCTATCAAAATATTATAAATAATGATTCCAATATCATGGATGTCACAATCTACAATTTTTCTACATCCATAAATTTTATATAAAATATTTTTCGTTGCACATCCATCAATATTTACTATATAAATACACACTATACATTTCACATATTTACTAAAACATATTAAATTATATTCAAGTACACCCCAAATATTTTAAGTATTCTTTTAGTTTTAATTTAAATGAATGATTTTTATCATTTTAACAAAATCTATCATTTAAGTTAAATTAATATCCAAACTTCTGGTATATTATTATAGACATTCCCTTGGTGACAACTCTTATTGAGGGAAATACACATCCCATATTGTTATCTATGATGTTTTCAATGACCAATCCATTTTTTAATACAATTCTTTTTCTATGTCTTGATACACTTCATTTTTAAGTAGAAAATAGATAAAATATATTTAAGATGATGTAGAGAATCAACGTTTTACAGTATGTTATTCAAAAATTTCCTATCAATTAAAAAAATTATATTTTATCATTAAACGTTTCATTGGTTATTGGTATAAAAAACTAAAACACTTTTTCCTAAAGGAACATATTCTATTGTAAAATTATAAAGATCATATATTGGAGTTTTTCCTTTGTATATTTCACGGAACATAGTAACCATGTGTTTCCAATTTTATCATCCAATCGAATTTCAATCCAAACATTTCCATATATTCTATGATACAACTAAATAAATTTAGAGGGATTTGTAACATCTCAATAATAGAGTAAGGACAAAAAAATTTAAATTTATCACAAAATAAATATTTACATATCGAATAAATATGAATTAATTGTAACAATGGTATTTTATTTATCATAATAATATAACATATAAAATAATCAAAAAACCATTAGGATAAGATCACAAAGAAGAAGTCACTAGTCACATTTTTATGGTGGTATATATGGACTACTGGAATCACCCAATTACCTTGTAGGATCTCACTCAAACACATTTTATACTAGAAATTTTAATTTAAAATTATAGAGAGATATATTACTAATGGGATGATATAAATATCAAGGAGTTATACATAGGATGTGGAAATAATGGATATCTACCACCTTATGTGAGATTGAAACATTTCTTTTGGAAAATATATATTTTCTCATTTCATTTTAATTACATTTTTTTATACTATTTACACACACAAATTAATCACCTAATTGATTGATTATTGTTTAAATAATGATATAATAAATTCACACCCCTCTCATACATTATCACTAGATTAATATCTGAGTATAAAACTATTTTCATAAAATATTATATGTATTTTTTAAATTATCACATTGTGATATAATTCATCACACATATTCAAATGGAATACTAACTTTTACTATGTCATGGAACACTAGCATAGGCCCCAAAATAGATTATGTCATGGAGGGGGAAATTTTAGTGAAAATTTTCATTATGATGTTTACATAAAAAATATAATAATTATAATATTATATTCACATAGAATATTATATCATTTTATTAATTACAATAATAATTATACATCTTGATACTTTAAATTAATAATTGAAACATTTTGGAATTTTTACATTCAATAATAACTATCATATACCATATTTATACAATCACATTAAAAAGAATATTCAAATTTTAATTATATGAAAATCATATATTCGTTATAGTAAATACATTTTTTTAAAAGTATTGGAGATTTAAAATTTTGATAAAAAACATTAGAAAACAATCATGTCGTCCAAATGATAATTTTTATGCTATTTCATCCACTGATTTGCTACACCTAAGGAAACACAATCATCACATGCAAAAGAACAGTGTTTAATGATCTTGATATTAGTTATTTATCAGGTAAAAACATTTCAATCTTATGAAAATAAATGTTATGTTTATATAAAATGTATCAAATAAATAGAAATCATTTAATTTTCAAAGTAACATATTAAATGAAACATTGATGTTTCACCTAACATTATGATACATTTAAAAAAAATACTCATGCTGATTAAAAAATTATTTTGTATTCAAATCCATAAATATATAATATAAAATTTATTCAAAACATTGTTTTTATTATTTTATTTAGTATTTTTTTTTAAATAATTATCATTTTTCAGTCATGGTTATTCTTGAAAAAAAATTAAAATATATTTAAAGATAATTAAAAATAAATTTACTCTCAATAAAAAATTATTACACTATATTATAATAACATTATTTATACTTTATTTTACAATGATGATATTAAGAATGTCCCAATTATTCATAAAATAATACGAAATTATACACTTTTTAATTTTATAGAAAATATATATTAAAAAAAGGAAAAAAATTATTACTTAATATCAATAAATAAAACATTGTAATGTTTTCATGGTGGTATTAATACTATGTCAATATAAAAAATTCAAAATAAAATTATCATTTTAATTATATTTAATTTATATATTTTACTTATGCCACAGAATGTGGGTAAAACGAAATATATTATATAAAAATGAATTGTGAATCCCCCAAGGTAGATAATGTTGTCGATACATCGAAGTGAAACTTAATAAACCTTTTATCATACAACCCATTAAAAGTAAATCTTTTCATTTAACAACATAATTTGATATTATAATCCCAAATCATTCAAAAATTTTCTATCAAACCAACATTCTAGAATCAATAAAATAAATATTACCACTAGGACATTATAGGCAAGTTGTTCAAAAATGATATTGATAAATAAATAAAATGATGATATGTATTAAATAAATGACTCCAATTCATAGAGTGATAGATATAAATAACATCCCTTATATTGATAATTGAATAATCTTCTATCCCAATGGATAGAATTACAACAGTCCCTCCCCCATTTCCTATGAAGATATATTACCCAAGTGAGAATTAATTTCAGGATAATAATGAAACTTGATATGCACATTATATATTCACCTATAATATAATAACCCATAAGGGTGTAATTAATCTATGGTATATGATGATGAAAATTAAATCAACATACGTTATTACTATAATGTAATTCGGGGATGAATCTCTATAAATATATTCTCCAATAAATAAATAATACACAATATTTATAGTGCATAAAATATTGATAATAATTAATATTTTCTACTAATTTAAAAAAAAAATTAAAGGACCATTTTCCATTAAGAAAAATGAATCACATTATTTACTTATCTAATCCCATGTCAATAATATAAACTTGAAATATATTATTTAGGATTAGAAAGTATTATTTTACATGTATTAATATCTATAAATAATAAATCTTTTAAGAATTTAATTAAAAATTTTCAAAATATTTTTTTTCAATTCATATTCTATTGTTTAAAATCAGATTCATAAAACTAAACTCATAAAAACTACTATATTACTTTGATTTTAGTATGATTAAATGATATAATTTCAATTAAAATATATTATTGGTATCATTGAATGTGATGGAAGATATCATATTGGTCAAAGTGTATTTATAGAAATAGGTTATATCAATTTGACACTACAATGCTTTATTTTCACAACACCACAGTATTGAGTTTTATTTAACAATATCATATATCAAATGATATGGTATAGATTAAATCCAATGGATTTTTATATTACATATGATTAGGTATAATCTATTTGTATATTATAGCTAATAGAAATAGAATATTAAAAAATATTTGATTAAATTATATAATAAAAAATTATATACACTATATAATTATTTGAAAACCTTGTGAAATTTCTAGTGTGAATCATTGTCCAAAATGGTTATGAACCCTTTGATGTTTATTATGGGATAAAAATATATTCCTGTGAAGTATATTCATAACCATAAATTTCCTGATTTATATCCCAAATATTAACATAAAATGAATAAAAAATAATAGTCTTCATATTTTTTATAAAAGGGGAACCATCCAAAAAGAGTGAGATTGGTGATGATAATACGATCGAAATACTAGGATTTATTTTCTCTATATGTCAGTCTCCATCTAGGGATCATAGATCACTTATTGTGTATTTTTGATCAACAAAGTGGAGTTATCACAATCATAGAATGTTTAATAGTGAACCATGTAGGTTCCTGGATAGTTTTCACATAGAATGTGGTAGACCCAATGGTGGTAACCCTTCCCTTACAAAGGAATCCATGATTATATCGATTTAATAATGAGAATCATAAAAATAAAACATTTTAGGTTTTATCTCCATAAAACCATACAATTGATCTCATTGGAGTGTTATTAATTAGAAAAATCATTGATGTTGTGAAATCTATAAAGGATTAGTGTTATGGATTATTTAAAACAAAAACCATGTTGGGGGATGTAGCCAGATTCATGATCACACATGAATTCCTTTTCATATGGATTGTTCTATGCTGTTATATTTTTCATATGATTCATACTATGCTGTAATAATATTTCAAAAATTCATAAACAATGGTGTCCATCTAATGGATATCCATTACCTAAATTTTTTATATAATTAAATATGGTATAAATATATAATGAAAGGACTAGATAACTTATACTATGAGGTGGGTGAATCCCGGGTGACCTCATTTTACAAATTCATTTTTAATTCAAGCATTATAACTTTTATCGTGTTCTTTTTACACTAAAAATAAACTCTAAAAATTACCTCGAGTAATATTTTAATGCTAGATAGAGGAGCACATGAAATTAATATGGTTAGGCTAAGAGGGAAACACCTTTTAATTTTGTTTTTACCCCCATCATGGGTTCTTCACAATATAAAAATGTGAAAAATATAAAAAATAATTCTATATTTTAAATCGACAACAACAATTAATCGATAATGAAATCTATTCCCCAAGAGTCAGGTAGAGACTTCTTCACTTCATCAATGCCACATGGTCTGAATGATCATATACATCATATAGTCTTCCACCAAAATAATGATTGATTCCCCTTCATTTAATACTTCATATTGGACATCATCAATGTTGTTATTGGTTATAAATCCATATTTTGTGATATATGAGATCTCATCAGTCATAAAATAATTAGGAACTCTAGGATTCATTGCACCTTATACTAAAGATACATTATTATAATTGGTTATCAAAAAAAATTTCCATATTCATTGTCTATTCTTCATCTCTTAGATTCCAAAATGTATCTATAATACAATACTCTATACATGATCTCAGTTATTTTAGGATTTAAACTACATTATTAATTTATTATATTATATCCATCATTTAAATGAGTTTTTAACAAAAAAAATATGTTCTCATCATTTTAAATAAAAAGTCATGATGTTTTTGTGTGTCATATTTCTCAGGATTTAAACTAAATTATTAGTTTTTACATTTCCGTTCAAACTTCACACATCATGCGATCTGGAAATAAATGAGTACCTTATCATTATATACATAAATGAGTCATTATATGTTAATTAAATTCCATGTAGATAATATTTTTTGGGGATCAAAACCTATTACTGCAAATCATTTAATGTTATTTAATATAATGGGATTCAATAACATAGAATAAAATTTTTATCACATATTAATTATATATTAAACCCCATGAATTTAATATTCCATTTAATTCATGGGGCTTCACGTTATTGTGTGTACTGATCATTGTAAACCCATTATTGTCGATACTAACCTATATGACTATTAAATGGGGTATAAAATGATTATCATAAACATAGGCATCACTAAATTAGTTTTGGAAGTCGATATTCATGCATAAAGATGTAAAATTATGGATAAATATATATTTTTCACATACCACATACATTTAATATGCTTCTAATTCATCTGATGGATAAGCATCTTTAATTGATGAAAAGGTTCAACATATTCTGTTCATGAATACGGGATACCTAAATATTTTAATGAATTTCTGCTTAAGAAGTTAAATGATATTAAAATAAAATCATTGACTCATTTAATTTGGATTAAACCTATATTTAATAATTTGCACATAGAGTACAACAAAATTGTATTCTGATCCAATGAAATAGATATTTATATGAGGAATATAATGCCTTATCTTGATTTTATGGCATTAAAACATCAAATAAAACACTACATGTAATTTGAAAACAATTTATAACACATGAATTGTATAGGGAATCACTGGTATTACATTATAGAGTTTGTAGAGTAAAAATACATCAAAAATAAAAGATATTCCTTTGGTGCATCATTTGAATATAAATCAAATTAAAATCCATGAACCATAAAAGAACACATTGGAATTATAGGGCAAACCTACATATAGTAGAACAAATTTCTATCTATCCTCTTCAGACAGGTGATCACTCATGCACACTCCTTCAGGATATATATGAAACAAAATGCTATTAATGGATCATAATTTCTCATACTAGGGGATATTCATCCACTTATTAGAACCATAGATGAATGGTGTTTATGAATACCCAATTAAGAAGTATTTTATAGGTCCCACTACGTACTTAGATAATATATAATTTTTTCTCGTAAACAAGAATAAAATATTAACCCAATTTTTTTAAAAAATAATTGGAACCCATATGCTCAACATATCTTTTCATAGATTATTCATGAAAAATAAAAAAAAATCATGGCCTCTACATTAACCCATTTTTCTATTTTATATACATTATACAATCATCATCCAAATGAAAATTTTGAAGCCATTAAATAGTTATTCATTTTTTTAAATAAAATATGCATACTCAAAAATTCACTTTAAAAAGTATTTATCATGTTCATATGATAAAAATTATTTTGAATTAATTTGAATAATTATACAATAATGAAATTATATTCTATAAAATTAATCCATATCAATTCTCTATGCATTCTTAAATCATCATGCACATATTGAAATACCATTGACATAAAATGAATCACATGTACATCAAAATATCATCAAATGTATTTTGTTGTTAATATATCATAATAGTCTAACAATCAATATGAATTTTCTCCAATTATTCTCCAATTAGTATGAATAATATTCCATTTATAATTGTGTATTCTAATATCACATAGCCTTTATGTTTTTATAAATAGATTGATATCACATTATACCTATAGAATATCATTTTTTTAATCAACCTTAAGTTCATGTGTGCTATAAAGGCATGAAATGAATGATAATAAAAACTATTAATATATATGATGCATATAAAAATACTAAGATGTGAATATTGACAAAAAAATTAAAAATTATAATTATAAGGGATATTATGAAAACACACAAAATCCTACAAACACATCATAATCTTAAGGTGTAACAAAATAATATCTCCCACTTTTTCCTTGTCCTATCATCAACAACTCTCTCCCCATTACAAAACGCAATTAATAATTGGGGACGAGAGTGTGGCTACAAAGCATTATTTCTCTTGTCTTCTCCAACCCATAAAAATCACTTACTATTAATCAAGAAAATCAAAAAAACACTATGATTAGAAAATATTATCTTTAAAATCCATATATTATATATCATAACACATTATATGTCAAGGAAAAGGATTAAACCTTTGTTTTATATAAATTGAGTTCAGTTTGAGAGCTTCCACTCATCTTGGGAATCTTGTTTATTCATATACCATCCTTTAATTTTACATAAATTTAAATTTAAGATTATCTACTTGACATCATTGGTGTTTTAATCAACCCATTTATTTTTTACTCCACATGACAGAATCATATTTTTTTTATATATGGAATCAACTTTGTGTCTATTGGTTTTCTCCACTCATTATATATTCTCCCATATAAATATTGATTTCTATAATTATAATGAATTAAAATGTCATTTAAACAACACATTTCTCTTTTCATGAATATCCATCACCACAAAAAATATCATAGGAATCCTCTTACCTAAGTCCTTTATATTCTATTCAAGTTTATTTGGTTGTAGAATTTTATTTCCTTTGGGACATCCATTATTTTGGATGATTATTGGGTAGAAAAACATAATAGGTATTTTTTATCCACCCTTGACAATGTGGTTTTATTATCATTCTCCTCCATCCATATTATACATTTATTTTATATTAACCTTATACTATAATATGAAAAAAAAAATTAGTTAAAATAATGTTTCTTGGTTACATATTACCATCAGTTTGAAGTTTTTTCCATTACAAGATAAGATTGTCATATGCAATGTTTTTACACAAAAAAAAATTGTTTTCTTCTATTCATGTAATTTATTTTAAAATTGGGCACCAATACCTCTTTTTCAGGAAACATGGTATGTTTTTGCCTGCGGTGATTCCTGATTCACAAATTTCAACTATAACTTAAAACACATCATGTTAAGTGTGTTTTTTATCTCAGACATATCTTATAATATCTTCCAAATCTTCATTACTCTTCTTTATTTTTTCTTCATGAATAATTCACGATTCATCAAAAAAATTCAATCTCCATTAACATTTTCTATTAATTCATTTATTTGTTATAGTTGGATTTCAAATAAGATTAGTGAAATTATTCCGGTTCATTTATAGATCCAAGAATTTTTTTAAAATTATCATTACAACATATATATATATATATTTAATTCTTCTAAAATATGAATATTGGATTTTACTTTTACTTCCACCTAGTTATTGATAGTGATTCACATTCTGAACATGTAACATAATGCATCCTCTTATTACTCAACTTTTTATATGTGTTTTAAAATATCAAAAATAAGTAACATGATTGTATAAAAAATATTTTTAACCACAAAATTGGGAAATTTATTCATATATTATATGAATTTATAATAAATATCATTGTCATAAAAAATAAATTTTCCTCATTGGTAGAATGAATAAATGAATAATCCTAACTTTTACATATTTAGATACCCTATATAAGTGGTGTTTATATATTTAAATTTTGATAATTATTCTTCATATGTCCTTATATTTTAAGTTTTTTATTCCATGGTATAAATATAAATATGATGGAACACGAAAACTTATCTAAGTATGTACATATTAAATGATACAAAAATCAAGTTATGAAAAAGCATTTTTTATCTCTCTAAAAACAATTGGTACATAATTTAAGTATTAAAGGACCAGATATTTTCCTCTTTGGGTTCATCTTTGTTAACAAAATTTTTTATTTTCTTTTTAAATTTATTATATTAATGAATTTACATGTTTTTTATCAACTCATAATATTATATCAATCTACCTCATGATTATTTCTTAAGACATAGATTGATAAATAATTCATTTTTGAAAATACGATGAATGGAATATTCCTTCCCATGTTGCTTATACCTCCGAAATTGGAATATTCACTATATAACCATGTAATATGATAGAATAGAATCCGTTTTACAATAAATACACCACAAAATACATTCTTCCATATAATTCATCAGATTTTTTTGGATAATTATTAACATCATTAATGATATAATGATTGACTAATATTCTTATTTAGGATGTATTCCTCAGAAATAAATGTAGATTCACATTCCCTTCTGATTTCAATAGGAAACTTAGTTACTATAATCTTCAACTACATATATATTTAGTGAAATATATATACTACTAAATTCCAGACAAAGAGATTACTAAGAATCAAATAAAAAAATATCAATTATTTTATGCATCAAGCTCTCAAAAAAATCAATATTTTTCTAGTTTACTAAATTTCTTACATTCAAAAGTATTTCTAAAAATTAATATTGAAAATATGATCAAATTTTTTACATGATTAATAGTGCCCCATGTTTTCTCATTTAAAATACATAATTAAAACATTTAATGTGTAGATAGATTTATTTTCTTCAAATTATATATGAATAACTGCGTTTTTTGGGGTATCATATTTCATATAATAAAATACCTTATAATATTCAATCGGTATTTCAGTATGTACCATAGATCATTTGAAATACGAAGGGTTTTTAGATTATAGACCTGTACATATTTGACATTTTTGTTATGAAGACAACGATTTATTCATTTTTAAACATCCATTTCATTTGATGAACATTAAATATTACTCACATGGATAACATTATTTTTGGATCAACACTAATTTTTATAACTCATTTACAATTAACACTCAACTCAGGATTTCATCATGTGGTAAAAACAATGTAGCTCGTCACATATTAATTTGATATAAAAAAATATTCATTTAATATTACTTTTCAGGCCTCCTGTATCAAAATATATTGTGACATCATTATCATGAAAACATTATTAACAATAGTAACCTATATGTGGCTATAATTATGTATTAAAAGGTTTAGATAAACATGGGAAAAATTTCCTCCCATTTTTCAATCCATAATTTTAAATACATGTGTTAGTACATCCATAAACATGTATCTCATATGTATATAATTATTTATCATTATTTTACTTCTTATAAAGGTTTGTCAACATATGGTGACCACATGGATCAATATTGTTTCTCGGTAGATGATAAATGCATAAATATTGTATGATATAAGTCACTCAGAGTCCCCTAGATCTGAATAGATCAGAATTTCCTTATTAATTGTGGACTTGGCATAAGATTTACTGGGTGGATACATACTAAAATAATA
This sequence comes from Viscum album, assembly GCA_963277665.1. NCBI lineage: Eukaryota > Viridiplantae > Streptophyta > Magnoliopsida > Santalales > Viscaceae > Viscum > Viscum album. Next base: position 276,835,920 of record OY728133.1, read on the forward strand.
TGAAATTATAGACCAGTGGGTAAGGGTTTCAGTCTAGGATAAAGATTCATCAGCATGATCAAACAAATCTTCATCATCAAATAGAACACATGTTGTTATTTATGAAACTATTTTAACACTATACTATTATAGTGTGATTATCTTCTATCATTAAAAAATAATTGGTTGATAAATTCTTAATAACTATTATATTTCTATCGAATTGATAAATTATAGTATTTTTGGATCTACTCATAAAACAACACCAACATCCACATGCTTCACCAGTTGTGTATCCACCCACTTGACCAACATCCCACCATATAAAGACATTCTTCCAAGTGAGATCTTATGGGAACTTTGCATCCCATCATTCATAAATTGAAAAATGTATTCTAAAAGTTTTTCATATGAGTCCACATTCTGCTGAAATGGCTATCTAGAGATTGACATTCACCACATATGTAATAGATTTGGGGTCCCGTTTGATAGATAAATATATAAACACATTTTTAAAAAAATCAATAAAAAATTAATATAATTTCTCTTATAATTAAATACAATATTAAAAACTAATAAAATTAAAAAACTATTATGATATGTAATGAAAATATATTTTTATAGAGTATTAAATCTAATATCCTAAATATTTATTCTATCCTTTGAAATTCAACATTAAAATAATTATTTTTTGTGATTTAATTCAATATTTATTTTGATATAAATTTTGAATAATATTAATGTCACAAAAAATTTCATTTGAATTAATAGTGGTGATAAAATATTCATAATTAATAAGGATAATTTGACTCAAATAAAATCCAATCCTATAAAATAATACCATTATAATTTTTCCATAATCCCTAATTCAGAAAATAAATATTTATATATCATTGACATAAAATGATTTTTTATTAAATTCATTATGTGTCAGGGAATCATATCATCTCAGGTTTTATAGAATTATTTCAAATGTATGAACCTTTACACATATACATTATAATGACTTGGATTTTACATGTAATTAATTTTAATAAATTGTAATTTACAAGTAACCAAAAATTGACACCGCATGATTCTAAGGCCCGTTGATCCTTGAATCAATTTTTTAAGTTATGTTTAGTTATATTTATTAAATTGACTTGTCGTTTTTTATATCTTTTAAACTGTTGCTCAGAATTGAAATCTGTGGGCACCATGGCACTCACTGCGCCGGTATTCGCATAAGGTGACGTTCACCTTGATGATAGTGGGTCAAAGATAAAATATAGTTTTTGGGGTTTTCAGAGAAAATAATAAATTAAAATGAACTACACTTTATTTTATTTTTGAGCCACCATGTTGAAGTTGGAGTTGAGGTCCACCATAACTAAACCACTTTATGGGATTTTAAGTATGGGGGCCACCCAACCATTACCTCCCATGAGAGTTAATGGTGATCGGGACCACCCGAACCTAACCTACTGCGAGAGGATACGATGTAGGGACCACGCAGGACTGAACCCCCATAATAAAGTTGGGATATGAAAACATCTCAACCCCCCCCCCCTCATTAATGAGGGAGAGTCTCTCCACCACCCTCCTTTAATGGTGTCAACCCTTCCTCTCTTTTAATTGTTCTAACCTCATGAATTAATTAAGTAGATCCAACTTATTAATTCACCCACTTTTAATTCATATGCCAACGACATAATAGATTTTATAATCTATTATTCTTGGCTACCTTTTCTTTTTTAGGAAAAGGAGGATAGAGGTTTTGAGAGAAAAGATCTCACTAACGAAGAACGAATAAAGCCAACAAGGAGCCTCTTTTAATTCTTCCTAGGATTTACCTTATGGAATAAACCAATGTAGGACGTCTTCGATGACCAACCCTCACTCCTCATCGCCATAAATGAACTAACACACAAGCTTAGTATTGGATGTGTGCGACAGACACAAAGAACGAAGACAACTCCATCTTCTTCCCCACGACTCAGTCAACAAACAACGAAAAAAGGTAGGGGTTTAATTTTATTTCTGTATGATATTATTCCCTTTTCACATTTCTTCCAAAAAAATAAACACGGACCAAAATATTATCATGTTGATCCGAAGATGTTTTTTGGGGAAGGATGGGAATATTTTGTTGATGAGGGATTATGGGAATTGTTGTTTTCAAGATATCTTCCATGATCGTTGGTTGTTTCATTCATGTGACCCAATTGCTATCACCCTAAACACGGAAGGGTGCAGAGCAAACCAATGTGGTCCGAACCCTCCACTGAATTTCTTTGTGATGTTCTTTGGAATGGTGACGAGGTGAAGAAAACGACGAAGGAAAAATGCGTCGCCTAGGGCCAAATTTCACCGCCCTCCCACTTCTGAGCCGCCCCGGCCGCACTGCCCTTCAGTCGCGCCCCCCAGCAGCCGAACCGGATGATCCACGCCGAGCCAAAATCCTCACACTCTACAAACCTTGTGGCTCTACCACCCAGACACCCTGTGCACCCTGTGCCCCCCACGCCACCGTTGGCTGAACCGGCCCCGCTGGCCTTCGCGGGGCCCACAGCGCTGCTGGACGAACCGGTCCGTTGTCCTCCACACATCCTGCATGCCCCACACCGCTGCTGCCCAAACCCTCTTGCCAGCCTCCGTGCACCCCACATGTCTCATGGCTACGTCGTCCACGTGCCCCTCATGCACCCCGGCCGAGCTGGCCTTTCGGCCCTGGCTGCCCCACACCAGCCCCGTGTCGTGCCGGCCCGAGTTGGCTCCTCGCAATGCCCTCCAGGACGAGTCGTGCCCTTATGGTGCCTTCTATGAAAATCTTTCCATGAGGAGCCCTCTGGGCAGAACCACCCTACTCCACTTGTGGCCGGTACGCACCCTCACGATAGATCTGCGCCCTCGCGACCGATCTGCGCCCTCGCGACCGGTCGGTGCCCTCGTGACCGGTCCAGGCCCTCACATCCCTCCGCGACCCCTCGTGACATGTTGGTCTTGGCCCAGTAGGCCGGGCCACACCAAATAGAGTCACCGACCTAATGGGCTAGCTCAGACCCAATGGTTCAGTCTAGGTTGACCCAGTTCGGTTTGGCCTAGAAGGGGTCGGGCTGATTCAGTCCGACCGGGTCGGACCATACTTCGGCCCACTACGACCCTTTACATTCATTTGACCATATCATAGGCACCTAGCATCCATTTGATGAACCGAAACTGGCCAAAGTATTCTTGGATCATGAATTTTCCTTTGATTATACCATGCTAGAATTTGGGGTACAGTTGAGATAGAGTCAGGTTGGATCGTGCATGAATTCAACAGGGCGTCCGGGACTAAAAGGATAATAACTCACAGACCAGGCATCTGATTGATGCGCCATCTGTTGAATTGAGACCTCTATGACATGAGGGTCTTTGATATATTTATTCATAGGAATCCATCAATTATATTGTATCGACCAGTAGCTCGTGGAGTAGTTCCTTCCAGGGCTGAGCGGACAAAATGCATAGACCTAGTAGCTAGCTGAGACATGACGACTGCTGACCAATTGACTCAGAGTAACTCAACTATCGTAGTGGGGAGTGCCTGGTTTTTGTGACAAACCCATGGCGGAGGAGGGCCTGGTTGTGGTGGCACCCCCGCGGTAATCGATTGGAGGATTACCTGTACATGATATTAGGGGGAGCGCCTTGTTGTGGTGGCAGACCCAAGGTGGGGACCTCCTTGGTGACACAGAAGACCCATGGTACTCAACAGGATGAGTACCTCAATAGTCCAAGGATAGTGGGAAGCCCCTAGGTGTCATGGCAGGCCCACTGTGACGATGGAGGAGGAGTTCTCCAACACCTGTAATTTTGATAATGTGTATAAAAATAATGGTTGAGCTGAGTCAGTAACATTTGTGTTTTCCTCAAGATTGAGATGGATTACATGATAACTTAGGTATATGTATGGGAATATACCTAAGTGGGGTTATCTATTGATTTCATTCATTTTGGTTTATCATTTTTGGTTTTCGTGAGACCTTGAGGGTCTCAGGGACCCTACTGTGTATTGTTATACTCAACCCTTCAGAAGTTATGCCTGAACATCATTCTGTTAGATGCAGATGACGAACAACGCTGATTGAGGCCGAGAGCACTAGGACCGTACGGTATCCGAAGGTGGATCATACGGCATGACAGTACCTGGAGGAGACTGATGTACCTAGAGTGCTGAGGAGGCAATCTGTACCTATCATTCAGGTAGGAATATCGGAGGACGGCCCAATGGCAGTTTTTCCCTACATCAGTTGTACTTTTAGTTTCTTATATATTAATGTTGGGCTTTTATTTCCGGCCCCTTTTAATTTAAACATAATTTTATTAAAAAAAATTACATAGTGTTTTTTGTTTCTAGTTTGTGCTCTTTTGTGTGTGTTTATAGGTTATTAAGGCAATGCATTCCTAGTTTTAGGGAATTACAGATTTGGTGATAGTCGCCACCCCCTGGCCTATAGAATTATGGCTTGGGGTAGTCATGGTACTGGCCCCAAAGGACTGGTTGTGACAAATTGGTATCAGAGAAGTCGGTTCTACCATAGAATATCGGACTCTGATAATTTTCTGTGAGGAAATAGTGTTAAGGGTAGTGAGTGTGGTTTTCAGTTCAAAGAGTCTAGTGTTAGTACGGCGGTCAACATATACATACACCAGGGCTATGACTTCTGATTTCTGACTCAGTGCACAAAAACACAGATTTCATGTGTGTTTTCAAAGGTTTTCATTGCGTTAGCTCAACCTGGTCAGCTCACCAGGTATAATATTTTGACCGTGTCACATCTGTTTCTTTCAATACGCCTTCCCACGGATGACCAACTACAGTACCGAGAGTTATATTCACAGATTTCCCACCGAGTGATGAGGCCTCTGTGCAGGGCCCTTTTCCAGCGGAGGCACCAGCGATACCCCTCCCCGTTAGGCCACAGATGCCACCAGCCCAAGCAGGAGATGATTCATTCAACTTGAGTGAGATTTATGTGTTCCAGCGCTAGAGGAAACCCTAGTTTAGGGGAGAGATGGACCCACAGGTGGCTAAGTGTTGGCCAGAGGCTGTGGTGAGTGTTTTATGACTGGTAGGGACACCAACAGACCTCATGGTGATTTTTGCTGCCAGCCTTCTATAGGCAGCAGTGGGCAAGAGGTGGAGCTCGATGCTCATAGATCACGACGTGATGACACTTCTCTGGGAAGACATCAAGAGCCTGTTTCGGGTGGAATTTAGTCCAGTTACTCTCCGCACAGTGCCCATACATGAGCTACTTCATCTAGAACAGGGTAGCATGACTGTAGCTTAGTACTCAGTGAGGTTCACTGACATCTAACGCTACTCCACCAATATGGTACGGGTCCCATTATTAAGGACTCTTTCCATCGACCACGAGGCTCATACTAAAGATCATAGCTCTGAGGATCTCACAAATCATACCGATGCAGGCAGGGTGCTAGAGATAGCCCTCTTGGTAGAGAGTTTTCTTGCTGATCAGTCTCTAGCTGCTCAATACACCACCATTCGACATGTAGCAGAGTCTTCTACAATTGGAAGAAGAATGATGTCACAAAGGTCCAAGAGGACCAGACCTACTAGTGGACGACCGCAGGACTCATGATCGGTTGTGTGGGGCACCCGGAGTAGAGACATACATGTCGGGAGAGGGCAGTGTTTCACATGCGGAGGGCAGGGTCACATGGCTGGTGATTGTAAGACCCTCCATTCAGATGATCAAAAGATGGTCGAAGGACTTCCTAGGCAGAGACATAGACTCGATTGAGGCGGTCCGCAGGGAGCAGGCGGACATGACAGAAGATCTGGCCACGTAGCTGGCGGTGGACTATGTTTTGAGGTGTTACCACCACCACCATTAGGAGTTCCACCACGACCACATGGAGCAGGTGTAGAGGGGAGTGCATTGCTCCAGGCATCTGATTCCTATGATCACGGTGCTCCATAGATGGTACGAGGTACAAGATGTGTCTATTCCACCTTAGCAGCAGTTCTAATAGACACAGGTTCCAGTCACTCTTTCATTTCCACGTTCGGAACATAGATATTCTGATGGAGTCGTAGGCTCAATCCATACTGGTAGAGACTCCATCGGGAAAAGATTTGATGATTATGCACTGGTTCTGATAGAGTGAGCTTACTCTAGGAGGCGAGAGCTTTGGCTAAGATCTCCTAGTAGCAGCATCGAGACCTTATGACATCATCTTGGGTATGGAATCGTTATCTATAGTCCATTCTATGATATACTGTATTAGGTGCATAGTGCGGTGTTTCCACATGGATGGGACCATGATTACCTTCAAAGACGTGACGGGAGCCTTGGCATCGCAGAATTGACTTGCCCGGAGGAGAGTACAGTCGATCACTCATCTGTTGGCTTCCCTTACCAGCGAACCAGTTTTTGTTGAGAGTCTGAGGTATCCTGTAGTGGTGGTCCAGTGCATGGATTTTTTCCTTAATGATGTCCCAGGTCTACCTCCTCGCAGTGAGGTGGAATTTTACATTGACTTGTACCCCAGTACGACACCGATATCCACACCAGTGTGTCGGATGGATCATGCGGATTTTTGCGAGCTGCGAGTACAATTAGAGAACATACATGGGAAGGGATTCATCTAGCCTAGTGTTTCACACTGGGCAGCCCCAAATTTTCTTTCCAAGAAGGAACATGGGATCTTGAGGCTTTGTGTTGACTACCGTCTCCTGAACCAGGTTACCATGAAGAAAAAGATCCCATTCTAGAGGATTGATGTACTATTTGATCATTCGAAGGGGGCACAATGGTTCTCGATGATAGAACTCATATCAGGATATCACCAGCTCGATGTTTTAGAAGAGGATTTGATGAAGATGACCTTCAGATGTCGGTATAACCACTACAAGTTCTTGGTTATGCCTTTAGGCGTATCCAATGCTCCAACAGTTTTCATGAGACACATGGATAAGATATTTCATACACACCTCGATAACTAAGTTATAGTATTCATCGATGACATTTTAATCTACTTGACTTTTGAGGAGGAGAATGTCGTCCATTTGTGGGTTGTACTGGACACACTCTGATAGAACCATCTTTATGGTAAGCTCTCAATGTTCCAGTTTTGGATTTGAGAATTTCATTTTCTCGGATATGTCATCTCGGAGGCTGGGGTTGCAGTATATCTGGTGAATATTGTGGTGGTAAATGTTTGGGAGCCACCTAGGAGTGTGATGTAGATACGGAGTTTCATGGAATTGGATGGATACTAACAGAGGTTTGTGCTAGACCTATCTTGAGTTGCAACACCACAATCAGCCTTAAATAAGAAGGGGAAACTCTTTTTGGGGTTGGAGAGATGCCAGCAGATAATTCTAGAGCTGATGTAGAGGCTAACTAGTTCCCCCATCTTTAGGCTTTCAGAGGAAGGTGTAGGGTATATAGTCTACTATGATACATCTGGGACCAGACATAGATATGTCTTGATCCAAGAGAGAGCAGTGATAACATATGGTTCACGATAGCTGAGACAACATGAGAAGAACTACTCTACACCTGACATAGAGTTAGAAGTAGTCGTCTTTTCCTTAAAGATGTGGAGACACTATCTGAAGGGTGATCATTTTACCGTGTACTCTGATCACAAGAGTCTCATGTATATCTTATCCCTGAAGGACCTGAACCTGAGACAATGATGTTGTCTTGAGTTCCTTTAGGACCATTACTTGGAAATTGTCTATAATCCTGGAAAACAGAACATTATTGTAGATGCACATAGCATGAGATATGTAATACTGCTTCTAGGCGAGGCGACAGAGGATCTGGCTTTTTTACAAAAATCCTTTATGGATAGAGATGGACCAGCCTTCCTTTAGTCTATTACAGTAACTCCCCCACTTCTTCAGTGAGTCAGGGAGGCGCAGCATGTGGACACTTACTACGAGACACGACGTGTGATGATATCCACAGGGCATGCACCTGATGGATTTTTTGTATGTGGGGAGCACATCATCCTCTTGAGAGGATGTACCATTGTACCTGGGGCACATCAGGAGGAAGTGTTTAGGGAGTTCCACACATCCCCTCTTGTGGTACATCCTGGAGTGGTGAATATGTACTAGGATATTCGACGACATCACTGGGGGCCGGGAATGAAGAAAGAAGTTTCAGCGTCTGTCTCCCGATGCCTCACTTGTCAGAAAGAGAAGGCGGAGCACCAAGTACCAGATGGCTTGGTGCAGCCTTTATAGGTCCCAGAGTGGAAGTGGGATGATATATCCATGGAATTTTTGATAGGACTTCAATATACATCCAGGGGTCATGACTCAATTTGGGTGATTGTTGACCGACTCACCATGTCGGCCCAATTCCTACCGATCAAAGAGAGGGGTTCAGTAGAGAGCATGGGACGCCTCTACCTACAGGTGATTGTGCAGATACATAGAGTACCTTCAACGATTGTCTCTGATTGTGACACATGATTTACTTCCCCGGTATGAAATGGGTTTCATGAATCTTTCGAGACACAACATCATTTGAGCACCGCCTTCTATCATTAGACAGATGGTCAGACTAAGCGGACCATTCACACCCTTGAAGACATGCAACGTGATTATTTCATTGACTTCGGTAACATCTGGGAGGACCACTTACTTTGGTGTAGTTCGCATACAACAACATTTATTACTCTACCATAGGGATGGAACCTTTGGAGGCATTGTGCGGGAAACCTTTCAGATCACCTTTGTGTTTACTGACCCAGGGAAGTATGCACTAGTGGGACCATAGATTATACGGGCTACCACAGAGAATGTTCAGATATTCCCAGAGCAGATGAAGACTGCACAGAGTAGGAAAATGTCATATCCTGACAGGAGACGGAGACCTCTAGAGTTCGAGGATGGTGACCATGTCTTTCTATGGGTCTCACCCCGATGAGGTCTATGGATAATTTTCTGAGTCAGTAAGTTATCTCTGAAATTCATCTGTCCTTTTCAGCTTCTCAGTATAGTTGGCGAGGTGGCATACCGTTTATCTCTTCCACCTCAGTTGCACCGATTTCACGATGTCCTCCATGTATCTTATCTGAAGCGATACATGCACAACCCTTCCCACATCGTCAACCATGGAGAGCTAGACAGCGAAAATGGGGAGACTTTTACGGATGTTCCAGTAGTGATTGAGCGTCGACAAGATCGGGTCCTTAGTTGATGTCCAATACCTCTTGTGTGTGTTCGTTGGAAGCACGAGAACCTCCAAAAGAGCACATGGGAGCGGGAGGCTCTGATTCATGCTCAGTACCCCAACTTGTTTCATTAGTTTGAGTTGGGGATTATGGGGACGTAATTCCTGAGGTGGGGGGAATGTAAAAGACTATAATTTCCATGTAATATTTTTTAATAAATGGAAATTTTATGAGTCCTCGAAAATTGATGCCACGTGATTCTGATGCCCAGTGTGCCCGGAATCATTTTTGGATGTTTTGTTCAACTACTTTCACTAAACGTACGATCGGGTTTTTATAAATTTTGAACCGGTGCTCAGAATTGAAATCTGAGGGCACCATTGAACTCGTAGTGCCAGTATTGACATAAAGAGACTTTCAGCTCGACGGTAGTGGGTTGAGAATAAATGATAGTTTTTTTTGATTTTCGAGGAAAATAATAAAATCAAATAAACTACACATTATTTTATTTTTGAGCCACTATGTGGTAGTTGGAGGTTCGGTCTACCAGAACTAAACATCCTTGTGGGAGTTGGAGTGTGGGGACCACCCAACCATATCCTCCTGTGAGAGGTTATATTGGTGGGGCCCACCCTAACCTATCTTCTCGCGGGAGATAACGACGTGGGGACCACCTGGGAATAAACCCCCTAATAATTATCAGAGAGTAAAACCTCTCAATGACCCTCATTAATGAGGGAATGTCACTCCACCCCCTCCTTTAATTGTCTCAACCATTCCTCTCTTTTAATTGTTCCAAACTCATGAGTTAATTATATGGAGCCAAATTAATTAATTTATCCTTTTTGAATTCTTATGCCAATGACATAATAGATTTTATAATATACTATACTTGGATACCTTTTATTTTGTTGGAAATGGAGGAAGGTGATTTTTAGAGAAAAGATCTTGCAAAAAAAGAATGAATAACACATTCTTCCAACAAAGAATGCCGATATGGATTGTCTTGGACTTCTACATCAGAAGCCCCTTGCAGACGTAACTGACGAGGGACGCCTTCGATGACTGACCCTTTGTCCTCATTATCATCAACAAACCGATGCACGATCCTGGGATTGGATGTTTGTGCTGGACGTGATGAATAACGACAACTTCATCTTCTTCCTCGCGACTCCATCAACGAACAATGAACAAAGATAGGGATTCAATTTTATGTAAGTATGTTACTATTACCTTGTTACTTTTCTTCAAAAACAATAAACGTAGAACACCATTTTATCAAGTTGATACGTTGATGTTTTTCATTGTTGGTTGGGAATATTTTGTTATTGAGGGATTATGGGAATTTATTTTTTAAGATATATTCAATGATATTTATTTTCTTCATTCTTGTGAGCCAATTGCTATCACCCTTAACGCGGAAGGGTGAATACCAAACCAACATGGTCCGAACCCTCTGTCGATCTTCTTTGTGATGCTCTTCGGCATGACAAAAAGGAAACAAAGGTGGAGAATGCAACATGCATTGCCCCACGAGGCTCTAGCGCCCCGGGCCGAACTGTGCCGCCCTATGGCTTCCGATCCCCCTTGGTTGCACTGCCCAATGGATGCCCTGCCCGCCGACCAAACTGGTCGAGCCACCCCGATCCGGCTTCCGCATGCTCCACACGCCATGCGGCTCCACCGTCCTCGCACTCCATGTGCCCCACATGCCCCACGGACCACTACGCGCCCCACGCTTCCCTTGGCTGAACTGGCCTCCCGGCCTCCGCGCGGCGGGCCCCGCCGCGCCGCCCCTTCCGATCCAGCTTCTCGGACCAACCGCGCCACCTCGGCCTCGGGCCAAGCCACCCTAAGCTCGGCCTTCACGGCCCCCTCTAGGACGAGCCACACCATTGCGGTTCCCTATGGGCTGAGCCTCCCACGCTGCGCCCTCCGGGACGCACTGCCCTCATGCCGACCCGTGGTAGTTCCACGCCCTCGCCATCGTTCCACGTTATCCTAACCCTCTGTGTCCCCTCACGGCTTGCTGGGCTGGGCCCAGTAAGCTAGGTCTAACCTAAATGACTGGCCCACCTAATGGGCTAGGTAGACCTAGACCCGATCGGCCCAGACTGGTTCGGGCCGAGTTGGTTCGACCGGGTCATACTGGGTCCTAGCACACTACGACCCTTTACTTTCTTTTGGCCATATGTTTGGCAGTGGGAATCCATTTTACACACCATCAGCGGCCCTGTTAATCTTGTAGCATGACTTTCCATTTGAATATACCCCACTAGTTTTTGGGGTATAGTTGAGATACGGTCAGGTTGGATCGTGCACGAATCCAATCGGGCCCCTAGGACTAAAAGGCTAATAACTCACAGACCGGGTGTCAGATTGACGTGTCCTCTGTTGTGTTGAGACCTCTATGACGTGGAAGACCATTGAGATACTTTTTCATGGGACTTCATTACCATTGTAGTATCAACTAGTAGCTCGTGTAGTGGATCATTCCATAGACGAGTGGACCGAGTACATAGTCATAGTAGCTGGCTAAGATTTGATGACTGCTACCGATTTACTTGGAATGACTTGACTATCCTGGTGGGGAGTGCCTGGTTGTGGCGGTAGACCCACAATACTCTATAGGAGAATTACCTCTGCATGCTATTAAGGGGAGCACCAATTTGTGGCGGTAGACCAATAGTGGGAAGTGTAATGGCTGAGACCTCTTCGGTCCATTCCTTTGTAAAAGTTAGATGTGGTCAACACGGTGCCTGTAATAATGATAATTATTAATGATAAAAATGATAAAGCCTTAATAAAATTAAAGGTGGTTACGTTATTATTATTATTATGTAAAATAATAATAATAATGGTGGTTTAAAAATATGTAAGGTTTATTAAATTTAATGGTTTTAATTAAATAATAGTGGTTTGAATTTAATCAGTGTGAAATAAAGGAAATTGATTTAAATAATTAAATTGATGGATGTTACACGACATTGACGTGGCATGGTCGGATTCATATATCCAATGGGGTGGTTTAACGTGGTCAATGGGACGAGCGACAATTTAATTGTTATTAAAAACAATAACATCAGTGAGTTAATAAAATAAGTTGATTAAATTTTATTGTTATCGAAAAGAAATAAATAACAATGATGGCGTTAAACTATGTGCGAGAGGTTAATGAAATTAAAAGTATTAAAAGGGGGGGTTGAATATCTAGGTTATATAAATTTTATTTTCATTTAAGTCAATTAAATGAAATGGTTTTCAGTCACATGGAATGGTTGTGCGTAGGTTCTCCCTAAATTGAAATATGACATTAAAAATATTACTTGTATAATAATATGATAATTCATTTATATTAACAATGGATTAAAGACAAGGGAATTAATATTCTATCTATTAAGCTTGAGTCGCATGAAGAATACTTGCTTTGTATATACTATATAACTTATATAATATTTATATAATATAATATTAAATCAATCAATGGTTGTGAATGGAAGCAGACGTGCGCCCCTTTATACGTGTGAGGGGTGAATATATTGAACATGATGTGTTCCATTATTATTATAATAATAATATATAGAATATATTTATTATATTAATGATGCATGTGCATGTAAATTATGTTTGGGAGAATGAGGAGCATGAGGCACCTTGAAGAGAGTGGGGTGATGTACATTGATCACCCCATGTATAATATAATAACAAATCATATGGATTAAAGTGATAATAAATGAAAATAAATAAATTGAAAAAATAAAGGGGGGCGTGATGTTTGTGTGTAAAGGAGGCGTAAGGGGTTCATTTTTCCCCTTAAATGAATAATATTCATATAATAATAGTGTTATCATAATAAAATGAAAATAACAGTGATTAATGGGTGGTGGTGATATTTGGGAGGGAAAGAAAAAGAGGTAGACAATTTTGGGTATATAAGCTTCATGGAAAGCAAGTAAATAATAATATTATTAAATGATATTATAATTTTGGGTTATATAATGTTTATTCGACTGTAACTTCTTCATATGGTGTCGGAATGACGAACTGTCAGTGACTATGTAACCCTGAAATTAAGACGGTCATTTTATGACAAATGATTAATACCTCTTCATGACTCATGCCACAGGTCAACGAAACACCAAATATTAATAGAATTATCATTATTATTAAAACACGTGGAAATCGCGTCACGTGTCATGTATTGACCAGTCAAAACGTGTAACGGCTGTACGACCACACTGTGTATTCATTAATACACAATGCATACCATTTTACTGTTTCATTTCCTATATAAGAAAGGGTCATGAATTATTTCCAGACTGATCGTTTCTTCTTTGCACGACGATGCTCTTGGATGATCGAGAAGTCTTCCTTCTCTAACTTCTTCATCTGTACTCCGTTCGTCGATCCGTTAGTGACTGTTGGATTGTGTCAGTGAGTAGAACACCATACACACTCTTTCGTTCCATTTTCTTCGACTTCCCCTCCGTAGTTTCCAACCGATGAGACTGCTGATAATTGATGGGAATGACGGTCATTGAAGAATGACTCTAAAAAGGTATGTTAAACCTCTATTCTTGTATTCTCTTTCTGATCCTACTTCTCCCATTTTCTTTCCATGTTATGGAATGTGATCTCCATGTCGATGGAGTTTATTGTGTTGTTAATTCGTTGGTGCCGCGATGTCCTTGGTGGGTGCACTCGTTCTGGGAGAAACCTTGTGATCGTGGTGGTTGTGTTCATAGAAGGACATCGGAACCTGTTGTGGCAAGGATCTCACCTTCGCCTCTCTAAATTGTGCATCATGTGGTGTGGGTGTCCACTTGTTTTCATGTGATAGAGTTGAACCAGTAGATAATGATAATAACTGGTTAAAGAATGGGGACGGGGAAGATTCTGTATGTTGTTATTCTATTATTTTTTATTATGTGATATTTTGTAAATTGAATAGGATTCTATCTACTGAAAATCACGGTCGTTGGGGGATTTTTCTTGGAAAATTAAATGTTTCCCTATCCTTCTGGATTTTATTGTGGATGAAATTTTCTCCATAATATGGAATTGGTTTGCCATGTAAAGTTGGTTGATTAAATTAAAACTTAGAACCCTTGTGTGATCACCCTGGTTCAACAAAACAGAATAATGAACATGTTGGTGTTGGGTTGGTTTTGTTTTGGGATGTGTGAAGTGGTAATTTCTGGGTTGTTGTGTGATATGATGTTTGGAAACGGGGTTATAATGATGGGTGCTGAAGATTATTAAAGTGGTTAGTAGTGGATTATATAAGGGGGAAATGTAATGGAAATGAGGAATGTGGAAAATGAATTTATATGTGGAACTTGGGAATAAATTAATGGTGCAGTATTGTGATGGAAATGAATTAAATATGGATATGATAATCAAATAGATAAGGAGTTGGTATGTGATTGCTTGTGTTTTCCATAACATTTTTTGTGGTTGGAAGGGATATGTTTTATGAACACTTGATTTGGTTTGGTTGTTGATAGTTTCCCAATAGTTTAAAGAATTGACAACTAAAGTTGTTGAACATGAAAACATAAATGGGGTTTTGGGATTTCTTGTTGTGTGCATAATCTCGAGGTAGCAGATCTATGACATGTGCTCAGATCTTTTGTGTAGATGCCTTAGGATGGTCTGAGTGGTTGTTATAATTATATAAATCTATATCTTTCTATGTTTCTTTACGCACCCCACCCGCATTGAGCACTACGCGGCGAACACTCCTGGGACGGGGGGTGTTATTCCCAACATCCAAAGGACATTGTGGATGGCTGGATAATGTTCTTTTCTATGCTCCCTCTTCCAGGTTCTATAGCTCATGATCCTTCGGGTAGGTTACGAAAGATGTTTCCCATGAATCTTCCAGATCAAATGTGATGTGGTTCCTAAGTGTTTTCCAGATGAGATGTGAAAATTGATTGCTGAGGATTGTGTGTCGGCAGGTTACTATGAGCTTCGTATGGCCAGGTTGCGGCACTAGATCGAGCTTCGTATGGCCATGTTGTGGCACTATCTCAGGAATAGGGGGAAGAATTAGAGCGTTTGGCGTGAGGGCTTGAGTAGTATCCAGTGGGAACATGGTGCGGGGTACCCATAATATGATAATTTTACTAAGATACTATATTGACTTGTGTTACTTGGTGATTGGGAATGGTAAGGCTGGGTGGATAGATTCCATGCTAGGTTTTGGTTCTACTATTTTCTCACGGGTAATTAGGATGTCTCCCCACTTGTGCACGAGAGCGTTAGGTTTCCCTACTGAGTATACTTGTATGCTCAACCTACGTTTCCTATCATGTTTTCAGGAGGACTACAGGGACTGTGTGAGACCTTACTTGTAAGGCAGGGGGAGTTGATGCCGGTTGCTGTTGTTATTTTCCTTTACTTTCTGGTACAGTGCTAGGAGCTTTTCTGTACTTGTATTTTTTATTTCACTATTGTATAAAGCATTCATATGGGATTTGTTTTTGGTTATTTCTATACTTGTTCCTTTTCTTCTTATTGGGGTTTAAATCATCCTATTTCCAAATATTAAATTAATAAAAATGGTAATGCCTACCATATTTGTGAAAAACTCATACCCTTGGTGCTAGTCGCCACTCTGGGGCCTATTGGAGTCGGGACTCGGGGTTCATTATATCCCTTCCACCATTGCCAGCTCAGAAGGGGCTTCTTTGGTTGGAGGGTTTCATGACAGAATGATATCAGAGGCTGATGGTTGAGAGATAGGATAAAGTTTTGAGTTAGTAATGGTGAGGATTTAATGGTATGGTAGGGCAGTAGTGTTAGCTGATCTTGGTATGTGACATAGGCCAGGGAAGACCGGCTAGGACATGGGATTTTAGGGCCCCCCTTGAACCGATGCAAGGACTTTGACTTTACTTAATGACCTAGTGAGACTACATTGATTTCTGGGTAGAGACCTTAGGGAAGGTACATTCATCAAAATTTCATGTGTTTTTACATGATTTGGGTTTTCTGGGAAATAAATTGAAAATTATAAATTGGATTTTAAGAATAATTTTCTTGCTACTATGTCTTAGGAGTTCCTTGTTCTACGTACATTTATGGAACCAAGATGTCGTCCCTAGGTGACTCGGGCAGTTGAGGCCCCGCTGATTCAAGAGGTCGAACAGAAAATGATTGACCGAGAGGAGGAAGAAAACTTGTGGAAATGCACATTTTGTGCTTTCCAGCGACATATATTGAAGAAGTATGAAGGCATCACTTCAGATATGGAATCAGAGAGCTGGTTGGAGGAACTCGAGATCACCTTTGGGCAAATCAGGGCTCCACCAGAGTACTGGGATACTCTAGCAGTAAGCCAGCTGTGAGGAGTAGTGTGTTAGTGGTGGATGCTTTACCTTGGGGAAGGGAAGGAGACAAAAGTTCTATGGGCTAACTTTGAGAAGGAATTCTGAGAGGAATTTTATTCCTCGATGAGGAAGTCTGATAAGAGGAAGGAGTTGCTGAACCTACAATAAGAAAGTATGTCAGTGCGAGAGCTAGGGGTCATTTTCAAGTATCTCCTTCGTTTTTTCTGAATCTCTTTCCGGATGAGGATTCCCAAGCCAGACATTTAGAGGAGGCACTTCACCCCTCGATTTGTTGTGTGGTGACCTCTTTCACCTTACCAACGTACCAGGAAGTACAGAAGAAGGTGTAGATAATTGAGAGGATTCACTCAAAATTAGGTTAACTACGAGAGAGGAGTCACCCATGTTCATCCAAGAAGGAGGCGGTCATTAATAGATCTCCAACAATAGGACCTTCTATGTTTTGACCGGCAGGGAGCATACTTTAGCAGGTCCCATACCAATCTCACAATTTCTGCCCATTTTCCATGGGCTAGGGACCAAGGGGATTTGCATGTGGGGATCATGGGCATCTTAATAGACATTTCCCTTTCCATACTCAGTACGGTGGTACTGACTAGGTTTATCCCCAGCCCCAATAGTAGTTCTCAGCCCAACCATTCCATCAGCAACAAACTGCAGTCCCTCTGAGGGGAGATGGAGCAGGTGGTGGCCAGCCACAAGGAGTTCCTCACGGATCCCAACCAGAACATGGTTGAGGAGGAGGATGCCAACATAGAGGTAGAGGAGCTAGGCACAGATAGTTGCATGCAGTAGAGGCAGAATCTCTAGAAGGGCCAGGGATCGATAGAGATGTGTTTAGGATTACTTGAATGCTCTCATTTATGTTTTGTTTGGGAGCATTACACTCCATTGTTGGAACTCTATTTTTCTCATTCATTGGGCTTGGACCTTGTTTTTGAGAGTTTTTAATGCTATGTTGATTCCCTCTTTTCATTAAATGTACATGAAGAGCCCTATCATGTGGGGAGGGGAAGACCTAATCCCTAATCGAGACGCATTAATGTGGATGCGATTAAACCCATGCAGGCGATTCAGTGCTGCCTAAAGTGGATAATAAATCGACATGGGAGAAATAATTACACAAGCCATGTGTTCGGGCGACGTGTTTTTCGTTTATATGATATTGGGGGTAGAGTATGTTTGAAAAATCCTAACATATGGATGTGGGAAGACCTAATTCATAATCAAGACGCATTAATGTGGATTCGATTAAACTCAAGCAGGTGAGTCAGTGCCGCCTAATGCAGATAATATCTTGACATAGGAGAAGAAATTCTTAACTCATATGATTAGGGATATCGGTTGGTTTCCTATTATGACGACATCCCATAGAGGTATCTTACGGGGTGGTTGTTCGTACCTCTTTTTCTTTGACTTGGTTTTTAATTCTCAAGGACAAGATTGCTTTGAGAGGTATCTTATGTAATGGCCTAGACCTCTTAGGTCCATTCCATTGTAAAAGTCAGATGTGGTCAACACGACGTGAGTAATAATGATAATTATTAATGACAATAATAAAGAAGGGATAATAAAATAAAAGGTCTTTTCGTTATTATTATTATGTAAAAAAAATTATATTGGTGGCGTAAAAATAGGTAAGGTTTATTAAATTGAATGTTTTTAATTTAATAAAACTGGTTTCAATTCAATCAGTGTGAAATAAAAGAAATAGAATTAAATAATTTTATTGACGGATGTTACACGGCATTGACGTGGCATGGTCGGATTCAGATATACAATGGGGTGGTTTAACATGGTCAATGTTACGAGCGTAAATATTATTGTTATTAAAAACAATATCGTCGATGAGTTAATAAAATAAGTTGATGAAATTTTATTGTTATTGAAATTCAATAAATAACAATGATGGCATAAAAATATATGAGAGAGGACAGTGAAATTAAATTTATTAAAAAACGGGGGGGGGGGGGTGAATATGTAAGTTATATTAATTTTATTGTCATTTAATTCAATTAAATGAAATGGTTTTGAGTCACATGGAGTGCTGGTGCATAGGTTCTCCCTAAATTTAAATATGAAATTAATAATATTACTAGTATAATAATATGATAATACAATTAAATTAATTATGGATAAAAGACAATGGAGTTAATAATATTTCTATTATTCTTGAGTCGAATGAAGAATACTTTCCTTGTATATACTACATAACTTATATAATATTTATATAATATAATATTAAAACAATCAATGGATGTGAATGAAAGGGGAGGTGCGCCCCTTTATACGCGTGAGGGGTGCATATATTGAACATGAGGTGTTCCATTTTTATTATAATAGAAATATATGTAATATATTTATTATATTAATGATTCATGTGCATGTAAATGATGTATGGGAGAATGCGGAGCATGAGGTTCCTTAAAGAGGGTGAGGAGCTGTACATTAATCTCCCCTTGTATAATATAATAATAAATTATATGGATTAAATGAGATAATAAATGAAAATAAATAAATGGAAAAAATAAAGGAAGGGGGAATGATGTTCGTGTGTAAAGGAGGCGTAAGGGGTTCATTTTTACCCCTTAAATAGAATAACATGCATATAATAATATTATTATAATAATAAAATGAAAATAAGGGTGATTAATGGGTGGTTTTGAGATTTGGGCATGAAAGCAAAAGATGGAGACAATTTTCAGCTTATAAGCTTCAAGGAAAACAAACAAATAATAATAATTTTAAATGTTATTATTATTTTTGGTTATATAATCATAATTCGACCGTAACATCATTATAAGGTGTCAGAACGATGAACCGTCAGTGACTGCATAACCCTGAAATTAAGATGGTCATTTTAAGACCAATAATGAATACCTTTTCATGACTCATTCCTCAGTCAATGAAACAAAAAATATTACTAGAATTATAATAATTATTAAAACACATGGAAATAGTGTGACGTGTCGTGTGTTGACCATTCAAAACATGTAACGTGTGTATGGTCAAACCATGTATTCATTAATACATTCTGCATACCATTTTACCTTTTCATTTACTATATAAGAAAGGGTCATAGATTATTTCCAGACCGATCACTTCTTCTTCGTACGATGACGTTCTTGGACAATCGAGAAGTATTCCTCCTCTAACTTCTTCATCCGGACTCTGATCGTCGATCCGTCAGTGATTGCCAGATCGTGACAGTGAGGAGAACACCGTACACCATGTTTTGTACCCTCTTCTTTGACTTCCCCTCCGCAGTTTCCAACCGAGGAGACTGCAGATAATTGATGGGAACGATGGTCTTTTACGAACGACATTAAAAAGGTATGTTAAACCTCTGTTCCTGTATTCTCCTTCCGATCCTACTTCAACTTTTTTCTTTCCATACTGCGACATGTGATCTCCATGTTGAGGGAGATTCTTGTGTTGTTGATTCGGTGGTTTCACAATGTCCTTTGTGGGTGCAGTCATTCTGGTAGAATCCTTGTGATCGTGGTGGCCATGTTCGTAGAAGGACATTGGAACCTATTGTGGTAGGGATCTCACCTTTGTCTCTCTAAATTTTTCATCATGTAGGGTGGGTGTCCTCTTCTTTTCGAGGGATACAGTTTAACCAATAAATAAAGATAAAAACTTTTTAAAGAACGGGGATGGGGAAGATTGTGTATGTTGTTATTCTATCATTTTTTATTATGTGACTATGTTGTAAATTGAACAGGCTTCTATCTAATGAAAATAACCATCGTTGGGGGCCATTTCATGCGCAATTAAATGTTTCCCTATCCTTCTATATTTTATTTTGGATGAAATTTTCTCCATAATAAGGAATTGGTTAGCCACGTAATGTTGGTTGATTATATTAAAACATGGAACCCTTGTGTGATTACCCGAGTTCAACATAACAGAACAATGAACATGTTGGTGTTGGGTTGGTTTTGTTATGGGATGTGTGAAGAGGTAATTTATGGGTTGTTGTGTGATATGATGTTTAGAAACAGGGCTGAAATGATGGGTGGTGAATATTATTGATGTGGTTAGTAGTGGATTATATACGGGGGAAAAGTAATAGAAATGTGGAATGTGGAAAATGAATTTATATGTGGATCTTGGGAATAAATGAATGGTGGGGTATTGTAATGGAAATGAATTAAAGATGGATATGACAATAAATTTGTTAAGGAGTTGGTATGTGATTGCTTGTTTTTTACCTAACTTTTGTTGTGGTTGGCAGGGATATGTTTTATGAACACTTGATTTGGTTTGGTTGTTGATAGTGGACCAATAGTTAAAAGAATTGACAATTAAAGCTGTTGAACATGACAAAATAAATGGGGTTTTGGGATTTCTTGTTGTGTGCATACTCTCGAGGTAGCAGTGCTAAGGCATGAGCTCAGATCTTTTGTGTAGAATCCTTAGGATGGGCTGAGTGGTTGATATAATTATATAAATCTATATCTTTCTATGTTTCTTTACGGACCCCAATCTTGTTGAGCACTATGTGTCGAACACCCGTGGGATGGGGGGTGTTATTCCCAACATCCAAAGGACATTGTGGATGGATGATTACTATTATTCCCTATACTCCCTCTTCCAGGTTCTATAGATCAAGAACCATCAGGCAGGTTATGACACATGTTTCCCTAGAATCATCGGGATGATATGTGATGTGGTTCCCAGTTGTTTTTGGGATGAGATGTGAGATGTGATCGCTGAGGATTGTGTGTCTGCGGGTTACTATGAGCTTCGTATGGCTAGGTTGCGACACTAGCTCGAGCTTTGTATGGCCATGTTGAGGCACTAGCTCAGGAAAAGGTGGAAGCATCACAACGTTATGCGTGGGGGTTTGAGTAGTATCCAGTGGAAAGGTGGTTCAGGGTACCCATACATTGATAATATTACTACTATACTATATTGACTTGTGTTACATGGTGAGTGGGACTGGTGAGGTAGGGTGGATAGATTCCTTGCTAGGTTTTGGTTCATCTATTTTCTCACGGGGCATTATGATGTCTCCCCACTTGTGCATGAGAGCATTAGGTTTCCCTACTGAGTATACTTGTATACTCACCCTACGTTTGCTTTCAGGTTTTCAGGAGGATTATGGGGACTGTGCGAGACCTTACTAGCCAGGCAGGGGGAGTTCCTGCTGGTTGATGTTGTTGTTTTCCTTTACTTTTTGGTACAGTACTTGGAGCTTTTCTATACTTGTATTTTTTGTTTCACTATTGTATAAAGAATTCATATGGGATTGGTTTTGGGATATTTCTATACCTATTCATTTTCTTCTTCTTGATGTTTGACTCATCCTATTTCCCAATCTTAAATTAATAAAAATGTTAATGCCTCAATATTTGTGAAAAACTCATACCCTTGGTGCTAGTCGCCAGTCCGGGGCCTAATAGAGGCGGGACTCGGGGGGTCATTATCTCCCTTCCCCCATTTCCAGCTCAGGAGGGGCATCATTGGTGGGAGGTGTTCATGACAGGGAGTGCCTTGGTGATGTATAAGACCCACGATACTTGACTGTAGGAGTACCACATCAGTCCAAGTTTTGTGGGATGCGCCAATGTGTCGCGCCAGGCCCACTGTTTTCGATAGTGGAGGATTTCTCAACAGTCGTGGTTTCGATAATGTGAATAAAAATCCAGGTTGATCTAAGTTAGTAACTTTTGTGTTTTACTAAGGATTGATATGCATTACTTGATATCATAGGTATTTGAATGGTAATATACCTAAGTGGGGTTATATGTTGATTTCATAATTTATGGTTCATCCTTGATTGTTTTTGTGAGACATTGAGGATCTCAGGGTCCCTACTGAGTATCATTATGCTGACTCTTGCACGAGATATTCCAGCACCTTGTTGTGTTGGATGCAGACGACATACATCACTTACTGACGCTGATAGCACCAATACCAGACGATACCTGGAGGGGGACCATACAGTGTGACAGTACACGGAGGAGACAGATAGAAATGGAGTTCTGACTAGGTGATCTATACATATCCTTCAAATAGGAACCTCTAAGGACAACCCAACGATAGTTTTTCCCTTCTTCAGTTATACATTTAGTTTTTTGTACTTTACAGTTGGACATGTATTTCCGGCCCCTTTTACTTTTATCACGCTTTTGTGATAAAAATTTACTTAGTGTTTTGTTTCATACTTGTGCTCTATTGTGTGTGATTACAGGTTATAAAGGAAATGCCTTCCCAGTTTTGGGGAATTACAATTTTGGTACTAGTCACCAACCCGTGGCCTATGGAAGGCGGGCTTGGTGTAGTCATAGCACAAGCCCTGGGGGACAGCTCATGACATACATACCCAAATTAATATGTATCTTTTTATAAATCCATATTATTTTTTACTCAACAATAAATAAAAATTAATCATATCGATAAATATTCACATGAATCATATTTTTATGGTATATAGACTCTTCATGAATAAAAGATAATTATATGAGATTGATGATATCCTTATAAGTAACCCTATTAATAGAAATCCAACATCTCACCATTATAGAAAAATTCATAATCTTCCATGATAGTTGATCGTCTGACTCCATGTCTGTATCCCTTAGGAAACATTACTCAATGAATAATTTACATCATTATATCTAAAGAACAAAATATTCTTAAATTTTTTTCAACCATGTATTCAAGTTCATAAATTTTTAAAAAACCCAATTTCATTGTTAATGATAACTAAATATTCGGATTTTTATCCAAATATGTAATGTTATCTAAAATATCTAAAATAACATACAATGATAAAAAAATAATACAAAATATTAATAATTCCTAAATTCATTATAATTAATTATAATCAAAATAATTTTGTGAAAATAGTAAACAAAATATTTATTTAACAAAACACTGGATAATACTATGATGATTTTTTGTTCTATTGATATATGAATGTAATTAATTTACATTATCTAATAATTAAATTCTGATAAATAATTTTTAAACTATATGAATAGTAATTTGAATTTATTTTTTAAAAAATTAATCATGTTTTAATTTATGGTTAATAATTTCATTAATTATACGTGGCTCAAACTGAAATGTTTCAGCCATGTATGTTTTTCAGGTTATATTATAATATTAAAATGATAATCCATTATTATAATTGAAAAATATGATTGGTGGTTTTATATTTGTCTTATGGTATCTAATCATTGGGTTGATACAGTATAAAATCTATGATCCCTTGGTAAAAAAATACTTAGTTGAGCTATAATAGATAATATCATGTATCGTATGATAAGGAATTGTATAAATAATATGGTTTCCTACATATATTATATTATTATATAAAACATTTGTATGTTGTAACTGATAGATACTAGAAAAATTATTTTATACTATAATATTATAGAATATAAAATGAATTTTTTTATCAATTTCATATTGTATTATACATGAAGAAATATTTATTAACCAGGATATGATTCATCCATTGGGATTTTTGGGTATCGTTATATAGCATTAGGAAGATAAAAACATGTATAAATTTATTTATAATCAATGAATTAATATACATGGAATCATAATTAATATAATACCTTTATTGTTTATGAAGTATCTGACGTCTAAATGGAGAAATCGAGATAAAGAACAAAGGACCATCAAACTATAGATTCCAACATTTGTGGGTAAAACACTATACATGGATTCCAAGTCATATCATGTAGTGTAATATATAATGACCGGTTCCAATAACTTTAATTGGGTTATGAATTATAAACTATTTATAGGGACACTTAGGAACTGCTCACATGAAATATGGCACATCCATATATGATAATCATTCCCATAAATAAGAATAGTCTATTTTCTTCATTTATAAAATAGAATAATCTATATTGAATTTATTGGGTTCTATCTCAGGGTACAAGAAAATTACATCCCATTTGATTTTTATTCATTAAATAAACCAATGAATAGAATTAAGCATATAAATGATCCATCTCATTAATTATGTACCACATAAACCATGTTAGAGAAGCATAAATGTGCATGAACTCATAGAAAAATCATATCACAAGTCTTATTTTACACTATTATATATGTAATATTCCTCATCTTTTTCTTCTCTATGATACCTCCATAACATATACCACTATATTGATATATTTTATATAACTGTCTATTATTTGGGTATATTTCTAAATATGTTATAAACTATTTTGACTATACATGAGTCCTTATTTTGGATGTAAATACACATTAATCCAAGACCCCAAGATCCAAAATATATATTTTTTAATTTTAATGAACCATGTAGATTTGGAATTTGATTTTTGGAAACAAATAGTGGAACACATCATGGAGCATCTCATTTGAAAATGATAAAGTGAATCAACTTATAACACCCTATTTTTAAGAAATTTCCCCATATTTTCTAAAATGAGAATTTTTTTGGAACTAATCCATAGTACATTTCAATCATGTGAAAGAACATATTCATTCAGAAAGAAATCATTATGAAATTGAATTGAAGAGAATATAAATTCTCATTGGGAATTTTTTTATATCATGGTAGTAGGAAAATGTGTTTTTCTAATTTCATCATTTATTCAAATTAGAACCAAACATTAATTGAAATACTCTACTTCGACTTAATATAATTGGATGGATGTATAACATCCTAATAATAGTTAAATATTAACTAAAAAATTTATGAATCCTATAATATATTGATATATATATAATAAATATAAATGTATAATATAAATTTCATTCTTTTTACTATGAATATTTGAAATATTGATCATTAAAAATTGTTCTTGATCAAGATAACTCAGAATAAGTAGAATGTCACATTCCATTAAGGGTTTTAATACACTGTGGTAATAGCCAATACTCAAGGATGATATTTCTATGTAACAATGCCTAATAGAACATTTAATAATCAAGTGGGAGAGATGAAAATGTTATGGGATGATATTTTATTTAAGGAGATATCCAAAAAAATGGGTAACTTGTATAGACACACCCTTACATGATATATAATTGATTCTTATGGCCCATCAAGAACTAATTGTTTTTAAAATGTTTATTGGATCATTTAATTATTATGAAATGTGTTTAAACACATTGAATCACTTTTCTTAATCACTAATCTATTTTATTACTATTTAAATTGTTATCCAAATCATTCCAACAACTCACATTTGTTATCAATTGACTAATAAAATATTATGATATTTGTTTTAGTAATGGTTTTAATGATATAATATGCCATCCCATTTTTTGATATTTCTATTCTCACACTAGTATAGAATACTATCATTCACTCTATTGTGTAATAATGACATATACCTTGACTTAAACTATGTCGTGGTTGTTCATTTTTTCCAATTTTTTTTATTAATCACAAAAATAAAAAAGTTAATATTTAGTACAAAAAATATAGTGTGCCTAAAAATTATTTCATTTGATGAATAAAACAACCCTTTATACCTCATACTATGAATAATAAATGGATGAATCATTTTAAAAATATGAAATTTCATAATATCTAAAATTCATTATTTTCAATTATAATATAAAAATAAAATTCAATAGATTTTATTATTTAAATATTAGAACATATTTATAGAAATTACATTTTATACAAATATATTTTACTTTGAAAATTGATTTGAAAACACTAGACATAAATCATTTAGTTTACTTGATCTTCCATAAATGAAATAAGAAGATAATTAATGGATCCTAATGGATGATAAGAATCATATCTAGATGATTGGTGTTTAATAATATTTCATCTAAATTTTTAATCCAGTGAAAATGTTTCTATCAAAGTACATGAAAAATTACGTTTTATGTTAATGTGAAAATTAAAACAATAATACATTTTATATTCTCAAAATTATATTTAATGAACCTTTCATTTTTCACGTATCCCAAGACTATTTTTCTTATGATAATTTTAATTAATATTACAAAAAACATTTTATTTATTATTTAATTAAATATTTAATATAACCATTAATAAATAACTGGTTTATATCATGGTGTTTATTTTTTTTAAAGTTTTCTTTTATTCATGATGGGTATATTCATTATACTGGTAAATATATGATTTATAATGATAATAATAAATGAACTCTATGTCTAATATAATTATAATATATTTTATTTGACATATTTTTCTTCATATTACTATTATGATATCATAAATTGGATTTCTTTTTCTACACTAACACTTCCTCATTCCCATTATTCATGTATAACCGATCAATATAAATATAAATGTTTAAACCGTCATAATTTCATCTCAATCAGTAATTCCTCATAATATATCAATTATGTTTTAATATTTTTTTACATCTCATCGATATCAAAAAGAAATATTATGAAACATAATCGTTTCATTATTTTTTAATTTATTCACAGTTTTGTTGATATGCTTGGAATTTATAAGAAATGGTGAAGAATATGAATTGGAAAACCCTGCAATGTTGAAATAGACGTGGATTCATTATTGTATAAATGTATTAGAAACTAAAAATCCAATACCTTAAGGTTATTCATGTCATTAAATCCCTTTTAATGTTATTGAGATCTCAAAATAAAAAATAATAACCTAACTTCAAACCATTTGGAATTAATCGAATCACCCTAATTGTTTAGTCATCCAATATAAGAGGACTAGTAAATGAAACAATTATGTAAATAAATATATATATATATATATATATATATATATTATTTTGTGTGTATATTGAACTTATACCTACATTGATCAATTTACAATTCATGTTATTCACGTTATTGTGTGCTAGTGTGCTCCATTGTGGGTGAACCAATCCTTGCCCCTCGAATTCCCAATTCAATGATGACTGGATAAAAAATCCCTTCTCTGTGTTATCGTGGTCATTAAAGGATATTAAATCAATAACCATGAACATTTTAATAGTTTTAATGATAATTTAGCAAAATAAATGTCCAATAATGAATGATTAATATTTTTATATAATGGTAATTTATTTTGAAATTATTAAAATGAATAAATTACATACCAAATGTTAAAAATATTAAAAAATGATACAATTCAGTTATATCGTAAGAGATTGTGTATTATTCTATGTTAATATATTGGTAATGTGAAAGGATTTATTGGTTGGGAAAACAAATTGCTGGTATTGGTATATATAATTCAATATACTAAAATATAAACGTTTTTTTATTACATAAAAAATGGAAATCATTAATGTTCATGTTTTTATGTATTGATAAAAAAATATATTTAAATAATATATTTCGGTCTTCATATATATTTTTTTATAATATTAATTAATATTGATCATATTTAAATATATTATAAAAAATAACTACACATACATATAAGGATGTATAAATATTTTTTTAAAATTACAATTATATTTAAATATAAATCATATTAATGTTCAAATGAATATATATATATATATATATATATATGATATATTAATTTATTTATAATTGTTAAATTTATAATGAATATATTTTCATATATCCTCTGAAACCATTATTTTATTTTATTAAAATATAATTATTTTGTTATGTGGGAACACTTACAAGCTCTATCTGGAGACCATAAAAACAAATCATCACCACTTATATAGACTTATTCCCCACTATTACCAACATCAAAATAGCAGAAAATTTTCAAAATATTATATCTTTTTTAAATTTTTTTAAATTTTATTACTCAAATAAAACTACACCATACTTCAATACGATACACACAGTTGAATAATACATATATATATTTTTAATAAATAATTTAAAATTATTTTTTGTAATTTAATATTAAATATATATATATATATATAATATTATTCACAATTGTAGAATATTAAAAATATATAGTAATTATTTGTAACCTAATAAATATGCATGGTAGGGGAAGACATGATTGATGGTTTTTATATGATTAAAGATAATAGTGTGACATTCCCTAATAACTAATGAGACATGGAACATTGAAAAAGTCATAGTTTCCACATATATTAACAATTAGTGTGGCTATCCTAGAGAGGTAGTGAGCCTCAAAAGGTTGGATCATGTAACACACTGAGATTTATTATTAAATAATTCACTTTATATTATTTTATTATTTTTATAGCTTATATTAGAAAAATAACCGAGGATAGAAGAACCACATAACATTACTAAAATTGTATTTGTCTTATATCTCCTCATCACAGTATTTTTTGTGATGAATATTGATAACATAATACATAAAAATATTAGTTATTAAAATTTGTAAGGTATATTATTTTTTATCAATTTAATGTAATAAAAAATACTAATAATATATTGATAAAAGTGATTTTTTGCTGAAAATTTATAAATGAAAAATTTACTTTTTTAATAAAACATTAAATTAACAACTATTATATTTAAATTTATATGTTTTTAAAATGATAAAATTTTCATAAAATTAAAAACTAACATTCTACACAAAACATAACTAATATTATTATTTTATTTATTAAAATTAAATTTTTATGAAAATAAGCAGTTGTCAACATTTTCACACTATAATTTGATTAAATATTGTGAATTTATAATTATTTAAATATATAAATTTAATTCAATATTTTGAATAAGGAGAATCAAAATTTTTTAATATTCCCATTTTAGTTGTAATCATTATGAAAAGTGACAATGGAAAAATATTTCACCAATGTAAAGGGTAATCCAAGATAATATTGATTTTATATAACTGATATGGTAATAAATCTACTTCGTATTTATCATTATTACTCTTTAATTATATCATTAACACTATAGGATCAATACTGTGTAGTTTAATTGAATCATGTTCATAATATTTTCATATATTTTGTTTAAATCAATAGAGGTTACAAAATGATGATCTTTTTTTTCAATATCGTTTTTTTAATTTTCAGATGAGCACTTGCACAAGAGGGAAATCCTTTTTTATAGTCCAACATTTTATATCATATTATACATCTAAAGAATGTTGATCAGTAACTAATTTGATTCAAATTGTTCTTTTGGATAATTTGGATTCTATTCTACCCTTATCTATTTTTCTATTATGGATTCAAAGTAATTTAATATAGGATTCAAGATCCAAATAAATATTTGAGTGACAAATTTTTTATTTCATTCACTTTTTATATCTATAACCTTTGGATCCCATTATCTTGATAAAACTATGTAATTTTCTATAATAATGTGTCTATTTCTAAATCATAATAATGTGACTTTTGTAAACATCCTATTTCTATAAAAGTGTATGCTATATAGGTAATTGATTCAGTTTTATTCATAATAAAACATTAAATGCTTTACAAAATATATCTAATCTAGTTATTATTAACATTACTCATTACATCATGCGTTAATTATAAGAGTATAAATATTTTACATGGGGTTGTTTAACTATATATGAAATTAAATTCATTTTTATTAAATCCATAATTTAAAGTGTTCATCTCTTTTATAATATGTTCATTTTTTTTAAAATAAGTTGCATTCCATCTATCTTCAGCTTCATTGGATGGAATATAATAAAGAATAATTTTTTTTAAACATGATATATAATCCTACCATAAATATTTTACATGTCAGTTTTCTTGAATGAGTAATTAGTTCCATTAAAAAATGATACATGATTATAACATGTTCATTCCATCGCAAAATCACACATTGTAATCAATTAATAATTTTAAAAACCAAATAATAATAAAAAATTTAAAAACAAGAATATTTAATATTAAAAAAATATTACTCTGATAGAATTTTTTGTTTAGTTGAATTATGGAAATAGGGGATTGAATTTCTTTTTAAAAATATTATAGTAGGTTTATGTAAAAAGTTAAAAAAAAATATTGATATGATGAATAGATAGAGCATTTAATTTTATAAACTTGTTAAACATATAAGAAGTGTCAATTAAGATATTAATATTAATTTATAGTGAACATATAGAATTTTCAAAATTTATTTGTATATAGACCGGGTGATGTGATATTGAAATTAAAATTGATGGCAAAGAATTTTTGATAATTGTATTTCAGAAATAACTCGATGTGAAACCCTAAGTGTAATCCCCTATGCTTGAGAGGTTAAGATTATTTTAATTATATTCTCATATATCATAATACTAAAGTCTATGTTTATTTATTTTAGGATATTCAATGAACTCAATCGTCACATTACTTTATACTATTGTATAAGAAACCCATGAATAATGATCCCTTGTATTTTCAGTTTTTACCAAAAATCTGTCACTTTTTTATAGTGAACATGATTTGATAACATAAAGTGAGTGAAGAATGTTTTTCCTTAGTAATATTCATTAAAAACATATTTTTTAACTCTAAACAAATAATAATAACATTAAGCTAGAAAGAGAGGCTTTGAAATGAAAACAGTTGAGATCCATTTTCAAAAATCACACACATTGGTTCTCGGGAGGAGGCATTTTGTTCAAAATATATTTGAAATTAATTTGATTGGAGAGTTTTTTATCAAGATCATGGGAGATGTATAATAACCCAAAGTCTATATATATAGGCTCCAAAAGGTATCATAATGTTATGAAATACATCAAGTAATTATGAATTTTAAATGAGACTTTTAGTGGGGCAGGACAATAGAAATGTTGAACACTCACACTCTGATTTATTTCCATCAGCTTGTATCAAAATCTCACCATGTATATAGTATGATTCTAGAGACTATCTAGGATCTTGGTAATTCAACATGTTGGTCGGTGCACCAATTTCGGCTGACCGGAAGACTCCTCGAGGACGAGTCTATTACATTCCATACCACTGATACTACTATAAAATCGTGCTTATTTACTATAACCATTTATCAACATAAAAAATTTCATTGATTGTCGGTATCATTTATCATCACTAGTGAATTTTTTACATAAATCTATCCTTCATAAGTGAAAAAACAGATAAAACCTCTAACTTTATCAGCACTTTTCCGAATAACCCCTATCTGATGTCATTATCAACACTTTTTCCACACCGATAAATGGGAAATTTTTCCACTCATTCCTGAATTAATATAATGTTTTCCATTATATACATATATATATATTATTATTTAAAATAATATATTAATTTATTAATTTATTTGTATTTATATATATAATATACTATCATGTATATGATTCAAATAATTAATCTTTTGAAAATTATATATATATATTATTTAAATGGGAATGGTTTAAAACTATTATAAAATTAATATTACAAAGTAATTTAATAATTACTATTATTTACTATAAATTTTACAAGAATTTATTGTTTGTAAAACATTAATAACTAATTTATTCATTATGAAATTTTGAAAAAATGAATAGAACATCAAATAACCGTAACTTTTTATCCAAGTGTCCATTTGGTCTCTACCACATATCATATAGAATCATATAAAAGAATCTAAAACATAGTTGAATAAATCTATATATATTTGATATCAATACTTCAATAAAGGCCTCCAGAATGTAATTCTTAGTTGGGGTACACTATTTTCCCCAAAATTGTATTATATTTTATTTTTGATTTTGAGGGTCTTATAGAATATTCATTCGAGAATGAATTTATTCATATAAAATTCAATAATTTTTATATTATGATGATTAAATTGTATTTTTTTAAAATTGGAGGGTCATCATATAATTGTATATATATATATATATATATTGTTATATACTTATATATAAATATTTAAATGTATAAATAATACCTTAACATACATACATTTAAAATATGATTGTTAAATATGTAAACCATATAGAAAAAAAATTTACTTCTTATTTTATATATACTTATATTATTTGAATTTGTATATACCTATATAGATATACATATATAATGTTCATATATAAATATGTGTGATTTTCGGTATTGACAATATATATATGTTTACTTTCTCATATATATATATATATAATTTAGTATATAATATATTCAAATATATATATATATATATAATTAGTTATATATATATATATTATAGAATACATATATGTATATATTCAGGCACATAAACACAAATACATACACATAAACATATTTTATAAATGTCATTAAAAATAATTATATATATATATATATATACTATAAGGAATTTTTTAAAATATATATATATATATAGACAAATAAGTATATCCAAGAATAAAGGAGAAAAAAACATAGAGTTATGGTGAACCATAAAATCATGAAGGAGGTAGTAACATGTTCAAATCCAAATTGGGACTCATATGTACCAGAGATGACAGATCTAATAACGTCTAGAGAGGGTGTTGGGGGACTGTGTTTATAGATAATGGTGGATGTTAAGAATTATAGAAAAAGAGTTTTTATATTGGTTACAAATGGTAATGTCCTGACTCGGGTGAGGATATATGATTCCTGGAGTCTATTGGTCACATGACCACATGCACACCTCCCTGTATGCTATAGTGTGATGACTAGGAGTGAGGGTCTGGTAAGTCACTCATGGGAGGAATATACCCTCTTTCATCCAAGTAAAATTACAACATAATAAATTATCAATAACATGTGCCGAAGAATATAAATAATCAGAACAATTCCAATCTCATATGATAATCAAATTAATAAATTCAAAACAAATTTGAAAGGGAAAACCTGATATGACAATGAAAGTGTCAAATGTCTACAATCTAACTGAAAATAAAGACACAACGACACCCAAGTGTGTCTAGATCCGTGTCGGATTCCCTCAATCTTTCTACATTCCCAAAAGTGACCTATCCCATAGCATTAATCTTATCATGTCTGAAAATAACTATGTATTCTAATGTGCTGATCAGGTGGCCTGAGTAGGGTGTGAGTACAAATTAGTAGTCCACCACCTACAGTTTCTAAAAAAATTCCAGCCAAAAAATAATTTATTAAACTCAATAAAGTAGTTAATTCAATTCATAAAATATAGTCATCACATTGCCATATATTATTTATTTTTTACATTAAACTCGGGATTCATTCATATATATATTTAAACTTGCAAATAATTATTATCATTAATTTGGTGAGGAATACCATATCTAACAATGAACATCTAAATCAGTGTATATCTCCAAGTCATAGACCAGACATTCTCAATTAGTGTAGATCACCAAGTCCTCCACCTGACATCACATGCGCTTTTATCATCTATTGTGTTAAACCACATTTTCTATTTCCCCAACATCTCAATTTGTCTAGAGTTCCATGCCTTGAACCTACATTCTCAATCATTTACATGATTAATTAATTAAAATAACTGACCAAATAATTCCATTACAAGTCCAATGAATATTTAAAAATATCAGAGTACATTAGATAACCAACAATTAACAAAGTAGTAATCCAAATAGTTAATTCATTAATTAATTAATCAATCGACATAGATCTTATTCCATAATTAATTCTCCAAAATTAATTATCCAATCCAAATATCATCATTTCATATTTTATCTTATAATTAATTATCTCAAATGAACCATCATGTCATATAATTAATCCACCATTAATATTCTCAACATTTCCAATTCATTGTCCCTTAATTACTTTCCACAATTAATTATCACAACACAACCAATTTAGTATCTAGAATATAATATCAAAAATCATAAAAAATTTCCCCAAAATCAAAAATATATTTGGGAATCCCCTTACTCCAATTATTAAATCAACAGTTAATAACTTATAACTACAAAACCACAATTAGTCAATTGCACATTGCTAATTAACCCAATGTATGAGATCAGTTACGAATGGAGGCCAGTAAATAATTAATATCACATACACATATCAATTTCATGACTATGAGAGTTTTATTTAGACAACCTACCTCATTTTGTTGATGGATGATTGCCCAGTTGAAATATTTAAAATCTGAGTGGAAAAAATGGTATCGATTGAAATTCATATCTAAATCCATCAACCTAAAAATTAATATCAAATACATCAATTTCTTGGAACTCTAGATCTATATACACAATATGAGGTCTAGATATCAACCCAAATGTTTTGGTCTATTGTATCAATGGAGATCATTCATGAAAAGATTAGTTAATGGTAGAGGAAAGAATGAAAGAAGCTGTGAGATTATTTCAACCTAATGGGATGAGATATGACCATGAATTCGGGCATTAGATCTCAATGAATGGTGTTAAAATTTATTTAGAATCCCTATATATAGCTATGGGATCTCATGGAATTAATCAAGCTATATACTAATAAGAAATAGGGGGGTTTTAGGTTTGGGGAATTTAAAATATAATTTTCAAATAATTATAAACTGCGTGCAAGGTTTCCAAGGAAGGGGCACATAGTTATGGTAAACCATGCACCAATTATGTGGACCGCACCTTCGAGGTTCACATAGTTCCTCCTAAAGAGTTGCATAGTTTATCTAAAGGTGATCTAAATGTACAGATGACCACAACCTAGGGTCACACAATTACATGGGTTTAGGAATAAGGAATGTCAAACCATGTGAAAACCGTGCACAACCCTCTATATATTATATTTTTAAAAAAACTCACCCAAATGAACCTCAATCCAAAAATCCAAATCCATGGTAAATAAAATTAGTAAACTATATGATAATTGGCCCTAGATGACTCTATAAAATGTTGGGATCGTACAATATCCCTACCGAATAATAGATTTTCCTTCATATTCACTTCCAAATTTCAATAATATTACAAGACAAAAACATTTGTCCATTTAGCCCTCATATATTATTACCATTACTAATATTACTCTTCCGCATATTTATGCTTCTATAACCTTTAAAATATTGGCACAGTCTTTCCCCAAAAAAATTTCTCATTCGACGTATCACAATAATAATATGATCCTTTATATATGAATCTATTTCAAGGTCAAACACATCCACTTCTATTACATGGGAAGGGTCGGGGTGATAAATTCATTGTTTTGACTCACAGAGAACACTATACATATCACTGTATTTCTATTGAAGATCCAATATGTATTCCACTGGTCTAATTCTCCTCACTACCTCAAATGACCCCACAAACAAGGGTGATAAATTTCTCTAACTCTGTATCTTATGGTGACCCAACCAAGAATACACATGATATAATAAACGATCACAGTCGGTAAATTCTAGGATTCATCTCTATCTATCAGCATATGAATTATGTCTATGTTAAGTCATAGACATACATTTTCAAATCAACTACACAAACTCTGAGTCTCTTATATAAGACATAGTCCCAATATCATTGACTCACCCACCTCCATTAATCATTGAAATGATTCAAAAGGCCTATCATAAAGATATATATATATGGATCCATCTATGTAGTTTCCTAATAACAATTTTTATAGGATAAATCTAATATAAACAAAAAATGTCCCCAGATCCATTGAAATCTAGATCACATGAACACAACATATCCTATAAAACATGTATGGTACGATTCATCTTCCTTTATGTCTTTGTATGGAAATAAATTCTCAACAGAACCAATGTTCCAAAGGAATTATGTAAGTAATTTCTGAAGTGTGATGTAAATCACAAATCCTGATATGAATCTATACTCCATGGAACAAATTGAAAACAAACTATCCCTTGAACCTATAGTTTAACAACTATTCCACTATGATGGTTTCCCTAATAGGCATGAAGTTTTCTATCATTGTCATTCTATCCAAAATTACCAAAATAGATTCATTATTACTAATCATCATTGGATAAACTACCTAAAAAATTGTCACGTTGTCCCACCTCAATTTTGGAATAAACAACGACTACAATAGACCTACAGGTCGACGATGCTCCACCTTCACCTATTGATAGGTGAAGCATATTTTCACGATACCTACTATCTCCTTTTTCATTCAAGGACACCACAAATATTGGAATAGATTAGGGTACCTTTCATTATCAAAGTATTTACTTCACACATCGATGAATATAATTGTCACATGAGCTCATCTCGCATGATCGTAGGAACAAAAACCTGATTCTTTATATTGATGACCTCATCCTCATCAATCAACTAGTCTGAATGTGTATCCCCACCATCAAATAAATCCTTTATGTAAAATCACTGATGATACCCAAACATCTGATCCATGATCCATCATTATTGTGTTGACTTCACAACTACATAAACCGTATTCAGCTGATCCTAACTCTCTTGAACCACCAGTTACCATTCAGTAAGAAAATTCATCATCATTCACTCTCCACATGACTCATGTAACAATTGAGAATGAGTTTTCTACCACAAGGAATTATCCACAGTATTCACCTTTATAGGTATATATTCTAGTTCAAAAATATTGTATTGCATATAGTCTACCAATCATAACTGAAAAAAGTTGAAGTTGAACTATGAAAAGAAAAACATCAAGAATTTTTTATCTGTAAAAATTGTAAATTTTTAACTGAAATGTTAGTGTCACCCACACTTATGATCATATAATACTACCTCACTCTTGAGGTCATGTATGGGGAAACTCTATTCTTGTGGCCTAAAATGTCGAGACCCATACACAAAAACTCAACCCCCTACATCCCCACAACACTGAGTCCTATCCTATAAGCTTCACAATACTATGTTTACTCCACACCTGAATCTGGTATGATCAAATTTGGAACTGATTTAATGTTCTTCATCAACACCAGGAAATCATTATCACATGATTTCGTCAATTAAAACATTATACTTTTCATATCAATCCTCAAATGTGGTGTTGGAAATCAATGAAATTCATGGATGAATATCATAAAATATTCACAAAATCCAAAAAATATTCTATTATCAATAACATTTCTGGGATTTTTCCACGAAATCACTTCATTATCATTTTCTATGTCAATATCCAAATCTTTTTTCTGAGATGATATGTCTCATAACATGTACCTAGCCATTCCAAAACTAACATATTGATAGGTTGGTGTATAACCAATTCTCTCTTAGTGTACACAAGATGATAAAAATAATTTCGAATTCATAGCCACAAACCTTCGAGTACACCTAAAATTCATCCAAAAACACCCCCAAAATCCGATCTTCGTACAGATGAAGTTTCTTATTCATCAAGGCAATAAACACTATGGGACCGTATTTAAACCCAAAAAATATTAATACAAACTGATGAAGTCTATACATATATTTGAAAATAGTAATTATTATATAAGAAGTCCAAATACTCACCACATGATACCCTGATATAAAATAAACCACTATGAACACATAATCTCACTTTCTCTAGTCAAACAAATCATCGATTCACGTATACAGTTATCATTTCTTCACAACAATTTTGTTCAGATTCTAAAAATAGATAGACAATTTTAAACTCCTTTCATCTTTCTTTGAAATATACATAGGTGAGCCCCATGGGGATGTACATGGGAATATAAACCTCTAATCCTCTAATTTCTCAAACGATGTATTGAGTTCTGGAAGCTTAGTCGTTCCCATTCTGTCAGGTGAAATAGACACTGTATCAACCCTTGAAATGATCTGAATAATGAATTCCACATCTCTGTTAAGAATAATTACTATGAATATTATAGTTAAATCAATATAAAATAGTTCTTCCACCAGGGGAAGAATGTATTTTTTACCACTCGCATCATTAAGAAAAAAACTAGCATCATGGACTATGAGCTCTCCCAATTGTAGTGTAATTTTACCTATATGTCTTTCCTGGATATCCACTCTCAATTATGAACAAATTGGTCACCCTTAGTAGATAAAAATATAACATTCTTATGGAAACAATAAATATGGGTTTGATATGTTACTAACCGTTCCATACACATAATCAGGCTGATTCCCGTCATACAAAGGACATGGGGATCCCAATGAAAAGGATACCATGTGATCCCTAGTGAACATCCCATGGGTGTTGGATGCACTATATCTAACATTCATACATATCTCTCATGTGGTTCTATCTGAATCCCTTGTCTAGCACCACTATACTAATACAGGTTCTCATACTCTAAATCATTACATACACAACCTCTACCACCTATTCCAGTTGAACTATATCTACCGTATCAATAATGTTTAGAAGACCCACATTCCTCACAATATCATTGCACATCTACTTACTCAGCACCTTCTGATCGATGTTTCAAATAAAACTTCTATAAGATTTCCATCATGCTGAAAAATCTGTACTCCACATGTCATCGATGATAACGATTTCAATATTGTCCCAGAATACCACACTCGTGGAAAATCACTTGGGTATGGTCCAGTGTAAATTTTCCTCCTGAAAATACACCTTTTATTCCATTGTCCTCTAAATGGTTCTTCTAATGGGGCTTCCAAATCTCGGAATACACCGTCCATGACCGTCTTGTGACAGCTACACGTCCAGTACTAGAGGCCTCTTTCATGTTTCACTCTCAAATGTCATCCCTATTCCACACATATGAGAAATTATTCATCCTAATGATATCCACATGGGACATAATTTCACACAAATATCAATCATGAAATTATTTTTCCGAAGAATCCTCATTTGTATCCAAAATTGAAGATCACACATTAAATCTTTGAAGAGTTTTGTACAATCCCTTGTATACATGATTATCTGAGTAAATTGAATGTATACTAAAGAATTATCTTTTATCAGTGTCTCTAGATAGATGTTCTCCTCAAACATCCCTAGAATTTCATTCTATAATGTATCATCAGTCTGTCGAGATCATACCTGAATGTCCCCCTAGCATTTTGCTGATCCCCATAGCAAATAAACAGTCAACTTGACCTACCACTCATCCAGTGATTCTAAATAGTTAAGTCTCAACACTAGGGATTCAACCCAAAATTCCGCTCTGCCAGGTCCACCCTCTCCATTAAAAGAAAAATACTGTTACTCCTGAAACATCATTGTCAACTCAGACATGCTTTTCTAAACCCGCACTGGGCCTCTCACAATGAACTGTGGGAAATGAGAAAAGTTCTCATGGAACTGCTCCCCTTCCTCCTCTGTTTGAACAAAAATTTCTATATATTCACCGCTTAGAAGTTTTTTCTAAGACATACCTCTCGTTCCTCCCCTCAAAAAGATTCATGGATGTAGAAACTCTACAATTCCAAACACACATATTCTATCTCATAACACAACCTTATAAAATTTACGTAAGAAAAAAAGGTGACACAAAAAGTTTCAACATATCATTCCCCATTTTACACCACATGGTCATCACATAGGCAATATTAGTACCATTAATGGTCCTCCTACAAGGTCTTGGATAATATGTGTATACTCATTCCCATTTACAAGTTACTCATTTAGACACACAAGAATTTTCAATTTTGCATCATTTTTTCAATATTTCTCAATACATGTAACACACCATAATCATTTCAATGTCACAAAAAGTAAAACAAATTATGTTCAACAACATACCCATACCTAGTTTCCCCATTACTACCTGAACTGATGCATGCCACAATATCCTTGAGTGCATTGAATGATTCAAGAAGACTAAACTCTCATGCCTATTTAGTCTTGAATTCAATAATAAAAAAAACCCAAAATAAATTATCACATCACACCACAAGTGAATTATAGAAGATGAAATAATATAAAACTTTAACAACAGACAACTGTCACAACTACACCACCACGAGTATTCAGATTTCCCCCATACATGTGTTTTCCACACTCATGAACAAGCTAATTACCTAGTGCTAAATCATCCTAGTCTTCATTATACCTTTCCCAAAAAAGAAATAATTTTTTCTAATAATGATAGAATACTCCTTTGATTAAACATTGTAACAACCCAAGTAGGTGTCCACTTAATGGTTCCCCAATCCTGTTGGACGCATGTCTTCATGTATGCCTCCGCGTACGTTATATATTGTTGACTAGAAGTAAGTGTTTGGTAAATCATCTATTGGAACACTATAACCTATTTTACCATATTAATAAATCCAAATATTAAAATAACAAAAATATGTGTGCAATCATATATATAATCAGAAAAATAAAAATATTACATGTTAATCAAATCAAGAAATACAAGACACAAAAAAATGGAAAATATGCTATGACGGTGAAATTGTCAACTGTGCATAATTTAACTAAAAATAAAGATACAATGACTCCCATTCAGGTCCTGATCCATGTCTGGTTCCCTCACCCATGGTCCATTCCAAAATAGAAACATATCCCAGTGCATTTCCTTTACCTTTCACTCATATAAAAAAAATCTACTTCGGTGCCGATACGACGGCCCAAGTAGGGAGCCAGTGTATCATAACGGGCTACCACCAATGGTGTCTAAAGAATGATTATTCAAATGAGAGTGTATAAAGATCCATAAGGAAATAAATAAATTTCATAAATAAATAGTCATCACATTTTTATTTTTTATTTATATGACACATTAATCATTGGTTTTATCATGTCTCTAGTTGAACTCACAATTCATCTTTATCATTTGTTTAGTGTAGAAAACCATATCAAACACTCAATATCTCAATTATTGTAGATCTAAATGTCTCACAACCCACTTTCTCAATCGTTGTAGATAACTATGCTCACCACCTGACATCATAAGCACTTGTATTAACTATTGGGGTAGAATATCATGTATAAGGACCTAATTTTTCCATTGGTCTAAATTTCAATGTCTAGAACCTACATTATAAATCATTTATATTATTAATTTATTCACCACTATTTTCCACATCGTTCTATTACAAATAATATAATTTTGTTAAACATATCGAAGTCCATTAGTTATCCCAACACCTTACTAAGTACAAAACCTAGTAATAAAATCATCAATTAATTAATCAGTCAATAAAAATCATGTTCAATAATTAATTTTCAATAATTAATTATCCAAAGAAAATCTCCACTTATCGTAATTAATATTAAATTTAATTATATTAATCAAACATCAAGGAAAATAAATAATTCACCATTAAAAATCTCAACATATCAAAGTCGTTTTTTATAATTAATACCACAATTAATTATCTCAACACAAAAAATTAAATTTCTCAAATACTATATCCCAAATCCTAAAACATTTCCCCAAATAAATTATATAATTTGAAATACCAATGGTCCCTTGTTTAAATAGTCAATTAATAATTAATATCTCTAAAAAAATCGATATGTCAATTTGACAATCTAAATTAACCCAATAAAGAAAGAAATTACAATGGGATGCTAGAAAATAATTACTATAACATAAATAAATACATTCCAAGACTATTGGATTTCAATTTAGACCACCAAATTCAGTTTTTTGACAGACGCTTGCCTAGGGGAAATCCTTAAAATCCATGAAGCACAAAGATGAAGATAGAAATACATATCTAAATCCCTAAACCCATAATTATGAAAAAATGCATAAAGATATTGTAAAACTAGATGTCGAAAAGATTGAATCTTCAATCCGAACTTCAGATCTTGATGAATGGTGTTTTTGATTACCAATGAATCCCTCTAGAAGGCTCTAGGATCTCATATAATTCATCATGCCCGACCCTAGGTTGAAGTAGATAGGTTTCAGGGGTTTGTGTGATTAAATAACTAATTTTAGTATAATATAAAACCATGTGCATAGTTTTGTAGTCATGGGTGCACAATTAGGGTAAATTGTGCCCCAAACATGTGATTAAATAACAAATTTTAGTATAATATAAAACCATGTGGACACTCACTATCATGGGTAAAACAATTACATAGGATTTAGTACATATTTTTTTAAAACGAGCGTAGACTATGGACATATCATTTTCAGTAACTTTTTCATAAAAAATCATTAATAAAAACAACAAACCATAATTATAAACAAAATGTACATAAAAATACCAAATGATCCTAAACACATTCCCCAAAAATAAGTAATAAAAAGGGGGATTTTATCAAAACTATAACAGAATTGATAACAATATCCATCATAAAGATGCCTAATATAGTTTCTTTTTACAACTCCAAGTGGTTTTTTTAATGGTGATTTTTCTAGTGTA
Organism: Viscum album; assembly: GCA_963277665.1. NCBI lineage: Eukaryota > Viridiplantae > Streptophyta > Magnoliopsida > Santalales > Viscaceae > Viscum > Viscum album. Next base: position 276,878,457 of record OY728133.1, read on the forward strand.
GATAAATTATTTTCATCAAAAAGGATATTACAAAATCCATTATTTTATCACTAGTATAATCTTTGTCCACATTGCAAAAAGGTGATTTTTTATCATATCTAGAAAATGGAATAGAATTTGTGTGATGAAACAACCTATTAAATATTTTTACAAGAAGTGGAACCATCAATTACATCTCTGTCCTTGTATAGATTATCCTTGTTCTTTATAGGTCATCACCGTTTCACATAATACTTAAAAAATACATTAAATGCTACTAAAATTACCTCAATTGATTTATCAATAATGTTCCATAATTTATTAAATATGAAATAATATATTTAAATATAATCATTTTTAAATAATGATGAGTTTTTTTATCTTGATAACATAATTAGAGTGGTAGGGATAGAAAATTTTAAAATATAAAAATTTATATATATATATATATATATTTTAATAATTGATCATTTTTACATTTACATATTTTTATATGCACATACATATACATACTAAGATACATAATTACAAATAATATAAGTATCTACATACATAAATACAACCAAATTTATCAGTACAATATAAATATCTGTAATATAACTTGTAGATGTATTTATTAAAATTTATAATCTTGCCTAGGCACAAACATATATAAAAACACACTAGTATAGATCCATCCAATTACAGCATTAAAAATATAGATTTTCAGTCAAAATATTCAATGACAGACAGTGGGTGGTTTGATTTTGAAAGACCTTTCTTAGGGATATTTTTGATTTTGCCAATAATGGTGTCCTTTTGGTGTTTATTAGTTTTAGTGCTAATAAATTATAAGTTTTTCCAGAAAAGAATTAGTAGGCCTATAACATCCCAATAACCACATTCCATGTTATAAAAATAACAAAATGAAAATAAATATAATAACATCAAATTGAAGCTCAAATATAAAATTCTGTGATCATTTTAAAAAATGTTTTACCAAAAAAATTTATAAATAAATTTAAAAATAATAATAATATTCACAAACAATATGTAGAATCGTGTATTCTCTAAAAATTTACATCCACTAAAAATCATGTCCCTCCAATAAAACATAATTTTGTTTTTATTACATTAGATAAATATATTAATAAATTTTAAATATTATATAATATAATAAAACTTCGGTAAATTATATATTTTATTTCTATACATATTAATGATATTATATATTATACTATGAATTTGTTGTTAATGATTGTATTTTATATTTTATTGTAATCTTTAATCATGTATTATATTTCTAACTAATTACGTTTAAAATATATATTTTTTATATTTATTTTTAGATATATATGTAAATAATATTTTTATTTAATGAAATTATTAATGATATCACTTGTTTTTAATTATCATAATTTCATATATAGTTATTAATAATTATATAAATAATCTTAAATTCCATTTCTATATTAAAAAAATAAACTACGGGTGATATCAACCACAATGTTTACTAGATTAATGTGTGGTTAATTACTTCTTGAAAAAATGAATTATAGATAATTTTACTAAGGTATAAAGACAATACATGTAATTTTACGTAGTTCTGGTTTTGTATCATAAATTTTAATCTGCAATGAGACTTTTATATCGAAAACACACATATTGAGTTATAATGTGAACATCATGTGTAATACTATAATGAGAGCCATACCTATGCAAGAAAAATTTATTCTAAGTCGTTTTTTAAAATTTAAAGAATGAATGAGATCTTTTACTAATTTTTGTTAAGAAACACATGTTTTACATGAAATCAATATTTTATATTAAAAACAAGTGATTTGTGTCTTTCCAAACCCATCCCTTTTTGTGATAATTTGTAGTCAATTATTAAATTTAAATAATAAATTATGGATTGTTTTACATTAGTTTAAAAATAATATGAGCAGATTTTCTTTTATTTCGCTATATGATGCATATTTAAAAATAAAAGGACAATTTTATATATAAAAAAACATTAGGCATACCTAACACAATGCGTGTTTGGTTTATGTGAATCATTTTTCTTTTATATAATATATTATATTTTTATCATATTCAAAATGTATAAAAACAATAAAAGATCAATTATCCCATTTCGGATATGTAATTCACTTTACAAACTCAAATTAAACCTTTTAATTAAAAACCATCACTTTTCATCATTCCAATGATACAGTCTATTAGATTAACATGTAGTAAGTTAATATATTAAAAACATGAAATATAGAAAAATTTGATGATGGTTTTAGGAAATATTATCTTTTAAACATTGTTTTTTCTATTCGATATGTGCTTTACACTAAATTAAAAAATTTATATTGAAAAAAAGCGTGTATATTCATACAACCTATATCATGATTTAAATTGATTTTGTTCTAATTCCTACACCATAAAAAGAAATTATGGATCATTAACATAAATTTTGAAAATAATTTGAGATCATTCACTCAGATTGGGATTTTTGATACATGGTTTACACTAATAAAAATAAATATTAAAAACCCAGATGTGATTTTATACAGATGATATCATGATTTAGATTTATGTGTAGTCAATTTCAACATCACAAAAATAAAATATATATCATTTTCCTACAATTTTAAAAAATTATGTGACCATTTTCTTATTTTTTTTATTTGATTCATGTTTTAAACTGAGAAACACTTTTACAATAATTGAAAATACATTAGGTCATATTAGACACATCATGTGTCAAATTAGTATATGGTAAACTAATACATGTGTAAAATTAATTATGGATCATTATCTTAATATTTTAAAATGACATGGCCTTTTTTATCATTTTTCTTTTTGTGATGTGTTTTTATACTAGCATGAATCCTTATTATTGATGAAATGAACTTTGATTCATATAATCTACATTGTGTGTTTGATTAATGTGTAGTTAAATCATATATATTTCCATATAATTATAAATAATTTTTATAATATTTAAAATATTAAATGATTGTTTTCCCTAATTTTATATGTGACATGGGTTTGAAAACATAATGAAATAATTTTTTTATGGAATAACACACATTGAGTCATACCAAACACACCATGTTTTGAATTGATGTGTGAAAAATTCCAAAATCTAGCAAATTAATTATTGACCTTTTTGTTATGATATAATGTAAGTATGATCTTATTTACCCATTTTTTCTATGGGATTGAATATTTAATCTAAAATAAAATTATTAAATTTAAAACATATGGATAGAGACTTGCCTTATCAATAATTAGATTGATGTGAAATCATATCCTATATGAAAAAAGTAGTTATGGATGGGTTTTATAAGGTTTGAATGAAATTTTATCTGAATTATTATGTATTTTATATGTGATGGGTCAAGTATACAACATAACAATTTAATATTTAAAAACAAACTTATTAGAGTTATATCAGCAATATTATTTGTATGATTATGGTGTGCGTAATTCCTAGATTTAATAGATTAATCATAAATTTATTTTCTAATTTTGAAAATTAATGTAATCTTATATAAATAGTTTGGTCTATCTGATAAGTGATTTAACAAATGAATCCTTTTTATTTAAAACACAAACATTAAGAAAAACTAGCCACATTGAATGTGAGTTTGATTTTTTGTATAATCATACATGTGTCAAATGAATTATAGACCATATTTTGAATGTATGTAAACACGTTGATATTTTTTTCTTATATTTTTATATGTGATCTGCGCTATAAACTAAAATTACACTTATATTTTGAAAACATTCACTTTGGGTCAGATCAGCCACATCATATATTTGATTGGAATTTGGTCAACTGTTACATGCTATATTCGGATTTTGAAAAATTTTCTAATGATTTATGAAAATATAGGACCATATACATAGTTTTGGCGTTGTGAAAAAGAAATTTAAACTAAAATGACAGTTTTCTAAAGAAACTAAGAACATAGAGTCATTCCTTCTCCATCCTTTAACTTTTTTATGTGTGTTGAATTTCTACATAACATAAATTATTTCTCAATATTTTTCACAATTATTTCTAGAAAACCCAAGCTCGTTTACTAATTTTTGGCTATATAGCATGATTTTTACACTAAAATGTCACTTATACATTGAATTAAACAATATTGGAGGCATATTATCCATAAAGCATATCATTTTGATGTCTAGTTGAATCAAAATTTCACGAAATATATTATGATTAGTTTTCATAATTTTTGAAAAATAATTATTCTAATTTTCATGGTTTTTTCTATGTTACATGTGTTTCACACTAAATGATGCTTTTATATTCAAAGCATTATCATGAAGTTATATGGATCACCCATTGTATAGAATCGATATATAGTTTATTCATTCATTTAAAAAATGACTTGCGTATCATTTTTATAATTTTTAAAAATAACATGTGATCATTTACTTACCTTTTGGTATGTGACAAGTGTTTTAAACTAATATGAAATTTTCTATTGAAAAAATCAATTTTTTCATGTTTGAAGCATATTATATCTGATTTATGCATGGTTTATTCATTCAAGTTTCAAATTAAGTATGGATCATTATACTAATGTCTCCAAAATATATGATATTGGATTATTGTTTTTTTGTATTTGGAATGAATTTCATACTAAAATGTAAATTTTATATTGAAAAGACACATATTGAGTCATATCGACCTCATTGTGTGTGATATTAATGTGTGGATTTTAACTATACATGTAAAATGAAAAATCAATCAATGAAGAAAATTATAAGACAATCTATTCTTGTTATTTTTCATATTAAGATTTTTGACATGTTTTGAATTTAATGATTCAATTTTGTATTTAAAACACACAATTTCAATAATACCAGCAATATAGTGTGATGGATTGATTTTTGGTCAATTCCTACAATCCACATAATTATGGATCATATTATTGATTATTTATGTTAGTCCGAGCACATTTTTATTGTTTTTTCTATGTGATGCAAGTTTTACACTAAATGAAACATTTATTTTGAAAACACAAACATGGAGTCCTAAATATCACATTTTTTATTATATTGGTGTGTGGATGATATTTAAATAACAATAATGAATTATGTATTATTTTCATAAATTATGAAAACAACCCAAAAAAAATTATCAATTATTTTGATGTGATGTGGGTTTTACACTAAATTTCACTTTTTATTTATAAACACATACTTGGAATCAAACCAAACACATCATGTCCCATGTTATGGTGATATTAATAAAAACACATAAAAATGAATTATGGATCATTTTAGTAATGATTGCGAAATATTGGAGTTAATTTTATTAGTTATGGATGTGTGTTGTTTCTTATAAACAATAATTATAATTTTATATTAAAAAAACTGAGTCATACATACCAAATCATATGCCGTATTGATGATTGGTTTATTCCTATACTTTTAAAATTATTTACAATTAATTTTTAAATTATATGAAAACAATAGAAGAATATTTTCCTAGTTTTCAATATGTGATGTACATTTTACACTAAAAGTGAAATTTTATATTAGAAACAAACACATTGGGTCATTCTAACTTGATCATATGTTGGATAGCCATCTGGTAGAATTTTACAGGATAAAAATGACATTGATGACCAAATTCTAATTGTTTCAAGAAAATACATACGCATTCACTTGGTTTATGCTATGTTAAATCTGATGTACTCCAATATAACAATTTCATTTTGAAAAAATGAACTTAGAGACATAAATTTCAAATTAGGTAAAAAATTGATGTTATTTTGATTCATATATACCATAAATGTATTATGGATCATTAAAATAGTGTGTCAACATAGTTAGAACTTTTATACTCATTTTTCTCACACTGATGCACATTCTACAAAATTATTATAGTTATGTAATGATAATAAAATCATGGAACCATAAGAATAATATCGTGTGTTATACTTAATGATATTAAATTAAAAAACCCATCCAAAATTAAATGTAAGTAATATGTTTTAGTTCTAAAGTAAATCAAATCTCATTTACTTTTTTGGACCAATGATGTCCATTATACCATAATTGAACACTTAAATACTTGAAATATTCTCTTTGAGTAATATCATCCATATCATGTGTCAAATTAAGGTGTAGTCAATTCTTACAAATATAAAAATATTTTTGGGATATTTTCCAGATGTTTGAAAAAATCTATATAATTCATCTTATGTAATCTGACATGCATTTTAAACAAAAATGAAACATTTTTATAAAAAAAGTCATTTTGATCCATAACAAAACAATCACATGTGAAATTAATGTGTCGATGATTCCTCCCATATCAAATGATATATATATTTTCTTAATATTTTTTGAAAACAATATTATATCATTTTCTCCAAATTGGCTATGTCAAAACTATTTTAAATAGAAATGACACATTTATATAGATAATATACACATTGAGTCAGATCTGCCACATCATGTGTAAGATTAACTATTTGTATATTATAATAAGAAAATATGAGTATGTACTATTTTGAAAATGATTCTAGAAAGTTGAGATTCATTTATTCTATGTTGGAAATGTGATGCATGATTTTCAATACCGTGAAAATAATATTTTAAAATCACACACATTACATCAAATGGAAAATAATGTGTGGAATTTTGACATTTTATTGTTTCCTCTACCAAGAGAACAATTTAAAATAATTTTATTAATATTTGAAAAGAATATGATGAGGTTTTTTACATTTTCTCTATGTGACACATGATTTAAACTAAAATAAAACTTATATGTTGAAAACACAGAATTTTAGGAATACCGACCACATTAGTGGTAGCATTGATATGTGATGAATCAAACGTGACACAGATTAATTGAAGATCATTTTTTTAAATGTTGAAACAATATGATATTTTTTTTCCCAATTTAGAAAAATTCAAACTTCTTTTAAAATAAATTACATTGTAATTATTAACTAATATATTATTATTTTCAAATTCAATCCAAAATTCCAGTTGCTTCCTAATAAATTCATTATTTAGATATTTATGATTGTATTGGGTTATGGGTGATTAATCATGTTATTATTCACAGTTTCATTCAATTTCATCACAGTGGATGAATTAAATTAATATTAAAAGAATTCACATTTCCATTTCATCATGGAGGTTAATGTGATTAATAAGGGTCATTCAATTTTTAAAACCTCATAAAAAATATCAACTAAAAATGAAAATTATGAGCCAAGGATAACGGAATATCCTCTACTAGTAGTTCGTTATATGTTTTCTTGTTTATTTGCTGATGGTTTATTTATCCATTTCAACTTCTCTATAATCTATCCTTAATAATTGATATAAAATTTGTTATACTAATAGGCGTATTCAAAATTTATTCTATATAATCAAGATTAAGTTGAGATGAAACCTAAGTTGTACATCTTTTGTTGGGATGAAGTAAAATATTTTTACAATTTTAGTTCACTATAGAACTATTTTTGACATTTTAAAAACTCATACTATCCTATGATTGAAGTATATTAGTTAAATGTAAAATTAAATTTATTAAAAATATTATTTAATCAATTAAAAAAATACCTTATACCCCGAATTTCTCTCAAATGTCATAGTATATACTAGAGTATAATCCTGATATGTATTAATATAATGACAGTTTGGAAAATATTTTCACACCATGTACTTTTATTCCTCATATATAACAAATTTACAACTAAATTTGAGTACATTAATTTTTTGACATCCTGGGTTTACTGATATGATAAACAAAAATAAATGATTAAATAATAATTTAAATTAAATTGTAATTTCTTTTCGAAATTAGTTGATTGGTGATGATTGGTTTTTGATGGTATTTAATATCATTCAAAAATTTTAAAAAAACATTATAATTTTTTTACCATTATGATGATTTGATAATCATAGAAAGATTTATCAAAATATATAAAATGATTTAAAATATGTTTTGATTATAATGTATCAGTATTTTTAAACAAATTTAATTCATTTTCAAAAAATTAATTACAATATTTATTTTGTCACCATCCTCAAATGACGATATTTTCAATATTCATAGATCACCATATTGTAATTTTTTTGTTAAAACTCTTGCAAAACAATATAATTGATTATTTTTCACTAAAATGTGGATTGTAGTGGGAAACAAGTTTATGATTGATGTCATGCATGGTCTATTTTTTAAAAAATACATTATTTTGAGAATAATATAAAACGTGTAATTATCTAAATTAATAGAGAATATCACTTAAGTATTCCATATAAAAATAATTTTTAGGAGTCAAGTGTAGTCTATTACTCATTAGTTTCATTTAAAAACAAATCCTTAGGCTAAATTGTTTTTCAATTTGTTTCATTTAAATGAAATTTATTTCATTTAAATGAAATTTATTTCATTAAATTGATTGTGGGATTAATGAGTAAAATTCATTCTTCATCTGATTTTATATATATATAGTTTTAATAGATACACATATAGAATATATGAAAAATTATTCACTGTATTGAAAATATAATATCAATATTTTGGAAAACATGTAATGAAAATGCAACTCATGTTTGTAATATAAAATAATACTCCCTGCCATTCAAACAATATATTTTCATTTATACTATCGAGAACAATAATTATTATAATGGAATCTAAAAATATAAATTACTTGTATAAAATGTAGTAAACATTTTACTCATCGAATGATATATCCACATGATCATGTATTGATAATATATAATATGGCAGAACTAGTTTGTTGAATGTCCTCTTAATGTTAATTTTTTCCATTAGGATGATATAATATATTTTATTTATTTGTCCTTATATACCTCTGTTCTTGTCTGTTTGTAATGCCATACCTCATTAGAGTGCTATTAGAATAAAATGTTAATATTTTTCATTTTAATAAAATCGTGAAATACATAAAACTTGTTTATTTGACTTAACAACCATGGTTTAGATGTTTCTATAACATTATAAAAATAGGTAACATCAGTATCATGAAGATAAATAGGAAACTCATATCACATTTTAAGAGACACTTCAATAGCCACTATAATGTGATCATTTGGGAGCAACATTTATGTATCATCTACATTGGGATGCATTACAATATACCCCATTAAACTAAGAAGTTTTTTGGTGATGAAAAATATAAATTAAATATAAATTCACTATATAGTTAATCATAAATATGGAAGTTTATTGAATCAATATTAACATAAATAGATATGAAAAAACTATTATATCATGTATATAATTAGATTTAATGGAATGGTGGAAATCTATGATTGTGGGGTCATATACCCTTCTCAACACGGATCATTGTTCCACTATATGTTATCTTTTATCCTTTATAATTTATTGGATCGTTAACCCAAGAAGGAAAATAATATAATATAATGAATATTTTTTTTATATTAATTTCTTCATACCATATGTATCTCCTTTAAAATTTTTCATACCAAAATATTTTTGAGGTCATTTTAAAAAAATAACAATCTCTAAATCGTCTATACAATTCTAGATACTTCATATAAAGTGATAATATAAATTATTTAAGTATATTTTATATTCATTCTCATTTATAAACCATGAAAAAAAATAATTTAATAATTAATATACATATTTTTATATTAAATTTTTAAAAGTAATAAATAATAACTATAATCTCATTCATACACTTTATTCCCAAAATATTTTGGGTTATATTCTACTAGTTTCCCCTCATAATCTACCCCTGATGCTTCCCATAACAATTAAAAATCTGAGGGAAGATTATCTATATTCATATTCATTAATATAAATACTAATATAGGATAAAAGTTTTATTCATCTAATCAAAAATTTCGACTGATGATTTAAATTACAGACCATTTTGTTTTAAATTAAATTCAACCACTTTATTAAATTATAGAAGATATAATATGGTTTTCTTAAATGTTTCTTTTTAAGAACTTTATATCTATTTTATAAATTATATATTTTAATCAAATTTTATAAAATAAAATAAATTATAAAAATAGATAAAATTCGATGCACCTGAAACGATTTCTCGTCACATTAACTAATGAAATAATTATATGCTTACTTGTTTATAATATGGGAATATGTAATAGGTTTTTGGGGTTTAAATTATCAAATTAACCCCTAATATGATAGATTGTATGAAGTCCCCAGAAACATCTATGATATTTTATAAAACATTAAATATTTGTCAATTGTGTAAATCATCTATAATAAATTAACAATTAATGGGGAAATGAAAATAAAAACAATTTTTCATTTACAATTTTATCCTATAACAACAAACTGATATTATATAATTACACTAATATCATACCAAATGGTTTCCTTAAATGTACATATAATTTTGCTCAAAAAAATATAACATTTGGAACTGAAATTCCCATTATGACCTCAATGTAACTAATTAACATTTGATGATTGGGTTTAATGTTATTGTTGTATTAATTTTTGTAGCCCAAAAATATTTACCTTTTCATCATTAACATGATAATTTTTGTAATTAACGTTATCTTTCAATTTATTTTTCCATAAAACACTTATTATCCCTTATTTACTAACCATTTTAATAGTCAACAATCTAATATATTTGGCACCGTAAACATTAACATTTGGTGATGTCATCATATGATTGAGAAGTCAAACATTGAACATCGATTGTTTAAATAGATTAGTTAACACAACATATAATGATTAGTAATAAATTATTAAAAAATAAAATTAGTTTATTCATTAAACACTATTTTTCATCATTAAAGATTAAATGTAGTTTGTTCCACTATGTAATTTAAATATCCCCAATTTTTAGTCTCTTATAATATACATGAAACTATTTATATATTAAGAAAATATATGGGATATTGCTCTCCCAATGAATTGGTAATCTAGGATGGAATTTTCTGTGTGACATGTATTTTTTCACAAATAAATTATTTGACCGAAATAATTTTTTTAGTCATTGAATATAAAAAACAATCAATATTTTTTATATTATTATGAAACATTTATCCTTATATCCATGAAAAATAAAAACAACAATCATGATACAAAATTGATCTACCTTTAAAAAACTCATGGCGCAATCCCATTTAATTTAGAAACTTTGTATTTGAGGGCTTTATAATACAATTCTTATATTTGTTCGATAATATTGAAATATGAATCATTATTGCTAATTCAATTTCTCTTCATTGAAATAGATATGTGAATCATGTCAACCAAAACTGTAACTACAATATTGTCAATCATACTATGTGTATATTGTTTCTTTTTATATAATATAATACTCTTAATTACAAAACAAGTGCATCATATATCATATTTGTTCCTTCTTATTTCCACACATATAATCCATCCAATATTTGAATAATTATTTTTAGAATTACAAATTATATATATAGTCCCATAACAATACTATAAATATTTTATTATTGGTATTTAATATAAATATTTCATCCCTTAATGGAATCAAAGGATTAATTGGTTCATTTTGGGATTCAAACTATGGATAAACACCTACAATGTTATATAAAATATAATATTGTGTTTTATCCCACTCTGTAATGGTAATTGTAAAAACATTTCTTCTTGAATTCCATTCATCCATAAGGTGTCTTCATTGACTTTTTTTTTATTTATTGAATCAACAATTGATATGATATTGGTAAATAATTCAATTATTTCGTAAAAAATATATCACTTTTTATTAAAACATTGTATTATAATTTTATTCATGAAATGCACATTAATACTTGTTTTATAAAATTAAATGTTTTATTCACATATTTTATAGATATGACTACATAGTTTAATCTCTATAGGAATATGGACTATAAGGTATAGAATTGTATCAATGAATTATGGTAGGAAAAAAATATCAAATTTACATACTATGACTGGAATCCAATTATTAGAAATTTTCATCATTATTAGGAAAAAACCGTTATAATATTATTTCATTAAAAATAATCCATGTGTAGTTAATTATTATTATTTATTTTTGAAACCTATATTATACATGAAAATTCACAAATCAGTCAACAATACATGATAGTCATGTAATTTTAGAATGAATAAAATCACATTAGACATTTTCACAACATTCTTCACATTTTGTAAATACCCCCATGTGATAATGATGCCCATAAAAAATATGAATAATTTTGTTTCTCAAGAGTGTGTATGATGATAATGGAAAAACATTTATTTATTTAATTACACAATTTTTCTAAAACTAACCATATAACCATATAAATTATTTCAAACCATTCATTAATTATATATTTCATTATTTAGTACAATTATTAATGTTTTAGTTACATTATCTTACAAATTTCTTCGGTTTCCATGACATGAGGAAAATATAAAATATAAAAACTATTCTAGTATGACAATTCAATGAAATGTGAAATGTCATTCCAACATTAATTTTTCCGATTTTCTGAAAATGGGTTATCAAAACTAGTTTCAATATATTTTAATTTCAATAAAAAATGGTCTCCCATTATTTTGATCTAGCATTGAACCTTATTCACTATTTCCATAAATTGATTTCGTAGAGGGTTTATATTTATATCTTTTGGGTAAAAAGATTTACTTCATATAAATATAGGCATTGATTAATATTTCTACATAAGAGGGAATATTCTATATTAAAATATTTGACACCCCATCAATACATTAATTTTACACAATGACTATTTTCCATACGAAAGAATATCATTAGTCATCTCACAAACCATGTATCTCAATATGAAATATTCACTTCTATGAGATTCATAATAATAAAAAATTATATCCCACATCAAATTAATATCCTTAATCTAGAAGATAAATAAACAATAATATCATTATTGGGTTGTCTGGGTTTAACTATAAGTATAACTGGCGTAATGTATTTTCACTTCATGAATATCTATGATGGAATTTTATAATTTATTAAAATTTAAATAAAAGTATTTTTAAAACTATAATGTAAAAAATAATTACTTTCATCCATATTTAAGTAACACATGATTCTTGTTATTCAACATTTATTCAAATTTGGGATACTCAAAATTAATTTTCCTCTTCTTACGAAGGTTTGTTGGGTGATATAGTTTCCCATATTAAATTCATAGATCTTTTTTATTTTTCAATATTATGGTGGGTTATTGAAATATATATATCCAAATAATAAATGCACTAATTTTACTATAATATATATCATTCATGGACTTGATTAATCATTCTTACTTTTATGTTCAACACACCTTCTTTTCTTTTGGACATATTCATTATTCAAGAGAAACAATAAAAAATAATTTTGATGTACACAATTTTTAAAATATCATACCCATTGAATGTATAATTATATTATAATAATATGTTTAGAAAGTGATATAATATTGTTATTTTATAATATCATTTGTGGGACCATGTATATCTATAAAACATCTGTCACTCAAACTATTTCTCGCTATAAAATTACAAATGTTCAATACAGTTGACGATGGTGTATATTTATTACAACTAGTATTAAATTTTATATTTTAATAATGATTTAAATTATCAATTATCATTTGAAAATAAAAAAATTTTGTTTTTCATTCCTCATTGTGATTTTCTACATAAGATCTCTATAATTATTTACAGCAATATTCATATTAAATGATCTCAAAATTTATGTACCATCCAAGAATGTATTTGTATTCATTTTTTCATTGTGTGTTGTAAAACATTTATATCCCTTATCTATTCTATGAATATATGAATGTTCATACAATTAATTTTTATGAGATATTCTATTATAACAAAAATTTAAAAACAATATGGATATTATAAAGGTTTTAGGTATTCTCTATTGAAAACATGACAAATAATTTCATTCCATCAACTAATAATTTTTTTCTATTTGATTTGAATACATCCATTGTATATTCATATTCATTCTATGCGAGCCAATAATATTCATTTTGTAAAATAAATAAATAAAAATAAGGTATTCATATAATATATATATACTGTTATGGAAAAAAAGTATCAAATTATAGTGTATCGATGTAGTATTTGGGGAATGGTTACATATCATGAACATGTCTATTGTCATTAATATAATCATAGTTCATTAAATAATGAAATTTTTTATTTATCCATATTCAAAATACTGAAAATCATTCATGTGTTATTAATTACTAAAAACATACTTTTTCCACATTCAAATTTCATTACAAAAATATCTTTAACTATATTATAATTATGATTTCAATAAATCAAATAATGCTCATTTTTAATAAATTTTTCATTTAATTGATGTTTAACTCAATTAGAAACCATCTTATGATATGACAGAGGCCAAATATATATTAGTATAATGTATAAAATATTTTTAGTACCATAACCCATTAGAAATAATTTTAATAATATGAATAATTCATTTGAATATATCTCAATCTAATAATAAGCATATTTATATTTGTATGTATCCTCTATGAAAAATGTTAAAAATTATGTATTTTCGTAGTATAATACTATCAAATAATATATTAATTGTAATTTTTAGTATTGGAGATTTTTTTGTGATCATGTTAATCTTTCTAGAAATTTTTTTCAAGTAATTTTCATTTTACTAGCTAATATAATGATGGCGATTAAAAGTCCCTAAATAACATATTTTACAAATATTTATTTTCAAATAATCCATAATACATGTTTAAAACAGAGAATCCATTATTTCATGATATATGTTTTTATGTAAAGTATATAAATCAATATAAATCAATTTACATGATGTTATCAAAATATATAAAAAATATACATAAAAAGATTTCAGAAACATTGAAAAATTTCAGTTATAGTGGGATTTTTATATAATAATTCATCAAGATTATTTATATAACATTTTCCTAACATCAATTACCATTTAGGTTTTCTAAAATGTTTATTTATATATTTATGAGTTGGTAATTAAATAACCAAAATAATGGATTCTTACAGAAAAGATTGAAAAACATAATTTAATTATTATTAGTTGCCACATTCTATAATTTTTTGTTAATGAAAATAAATTAAACGTTTTAAAATATAGAATATCAATTATTTTGGGATCTAGTGGGAGTAAAAATGTTATTAAATGGTGAATTTTATTCATTTTTTCCATTGACATATTTAAATATTAATTTTTAGATTACTTGATTTAATTCTTTTGTACTACAATAATAATATTTCTTGATTGTGATCCCCATTTAAATACATTGGATATACCATTTATGATACTTTAATATGAAATTAAATGGGTCTATCATATTTTTGATGAACCATATTATTAATAATATTATTTCCATAAATGTTTTGGGTATAAGAAATCATGATAGTTACTACTGTAAGAGTTCTCACTGAGGATGATCACATTTTTTCTTGATTATCAATTTTATTATCTCTAATAATGAATTTTATATTATTTAATAGAAATTAAGTTTATACATAAACATGATTTCTTATATTTTCATCTGTTTATGAAATTATTTCTGAAAAAAATCTGATTTATTTTTTAAATATGCCACTTAACTAATATTTTTATTTCTCCTTTCATGAAAATTAAAAAAAAGGAATATATTATCGAAATAAAAAAACAAACTACAATAAAAATAATTTCCTATCCTATTAAGAAACTATTTAAAATTTAAAAAAATGTGTTTTTTGTAGGTATAATAAAAATGGACATTCTTGGATATCACAATAGATATTCAAAAAAATAAATAAGAAAAAAATTAGGATGATATAGAATCATTTAGATTAGTTTCGATGGTGGTGATCAGGTGCTGATGTTTATTCAGGGGGTCCCAAGCATCTGTAAGATTCAAAGATCACACAACACTCACAAACACATTTGAAAAGTTAAAAACATAAAATGAAGAATTAAAAACAGTGAAAATTTTATGATATAATAATAATTTGATGAATGAGTCGAATATATTAGGTTTTCTGGTCTCTAAATGTCTATTGTGCTTATGTGGAAATGGCATGAAAAAAATCAGTTCATGAAGTGATAAAACTCTCTAAAACATGGATATCTCTTGCAGGGATCAATATATAAGACCTATAAGGTATTATCAATGTTTTTCAAAAATGAATTATCAATATTGTTATGATGTGCACTCAAATAGAAGTAAATAATAATACATATATTTATCAGTGGTATTTATTAGCAATCATAATGATGGGTCTTTATGAGTTCTAATAAGAGGCACTGATAAATAATGTTGTTATCAGCGCTTTCTCTATTAGCACTAAAAAATAATTTTTTAGATCTTTTCAAAATGCATCGAAAAAAATTATAATAAATTTAAAAATACTAAATGAATATAAATTATAAAAGAATAAATAAATATAATCTCAAAATAATTAAATAATAATAATTAATAATTAATATTTAATGTATTCTTGTTTTCTATTAGTATATTTTAATATATAAAATTGAATTCACATCATACAAATTAAAAAAATTAAATATGATTTATAAATTTTATAAGTTAATATAAAAAGTAAAATTGAACATAAATTCATTTAAAAAATTTATATAAAAATTAAAATTAAAAATTCCAATTCCATGGTATAAATATGCATAATAAAATAATAATAACTAATAAACTATGAAAATATTTAACAAGGAAATATTAAAGGAAGTGGAATTAAAAAAATATAATTAATATTAAAAATTGTATTAAATAATTAATTTATATATAATTATATACAAAGATGTTAATAATAGTGGAAATAAATAATTACAAATTCAATAGCTTTTCAAAAAAAATATAAATATTATTAATTATAAATTTAATTTTAATAAATTAATAAATTAATATGTTTTAAAATGAAAATGATAGAAAATTAATACTATAAAATATATTCATAATGAAAAAATTAATATATATAAAATAAAAAAGTATTTATCAATAATAATAATTTATAAAATTGAAAAATCATTAAATAATGTAAAATTAAAAATTAAAAAAGGAAAAAAATATAAATTATGTTTATAATGGAAAAAAATATAAAAAATGATTAAATTTGGGAATATATTATAAACTAATAGATAAAATATATAGAATAAAAAAATAAATAATAAATAATTAATAACATAATATATATTTAATATATTATTAAATCAAACGAAATTCAACAATGAATATTTAAAATTGAAAAAATATATAGAAATATTAGGTTTGTTGTTGTGTTTTTCAATTTAAATGGAATTAATTTTGTATATATTTTTGTGAAGTTAATGTTTCAAACACATGATTCATGTTAAATTGAAGACAAATTCATTTTATTAAATGAACATTACTGGATATTAATTATAATATCTTTTTTAATTTGTCAATTTTTAATTATAATGAAATTTCCCTAGACATCTGATTTATTTTAAGGAAATAAATATTTTTTAACAAGTAAATAATATTTAGTGAAATATTATATATATTTACCCAAATATATATATATATATATAATTATATATTTGTATCCTAAATATAGTAAGTACATTATATAATAATTTAGTCAAAAACAAAAAAAATCATTAGTTTTTATAATATTAAACGATTAAATAGTTAAAATGATTAATTATTAATAAGTAAAAAAATAATAAAATTATTATTTTAATTATAATATTAATTGATTAATTGTTGAAAATTAGTGAAATTTAATAAAATATGAATAGAATGAAAAAATTAAATTAAATAATGATGAACACTAAGTAATTATATAAATTAAAAAATTGATAAAAATGAATATATGATGAAATGAAACTAAATATATATGTTGAATATGGAAATTATATATTTATTAAAATGTATTAAATGTTTATAATGAAATATTAAAATAAAATAAAATTTTATAAAATAACAAAAATATAATAGAGAATAAAAATTATAAATCGATTCATTTAATAGGTATACATACATACATATATTTTTTATTATAGAATAAAAAGTCAATATTAAATTTAAATGTAATAGATAAATAAAATTTAATAAAAACCTAGTATTATATGACACATTAATTGTTACATATTTAGTATTTTTTGAATTTAAAAATTAAATAATTACTATTTGATATATATAACAAATTAATAAATAAATTACATTGATAATTTTTTTTAGTAAATGTTAATTCATATTAATTATCCTATATTTTTACTTAATATAATTCTTTTACTGAATTACAATCCATTTTCCACTAAACACATGACATATAAACATTATTTATAATTCATTTGTTTTATATAAATAATATTTATGAATTATATATATATGTATATCAATGTAAATTTGTATATGAATTTTTTTAAATTTTATATTTGTAAATGGAATTTTATATTTATTATTTTATATATAGAGTGTCAATTTATACATTGGAATATAAATGTCTTATATATCAAATTATATATTATTTTATCAATATAAATATATTTATATATTGATATTTTATTTTTAATGATATAAAATCTGTCATCAAAATACTATTTGTCGGTGATTTTAGCGTGGATAAAGACCACACATTATCTACTGTTGAAAATTCACTTGTAAAATAATAAATTTAAGAAAACTATAAAAAATGATATATGATTTTCTTTATTATTGGTAATATAAGTAATAATAATGTGTAACATTATCATTGTTTTTTAGTGTTGATAATGTGTTGTGCTATTTAATTTAGTTTTTATAGTAGTGGGGCATACTTCTATATGAATATAATTATTTTCATACATAGAAATATTTTAGTGTATATCAATACAATTACCATCTATATAATTATGTAAAATTATTAATATTTATAAGTATATTTTAATCATGTACATATATGATATCATATATTATTATTTATAAAATTTTCATCAAAAAATGATATTTATATTTATCATTGTATATTAATATATAAATATTTTAAAATCTATTTAATATATATTTCTGACACTGAATTTTTTGTATTTCATTAAATTATATAAACATTGTATATATTAACATCTATAAATATATATCAAAAAATATTTAAAATTTTCACAAAGAATATTTTTACTACAAATTTTTTAATATACAAAAACAAACAAGAAAGAATCATATCCCTTCCAGATCCTAGAAGTACACCTTCAATAGTAACCCATTTATCTTCAGTGCACATAATCACTTCCCACAAATCCTTACAATATACCTACATCAACTAGACAATTATTATCACTACTATCAGTGCAATTACTTTGATACTATAAAGGGGATCAGAAGGATCCCTTAGGAGACACAAAAATGAGGGAGAATGAGAATTTTGAAGAAGTGTGGCACCATTTATATGGTGTGTTGAATCAATTATATTGAATGAACATTATATATATTAATATATATATTCTTTTCATAAATTAATAGGAATAGACTATGTGTGTATAATTAATTTTAAATTAGAACAATAATTGAATGTTGAAATTAATAAAATAATCATATATATATATATATGAATATTAAATGATTGTTATATATAATTATATTCTATATATTTAAATTAAAATAAAAAATTTAGATTGAAATTGAAATTTTGTTTTTATACTATGTCATTTTAGAGGTCTAACATCATGTTAGGTGAATGCAAGGTCAGTACAAATATACTATAAACACTCTAAATATTTTTATTAAGTATGTGAGTAAATATATTTTTCAGATCCCCATGTATCAATAATCTTGAATATACCCATTTAATACACACATCGTGATCAAAAAAATAATTATTTCAAATTTCATTAAAATTATGATTATTAATATATAACATTCAATCATATCATAACAACTCAAATACAGACATGAGTATCACTGAAATTTTTCCCATCACATGGTTCTATCCAATATCAACCAATGGAATGGTAGAAAATAAAACAACCCACACAATACATGTGGAAATATTATTTACATAGATCCCCTGATAAATGTATACATATAGACACAAGAAATAATACAACCATGTATGTGAATTGACGATATAATATATATATATATATACACCATAAGGTTTAATTTAAAATATTACATGTAATACTAAATTGATATATAAATTTAGAAGCTCATCCCTCATCATTATATATGTAATTCCACACATTCCATTAACCTCATTATAGTTTCTACTATATTATTTCCATTTGATCTCGAGATTCTAACCTCATATGAGAGAGACTGATGATTAGAAATACTGGTAAAATGTGGTACCCTGTTGAGAAAGTACACTAATATAAAAGTAAAATAACAATGAAATCATCCCAAAATCATCCATACAAATAGTCCAAAATATGAAGTAATAAAATATATAGCTTATATTAAATGAATAAAATTCATAAATCACTAAATATAAACATATCTCTCATTGAATTTATCACATAAAAAAATTAGTTAATATTGAAAATAAAAAAGAGTCTATATAACTATTCAAGATCCTTTCCACATCCCAATCTTAATCTAATAAATTTATCATAATAATATAATATTTTGACTCTAGAAAACCTACAATAATGAAAACTATCATCTTCTCATGTAAAAAATATAAATGGAATTGTGAGATGTGTGTGAGTAAAACATTGTTGGGCACCATCTATAATGTACATATCGAAAATAAAATACAATACGAATTCACATGGGATATATTTAAAATAAATAATATAGTGAATAAATTAAAATATACAATAATATTAGATACTCAGGTACCTATATGACAATAAAGATATAGAAGACCCTCTTTGGCTTGTAATTGATGTCTTTGATAATGTCACAACACCTTGGGTTAACCAATTACTAATCCTGGAGCAGTAGAGTGTCACTTGGTGGGGGGTGTCCTACAATAGAACATTCACTTGAATACCACCATTGGGAACCAGGACCCACCTCTAAATACATGAGAGAAAACCATACTATTGGGGGGTCACATCACCTAATAGGGACCATAACATATCTAATTCATTGGGGGTTATATTTATACATGAAACCAACATACATCATACATATCGATCTGTAGATCATTAAAAACATTATAAAATATACAACCATTGGGTGTCCACTCTATGAACCTCATATATACTGATCTATAGGGAACATTCTATCTTTATAATAATTATATTTCAAAAACCTTGGTTGATCCATTACCAATGTTAAAAAATTTAAAAAAGGTACCTAATTGTATCCACATCCATCCCCAAAAAAATAATATCATACCATTGTGATCCATATTGATCCCCATAACCATGGTAAAAACATAATCATTATTGTCACATGGTAAAACATTGATATTTTTTGAAATATATCTTTTAAAACTAATATATCCTTTTGATATTTTCCATTTCACACAATAATGCATATAACACTTGTTATACGAAATCATTATGTTTTTCTTATGTTATATAAAACACTGTGTACGGAAACTCTACACAAAACTCTTATATTTGAATTATATATAGGAAAAATTTTGTTTGTATTGTATTAAATACTATATTAATTCCCTTCAACAGCATATGTTACATGCAAGTATGGGTTTTAAAAAACAACAATAAACTATTAGTTTTACTAATAAATTATTATTATAGTACAACCTTGTAGCTTTACTGGAATTGAAAACTAAGTATAAATAAATTTTGAAAATTTTATTTACACATTAATAAAATGAATAAATTTTTTATCAATTACATGATTTGAATGTATGAAAAATTTCATTGTAATGAATTTATTTTTCAATTAATACTATTTTTCTATGTAAAAAACAATTTTTTCTTTGCAAAATAAAAAACAATTTTGATTTTTTAAAATATATTTTATATATAATATAATAAATAACTATTTTTTACTCCCATAAAATATATTTTATAGGTATATGTTATGAACAAAAATCAATTTTAATGAATAAAATGTTGTATTCTTCTAAAAGGTAAATTTACAACTTTTTAATAGAGAACCCATTCTTAATCATGTTTTCACACTTTTGAAATTTTTACCTAAAATATATAAATAATTTTAAAATTAATATCATAAAAATTATATGTGGGTGAAGTTTTTTTATTTTTATGTGACATATCATTTTTTAAAAATAGTGAATAATAAAAAATTTTAATTCAAAACTATTTTTTCAACTAAATTATTGTTATATTTAAATTATTTGTCTGATTTATTTTACTGTTAAATTGTATCATCTATACATATATTTACCTATCTTATGTATTTGGAATCAACTTCAGTTCAAAATGGGATATTAAAATGTACCATAGTTTTGAACATTTTTTCTTTAAAAATTTTCATTATCATCACATCTCTAGGATTAATTTTTAATTAATTTATACCATTGAAATTATTATAATTTCTAAAAAAGGATTAAATATGTTGAATACAAAAATATATATAATGTCAAATTGTTTCATCTTAGTTGTTGGAAAAAAATTCTTATTGAATTTATTTGAAAATAATTATAATAATAAAGAGGAAATTTGGTCTAACAGTGGACTAAACCTTAAACTTAAAGAGAACAATGCCCAATAAAATTTCATAAAATCAATTTAATAGAAATATTTACACTCTGTCCATCCTTTTATATAATTTTATACATTACTAGAGCTTCTTTTCGTTGGAAATACCTGGTTTTAATTTAATTTTCTCAAATTTACAAGAAGACTACTCTCCTCCACTATATAGAGTTACTCAACCATCCTACTAATTCACTCATCTCAAGTTATTTGTATTTCCAAAACACTATTAAAATATTCTCCCAATATCACTCAATCTATATTATATGACCCCATTGTATATAATGTCATCCAAGGAACCCATTGGTGCTAACCAAAATGAGTTACCCCTATGAAAAGGCTACATTCTTCTTCAGGCCCCTTTGTATTATAACAATTCATCACCACTCAAATATTAATATTAAATGACTATAAAATATCCTTAGTAACATCGATATATAAATATGTTGTTATTTAATGGTTAAAACCTATGCATACACACACATCAATCTAATGGATAATGAACTTATCGTTCATCTATAAGGAAACTACCACCTCACGGAACGATGATTTTAGTTTTTTCTTTTACCACCTCTAATGGTTGGGAATTATAAGGAAAAATATTTTTTATATCATATATATATATATATACATTATAATTATGATATACTTATTCTTCTATAATTATTATATAATACATACATTCATGCTTTTTGTTTTACAGAAATATGATTATATCATATGGTGAACCGTGGACTACAAACTCCAAAATGTTATGTGATTCATTCACACTCTACATTGAATATATTAAGGATGGGATTAGAGATAGCATACGATTATTAGTTTATCATAACGAAATAGGAATATGATTATTATTTCTTTGTCTCGGAAGTATATAAAATAATTTCATAATATAAATAACATTATAATGACACTATTAAATTTTGGATTCAATTATGGTTAATATTGCACTCTTTTTTTCATATATAATTCCTAGCATCCACAGAAAACCTTTTAAAGGTAGATTCACATTCCTTAAAACTCCCATCTTACTTTTTCATTAATCCAATGAACTTATTATTTATCTAAATTTATTTTTTTATTGGAAATTATTTTATTGGATAATGTATCCTTAAAAGTAATAAGTTGAATATGATCAATTTCTTCTTCCTCCCTTGTATTCTGGATCAGAGACCACCAACGATCAGTGTCACCATTTAGAAAAAAACCATATATTTTTCATTTTAATTTTCATTACATTTTAAGACCATAAATAAAATATCCAAAGACGTAATTCTTTCTTATCCATAATTGGATTAGCCATCCGACTAAACGATGAGGGATTCTTCCACATAATGTCATCAATCATAGGAGATTTTTACTATAGAATAGGTTGCCCCATTTTTTCAAGGTTATTTTTCAAAACTAGACTAGGCTTCCATAATATATCCATAACATTATGAAATCACACACCATCTATATTTTTTCCTTATTAGCGAAATATCTAAATTTTTTATGAGTACTAGTTTTATTATTCATTCCTTACAGAATTTCTAAATAATGGCATACAATAGATTATCTAATAATGTTATTAACATTGAATAACACTAAATAAAGTATATAATGTGATTAAAATTTATGCATGACGAATCTTGGAATCATTAACATTGGTCACATTAGGGTAATCCTTATTTTTAAATCATTCATAATGTTAGGTAAGGAATATTTGAACTGTCCAAGGCATATCCAACAAGAGTGTCAAACCAAGTGCATAGTAAGGCTCATTGTCATATACCGAGTTACCAAAGTCCGGCACATAACACCTTATTAGTTTTTTTACTCCAACATTCATTTGGTCCATTACCACATTTACATATAGAATCTATTCAATGTTTAATTTCATTGAATACCAACATAATCAATACCTTAGAAAAATTATTTTATTTTAATGTATAAATATCCTTAAAATATATATTTGGATTTGTGTCCCTAATATATATTTCTTATGTCTACTTTGAATGTAAAAATTTAAACATTCATTGGTACCAACTACAATTCCACATCCCTAGAAAACTGATGTTGGTGCACTATATTATTTCATTGACATTATTACAAGTATTCAAATACTCCGGGACTTGTCACATTAGCATTGTTGGAAACTCAAATTACATACTCTATACCCATAATTAAATTAGAAAACAAAATAATACATGATAAACAATAAACTGAAGTAAATTGCATCCTTGAAATATTATTTAATGTAATGTTCCTCATAACCTGGGTTAATAAACCTAATAATGGTGTGCTCAAATACTTTTTAAGGGTAAATATTATAGAATCAATAATTATTTAAAATTAATAATTTAATATGTAATGGAAAATAAATAATTATAAATTCTATTAAAATAACTAGATATAGGAATTTCAACATGGATATGTGTGAATCATGTACACATGACATTTATTTAATGAATAGAAATGTTATGTATCCTTAGATATGATGTCATAAAATACGATGGATGAAAAATATATAAAATATCTAAAAAAGAAATTCATAATTATTTGATTTCATACTTTAGGAAAATTAGGACCTATAATTTCATGATCCATCCTCTGTACAGATTAAATCTACAAGTTGAAACCTACATCATTAGGCCAACTTAACAGTGTCATGAGAACTTGTTGATTTATCGAGGGAAAGTATAAATTCTGGGATCCACACATAATTTCAAGTCCCAATCATTTATCATATCAAGTAATAATGTAAATTGAGACACACCATTCCTTATCAAATATCTGTATTGAATAAAATATTCAGATTTATCGATAATTTTATATTTCACCATATAAATGTCAATGTAAACACCGTACAAGAATTCATATATGGTTTAGGTGAAAATTATACCCATCATATAAAAATGCTAATATTCAAGGAAATATTAAATAGGGAAATTATTTACAAAGGAATTTATATTACAATATTTATCATTGATAACAATCATCGGGAGAATAATATTTAGACATTTTATACTATCTCATAAATCATTGAAAAAAAAATCATAATCTCAAAAATGAATGAAATTAAATAAAAAAATAAAATAATTAAAATAATTGGATTCATTATATAACATCTAAAATTCATTATATACACCAAGTAATGTGAATTGTGACATAATAACAAATAAGTCTCAATGGAATTTTTAAAAGAAGAAATTCCCTTAGCTTAGCATAATTTTTTTATGATATATTCATCCTTATTTATAGTTGTTTAAAATATGTAACTAAATAATACATTATCCATAATAAATTTTTTAATAACATATATTATCATCTTACAAAATTTTATTAACTTTTTTTATACACTCATTCACTATTTTAATTATATGAGATGTTAAATGACTTGTTTTCTGAAGATTGTTTTGACATGTTACTAGTAGTTCCTATTTTTTAGATCATGATTTCATAATCTCTATAATGTTAAACCAGTCATAATTGACCTATATATTCATTAAAAATTTATTTATAATATCCCATAATATTTTTGATATTAGAAATGAAGTGTACCATTTGCGGAGATAATAGGTCGTATATACATCTAAATGCAACATCCATTTAATTATTTTATTAAAAGAATGGAAAATAAATTATACATATGGAAATTAAAATTACAGTGTCATATATATTCATTATATTTTATATAGGATTATTAAAACCATGATTTATGGATTTCATTGATGAACGAAATGATTCATATCACTTTTTGGGGGTGTTAGTCCACACATCGTCAAAAAAATTATCATATTTAAACAAGATGGAAAACATAATATAATATTATAAATAAAAAATATAGAATAAAAATTTCATTATAAATATCATATATTTATATATTTATATATTTTTTCCCTTATAATTTCCTCCATGATAAGTGGTAAGGGAAAAATTAACAATCTTCTTTTTATGAGGCAGTAGTTCCCCATAAGAAGAAAAAATATGTTTGTTACCCAATATATGGAGGTGTGGGTATATTCGGATCTAAATATTAACTTACCAACATTATTGGATATTGATGATACTGGTGTTATAATTTATTCATGTAATAATATTTTAATATGGAGTGGATAATGTAAATTAAACTCAAAAGATTGAGAGAAGACATTAACTCTTTATAGGGTAATATAATTTTATTTATACCAAAATACATCCTCAGATAGATTTATTCCAATATGGTGGGTTCAAGGAAATTATAATTTATTTTTGGTTGCAATTTAGTCAGATCCATGTAGAAGATAGTTTTTTGAGAGGTGTGAACAAGTTGGAGTGTTGGTGGCCTTTTATAGGGAAGAAAATTGAATCACTTTTTTAGTTTTGGAATCCTGTTAGGTGTACACTTGTTCCTCCATAAAAAAGGAAGAAAAAAACAACAAGACTAAATATAATGAGGTTCATAGATGTGATTTTACGATCCAATGGGTGTTGGAAATGTGTCTAGGTCAGTTGGTCCATTCTATTAATTTTTTAGTAATTTATTAAGATTAATTTTACCTTAATAAAATTAATTAATTTCAATTAATTACACTATTATTTTTGGTCAAAAAATAATTTAAAATTTTGATTAATTATAAATTATTATAATTCCAAATATGGAATCCATTTTTACAAATTTAATTCACATAATTGGTACAAATTAATTTATAAGTCAACATATAAGTGGGAGGACAACAAGGAGTTTTTAATTAAAAACGTCTAAAATATTTTTATATACTTATAGTAAATTTCAAATTAAAAATGATTCTAATGAAATAAATTGGATTAAGTGATAAATATTTTATATAATTAAACTATAAAACCATTATATTACATAGTTTATCCTTATAAATAAATCTGATTACAAAAGTATTTTTTAACTAAAATTTAGTATTTAAAACTATTAAATATATAATTGTATGTTTCAAAAAAATATAAAACCATCAAAATAAATTATTAATATTCATTATATTTAAAATATGAAGATTATTTTGACATATAAAATAAATACATTTTTTATATTTTATATTTAAAATTGGTTCACCATTAAAGTGTTATAAACTAGTCATTATAATAATATACTGTTTAATGTGTGAAATTAGATTTTTACAAATTTTATTATTATGAATCATAATGTGAATATCAAAAATATTTTATTTAGTATATAACATTTTTATTTCATTAAAATAATTCTGTAATGTTAATTAACTATGGTTGTTATGTCATAACTCCATTGGGAGAATATAAATAAAAGTATTTATGTTAATATCAAATAGGTTCTTATTTAATTTTCTCAATAGTTTGTACCCAATGAAATCATTTAATATTTATATAAACCATAAAATTTCTTAATTAAGTTAATAATATTAAAAAATTCTATCATAAATGCTAGGATATATCCTATTCTATTAAATAATAATGTTTTACCAAAACACATGAATCTATTTTTACTCAGTTTTGAGTGAAACATAATCTATTGAAGAATTTCGCTCATGAGTGGGACACAATATAACTTGGTTTTTCATTAATTACATGTTTTATCATTTCATAATAGCCTTTCTATTATATTTCAGCCCAACCATGTTCTAACACTACGCCACTTGGATGTGGATGGAGAATATTATTGAATATGTTGTTATTGGTATACATGATGTGAAGATTACATGCATACCATGCAAGAAAATATAGAATGGGATATTTTTAAAGGGAAATCATTCTATAATAAATTTATCATGGAAAAATGTGTTGATCATTAATAGTGGTGGAATTCTCCACTGCATAGAACGTCAGTCCTAGCTCACGACATGTTGGATCGGCTGGAAGAGATTGATGGTAACCATCATGAGATGATTGGTCCTGGATACATATACCATTAGAAGAAACATAGGTTGTGTCCATTTCTCATCATTCAAGGCAACCCATTTAATTCAATTTCCTTCAAATAATCTATTTTATATATTCCCTTGTTAAATGTAATTTTGAACTAGGATCACACACATATTTCTAATAACATTATCCATTTGGAATTACAGGAGAGAACCTATTTCATGGGGTCTAGTTTTTGGATCTTTTAATGTTATTATTTCTTGAATATGTTACCTTTATCTGAAATGGGGAATTTTTTTAACCACATAATAGTTAAAGGAAATCCTATATAAGAACAATTTATTAGTATTTTTCTTAAGGAATAATGAAATTATAACTAATGTAAACATGAAAAGAAAATGTTTCCACATGCTATCTCATGGATATCGTTTCTCCAATACTCACTAAGAGATAATAGAACTTCTATTTTACCATGGTGACTGGTAATATTGAGTTTATTATATTCTATAATTGGTTATGAACATCCATGTTTTTTGTGACTCTATTAAAACCTTTATTGAGTCCTTGTTTTTGGGTACAGTTCATAATGGTTTAGATGTTATGTTCTGAGGTGTTATTTTTGTGATCACATGTTAGTATCTGTAGAATAGGGGAATAAATAAATCCATAATGTGAACCAATCATTAAATTCCGATAAAAGATTTTTTAAAATAGCAGTGGATGATTTTGGAGGCCTGAAAAAAAAACAAAGGACTTTTGGAATCTCTCAATAGATTTATCGCAAGCGCTTTTATGACATAATATCGTATATTTTCTGCTAAAAATTAATGGTTCAATTGCAGGTCACATTTTACTAGACATAAACATAAAGCCAATGGTTATTATATCAGTGGGATAATGAGAGGGTGGTAAGATTAAGGATGGTATAGGTTCCATGATATAGGGATATGTCCATTCATGTGAAAGTTCTTCTCTTGTCTCAAACACCGAAGCCTAAAAGTTGGGTCTCTCTTTATGTAGGAGATTTAATAATTCAATCTCCTAAGTTGAACATTACTTTCATGTGCTTGTTAATTTTTTCTAATTTAATTTTGAATTTCCAATGTTTAATGATCTAGCCTAGGTACCCAGGTAACCCAACAACTGAGCCGGCCTTGACATAACCTGAAGGGAATTCTTGATCCCCACGGGTTGGTGACTAGCACCTGGCATCATACAACACACAAGTGGGAATGATTTTTTCCACATGAATGTAGAAGAAAGAATAAAAAAATAGCATACATAAGAGAAGAAACTCTACTGGGAGTGATGTACCATATTACAAAATGCATGAAATTCCAAATTACTACAACCCAAGTATTTAAAAGGGAGAAATAGTCCTAAATTCCCTAAGGACACAACTCACCGAGACCAGAGATCAAAAACTGGATCCACCTCCAAGAAGTCTATTCCCTTTTCTTGATCCTGGAAGAATAAGGTCTAAAAACACCAGAAGGAAAAAGTAGGGTGTGAGCCTAAGCCCAGTAGGATACCACCAAAGATTCCATAACAGTTTCCAGAAATAGATTATCTAAATAAGATCTTTCCATTTTTCAAATAAACAGGTTTGGGAACTCAAAAGAATATTTTAACAAAAACATGTTATACATTTTCAAATGATGGAAATAAATTTTTTTAAGCAATGATTTTTAAAATTATGGAATATTTCTAAAACAATGGATTAAGAGAATCATTTATATAAAATAGTTTATATAAATTCAGCAGGCATGTAAAGTAGTTCAAAATAATTTTCATACATTTATATCTCAAATATAAATAAACAAACGAGCAACATAGTCTTCTCCCAAAAGATATGATAGTGTTAACCAGTAATAAAATTCTGCACACTCAATGTGAACTCAGCAAGATGTGTATGCACATGTCCCTATGACAATGGACAAAGGAGACTCGTCTCCAACCCATCGGGGATGTGACCTGCCGAAACAATGATTTTAGAACATTGTCTTAGCGTTGAGTGTATCCAATTAACTCACTAACTACCTAAGGCATTCATGCGATCTTACATGAAGGGAGAACTATTTTAAGAATTCATAAAATATGTTGAATCCCATTATTCCCTTTCAAAAGTGCAAATTTTATTCAATTTAAAACCAAAACAGGTTTTACTCAAAACATGCCTCTTTCACAACATAAATCCAATGGGTTTCTATCAAATCATTTAAATCCATTTTCATAAGTTTGAAATCCATTCAAAACCAATTCCATCATTACACATTTCATTTTCCACAATTAAATTAAAAAATATAATTGAAAAACTTTTCTATAAAATCCACAATTTAAAATAAACAATTTAAATTGACCAATTTTCCATAAACACACTCAATTCAATAGAATTGGTGTTTTCCAAATTTCTATGCCAAAACCATTTAAAATATCTCAATTCAATAGAATCATATTTTTATGAATTTAATTGGAAGAAACTTGAGAAATTGAATTTAAATAAATAATTGAAATAAATCAAGCAAATAAAATGATAAATAGTTTGGCTAGACGGGACAGAACCGGCTACCTTGAAGGTTTTGACCAAGACCACAACGGTCGAGAACCCTCAAGAAAATCGGGTTTCTTCTTCAAGAACACACCTTTGATCTCTTCTCCTAGAAATAGAAAAACCAAATCTCATCAAACATGGTACCACACACTTAGATCTACCCATTACAGGCGTAGATCTATGAAACCAAGAGAATAGGTGAAGTAGATCTAAGTAGATCTAATAAACCAACCAAGAACGATAAAGAACGATCACAAACCTCAAGAATTCAGCTTTGATTCACCAAGAGGAGCCTTTGTATTACCTCTGGAACGATGGAAGAACCCTCTCAAACCTTAGTATAAGACAAATACTGAGTTAGGGCCACATAAGAAGAAAAACGAGGCACTTAGAGGAAAAATTGTGCAAGATCCACAATTTAAGGATCTCATTTATGTGACCGCACTGTTAGACTGCACGGTTTGAAAAAAATGCGCTATCCATGGATGAGATACTTCCTCGGTCACCCTTCTCACATGGCTTGGCCACAAGGTTATACAAACCTTGTGCCACCCATGCGGAAGCTTCTGTCCAGGTTTCAAGGCTGGCACGGTTTGGTCTCACGGTTTTTCAAACTGTGCGCAAACCCTGAAAGACACACTGTCCTCTAGTTTTTCTTTATGATTTCACCAAAACATGACCCAAGTCGTTAATCCAAAATAGGGGTACTTAGAAACATCAAAATGTACCTGAAAATGTAACAGGAAGTTACAACCTCCCCACCATAATAACGTTCTCCCCCAGAAAGACTATAAAGAATCCTCCACATCAATAAGATGAGGCCACTGATCTCTCATTAGTAGCTCTCATTCCCATGTCTCATGATAATCATATCCATGATTCCAGAGTACACGGACCAGAGGTATCGTTCTCCGATGATGTACCTTGGTCTCAGAATCAACAACCCTGACTGGTTGTTCAGTAACATATAAATCTGGTTC
Organism: Viscum album; assembly: GCA_963277665.1. Classification (NCBI taxonomy): domain Eukaryota; kingdom Viridiplantae; phylum Streptophyta; class Magnoliopsida; order Santalales; family Viscaceae; genus Viscum; species Viscum album. Next base: position 276,910,346 of record OY728133.1, read on the forward strand.
AATATGAAGATCACTCCACCTCACAACATGAGATGGATCCGAGAGATTATTTCGAAGTTGCAAAACATAGACCATGTTTTGTATTGATGTCAGTTGTGGTGGTAGAGCTAAAGGATAAGCAACGTTCCCCATAAGACCAATAACCTCAAAAGGTCCCACAAAACATGGAGCAAGTTTGTTGTGCCTCCCAAGCTGTCGATGACCTAATCGGGGTGAAACTTTCTAGAACACATGGTCAAAAACTAAGAAATATGAAGGTTTATGGCGATGATCCGCATAGGACTTGTACCAACTCTATGCTGTCAACATTCTCTGATGAATCAACTGGATCTTAGTTGTCGTCTCTTAGACCAAACTTGGTCCTACCAAAGAACATTCACCAATCTCCGACCAACACAAACGATATTTACAAGGACGACCATTCAATGCCTCAAAATGAGCCATTTTTATTGCAGATTGATAACTGTTGTTATAAGAGAACTCAAATATCCCAAGATGATCATCCCAACTCCCACCAAAGTCAAGAACACAATCACGAAGAATATACGCAAGGATCTGAATAGCTCTCTCTGTCTGGACATCAGACTTTGGATGGTAGGCCATGCTCAAATGGACTAGAGATATCAGTGCCTCTTGAAGGCCTCTCCAAAAGCGATAAGTAAAATGAGAATCCCTATCAAAGACTATAGAAGATGGAACTCTGTGTAAACAAACAATCTATTCCACATTGATATTTCCCAACTCCTCAACTTTGGTTGTATATCGAATTGGTATAAATTGAGACGACTTGGTCAGTCTGTCGATCAAAACACATATTTCATTCTTATTCCTCAGGGTTTGAGGTAACCCAACCACAAAGTCCATCGATATTTCATCCCACTTCCATGTAGGGACTGAAAGTGGTTGAAGTAAACTCGACAGTTTTTGGTTCTCAGATTTCACCTGCTGGCATGTATAGCAACGAGATACAAACTCATCAATGTCTCATCTCATACCTGGCCACCAAAACTATCTCTGCATGTCATAGAACATCTTCGTGGTTCTTGGGTGTACCGCCCACTGAGAGTTATGGCAATCCCCCATCACATCCTTCTTTGCCGATAATGGCACAACATAATGGTTTCTATAGCATGGAACACCCTCTTTAAAGAATGAACATTGGGTGTCATTCTCCCCACCATAAAGAGAGTTCCTAATTCTATGGAACTCAATATCAAGATGTTTTTCCTGAACAATAAACTCGAGAAGAGCGGATGTCAACTGAAATCCTGCAAAATAAACCTCATTCCCCTTCCAATGAACTCCAATATAAATCTTAGTAAAAAGAGCCATCAAAATCCACTCATCTGAATATTCCTTCACAGCCTGAGATGGATGTTTCTTGCTTAACGAATCTGCAACTACATTCCCATTCCCTAGAGTATAGGCAAAGTCAATGTCAAAAGATTGCAGCTACTCTTCCCATTGCCATTGATGGAGATTCAAATCATTTTTAGAGAAGATATAACTCAAGATCTTGTGGTCTGAATATACAGTAAACCTTTCTCCATAAAGGCAATGTCTCTGAGACTTATGTGCGTGCATTATAGCTGCAAGATCAAGGTTATGGGTAGGATAGTTTTTGTTATGAGGCTTAAGCTGGCAAGATCCAAAGGCAATAACATGATTACCCTGCATGAAGACACATCCAAAACCTGAACACGATGCATCATAGAAGACCACATAACCTATCCCAGCCATAGGAATAGTTAACATTGGTGTAGTAGTCAAGAGACGCTTTATCTCAACAAAAGAACTCTGACACTTATCGTTCCATGAGAACTTCACTTCCTTTTTAGTCAGAACATTAATTGGAGAATATAACTTTGAGAAGTATTTAAGAAACCAGTGATAATGTCCTGCTAATCCTAATAAGATCTAAATCTCAAAAACATTTCATGGTTGTTCCCAAGTCAAAACTGACTTCACCTTCTAATTATCAACAGATATTCCTTGCTCTGACACGACATGTCCCAAGAATTTCAATTCATGAATCCAGAAATCACATTTTTAAAGCTTTTCATTATGTCAGTGATTCCTTAGAAGACCCAAAACTATTCTCAGATGATGCACATGATCCTCCTCAGACTTAGAGTACACAAGAATGTCATCCACAAAGACCACCATGAAATTATCCAGATACTCATGGAAAACTCTATTCATCAAATCCCTAAAATCTACAATAACATTTGTTAGGCCGAAGGGAATAACAAGGTACTCATAAATCCATATCTACTCCGAAAAGCAGTCTTAGGAAGATCAGATTCCTTTATCCTCAACTGATGGTAACTAGATCAGAGATCATTTTTTGAGAACCACTTTTCCCCTTTCAATTGATCAATCAAATCATCAATTCACGGTAACATATATTTTTTCTCTAACATAACTCGAATGAGCTTTGGATAATAAACACATAAGTGATGCGAACCATCAGCCTTCTTGGAGAAGAGAACATGTGATGCCCACGATGACACACTCGGGCATATAAATTCTTTCTAAAGAAGATCGTCTAACTGAGACATTAGTTCTTTTAACTCGACTGGAGCCATTTGGTAAGAGGAAATAAAAACATGTTGACTACCAAGAATTTAGTCAATAGAGAAAACAGGATCCCTTACTGGTGGAAAACCAGATAAGTCAGAAGAAAAAATGTCAGGAAACTCAGTGACGACTGAAGGAAGATCACCACACATTGAATCTATCTCTAGATCAAAAGAAATCACTGATATAACTTTATCTGACTCTGGATATGAGGGTCTAACTCTGCTTGTCCACAAGTCCCAATATCCTTGAAAAAAAAGCGGCACACCACTGGGTGTAGTAAGGTAGGCCCGTCAAAGATAAAAATTGATTCGGGCTTTATTTGCAATGAGCCAATCGATCCCAAATATGACGACACAATATTTCATATCGAGAACCAAAAAACTCTAAACATGCTGAATATATGATAGAGATAAGACAAAAGTTGGACTAAGGATACCCTTCTATCTCATTACCCCAAGGGGTGTAGTAATATCCAATGCACAAGATAAAAGTTCCATTGGCAGATTTGAGTACACAGTCATGGTTTTGTTATTCTACTGAAGTTTGAAAAACTCCACAGCCATAGCCAACACCATTGTTTCTGGATAGAACTGATTAGTGAAAAGAAACCTATTGTATTTCCACTCCAAACCTTCATGTTTCCCAACCATCACCATCGTGTCCCACCATCTCCTACTTGGTCCCTCCAGCATGAAGGTGGCACACTATACCTTGATCGCATCTGGTGTCTCCAAAAACCCAAATAGATGTTCAATTTTACTCAACCATTCATTAGCATGTTGAGGATCATTGGAGCCTTTGAAGACTGGTGGCTTCTGGAATAGGAACTCTTGAGAATGACTTCGGAGAATATCACTATGAGGATCTATAGCTGCAGCCTGAACAGGAACTGGAGGTGGTGCATGTCCCAAGTCTTGCACAGTGCGAACAATCACCTCTACCAGACTTGGATCCACAATAGGACTTGCATGCTGAGATTCAACAACAGCCACTATTTGGATTTGATTTGGACATCTTCTTGGAGGTATGATGCTACACAACATCATAAAACAACAAAGAAGACATTATATTAACACTCAACCTAAGTAATGAGGAAAACTACTCTTAATAGAAGGGATAACAATATTTAGATTCCACTCAATCCAAATCAAAATAGGGAAAATACTAGAATTAATAGACAAGTCTCCTTTCCCTAACCACCCCTGACAACATAATGTTCATTACGGTGAGAGATGGCTAGGAACTCAATCACAACTACCTCCTAAGTCCCGACATGAAAACTAAAATGCATACTGTCATCAAGGCAAGATGCTCGACCTCTCTTTGATACCAATTTGTCATGAACCAGCTATGGTACCCTGGTAACCCGATAATTGATCCGGACCTAACATAGCCTGAAGGGCATTCTCAAACCCCACAGGTCGGCGTCTAGCACCTGCTTCGTACAATATACAAGTGGGAAAAAAAATTCCACATGAATGGGAAATCAAGAGTAAAACGAATCACATGCATAACAAAAGAAATTCCCCTGGGAGTGATGTACCAGATTACAGAAAGGAATGAAATGCCAAAGTACTATAACCCTAGTACTGAAACGGGAGAAAAAATCCCAAAGTACCTGAGGGCACCACTCAGCAAGTCCAGAGATCAACAACTGGATCCACCTCCAAGAAGCCACTTCCCATTTCTCAATCCTGGAAGAAGAAGGTCTGCAAACACCTGAAGGAAAAAGTATTGTGTGATCCGATCCCCAGTAGGATACCACCAATGATTCCATAACAGATGCCAGATATATATTATCCAAAGAAGATATTTCAATTTTTCAAATAAAAATCTTTGGAAACTCAAAAACATATTTTTACGAAACATGCTATACATTTTCAAATGGTGGAAATAAATATTTTTAAGCAATGGATTTACAAATGATGGAATATTTACAAAAAAATGGATTAAGAAAAACATTTATATAAAAAAATTTATATAAATTCAGCAGGCATGTAATGCAGTTCAAATGCATTGGCATACATTTATATCTCAAAAATAAATAAACTAGTGAGAAACATGGTTATCTGCCAAAAGATACGATAGTGTTAACCAGTTATTGGATTCCGCACTCTCTATGTGAACTCAGCAAGATGTGTATACACACTTCCCTAGGACAATGGCCAAAGGAGACTCGTCACCAACCCATCGAGGATGTGACCCGGTACAAGTATTTTTTAGAACGTTGCCTTAGCGTAGAGTGTATCCAAATAACTCACTAACTACCTAAGGCTTGCAGGAGCTCTTACAAGATGGGAGAAATATTTTAAGAATGCTTAAAATATGATCAATCCCATTCTTCTATTTCAAAATTTCCAATTTCATTCCATTTAAAACCAAAATAGGTTTTATTCAAAACATGCCTATTTCACAAGATAAAACCAATGGGTTTCTATCAAATCATTTCAATCCATTTTCATAAGTTTGAAATCCATTCAAAAACCAATGCCATCATTACACATTTCATTTTACAAAATTAAATTCAAAAATCTAATTGAAAAACATTTCCCTAAAATCCAGAATATAAATTAATCAATTTAAATCGACTAATTTTCCATAAACACACCCAATTCAATGGAATTGGGGTTTTCCTAATTTTCATTCCAAAACCATTTCAAATATCTCATTTCAATGGAATCAATTTTTTTTCAATTTAATTGGAAGAAACATAATAAATTGAATTTAAATCAATAATTGAAATATATCATGCTAATACAATGATAAACAATTTGGCAAGATGGGACGGAACCACCTACATTCAAGGTTTTGACCAAGACCACAACGGTCGAGAACGCTCTAGAAAATCGTGTTGCTTCATCAAGAACCCACCTTAGATCTCTTATACTAAAAAGATCAAGACCAAATCTCATCAAACATGGTACCACATACTTAGATCTTCCCATAACGGTTGTAGATCTATGAAACCGAGGGAATAGGAGAAGTAGATCTAAGTACATCGAAGAAACCAACCAAGAATGATGAAGAACGATCACATACCTCAAGAATATGGTTTTGATTCACCAAGAGTAGCCTTTGAATCACCTCCGGAACAATGGGAGAGCCCTCTAAGACCATTGGAGAAGACAAATCCTGATTTAGGGCCGCTTAAGAGGATAAAAGAGGCCCTTAGAGGCAAAACCGAGTGAGATCCATAATTTAGTATCTCATTTAAGTGACCGCACAGTTTGGCCGCACGATTTGACAAACCATGCGCCAACCATGCTTGAGCTACAACCTCAGCCACCCTTCTCGCATGGCTTGGCCGCGCGGCTAGACAAACCGTGTGCAGCCCGTGCAGAAGATTCTATCCAGGTTTTAAGGCTGGCACGGTTTGGTCGCACGGTTTTTCAAACCGTGCCCAAACCGTGCACAACACATTGTCCGCTAGTTTTTCTTTAAAAGTTCACCCAAATGCAACCCAAGCCTTTACTCCAAAATAGGGGTACTTAGAAACATCAAAAAGTACCTGAAAATGTAATGGGATGTTACACCATGGAAATGGTCTAATATATTAGGTTCTGTAAAATATCTATTTACTATAATTTCATTATCAGTCACACATAGCATTAGGGGATCATTATAGCTAATTCACATTCAAGATAAGGAGGTCCTCGAGAGTCCTTGATTTTTTACTCTAGTGTGGTATACCTTAAAAATTATTTTAATCCTTTTATAAATAATATTGATATTTTCCTTTAATAATTTCACCCATATAGAGATTGCTCACTATTTCTACTATGTACTACATTATTTTTTCATTAAAACAATTTCTTTTCATAATGTATTGAATATCTTTAAAGTTGTAATTTTCTAATTTCATAGGTTATTTTTTTCATTACTCTCTAGGTGATGTATTTTATTGAACCAATATAATATTATGTCATACATTATTATTTTGTGGTGTTTCATAAGATAAATAAATAGGATCCAAATGATGGAATCCTTGGAAAATTATGACAAAAAATAATAATTACATAACAAATAATTGGAATTAATTATTTAATTTTTTTCAAGTTTCTTAGTGGATCTCATGTACTCATTAGTATTATTAGTGACAAATGTGTATACAACAAAGAAAGGTGTGAGCTAAAATCTGATTAATATGATTGATTCAAACATGAATCAGTACATCTTGGGAGATCATAATCATCATCATCATACCATAATAATGGTATCATAATTATATTAACAATAGTAAACATTATAAATTTTTTTGTAATGTGAAAATTCATAAAACTAAAAGATTATGACTTACTGGTCAACTAAAAATCAATGTTGTGAAAAAATCTACCATCATGTTCATGCATAACATATGTGGATAAACATAACAACATCATTGTTTAAAAATATTTCTTCTGATTCATTCTTGTTTCACCTTATCTCATAATATATATCACATTAAAAAATTCATTATATTTATATATAATTCCAGGAACACTAGACACATTATACAAATAATATAACTATCATTGCCACATTGATGTTAACACAATTGTTTCCATAAAATAACCCTTGAAAAAGAGAAAATGATTACAGATAATTTCAAAAAAATATATTTATGAATAACTTTTTTATTTCAAAAATAAGAAATAAAGTACCTTGAATAAGAATCATTAATATTTAATTACGATGATAATCTCTAGATATGAGAAACATTTGTTTATAGAAAGAAAGTTGTTTTTAAAAAATCATTGCATTTGTCATAAAATCATATTCAAATAAATTAAATACTGGAAATTTGATATGTTGTCAATTAAATTATATTTGTGTTATATTAAATGAAAAAAAAATTCTGAAATATGTCATGAATGGGGAATAACCAAAATAATGGATAATTGGTTTGAGAATCCCCTTAGTTTATTAACGAATGATTTATTCACTCTAATATACCAGATAATAAAAATAGATTCATTAATTAATAATTTCATAAAGTATTATACATTTATTGGAATCATTGTTACTTTATAGAGTTTGTAATTACAGATTTTATGACTTATAGTGTTTAATTTCATCGTTCAAAAGTGTTCATTTTCTTGGTTTTCATGCCTAATTCACTTGTATACATGTATGAAAGATCTTCTAAAATAGGGATAATTTCAAATAGTAGATATTATTTAAGTTATTAATGATTATATAAATTTATAATTGGTCTTTTATTGTATTTTTTTTCTAGATGTGAGGATCATTAATTGGATAGAATGTAAATGGAAATCATTTAGATTAATTTAGGTGTTTTCAGTCACATTAAAATCATTTATAAATATAATTGAAATTTGTTTATATATGATATATCAATGTCATAAAAAGTTTACAAAATAAATTTTAAAATCATGTTCAACAATTATTATTATTTTAAGACCATATTTGAATTTTTTAATGGAAAATAAAAATTTACCATCCTTGAAGGTGATAAAACAGCATCTCACATATGATGTTTCAACTTTTAGAATAAAAGGGATATTAAATGAGGTATGATGATAGAATAATTCATTCACATAATTAGATTCTAGGATATATAAGATAGTATATTTATAATTCCACTTTTATAATGGTGTATGAGTATAGAATAAGATAATAATCAAAAATTAAAAGAACTACAAAGAAAATAAATTGGATTTTATCTCTTGAATTAGTCTCTTTGAGATCCTCCGTAGAGAGAATGTTTTTGGTTTTTATTGAAGAATAACGATCATGGACGTGGGTAATAGTATTTGGAAGTGTGTTGGAAATTAAATTTCAGACATCATGGAATGGTAGGTCCGAGGAGAAGCAGTGGTGAGTGGTGTAATTTACAATGGAGAAGACGGGTGTTTTTGATTAATTCTCTATTTGTTTATTATTTTCACTCAGGACTTATAATATATTGAATAATATAACTGAATATATTAATGTAATTATTTAATGTTTAGGATTATTTGGGTAAATAATCCATACATCATCGGTGACACTACAAATCATGTATTTGGAAAAGACCGTAAATTAACATATTTCACTATTCACAAAAAAATCCATTATTTTAGAAAAAACACAAAAATTCACACTAACCGTTTTTAAATGTGTTCATATAAAAAATGGAATAAATATTATGAATATAATTTTTTAAATATGAGAAGATTAAATTTTAATTAAAATCATCATTTATATGTAAAATACTGATTCAAAAATACTAAATAATTTAATTTTTTTAATATTTCTTATTATATAATACAATTATATTATAATAATAAAAAATATTTATTTTGGATTATATATTCTAAAAAAATCATATTAAATAATCATATTAATTATGGAATTTTTTTATAAACAATTTTTTAATAAATTACCAACATTTAATTAATAATCTTTGAAACATTAATTTACCTAAACTATGAAATAATTAGATCATATTTTAATTTTCAAGAATAATATATTTTATTTATACATTCAAAATTTTTTTTATTATTATATCATCTAGATTACTATTTTTTATGCTGAAAATACTATGACATATGTTAGGTTACTATTCCATTAGTAGATGTTCCTTAATTTTTAGATATCCATCTTCATTCGTTCATTCTTCATTTTGAAATATTTAATTGTGTTTTCATTGTTATTTTATATGACATATAATATATGAAATATATATAATAATTAAATTCCAATTGATAATATTTTGGATCAATACATTTTTCCTTCATTATAAAATTTCTCCTTCAAAAATTGATTTAACTTTTTATGTTGAAAATAGGTGATTATACTTCTCTTGAATAACTTATATCGGCTCCCATGTTTCCTCTTTGTACATATAGTTTTTTACAATGTACATTCAATATTTAATTAACCTTGTTGCATATAGTTTTATCTCCACGGTCTGAGATCTTCACTAGGTAATCCCCAAAAGGTTGTTTATTTTCCAACATACCTATTCAAATTTCAATAAATGTGAAGAATCCTGTTAGTACATTATCAAGAGAGATGAATGAAAAACACTATGTATTCAAGACATGGTTGGTGCATATGATAGTTGATATGCCATAGCTATAACACAATAATGTATTCTAAAGGGTCTGATGTACCTGGGACTTGGCATTAATTTCATCCCAAACCCATGATCTTATTCCATCATGATATGTGAATAAATTTTATGTATATGATCTAGAAATATAACTCACATTGATGACTGTGTAAATTGATATTCTATCAACATTTTCCTTCCATAATGTGTTGTTGAATGGGTTTCCCCTTTTACACTAATTTATCAACCATTTATAGTCCTATGAAATTATGTTCACTAACCACATCCCCTCATGAGTGTGATCTACATATTTTTGCATAAAAAGATACATATGGATCCATTTGGATTATATATTTAAAACTAATGATGTAATATAAATTAGATTGAGAATGATGTTAGTACCATCATCAATTGAAGCCCATATTCTATTTTATCCACATGTATTGTAGTTTCTTAATTTCCAACAATGATTTTCCATCCTTGTGAGGTTTATATTCCATGGTGATGTTCTGTTTAGTGTTTATATAATGTTGTAGATTGTGTATAATTTGGTGATTACCTTATGATCTTTATTTAATAAAATATTTTTTTAATACATTGTTATTTACCCATTCTCTAATGAAAAATCATGATAACTGATCATTTGATAATTCCTCTTGAGATTTTATAATGTGAGATATCATTATAAGATGATCTAAAAACTTACATATATCATTTAATCTAATAGTTTTCTTTGGAAGTCCAGTGAAAATTTTCATAGTGATGTTTTATAATTTCTATGTGGGTATTTAAAATTAATTAATTATAACCATAGAGTATTTCCATTCATCCATCACATGGTGACATACTAGGAACATTGTTGTATATTCAATGTTATTCTTCATAATTTTGTCCCAGAAATAGTTCTCTTTGAGGTTTGGATTCATATTTTTTCTCCCTTGGTGATTAGAGAAGTCTTAGATATGTGTGTCACTCATATTATATTTCATTATCTATTTATTGGATGTAATAAATAGTCATGACTAAAAAAACACCGTTATCATCATTATTGAACTATATATGTAAATCCCTGACCCTAGTTACCCAGAGTTGGTGCATTATTTTAATACATTGGCATGATTTCAAGGAATCAAGTCCCAAAGGACCGATCAATTTAATATTTTCAGAAAATAGATTATATACATGAACATTAAATTAAACATTATAAATAAAAAAACATAAATGATCATTTGACAAATCCATTAATCCCCAATCTTAACCCTGCTTAGAAATCATAATACACATCTTGGAATCCTGGGAAAATAAAACATAATAAAGGGGTGAGATCAGATACTCTGTATGGGTAAATAATTTAGCAGAAGCTATAAACATTTAAGGGAGAATTTTTAATAAAAACAATATCTTTTTTAAACATAAACATGAACATAATATTGAAAAAATAAATCAAACTGTACCATATAAACATACACATGGAAATTCTACTAGTCGAATAATCACCTATAATAACTAATTTCATAATTAGGGAATGCCTAACGCCGGACATCATTACCACATAGTCAAGGCCTCGTTCCAAGACTAAAAATAAAATTTTTGTCAAGTCCTTATGCCAAGACACTAGTTTGTCTCATTAGACCTACTGATTCATCGAGGAGTTATAGCAGGCTCCACCCGTCACTTACTAAGTCCACTGCATTCCTAATATGAAAAAGTTGAAGCATAACATAAACATTCGTATTAAAACTAGCATACAAAGTGTCATTACATTAACCATAAACAATGAATGGTATAAAAATAGAGCATCCATAGTAAAACATATCATAACTCATTCAATACAACATGGAATATTGTATTATAATAAATAAACCTCAATCAAAAATAATATCGGCTAAAGGATACTGACATAGATGAAAATGATGAGTAAAATTTTTTGAGAGAAATATCCTTTTTGTAAAATAATTTAAAAGTAACACATTTAGGAAGAAAGTAATATAAAAGCGATTTTTTAATCAATGTTTCCCCTACCACATTGAATCTTTTGAATATAATTATCATTTGAAAACAATCATGTTTATATAAATAAATCCTTAAAATCTTTTTGAAAACATTGACATTAATTAAAAATATTTAGAAAGTTAAATCTATACAACATTTAAATTTATGATTTTGATAAAGTTTACCTTTCACAAATCCTTAAAATATTTATTTTTAAATCATATTTAGGAAAAATGATAATGAATGATGAAAATGTCCCAGTAAATACTTACACATAAACAATCTCAGATAATAATGAGATTGAGGAATTAACCCTTACCTATTTGGTAACTTATGAAACATACACCCTATGAAAGGAGTATCATAAAATTAATATGTAAATACCCATAAATTAAATTTTATTACACAATGAATACAATTATGGGCAGTACATACACCACACAAAAGTTAATCGTGAAAATATGTTATGAATCTCACAGAAATAAGCAGTGAGGTGAAAACCCCTTACCTGGCACATTCCATTAGTCTATGGTACGTTTAACCTCTTGTATGAAGATTGTAGTATGTTATTAAATTATACCTGAACCATATTAATATTTATGATATCATACATTATTAATTTATGAATTTATACTACTCATTTAATAATAATTTCCATGTTATATTAATATTTCGGGTAATAATTGATTTCTTTATCGTACATGTTCTAACTTGTTAATCTTGATTGTATAATATAGATCATGATTTAAATACTTACATAATATAAAACATGATTTATATATCATATATATTTAGAATATAAATCTGTAAAATAGACGTATATATGAGATGGAAAACACAGTTTATGGAGATGGTAGTCCGTACATAATCATAAACGTTGTTTCCGTATTCATGTATTGTTGAACGGAATTAAGTGAATAAGATATATGTAAGTACATAAATACTTATATATATAAATATATAAATCTCAAGTATCATTATTATGTCATATATTACGTACTCATAAGTAATATATATTTTTATAATCGTCGATGAATGGTGAACATGGAAATGAATTTCATTGTGTTGTGGAGATGGTAATCCGTACGTACGCACGAGCGAAAATATCATCTTTTTTATATTAAAATAATATATAATTGTATGTTATATCATATATACAGAATCCTTATCATGTTATATTTAATATTTATATCATATACACATCATTATTAAAACCATCCAAATAATAATGTACTGAATAAAAATTACACCACGATGTGGAGACGGTAAGACGTACGTACACATGTATGATGAAATATCATTCAATTGGTGGATAGAATATTGTATTTGGTTGTAAAAAAAATTATAATAGAATCAAATTATATAGAATATACTGGAGTTATTATTTTAGAATGGAAAAAACAAAGAAAATGTAAGTGGAAGAAGAAAGGAACTTGAAAGAGGGTGGTGAAATCATTACCTCTTCTTCAGGTTCTTCCTTTTGATTTGATCAAAAGGGCTCTATAGGTAGACTTTAAGATCAAACTAAGGCATATAGTTTGAAGGGTGGATAGTTGATAGGGTATTTGGGCAGGGCATGGCCGATCCAAATGGCTCTGAAGGTGTGAATTAGAATAAAGGGGGAGTGCCTTTTATAAATGGGTGAGGGGTACCTAATAAAAAACATAAAATATTATTTTATAATAAATTCATATTCGATTTATAATGGCTCAAAATTGATTTATTTTAAGGATAAGGTGGGGATGGGTGTAAATAAACTCATCCAATAGGTTTTATATCAGTTTGGGTCACATTATTAACATTATATTTTAGTTTTAACTGTTAGTTATTTAGTTTGACATTTACCATGTCTTTTTGTATTTTTTATATTATGTGGTTAATAGACACACTATAAACTTCCAATAGACCCCTATGTTTTCCCTTAATGATACAAATATCTTAATATAATTCCTTTGGCGGAACCATATATTTTTATCAATAGAATATCAATTAAAAGTATAATAATTGTTTTAAAACACTTTTTATGTCAACATTGACAATATTGGGTATTTTTTATTGACAAATTCAAAAAAGATTTATTACTTCAAAAAAAATTCATAAAACCAATACTAATATGTCATATTAACCTATATAATTATTTCAATTCATAAAATGTATCAAATTACATTTATTTGGGTATTTATAATATCAATTATTTTAATATTACATTTAAACAGTAATTAGTGCATCATCATTGTGTTAGAAAAAAATTAAATTATTTAATGTCTAAAAATTATAAATAAAATACCATTATAAAATAAATAGTTTTATATTTATAATAAATATTTATAATAGAATTTATATTATGTATAACCCTATATTTAAAATGTTTGAGTTATTAAAATTTGATTTTAACTCTTTTAATACTTATCTGAATTAAATAATAATAAATGTCCTAATCTAATCAATGTGGACCTAAATGATAATATTTTATTCCTAATATTTTTTTGGTCATGATATACTTTTCCAATATAATTAGGACATGTGTTAGGGTAATATTAATATCATTTTTACCCTTAATTACACTATTTACTTTTAACCATGGTAAATAAAAGTAAAAAAGTTACTATTCACCAAAAATTATTTTTTCCTTATTGAACCACATTTTACTAATTGATATTAACCGTGTCTCTCAGATTTTATAAATTATACTCACAGAAGCGATAAAAATATGTTTTATGTGAATTGGAAAATTCTCCTAGGAGATGGGTAAAAGACGGTAAAAAGTTCAATAAATATTTTATATATCTATAATTATTATAAACTGAATCCCACGAATTAAACTGAAAATATATAGGTACTATGTATCTATTTTTATCTAAATTAAATTTAGATAAAATAAATAATTTTTTAAATAATAATTCTGTTTTAAACTATCACTCAGTGTTTTTCACTATTCATCAAAAATTGAAAGTTTTCAGAAAAATACCATCAATTAACCCAAATATAACAATGATATTCTTAATCCAAAACTGATGTCTATTTTACCAAATTCAAAACATATAATTTTAATTTATTAATTTAAAATTAATTCTCGTTGATAAAACAAATAGCATGTTATTAAGAAACAATAACTATCAAAAAAGTTTACACATATTTATGTTTAATTTCAATGTGAAATTAATTCGAATGACCAACATTAGATTAAAGGGTAAAAATATAATCTAATTATGTTTTCAAAATTATAAAATGTATAATTCACCATTACAAATTATTTTGATTAAAAAAGATTCATTTAGTTAAAATATAGTATTTTTCACTATTCACCCAAATATGAAATTTATCAGAAAAACACCAATAATTTATTGAAACTAAATTCATATGTCCCGATTCTAAAGAGTAAGATTGTTTTTTCATATTTAATATATATAAGTTTCAAATATTGGATTTAAAAGTGTTATCCATTAAAAGGCGATAAATTTTATTTTTTAAAAAATACTTTATCTGAAAAAATGTTTTTTTTTCTTACATTATATCAAAGAAACTCATAATATGGATTCTAAAATTATAAGGATTATATAAAGTCAAAAATTAAGTTAACACTATTCATAACTACTTTTGAACGGCTAGTTTGGTATGTTGTGGTGCGCTTGATCTCGGTCTTGCGTGTAGTGTAAGTTGTTGAATTACTTTGGTGAAATAACGTACTTTGAAATCATGGGTAGTTATATTCTTCCATCCTTAGATTAATTGTGTCCTTACAATTTGAAATAATTCTTTGAAAATAAAATGTTGAAAAAATTAAATACCATTGTGGGAAAAACCACATATGAAATTGGGTTAATAACATTTAGTCTTAATAAGAGGAAAAGGGAAATGAAAAATTTACCACCAAATTATGCTCTTGATTAAGAGAACATTGGTGGAAATTATAGACACATAATTTGAGGTAAAACATAAATATTTATAGAGAGTGATTGAGGTCATTCATCACAATATATCAATTAAATATGTTTACATAAAAAACCCATTATCAAAACCATTTTAAATACCAAAATACCTAAAAATAGTATATGGTATTTATTTTCGTTTTCTTTAAAAAAAATTGATTCTTAAGGAATCCAAAAATAATATGAAAATCACACTGGTGGAAAGGTCATTGTCACCGCTTACATTAAAAAAGATTAATTTTTTGTCATTTAGTAAAACACTTTGTAGCAAAATATTCCACATGAAATGAAAAGTCAATGTGTTTTATACAACGTATAAAAGAATGTCATATGGAAATCAAAGGATGCCTCAATGATTGGAAATTGCGATGAAGTCCATTAACTAAAGATTAATAATTAGTTTAATCATATAATAAGAGGGAAATATATATATATATATACTTGAGAATTATAATTACATCCTTTAACTAATTTCTAACACAAAATCATCTTTCAATCCAAAAGATTTCAAAAATTATATTTTATTTATCCTAATCATATATGGTTCCAAAAATAATTAATCAATAATTCACCTATTAGACCTATTTAATAAATACTAAATTATACAATCTAGGATATTACATGGGTCAGTGATAGGTTATACACCATTTCCTCCCTACGGTTGCGGGTTCAAGTCTCATGGACTTGCCAGACATGACAGGTTGTTGCCCAACCTACGGGTTGTCCTTTTTGTGGAAATCCCAAAATAACCTTAACAATAGTATAAAATTTAAAACATAATAAATTCATACCATTAGAATTATCCAAAATACTTATATCCAAACTCTCATTCCAATGTTTGTAATGAAGTTAAACATAATGAGGATCCTCTGTGCCAGGTAATAACAATTTAACGCCTTCATCGTGTATTCTTTTACAACACCACAACATCCAGAATTACCAAAATCAACCATCTCTTATTCCAAAATTACTACCTTAGTATCAGGACCATATAATCTCAAATCCCCAATGAAATAGTACTGTAGTACAATCCTTATTTATCTCCATAATTCATATAACTAGTATGTTGTTGATACAACACTCAAATGAAATAACTCTATAATAACAACATAAGAACACTAGTCATTCATCTTCATCTGAGGTAGTATCATAACATGATTATTATCCAATAACATCATTTGGGGTATTATATTATGACTGGGACATTGATTCATGTAGTGTCTCAACACCTTGAAGATGAAGTAGTTTACAATTGAAAACTCATTCTTAACCTTGCAATCTTGTATTTAGTGTAATTTTTGTCCACAATTATGACAAACACCCATTTCATTCAAGAATTTACAAGGGTGATTATTTCCACATTTATCACATATGGAAAATTTCTTCTTTACCCTATTTCCTTTATCCATATTTATGTCTACCATCCTTTTCATCTCTTGCTTCCCTTCAAAGCCATATGAATCAGAGAATTATTTTCATATCTTACTAACATATGATATTATTTCTTCATATGTTGAGAATACGTGGGAGACTATTTACCTTTTAAATTTTGTCCTAATACCTTGAATGATATGACCCTTCTTACTCTTTGGATAATATGTATTTTTGGAGTTCTCATTCCTTCAACTAGGCACCATTTCTAAACAATGGAATACACTAGGTCAATTTATGAATCACAATTCATAATTCAAAACATGTAAAATACCTGACGTAAATTGAACAGTTTATGGATATAATCCATAATCATGGAATGGTTTTCCTTGACGAGATATATGCGCATAAACTCTTCATAGTGGTTTCTAATTAAAATGAGAATTATCCTAAGCATATCCCCTAGGAGTGTCGTAACCAAGAGTGTAGCAAGGGCCATTGTCGTGCACCAGTTCCCGTTCGAGTCTATCTCAAAGCGGTGCTTTCGGGTTTTACCCCTAGGTACATCTATGCCAGAGCTTCCTCTACCTGATCGTATCCATACATGGATTTATTTATTGTAAAACTCAAAAAACATCTTGAGTAAAAATATTCTACAAAGTCCTTCTATAATAATCCTTAATGTCTATCTTATTTCTATGTGCTCTATTTAGAGTTTATCTAAATCTAGCTTCCATGGTTGTTTTTAAACTTCATTTGATACCAACTCTAATTCCCTGACCATAGATACCCAGATTCGGTGGATTATTTGAATACATTGGCATGATTACAAGCAACCAAGTCCCGAGGGACCAATTAGTTTAGCAATCTTGGAAAATTTACTATATACATGAACATTACATTACACATTAGAAAATAAAACACAACATAAATAATCCTTTGAGAAAACCATTAATCCACAAGCTTAACCCGTCTTATCAATCATAATACAATTCTTAGAATCCTAGGAAAATAAAACATTATAAAGGGGTGAGCTCAGATGCTCAGTACGGGTAAATAATTTAGAGGAAGCTATAAACATTTAAGGTAGGATTTTTAATATAAACAACAGCCTTTTTAAACATAATCTTGAACATAATATGGAAAAAATAAATCAAGAATTACCATATAAACATGGACATGGATATTCTACTAGTCGAATAATCACATGTAATGACTAATTTCATAATGAGGGAATGCCTAATTCCCGACATCATTACCACATACTCAAGGAATCGTGCAAAGACTAGAAATAAATTTTTTGACAAGGCCTTATGTCAAGACACTAGTTCGTCTCAGGAGACCTTTCAATGCATTAATGAGCTATAGTGGGATCCAACCATCACTTACTAAGTCCACTGCATTCCTCATATGAAAAATATGAAACAAAACATAAACATTCGTATTAAACCTATCATAAAAATTGTAATTACATTCACTAGAAACTAAGAATGGTATAAAAATAGAACATCCACAATAAAACATATCATAACTCATTCAATAAAAAATGGAAGATTGTATTATAATAAATCAACCTCAATCAAAAATAATATCCAATAAATGATGTTGACAATGTTGAAAATGATGAGTGAAACTTTTTGAGGTAAATATCCTTTTGGTAAAATCATTTAAAACTCACTCATTTATAAAGGAAGTAAATTCTAAGAGATTTTTGAATCAAAGTGTCCCATACCACTTTGAATCTGTTGAAAATAATTATCATTTCAAAACATTCATGTCCATTTAAATAAATACTTAAAATCATTTTCAAAACATAGACATTAATTAAAAATAATTAGAAAGATAAATCTTTAAAACATTTAAAATTATTATTTTGATAAAGTGTACCTTTCACAAATCCTTAAAATATTAATTTTGAATTTATTTTAATGAAAAATAGACATGGATGAAAAAATGTTCCCCAAAAATACTTACACATAAACAATCATGGATAATAATGAGATTGAGGAATTAACCCTTACCAATTTTGTAACTTTCAAAACATACACCCCATGGAAGGGGTATCATACAATGAATATTTAAATACACATAAATTAATGTGTATTACACAATGAATACAATTCTGGGTAGTAAATACACCACACAAAATGTAATAGTGAAAATATGGAATGAATCTCACTGAAATAAAGAGTGAGATGAAAACCACATACCTAGAACTTTCCTTTAGTCGAGGGTACGTTTAACCTCATGTATGAAGACTATAGTATGTTATAAAATTATACCAGAACCATATTAATATTTATTATATCATAAATTATTCATTTATGACTTTATACTACCCA
The DNA here is from genome assembly GCA_963277665.1 of Viscum album. Classification (NCBI taxonomy): domain Eukaryota; kingdom Viridiplantae; phylum Streptophyta; class Magnoliopsida; order Santalales; family Viscaceae; genus Viscum; species Viscum album. Next base: position 276,929,599 of record OY728133.1, read on the forward strand.
TTTAATAATAATTTCCATGTTATATTAATATTTCGGGTAATAATTGCTTTCTTTATTGTATGTATTTTAACTTGTTACTCTTGATTGTATCACATAGATCATGATTTTAATATTTAAAAAATATAAAACATGATTTATATATCATATATATTTATAATATAAACATGTATAATAGACGTATATATGAAATGGAAACCACTGTTTATGAAGACGGTAGTCTGTACGTACGCATTAACATTGTTTCTATTTTCATATATTATTGAACCGAAGTAAGTGAATAAGATATATATAAGTACATAAATACATATATATATATAAATATATATATCTCTAGTAGCATTATTATATCATATATTACTTACTAATTAGTAATATATATTTTTATAATCATTGATGAATGGTGAACATGGAAATGAATCTCATTGCGCCGTGGAGACGGTAATCCATACGTACGCAGAAGAGAAAATATCATTATTTTGATATTAAAATAGAATATAATTCAATGGTATATAATATATACATAATCCTTATCATGTTATATTTATTATTTACATAAAATACACATCATTATTATAACAGTCCAAATAATAATGTATTGAATAACAATTACACTATGATGTAGAGATAGTAAGCCGTACGTACGCACGTATGGTGACATGTCATTAAAATGGTGGATAGAATAATGAATTTGGTTGTACCACAATTATTATAACATCACAGTATTTATAAGATACTGAAATTATTAATTTAGAATGGAAAAAACAAAGAAAAAGTAAGTGGAAAAAGAAAGGAACTTGAAAGAGGGTGGTGAAATCATTACCTCTTCTTCGGGTTATTCCTTTTGATTTGATCAAAAGGGCTTTTTTAGGATGGATTTATGATCAAACCAAGGCCTCTAGTTTTAAGGTAGGATATTTGAGAGGGTATTTTAGCAGGGGTTGGATGATCCAAATGGCATAGAAGTCGTGAATTAGAGTGAATGGGATGTGCCTTTTTATAAGAGGGGTGAGGGGAACCTTAAGAAAAACATAAAATATTATTTTATAATATATTCTTATATGATTTATAATGGAAAAAAATTGATTTATATCAAGGATATGGTGGTTATGGGTCTAAATACACTCATCCAATAGATTTTATACAGGTTTGGGTCACTTTAGAAACCCTATCTTTTAGTTTTAACTCTCAGTTAATTAGTTTGACATTTACCATGTCTCTTTGAATTTTTATATTATATGGTTAATAAAAATACTATAAACTTCCAATAGACCACAAAGTGGTCCATTAATGCTAAACATATCAGGATATAAGTACTTTTTCTGAACCTTATATTTTTAGTAATAGAATAACAATTAATGATATTAAATTTGTTTTAAAAACTCTTTTATGTCAATTTCGACACTATTGGGTATTTTGTTTTTCATAAATTCATGAAATCAATATTAATTCTAGAAAAATTCATATAACCAATCCTAATATATCATATTAACCTAGAATTTTTTTCTAATTCATAAAAAGTCTCAAATTACATTTATTTGGCTATTTATAATATCAATTATCTTAATCATTCCTTAATACGGTAATTACAACATCATCATTGTGTCAAAAATAAATTAACTTATTTAATGTTTATAAATTATAAATAAAATACAATTATGTAATAAACTGTTGAAGATTTCTAATGAATATATTTAATTTAATTTATATTATGTATAACCCTATATTAAAAATGTTTTCGTTATTAAACATTGACTTTAATTCTTTTAACTCTTCTTTGAATTAAATAATAATAAATGTCCTAATCTAATCCAACTGGACCTAAATGATAATATTGTATTCCTATGGTTGTTTTTTGTCGATATAAACTTGTCCAAATGAATTATTACATGTGTTATGGTAATATTAATATTATTTTTACCCTTAATTACCCTATTTACTTTTAACTGTGGAAAATAAAAGTAAAAAGTTACTATTTACCAAAAAATACTTTTATCTTACTGAACCACATTTTACTCCTTGATATTAACCATGTCTCTCAGACTTTTTAGATTCCACTCACAGAAGCGGTAAAAATAAGTTGTATGTGAATTTGAAAATTCTCCTAGGAGATGGGTAAAAGACGGTGAAAAGTTCAATAATATTTGTATATATCTAAAAATATTATAAATTGAATTCAATTAATTACATTGAACATATATAGGTATTTTGTATCAATTTTTACCTAAATTAAATTTATATGAAGTAAATAATTATTTAAATAATAATTCGGTTTTATACTATCACTAAGTGTTTTTCACTATTCAACAAAAATTGAATGTTTTAAGAAAAATACCAAAACATCACCCTAAGATAATTTCGATATTCCAAATACAAAAATTATGTCTATTTTACCAAATTAAAAACATATAAGTTTAATTTATTAATTTAAAATTAATTCTAATTGTTAAAATAAATAGCGTGTTTTTACGAAATAATAACTATCAAAAAAATTGACACTTGTTTATGTTTAATTTCATTGGGAAATTAATTCTAATGACCAAAATTGCATTAATGGGTAAAAATATAATCTAATTATGCTTCCAAATCATTAAAATGTATAATTCAACACTAAAAATTAATTTGATTAAAATGGTTTCTTTCAGTTAAAATATAGTATTTTCACTATTCATCCAAATATGAAAGTTATCAGAAAAACACCAAACATTTATTGAAAATAAATTCTTATGTCCCAATTCTAAAGAAGAAGTTTATTTTGTCAAATTGAATATATAAAATTTTCAAATATTGGATTTCAAATGTGTTCACCATTAAAAGGCAGTAAAATTGCATTTTTTTAAAAATAATTTTAACAAGAAAAAAATGTATTTATTATTAAATTATGAATAAGTAACTCATAATATAGATTCTAAAATTATAAGGATTATATAATGTTCAAAATTAATTCAATTCTATTCATAACTGCTTTTTAACGATTAGTTTGTTATGTTGTGATGTGCTTGAACTTGGTGATGTGTGTAGTGCATGTTATTGAATTACTTTAAAGAAATAACATACTTTGGAATCACGGGGTGTTACACTATAGATTATATTTCATGAGTTCTTCCACCTTCTTCAAAAAAATTATATAACTTCTCTAAGAATTCATTGTTTTATCCATGAGGGTTTGTTAATAAATAATATAAATATGTTTTGATGATGTTCCTTCCATAAATATTCCCATGTCCATTATCTTAAAATCTAAGAATATTTTATCCTTCTCAATTATGATCATTGATAATGTTGTAAAATTATACAATGAGCATCCACCACTTAATATTAGAATGGTATTAGATTTAGTAGTCATATTTTTGATTATCTATAACCATAATTGCATTTGAATATTAAGGTTCTTCTTTGTTAATATATATTTTAGGCTTTTATGATCACTGTATACCTAATACTACTCCCCATAGACACAATGTTGCTATATTATCAATGTGAAGATTATAACTACTTACTAAAGATCATGCATGGGATAGTTTTTCTCATTAATTTTCATCTTCCATGAGTCTTTAGATATCACATTATAATTTTATATCGATGCATATGAAAATCCCATCATTGATGTATCTTTATATACAATAAAGAATTTCCCACATATTAATAGTTTTTGTACTGTCATGGTGATAATCCTCATCGATAACTTTTTGAGTATGTCTTCACATTCACTAGAATATACAAAGATTAATTTGTTATATGTCAGCATAGTTTTTGTGTTTGAAAGTCATGAGAGGTTCTTCACAAATCATTGGTAATGTCTACATATAACAAGGGATCAATGGTTATTCATTTTTGATGTAAGTAGAGGCCAATCTTTATACCCTTTTTACGGGTCCATATGTCTTCATTTTCTAGTGATAGAATGTCCCAATAATTACACTTCCTCTATCTATATCTCATATCATCTGTAATTTTCATTTATCTTATCACTTCATAAAATATTATGCATAATACTCAAATTATCCTAATATTCCTCCTTTCTCAAAGAGAATATTAGGATATAATAAACAAAGGCTACCACTAATTTTTCCAATTTAATATCTAAAGGAACTATTCATTATGTACATGATTATTTATAGAGAATTTGTGAGTTAAAAAGTATCATTCAGAAACTGATAGTGTCCATAGCTTATTCGACAAAAAGTCTTATGAATATCATCTTTCCTTGACATTAATTTGCAACAACACAATCGATGGTCCACCATACAGTAATACATGTTCCCACAAAGATGACTGGACAATTAATTTATCCATGGAATTTGATGCTTCCTATTTATCATGGTTTTGTTGATCTCATGATAGTGAATGGAGAGGGGCATCGATCAATCTATATTCTCAATAATAAGGATTGGTGCACTCAACATGGAATCACATAGGTATATAAAAACTTTTTCCCTATTCTCTTGTAACTAATTTTTAAATTGTTCCAATTCATGTGTACCTTATGTAAGGTTTATTTTGTTTTGGGAGAGATATGAGAATATGATAATCTGGGAACTGAACCTCTATGTTATGATAAAGAATAAGTGATTTTCTTGTGAAAATATCAATGTAGTCCATCAAAATGGTAAATTAATCCATCATGAATCTCTCCTTTGTATCAATTATTTGAGCTAGATATGATTTGTCATAATGAAATAAAATTAACAATTGAGAGCATGATTCTCAAAGAGATTCATCCTCCTCTTAAAAAGTGTACATAATAAGACGGTGCCTTGGAAGGTGAAGAGTTATATCACATCACAGACATTTGATGTTGGCCTTGTATGATGTTAGATTATACATACATAAATATCTTCAACCACCACCAAAGGATGTAAGAAAATATTTATTGGGAGAATATTTCCATAAAAATTATTTGGGGAGAAGTTATAAACTTTTTATTAAATAATTACACCATTTTATATTCTCAGAGATAACTCTACCAATATATTTGAGGTTGATTTTAATTTTTTCTACTAAATATTTATGATATTAATGATTTCATAGAACAATAATAAAATATTTTGTTTGATATTTCTAAATGAATAACCAGAGTACTTATCAAGACATCGTTGACTAAATCCATCTTATTAGTTGTGATTTAATATGATTCCCCAATATAATATTTCCTTGGTGGCCTCTACGGAAAATTACCCTTCAGGAATGGTGGTTTAGTTAACTATATTTCATAGATCACTTTATCCATGTAGTTGAAGTAATTAAAATTGGTGGTTCACTTCTTTCCACGACAATATTTTCATGCTTCTTTATGACCAGTAAACATTTATAATCATGGTGCACTTCACACAAACATATGAATCATTTCCACATCCCTTTTAGGATGTTCATTTAATGTTTATTCCGTCATTTTTTATTAGTTAGTTATTGAGATTTCATTCTACCCTTGTTGTTAGATCCTCCATCTTTAAAATACATAATTTATTTCTTATCATCACACCTTGGGGCCCATTCTCCAAAGTCCATCTCCACATTGATAGCACATCAATAAAAATCATCACAACTCCTAAAGTATCAAACATCTTATATTCTTCTAATGATGAGGTTTTATTCCACTAAATAACCTATCTGTTATAATATAATTATTGATAAATAATACATAGGCATATCTTGAAATCCTTGTGGTATTTTAAATTTAATTCGTGATAGATTCACCTTATTTTTTCTTTATCCTTGAAAATTTGGTTTCTATTATCATATGAATAGATAGAGGGAAATAATTATTAAGTAAATTTTTCTTAATGTTTTCCCCTATATATCTTCATTTTCATCCTTCATCTAGGTTCACATTATCAATACCTAAAATTAGTCAAAATCTTCATCCAAATGGTCAATGGGTAGTGTCAACATCTCTATCTCAGAATAGAGAATAAAATAAGGATATTTTTGATGATTTTTCTCAGTATTCCATTAATATTGGATCAAAAGATCATTTTAAAAATTTTGTTCATTGCCACATAAAGACTTGATTTCCACTTTCTCCCACATCGATGAAGGATTATTTCTGAAATTATTCTGATTTTTCATCATTTCCTTTGAAATCATTGTAAAAATCAAAATGATATTTTAAACTCCAACTCTTAATGAATTTGGGATGTTTCTTGATAAATCACTACATTATACCAAAAAATGGTTATTGGTCCAGATTATAATGGTTCACACCATTTTATAAAAGAGAAATGGTTTGAATAGAACATAAGTCAAACAATCATGAATCAATAAATTATTCCATTGTAAAATTATATCTATTTAAATATCTTGTTCGATCCCTAGTATTTGAATTATTCTAAAACAACTCTTCATGGGTTATTTTATATATTATTCTCATTCAATGGGATTTAATTAATGTTAACTAATACTAATCCCAATTTTAACTAAATATTTCTTTTATACCAACTATAATTAACATGTTATTCTTACAATAATAGTGCACCATTTTAATGATGAACAATATTTTAGTGTTACAAAACCATCATCCATTAGATTACAGTGTTAAAACAATTAGAACAAAATATAGAATTTACACAATAATTTTTTTTAATTCCTTCTTATCCAGACTCCTAGTGGACACTGTTTACCCAATATAATAAATTGTCACGTGAAGATATTTAAAAAAGAACGTGCACTACTAGAAAATAGATCTATACCCATAGTTTAACCAAAACCGTGGGTATACGTATTATATGGGAACCAATACCCACACTTTTACATAAATTGGGGGTATATGAACCCCTATACCCATAGGTTTACATAAATTGTGGGTATAGAAACCCATATACCCATGGTATACCCATGGTTTTCCAAAACCATGGGTATAGGGTTGTTTTTAAATACCGATAAGCATGTTTTAATAGAATATGTGGGTATAGGTTTGATTTTTGATGACAAATACCCATGGTTTTGTAAACCATGGGTATAGCTTTCCAACCTTAAGGTGTGGATAAAAAATCATGGGGTACAAATTTTATTTCACAGTAACACATATTCCCATGGTTTGCTACATATTTCCATGCTTTATATAAATATATATAACTAAATATATATTTATATACAAATAATAAATATATGCTAGTGGTTTGGTGTTAGAGGATTAAAAGAGAGGTCTAGGGATCGAATCCCACAAAAACATTTTTTATCAAAGATATTCCCATAGTTTTAAAACCATGGGTATATGTGAATAACACGATGTCATGGTGTCTGACACGATGGACTATACATATACCCACAGTTTCCTAAACTGTGGGTATATCTCTTGGGCTATCTCGATGCTTGGGGAGCCCACGGTTCCCTGAAACCGTCGGTATAGCCTATACCCACGGTTTTAGGTGCTATACCCGCAATTTCAAACTGCGGGTATAGGTAAAATTTCAAATCGTGGTGGTGAGATAAAATCCTAATAATAGGACAGATGAAAACATGAATCAATTGAACATTGGTGAGAATAGTAACCATTATCATAAAAACATTATTATCATCATAAAAATTATGAGAGGAAATATTAGAAAATTTCATAGAATGTGAAGATGTATAAAAATTTAACATAATGTCTTAGTGGTCGTCAACCACACATAGTTGTGAGCATGGAAAGAATCATGTTCATTCTTAACATATGTTCATAACCATTATGTTAATATTTTTTTCCAATAATGAATAATTTTAATCCATATTTTATAAAATATCAGTATATACATCACATTACCTAATCTTTTTGAGTTCTACATAATTTTGGGTTCACCCATCACATCATAACATTAACAAAACCATTTATTCCGCATTGAAAATAAATAAATATTTCCCATAACATAACCCAAGTAAGGGAAATGGGTTTCTGGTGAATTTTATAAAGCAAAAATTCAAGATAAAATTTATTGGTTTTCAAAATAAAAGGAAATATCATACATGGTATAATAATCATGGATATTGACCGAGGATAATAAAAATCTAGAGGTGTAAAAATGTGTTTTTATTAGGAACATTGTGTTTGGAAAAAATGATTTAATTTTTCATAAAATAACAATGGAAAAATATATATCTTATAAATGAAAACAGAAATAATAAATGAAATTATATTTTATGAATAATAATAGAACATCCATTCATAAATATGGCACGAAAAATGAATAACTATGACAATGGATATTTGGTTTGAGAATCCCATTACTCTATGTCAGAATGTATTCATCATATTAATATCGTGTAAAATAAACAACGGTTAATTAATTAATTTAACCAATACCAATTTTAAATGTATGTTATTCATTATAAATTTTCGAGATCTTTTATTTTTATTTTGATGAGTTATAGTGTTAAATTTCAGCATTTAAGAGGGTTCTTTTTCTTTATATCAATCTTCAATTTACCTGTATATATGACATGATGATTATATAAAATGAATATAATTATCGACAATTAATATCATATGTTATTAATGACCCAAAAAAATTATTTTTTTCATATATTATAATTTTTTCATATATAAGGATGGCTCAATAGATAACAAGTTAATGATAATCGTTTATATTAATTTAGGTGGTTTCCAATCACAAAGAACTTTTTTTGTGTTATGATTTAATATTATGTACATATGTAAGTTCCAAAAAAATAAAAATGGTTATTCAATAAAACATAATAAATTTCAACCCTCTATAATTGTTTTAAGACTATCATAGAAGGATTAAATGTAAATTGAAAACATGTCATCCCTAAAGTTGATAAAACAACACCTCATGGACGACATTTCCATTTTTAGAATAAAAGGGATAGGGTAAGAAGATTTATGATAGATAATTATATAAACATAATAATATCTAATATTATATTAGAAAGTAGAGTTATCATTCCAATTGTGTAAGGTGATAGTATTTGAGAGTAAAAGAGTAAAAAATGAAAAAAAAGGAGTTTACCTCCTGAATTCTTCTCATTAAGAACCTCCATAGGGTCAATAGTTTTGTTATATTTGTGACAAAACATTATCTTCTACATGGAAGTGGGTCTTGGTAAGATTATTGGGTAGAATTTTACAATATTAATTGATTTGGATGTGTGAGGAGAAGTGGTGATGAGGAGGCATAATTATATTGGATGAGAGGGGTGTTTTTTAATTATTTTATACAATATGTTATTATTTTGGGTCAACAATATTAATAGAATTAAATTAATCAATAATAATACTAAATTATTTAATGATAGATCAATATTATGGGTTTACATCATCCCTAAATTATATGTGACAAAATAATTCATTTATTTGTTAAATATAGTAAATTACCCTATTTCACTATTCAACAATAAACATCATTTGTTTTTGAAAAATACCATTAATTAACTATAACCATTTATCAAATTTTTTAATTATAAAATTGAACCCATTTTATGTAAAAATACTTCTAACTATTATAAATTTTACTTTTAATTTAAATCATCATTTACATGAAAAGTACTGATTTTTTAATTATTATATATTTTGTAAAATTTGGAAAAATTATGTATGGTTACATAAAATTATCATAAAATCAAAATAAAATGTGATATTAATTTATGAATCTATATTATTAAAATAATATTTTTATTAAATAATTATTTTATTTACAATAATTTTTAAAAATAATTATGTATTATAAAATATAAAACCACTTTATGAAAAAAAAAAAAATTTCATATACGGTGATTTTATTATATCATATTATCTTATATTTAATGACTATATTGTAATTAAGATTTCATTTATGAGGTTGATATTCTATTATTTGGATTACTAATTTAATTGTAATGGCTCTGACCTTTCTGGATGATTCTATTGTTATAATAAAAAATAGAGGTTCTCTAGGAGGGGAATATGACTCTTATCGGGAGTTTAATTATTTATCAATTTTTTTTATAAGTGAGTTTGGAATCAGTAAGTTGGATTTAGTGAGTGATTCATATATATCTCAACGTCAGTGTCTCATCTAAACCTTCTTATATTTGGTATCTCGCATCGATAACTCAACATTGGTATCTTACGTTGGTAGCTCACCGTCGGTAGCTTGGCATTGGTAGCTCAGTGTTGAAAGATCAACATTGGTGGATCATCATTTGTAACTCATTTTGGTGAGTCGTGTCTGTGACTCACACATTGGTGACTCATTTCTATCATCCTATAAAAAATCCATTTTATTTAGATTCTCCCTTATTTTAATTTAATTGAATAAATTGATATTAAATCCTAGTTTGAGAGATTATAAATCTTTTTATAAGGATAGTAATTATATCTTTCAAATCCTAATATTGTAGAGACATTGAAGTGATCAAGCTGTGTGATATTGACCGTGATAAAAATTTCAAGTACTTTGAAACTTTCTCCTTTCATTCATATATGATCTGGCTCTTCTAAGCCTATATATTCCCTTCCCCATGTGTTTTTGTTTCAATTGGTGTTAATAAAGCCTTTCATCACATTGGATTTTTGTGTTTTGTTGTGGAATTAAAACCATGTTCCCTTTGAATCATTCATGTTTCTCCTTCAACGCCTATTTTTAGCACACAATGGAGTTGGTGATCATCTATTTTTTCAAGTAGGGATCGCTTTTAATTTCTTTTTTGTGTATTGTGTTGGGTGGGTAACCTAATGTCTTTTTGTGTTTAGGGTTTAATTTTAGTGTTCTTTATATAATATATTCTATTATAATGATAGTCAACCATGTTATGATAATATAATTTTTTACCTTACTAATAAAAAAGGACATGGAGTGTGATGATGATATTTGTGTTATTTTATCTGTAATCATTGTTTAATTCTTTGAATTTTGTTTGTTGTAATACTTCTAAAAAACATAGTCAGTGGTGGTCGCTGTTTGGGAACACCACTCACGAATACTTATTGTTAAACTTATGTTAGAAGGCTATGAAAATGAAATTAAGACTAATCACTAATATCTAGTTTATTTAATTGATTCTCCATGACTGAACTTATTTTCTAATCTCCCCTAAATTATCAAAATGGAATTAGAAAATGAGGGTTTTTAAATTATGAATACACCTTGTTGTTTGGTGTGGCTATGTGTTGGGTATTGTTCTATTTGAACTTGTTTTTGTGATGGTAACGTGTTGTTGTGGATAAGAGTGTGGTTGGGTGTATGGGGTGGTACCAGTGGGGTAGTGTAATCTCAGGTTAATAGATTGGCTTATTGTTGAATGAATGAAATAGCTCTGTTATAAGACTACATCATGGAACTGGTTTGGAACAGTGGTTACAATTTGTGTTGTGCTATTTTAATGTTACTGGGTCTGGTGTAGTTATGTAGCGAGGATTCCGAGTGTGGTTGTGATGAAATATATTGTTGGTAATGGCTGTAAGTCAGGTGTTTTCTTATTCAATGGAAGGATAAGAAGGCACATCATCGATGAATGATAATGAAATTGGTTTTCATGGTTCCTAAGTCATATACTTTATCCTAGATTTCTTACTATGATTGGCCTTGAATATGAGGATGGTTGTAGTGTGTTGTTGTGGGTAGTTAACTAGATATGGATGAATAGAAATAAGTGAATATCTTAATAAATAACGATAATTGGTTAAATGATTTTGGCTTGGGGAATTGTTTAAATTGTGTCTTGTTTTTCTGTTGTGCATCTAGATGTAACATAAATGGTGGAATTTTTATAAAGTGGTTGTTTAATTGAAAACTCATGTGTTGGGAAGAGTGTTTGATACTTATATACATATACTTATTGTTCTGTGAGATTTGTATACACACCCTACCCTAGAAGAGAATTATGTGTCAAACTCCCCCATTGTCATGGGGGAGGGTGTGTTTCCGAATAATCTATGTTGGAGTATGGATGGATGTTTATTAGAACATACCTTATCTCTCTTATAGTAATTGGAAGTCCAAGGATCTTTATGTTAGTTATGGTACAGTTGTGAGGCACATGTGTTTGTGAAATTGGTTTTTTTTCATGAATTTTCAAGATGTGACACGTTGTTCATTATCAGGTGACCATGGGATGAGGCCCAGGTTTTTGCAGGTGAGATGTGATATTGTTTATGGCCCAATAGTGTTCATCGAAATGTGACATGGATAGAGGCCTAGGCATGTACATGTGGTATTGTGATGTGGGGCATGGAAAAGGTCATTGTATCATCATGGTGTTTTCCACTAGGGAGGAGAGGTTATCCAATGAGAAGAGGTGAGGGGTTCCATATCATCACTTTTCTATATATTACATTACATGACGTGTCTTATTTGGTGTGTTTTTATGAAGTTGGTATGGGAGGTATAACTTGTTATGTGATGTTTGGTTCTTATAATTTATAATGGTAGAATTAGTATTCCTCTCCCACCATGGCATGCGAGACTTTGTATTCACTAATGAGTATAATTGTATGCTCACCCTACATATATAAAGATCTTTTCAGGTTTCTATGAGGATTTTGTGGACCATTCTAGTATGTACTTGCTTTTACATTAGGGACAATCTTCGTGTCTCTTCTTATTTATTAATTTTTGATTTACATTGGAGACTCTTTCTTTGTATCAGATAAATTTTTAAACATGCATGTGGGATGGTTTTTCTTCCTTATTATATATGTATTGCTTAAAATTTGTTGAGACATTGCATTTTATCTCATGATCCAGTTTTTCTAAAGGTGATTCCATTATTCTATTACATTATCCACCCTTTGTGTTAGTCACCACCCCATGGCCTACTGTAGGCGGGACTCGAGGGACATTATCCTTCATTATCTATTTACAACTTAGGTGGGACATCATTGGAGGAATGGGGTCATGAAAGAATGTTATAAGAGGAGACAGTTGAGAGATAAGATTGATATTATAGTCAGGAATAGTGAGGATTTCATGGGCTGGCAGGGAAACAATGTTAGGTGATCTTGGTGCATAAAAAAAGACTTGGATGATCTGAAAGGACACTAGATTTTAGGGCCCCTAATGATATGATTCAATGACTATGAGCATACCGAATGACAATGTTTGGCTTCGCTATTTTTTGTGTACAGTCCCAAAGAAATGATTATATATAATGATGTTATGGTTTCATGTTTTAATTTCATGTTTTAGTGAATTTTAATAATGAAATGTTAAAAATAATATTATGCAACATTCCATACTAAACGAGATTAGGTGTTCCATATATATTGTCAACTATAGATCTTGGTCAATATCATCGTGGGGCTTAGGCAATGAAGGCTTAATAGGTGGATCCTACTGATCAGTGGAGGGTTGATATAAAGGAGGAGAACAACTGGTGGTAGATAATGATACGCAGTTTCCATCGGCAGACTCTGTGAATGTACAAGGTCAGTGTTTAAAATATAGAGATGGATGTATATATCAATTTCCTTGAGATAACATGTAACAACCTGATATTTTATGATAAGTATTCTTTTTAATTTATTTGATGTCATGTGTTTTATGCTACAACAATATTATATTGTGCTATACGCAACACTATATTAGCTTTCAGTATACGCAACACTATTCTTAGATTGTGTTACACACAATTTCAAGTTTGTTTTATAATAGTCATTCTACGCAACAATGAGTGTGTATATATATATATGTATATTCAATTTATAAATGAAATATGGTTTGATTCTGTTATATGAAACAACAAATGAGTCTTGAACAACACGTAACCCTAACTTGTCTTTCATTACACGCAATCACGACCTTCCTCGATAGCGTGTGTTGTACGCAATACCGTGTTTTACTAAACAATGGTATATTATTATAATATTATTATGAACTAGCCGTTATGAATATTATTAACTAAATTTTGAATTTTATAACATTATTATTCATCTTACAAATTTTCTAGAACATGGTATAAGAACAAAATAATTTTTTTGGGTAAAATAAATATTTTTCAAAAAATGCAGTTTTGACGCCTTTTGATGGCACACCCACATTAAATCTAGTTGTTGATATGTTTATAAGTTCAATTTGACATAAAAATTCTTCTTTTGAATCAGGATATAAAAATTTACATTGGATAATGTTTTGATATTTTTCTGATAACATTCATATTTTAATGATTAGTAAAAACACGTTATATTTTAATTAAAACAAGTTGTTTCATCGTAATAACATACGTGGTTAAAAAATAATATTTAATAGTTTTAAATTATAAATAGAATATATTTTTAGCATTGAATATATTGTATGTCATTAGCATTGATTTTACATTGAATTCGTAGGTAAAATCAATTCAATCTTTTGCAATGTTTTAATCAAAAACCCGTTTTCATTCGACAACGAGATTAATTTTAATTTAATTTCTGCAACTTATGTGTATTGAATTTTAAAAAATATATTCCATATTTGGAATCAGTGGGTCCAAATTATGTTAATAGGCTACTTTTTATTTTTGGGAATTATGAATAGTAACTACGGTAAATTTATTTACAATAGTTAATGGTAAATCAGGTAATTAAAAGTAAATATAATATTATAAAGTTACCCTAACACATGAAAAAATTCTATTGGATGGCTAAAATTATACCCATATCACCTAATGGTCGGATTAGATTCATTTTATGGACTTTGGGCCATGAAAATAATTTAATTATTATTAAAACCAAAGAAAGTGACAACATGTCACTCTCTTAAATCATATAGGTATAATAATTTTAATTTAGTGATAAGCATAATAAAACTTCAAACATGACTAGTATCCAGAAATATAATAAAATTATCTACATCATGATAATTTATTTAGAATTTTTAGGGATTATATAATTGTCATTAATGGTGATACATTAATGATGCAGAAATTATTTATTAAGTTAAAAATCAGTACTATAGTTTTTATTGAAATAATAATACCCATTAAAAGGCCCAAAAACCAGAACAAAACATATTGGTAGTGTGTATCTACACCTTAATCATCCAATTACCTAATATATAACTGTTTGGAGTCTTATAAAAGTGATTATGACACTTATATAATTTTCTTTTAAATGATGTCAAAGTTATCACCTTCATAATTTAATTCATATAACTATTTAAATATTGTTATTTTAAGATGATAAATTCGAGTAAAAGTATTATTGGGAAATTTAATAGATTTATCTTCATCGTAGAATTTTATTTTTAATTTTTACGCAATAAATAAGTATATTAAATTAATATACAAAAATGTTGTAGTAATTATTTTATTAAGAGATAATCCAAATAAATGGATTTAAAAATAATAAAATAAATATTATATAAACTATTTTAAGTTCCCCACTAATTATATAGATACATATTACCTTTTATAAATATATTAAATATTTTATTTCTAACATATCTTCTGTATATATTTTATTTAAATTCAAATAAATTAATAGTGTCAAAATTGACACAATTGTTATTTTATATAAATAACATATTATAAAATTGTTTAAAACTCAAAAAAATATATATAAATTATAAATTTAACTTTATATGGTCTTAAATGTTATAACATATCCAATTGTGTACAATTCACAACAAATAAGTAATTATTTGTTGTAATTTATAATTTAGAATGTTATTACCACAAATAAAATAAAATTGATTAAGTAAGGATAAATCAAGTTGATAATGTTTAAAATAATTTCCTAACATGTCTAAATTTTATTGGTTGATGATATTACAACCCTATCTCATCTAATATTCGATTATCAGTCATTTTTTGTGGTTTTTTAGTGGGTTTAGATTTATTATAAATTAATATTTTTATGATTTCCAAAGGTGCCCCTCCCCTCCCTTATAAAAGGGCACATCCTCCCTCTCTTCCTCACACCAATTTGAGTCTTCAAGCTCAGAAAAACCCAGCCAAATTCTCTTCTCCACTTCCCTAAAACATTATAGAGGTCCTGGTCTTCTACAAAGTCCAATTTTATTGCCCTAACAGGAGGCCTCAAAGAGGCGCTTCAAAGAAGAGGTAATGTTCATTACCGGTTCTTTCAACATTATTTCTTCTTCCACTTATTCTTCTTTAGTTTTTTCATTATAAAGTAATAAAATCAGTATAAATCATATACTGATATGTTATTATATGTATGAAACAACCCAATTTCACTATTTATCCATCCTGTGGAAAATGAAATCACCGCGCGTGCGTACGTAGGGAATACCGTCTCCATGCCGTGGTGTAATCTATTCTCCACCACCAACTTACTTGGATGGAAATAATGGTTTTAATAATGACTATATATGATTATTTTAAAGTGATATTTATTCTTAAATATTATAAATACACTTCAATACAATTCTACGATCATGGGAATGATATCATCGCCCGTGTGTACGTACGGACTACCGTCTCCACGACGCGATGAGATTCATTCCCAATGATTAACCATTCATGAATGATTATAAAGTATATATAATAAGTAATCATGAAATATATGAAATAATAATGCTACTTGATTTATGTATATATTGTTATGTCATCTACTTAATTCTGTTCAATTCAATAAGGAAACGAAAACAACGTTCATGCGTACGTACGACCTACTGTCTCCATTAATGGTGTATTTATTTCCATTTACCGATCTATTATATATATGTATATTCTGAATATAAATTATATATAAATCATGTTTTAAATTCTGGATATAATTAACCATTATCTAAGAAATCATATGAATAATTACAAGTTAAAACACAAACAACAAATGAAACGATTTTACACAAAACACTACTTTAACATTAATTTACAAAGGAATGGGTAATATAAAGTCATAAGGGAACCATATATGATATCATAACAATGAATATGATTCTTTAATAATCCAATGACATTATTTAAATCATTATACAGGAGGTTCAGATCCATAAGAAGCATACCGGACCTAAGGTAAGGGATAATTATTCCAATCTCATTCTTATCCGAGATTGTTTACTCATAAGTATTTACTGGGGTTTATGTTTTTTATCAATGTCCATATGCTCTCAAAATGTTTTCATAAATTTTTTACTTTACATCCATGTATTTCTAAGACATTTTTAACCTTTTCTTACATTTACCACATCGTATGGAAGGAATCTTTCTTTTGTTTACCATACGAGGTACTTTTTGACTTTTCCGACAAAAGTACAAGGAAAATGTTATTTTTTTTCTTATATGGCATGAACGGATTTTTACGTTTTCATAATGCCTCATTTTCCTGAAGCTTCCTCTACAAGATTTTATGATTATTTTCCACAAAATCATTTCCTTTTAAAATTGAGTGGAATTTTGGGAAAAGAAAATGATTTTGAAGAAGAACGGATATTTTCCTCAAGAATTCATTTCAAGTGTTTTATCAAAACCATTTTCCATCTAAGATGAAAGTATTTCGTATGTGTATGTTTCAAGTATAATGTCTCTATGATTTACATTCATTCAATTTTATTATGATGAAATATCCATTTGTTTTAAATTGATTATGTGATGTTGATATGATGTTTATGAAACCAATTTTATTCTTTGGGTTGTGATGAATGTTTTATGTTTATGTTGTGGCACAAGTAAGAATGATTTCATTATGAGATTGGTGGGACCTATATCTCCCTCCAATTTATTGGGTAAAGATTTATATCTCATTATATAGACATGGCCGGAACGGTATGTTAATCCAGTTCAGTGTTACAGGACTGAAACGAAGAGTGAACTCGATTCAGAAAGGGACCTTGTCCACAAAGATTGTCATGGTAGTAATTCCTTGGCTACTATGGAAATCATTAGATGTGATTAATGGATTCTATAATTACATGATTTATTCCTATGCTATTGTATCGTGATTTATGATCCATTATGATCTATGCCTTACGTACTGCCATGTTTTATGTCATTGCCCAAGATTTTGATGTTTAAATATTATGTTCTTGTTTTTAAGTTCAAATGTATTTGGATTGTTTTATTTTCTACATGCTTACCCTTAATGAGCATTTGAGCTCACCCTTTTTATGTTTTCTTTTCCCCCAGGATTAAAAGAATGGTTTTAGGTAAGGAAACAAAAAGGAGAGGATCGTTATGGGAGATGTTGAAGATCTTTCAACATGATTAGAAGTTTATATTCCATGTTTCCAAAGACACTAAACTATTACGGTCCTTGTGTGTCCGTTTTTGTTATGTATTAGATATTCCACAAAAGTATTGTAATGTACATGAACGTCAAGCTTTGGGTCTCTACAGTTGGTATCAGAGGGAGGATAAGTCATCCTTTGGAAATTAGGATGTAAAAACATTAGTGAGATCCCTGGAGATATTTCTAGGGTATGTCTAGGGATATCACTAAGGATAAGTATACATATAGGATATAGTCCTAGAACTATGGTAAAGATCATATAATTTATCCTAAGATGTCAGATATTGAGGGTACTCCCCCTTTACTATGTTGTTTTCCCTAGCATTATTTTTGCCTCTCACACTATTCTTTTTGGGTTTTAGAAAATGGCTGGAAATATGAAGATTCACGATAATGGAGGATATGACAGACAATGGAATGATATTCCTCATGAGCAACCAAATGAAACAGGATTTCGAAGTCCAAACATCCTTATTATGCCTAATAACCAATCTCATAATATGATGAATAATCTCAAATTTGGTATGTTTCCCGACTCAGATAATAAGAGAAAGATGGAGTTTCATGATGATCATATAGGAACGAAAGTTCAATTTCCCTCATGTAGATCATGTTATAAGAGGCATCAGGGAGATTTTTTCAAAGGAAAAAGAAGTTGCTTTGGGTGTGGAAAATAAGGACACAAAGCCCGTAAGTGCAAAGGGAAAGGTTACGTTAACACCATGGACAAGGATAATAGTATTTCTACGACATCAACAATGATTAGATGTTTTAAATATGGAATGTATGGGAATTATGCAAACCAATTCCTTAAGGGAAAATCTCATGAAGAGAATCAACATGGTCATACGGGTAGTATTTATGTGGATGATGATGAAGAAACTACAAATGAAATATGAGATGAAATAAATGATGAAGCTCAGCTAGTGGTTTAAGAAGTTAGTGGAATGATTGTATGTTTATAAAGAATAATGCATGGTACTATGGAATAAAGAATCATCTAAGGATTGTTACACTATTGTTTTTACTAAAGTATCTGAAAGTATATGTCGAATGGTACTGGTAACCAAGGAAGGTTATTCGGATATTTTTGGAATGTATATGATATGCACATAATGATGGGATAAGAAGATAATGAGATGTTTTATTGTATTCATATAAGGACTAAGTGATATTATGGTTTGATTTTATAGATTTTTTGGGATTTTTGTATGTGGAAAGATTTACCTTTTTACAGTATTCATGTTTTCACAAAGGTTCTATGGTAATTTATGTTTCATGAGAATATATGACTATGGTATTCATGTGTTTGAAATGCATCAAATAAGATATATCTTATAATATATGTGGGATAAATGCTTGTATTCACATTCTTCGTAGATAACCTTTCTAGTAATTGATTTCTTTATACTATGAGCCGGGACTGAAGTATTTTAGATAAGCCTAAAGATTGGAATGAATTATTTTGGACATAAGTTAGTATTGTTTAAGGATAAAACTTTTTTTCAATATTATTGATGGGATGTTATAGTAATGTAGTTTTAGAAAAAGGACAACCTACAGGACGGGAAACAACCCATCGCGTCGGACAAGGCTATGGATATCGTACCCACAACCGAAGTGCAACATGCCTTTATCACCTACCATTGGCCTACATGAAGTCCCTGGTTAGTAGAAAATAGAATTATTTTATTAAGTGGTATGATATATGAAGTAGAAGTTCATTTTTTGGAACCATATATGATTAATCTAACCATAAGATGGACTTATAACTTTTTCTAACCTTTTGTTTGAAACAGATGGAATGACCCATCATTCTATAACACGATCTTCTAACACTTCACAAATAATAAATTCACTTCATTTCTTTAGGAGATTAAGTGGAAATTGTTCAAAGAACGAACAACAGTGATATTGTGCCAAAATCAAGAAAGTATTTCTTCTAATTCAAATTCTTCAACTTTTGAGAAATGATCATGAAAACCAAAAATGATGTCTGTGTGCCCTTATATCTGATGAATCATATGGTACCATAGATCATCACAAATATATGGCTTTGTGATTATTGTCTTTTTCAAATCCATGTTCTCTACCACTCTCCATCAGAACATGATGGTTAGATTTCTCTTCTATATCCATATTTTCACCTATATTATCCTACGTGGAAACCCAGTGATGAGTTAATTTGGGTAACCGTTATCTTTCATACATTAGTTTTTAATCTTATGTTTTGGTATATCATTTTCCAAAGTGGGATTTAATTAAAGAAACTTTCAAGTACAAAACCATGCATAACCACGACGAATTTCGATGGAGAAATTAATTTTAAGGGGGGTAGAATGTGACAACCTGATATTTTATGATAATTATTATTTTTAATTAATTTTATGTCATGTGTTTTATGCTACAACAATATTATTTTGTTCTATATGCAACACCATATTATCTTGTAGTATATGCAACACTATTCCTAGATTGTGTTACACACAGTTTCAAGTTCGTTTGATAATAGTCATTCTACGCAACATTGACTGTATATATATATATATATATATATATATATATTAAATGTATAAATGAAATATGGTTGGATTTTGTTATATGAAACAACAAAGGATTCTTGCAAAACACGCTACCCTAACTTGGATTTCATTACACGCAATAACGACCTTCCTCGATAGCGTGTGTTGTACGCAATACCAGGTTTTACTAAACAATGGTATATTATTATAATATTAATATGAACTAGCCGTTATGAATAGTATTAACCTAATTTTTAATTTTATAACCTTATTATTCATCTTACACATTTTCTAGAACATGGTATAAGAACAAAATAAATATTTCGGGTAAAATAAGTATTTTTCAAAAAATTCAGTTTTGCTGCCTTTTGATGGTGCACCCACTTTAAATCTAATTTTTTACATGTTTATAAGTTAAATTTGACAAAATAAAATTCTTATTTTCAATCAGGATATAAAAATTTACATTGGATAAAGTTTTGATATTTTTCTGATAACTTTCATATTTTAATGAATAGTAAAAACACGCTATATTTTAATTAAAAACAACTTTTTTCATCGTAATAACTTATGTGGTTAAATTATAATATTGAATGGTTTTAAAGTATAAAAATAATATATTTTTACCATTTAATATAATTTATATCATTATCATTGATTTTACATTGAATTCGTAGGTTAAATCAATTCAATATTTTGCAATGTTTTAATCAAAAATCCGTTTTCATTCGACAATGAGATTAATTTTAATTTAATTTATGCAACTTCTGTGTATTGAATTAGAAAAACAATATTCAATATTTGGAATCATTGTGTCTAAATTATGTTAATAGGAAAATTTCTATTTTTGGAAATTATGAATAGTAACTATGATACATTTTATTTACCATAGTTAATGGTATATCGAGTAATTAAGGGTAAATATAATATTATAAAATTACCCTAACACATGCCAAAATTATATTTTATGGCTAAATGTATACCCATATCACCTAAGGGTCGGATTAGATTCATTTTATGGACTTTTGACAATGAAAATAATTTAATTATTATTAAAACCAAAGAAAGTGACAACATGTCACTCTCTTAAATTTTATAAGTATAATATTTTTAATTTAGTGATAAACATCATAAAACATAGAAAATGAATACTCTCCAAAAATAAAATAAAATTATCTACATCATGATAATTTTTTTATAATTTTTAGGGATTAAATAAATGTCATTAATGGTGATACATTAATGATGCAGAAATTATTTATTAAGTGGAAAATCAGTAATATAGTTTTTATTGAAATACTAATACCCATTAAAAGGCCCAAAAACATGACCAAAACTTATTTTTAGTGTATATCTACACCTTAAGCACCCAATTACCTAATATATAACCGTTTGGAGTCTTATAAAAGTCATTATGACACTTATATTATTTTATTTTAAATGATGCCAAAGTTGTCCCCTTCATAATTTAATAAGTATAAAAATTTAAATATTGTGATTTTAAGATGATAAATTCGAGTAAAAGTATTATTGTAAAATTTAATAGATTTATCTTCATCATAGGAATTTATTTTTTATTTTTATGAAACAAATAAGTATATTAAATAACTATACAAAAATGTTGTAATAATTATTTTATTAAGAGATAAACCAAATAAATGGTATTAAAAATAATAAAATAAATATTATATGAACTATTTAATGTTCTCCACTAATTTTATAGATACATATGACCTTTTATGAATCTATAAAAGCTTTTATTTCGAACATATTTTCTGTATATATTTTATTTAAATTCAAATAAAGGAATAGTGTCAAAATTGACACTATTGTTATTTTATAATAATAACATATTATAAAATTGTTTAAAAATAAAAAAAATATATAAAAATTATAAATTTAAATTTATATGGTCTAAAGTGGTATAACGTATCCATGTATGGACAATTCACAACAAGTTAGTAATTAATTGTTATAATTTAAAATTTAGAATGTTATTACCACAAATAAAATTAAATTGATTAAGTAAGGATAAATCAAGTTGATAATGTTTAAAATAATATCCTAACATGTCTAAATTTTATTAGTTGATGATATTACTACACTATCTCTTCTAATATTCGAATATGAGTCATTTTTTGTGGTTTTTAAGTGGGGTTATATTTATTATAAATTAATATTTTTAAGATTTCCAAAGGTTCCCCTCCCCTCCCTTATAAAAGGGCACCTTCTCACTCTCTTCCTCACACCAATTTGAGCCTTCATGCTCGGACAAACCCTGAAAAATTATCTTCTCCACTTCACTATAAACATCCTAGATGTACTGGTCTTCTACACAGACCAATTGTAGGGCCCTAAGAGGAGGTCTCAAAGAGGCGCTTCAAAGAATAGGTAATGTTCGTTACCAACTATTTCAACTTTATTTCTTCTTCAAATTCTTCTTCTTTAGTTGTTTCATTATGAAGTAATAACATAAGTATCACTAATATACCAATATTTTATTATAAGTATGAAAAAACCCTATTTCACCATTTATCCATCATACGGAAAATGAAATCACCACGTGTGCATACCTATGGAATACCGTCTCCACGCCGTGGTGTAATCTATTTTCCACCACCACCTTGAATGGATGGGTATAATGGTGTAAATAATGACTATATATGATTATTTTAAAGTGATATTGATTCTTAAATATTATACATACACTTAAATGCAATTCCATGATCATGGGAATGACATCTTCACTCGTGCGTATGTACGGACTACCGTCTCCACGACGCGATGAGATTCATTGTCAATGATTTACCATTAATGAATGATTATAAAGTATATATAACAAGTAATCATGAAATATATTACATAATAATGATACTGGATTTATGTATATATATATATATATATGTGTGTATATATGTCCTCTACTTAGTTCCATTAAATTCAATAAGGAAACGAAAACAACGTTCATGCGTACGTACGGCCTACCGTCTCCATGAACGGTGTATTTACTTCCATTTATCGATCTATTATATATATGTATATTCTGAATATATATTATATATAAATCATGTTTTACATTCTGTATGTAAGTAACCATGATTTAAGTAATCATATGAATAGTTACAAGTTAAAACACGAAGGACAAATGGAACGATTTTACCCAAAACGCTACTTTAACATTAATTTACAAAAGAATGGGTAATATAAAGTCATAAGTGAACCATATATGATATAATAACAATGAATATCATTCTGTAATAAGTCAATGACATTATTTAAATCATTATACAGGAGGTTCAGATCCATACGAAGCATATCGGACCTAAGGTAAGGGATAATTATTCCAATCTCATTCTTATCTGAGATTGTTTACTCGTAAGTATTTACTGGGGGTTATGTTTATTATCCATGTCCATATGATCTCAAAATGTTTTCATAAAATATTTAATTTACTTCCATTTATGTTTAAGACATTTTTACCCTTTTCTTACTTTTACCACATCGTATGGAAAGATTATTTCTTTTGTTTACCAAACAAGGTAGTTTTTGAAGTTTCCGACAAAAGTATGAGAAAATTGTTATTTTTTACTTATATGGCGTGAACGGATTTTTATGGCTTCATAACGCCTCATTTTCATGAAGCTTCCTCTACAAGATTTTATGATTATTTTCAACAAAATCATTTCCTTTTAAAATTTAACTGCATTTTGTGAAAAGAAAATGATTTTGAAGAAGAAAGGATGTTTTCCTCAATAATTCATTTCAAGTGTTTTATCAAAACAATTTTCCATATAATATGAAATTATTTCATATGTGTATGTTTCACGTATAATGTCTCTATTATTTACATGCTTTAACTTTTGTTATGATGAAATATCCATTTGTTGTATATGGATTATTTGATAATGATATGATGTTTATAAAACCCATTTTATTCTTTGGGTTATGATGAATGTTTTAAGTTTATGTTGTGGCACAAGTAAGAATGATTTCATTATGATATGGGTGGTACCTATATCTCTCTCAAATGCATTGGGTAAAGATTTATATCTCATGGGATAGAAATGGCTGGAACAGTAATTTAATTTGGTTGAGTGTTACAGGACTAAAACGAGGAGTGAAATCTATTCAGAAAGGGACCTTGTCCACTATGATGGTCATGGCAGTAATGCCTTGGCTACTATGGAAATCATTACATGTGCTTAATGGATTCTACAATTACATGCTTTATTCCTATGCTATTTTATCCTGATTGATGATCCATTATGATCTATGCCTTACGTACTGCCATGTTTTATGTCATTGCTCAAGATTTTGATGTTTAAATATTATGTTCATGTTTTTAAGTTCATATGTATATGGTTTGTTTTATTTTCTCCATGCCTACCCTTACTGAGCAATTGATCTCACCCTTTTTATGTTTTCTTTTCCCCCAGGATTAAAAGAAATGTTTTAGGTAAGGAAACAAAAAGGGGAGGATCGTTATGGGAGATGTTGAAGATCATTCAACATGATTAGAAGTTTATATTCCACGTTTCCAAAGACACTAAACTATTACGGTCCTTATTTGTCTGGTTTTGTTATGTATTAGATATTCCGTAAAAGTAATGTAATTTCCATGAATTTCAAGCTTCGTGTCTCTATATAACATTGGTAATGGTTCAGTCTCTAATGAATTATTGGGTTCTATTTTTTGTAATACAGATATGTTTTTCTATGCATTAGTGTTGGAAATTTTAGTTGGGGGATAAGAAGGATGTGGAGGTTATATGTGTCAATTTTTATATGGTGTTCTTGGAGGAATTCTTGTCATTGACCATTAAGGTAGAGAGGAGTCAGTATCTACAGTACCATCAACAAGGGAGTATGTCGGTACAAGGGTTGGGGATCATGTTCAAGGATCTTCTACACTTCTTACCAGTTCTCTTATCAGATGAGGATTCTAGGGTGAGAATTTTAGATGATTCATTTCTTCTTTCTCCCCATTACGTAGTTACTCCATTCACCCTACTGACTTTCATAGAGGTACATAATAAGGACTATGTTGTTGGGATAATGCAGTCATGATGATTTGTACAATGAAATGTGATCCAATTGATTTCTTTGAAGTGGAAGTTAATCATAATCATGTCTTAGGTGTTAGGTCCTTCCAAGTTACAACTAGTTGTGACTTGGACAATAAGATCATGTTTTGTCATTCTAGTTCTCTACATTTATTTGTAATCATTTGATCTAATTGTTTTTATTGTGTAGGACACAATAATATTCAGAGTTAGTTCCCAGTTGGATCCCAATATGGTAGATGTGGGATGTTTTACCACCCGACTCAGCAGTAGTTATCGCCCATGGAATTTCAGTTGCAGGGAAACTGGTATCTTGCTCAACCAATGAGAGATGAAGAGGATGAGGGTTGATGCAAACGTGTTCTTAAGGGACCTTGACCCGGTTACGATCGAGGAAGAAATTGATAGCATAGGGGTAGAAGAACTGGGCATGGTTCATTACATACTATAGACATATTAGTACAAGAAAATCCTGATATCATTTAATCCATTATTATCTTGTATAGAACTCCTTCTTGTGCCTTGTTTGATTCAGGATCCTCCAACTCCATTTCTTATCCATGTTTATCTTTTTTGCTGGGACTAGATATTGAGAGAATTAATGTGGTCATAGTGTCAAGAATGCCAGTGGGATGTCAGACCATCTCATTTGATTTCATCTAGGGCTATATATAGATGAGAGAGACACATAATTCTAGTGAATACGTCAAATTGCTACAAATTAATCCATCAGATGTCATCATTGACATCCACAGGGGGTTTTTCCATGCATACTGTTATCGAATACATCCGAGTAAGTGTTTATTTAGATAAGGATTATCAATATGTGGTTTTCATTATGGAACGAAGTTACATGGTGGGAATCCAACATGTAGAGCCTCTTCTTTCCATGTTGACCGAGTAGTGTGTGGAATTGGTAGATATTGATATGGAAGTGTCTCCAAGAGTTGTTGGAGAGTTCTTGTATGTATTTTGGTATAAGGTTGTGACTTTACTACTTGACGTGATGTCATGTTCGGGATATACCTACAAATCGGTGCCTCTCCGATTTTGAGGGCTCCTTATCAAGTTAAATCTTTAGAGTTGTGTGAGTTGCAGATTCTGATTCATTACTAGATGAAGAATGTATTTATCCGGACTACTATGTCATCGTGGTGTTCTTTATTCATGTTATAAAATTGGATGACGGTGGTCCGATGTTGTGTATAGTCTAATGTATGTTGAATTAGGTGACTGTCAAGAACAATTATCTACTCCCACGGATAGATGATCATTTCAAACAGATGAGGGGATCATGTTGGTTTTCAATGATAGATATGAGTTCATGGTGTCAATAATTGAGGGTGAAGTTGGGAGACATCTCAAATGATACTTTTTGGTGCATCTATGGGAACATCATGTTAGTGGTTGCATTGTTTAGTGTCATAAAAACTCCATTAGTGTTCTTGGGACTCATCTAATCTATATTATCAAATTTTATATACCATTTTGTCCTCATATTCATCGATGAAATTCAGATATACTCAAATTTAATGGAGGAGAGTATTGAAATCCTCAGGACTCTCATAGATGTTATACGATGACAACATCTTTAAAAAATGTTTTTGATGTAGACATTATCTCTCCAAAGGATAAATTCATTGAGAATTTTTTGTATCAGTAGGGCATAGCTATAAACAAATCATTGTTCAAGGATGTTATTTCAGGGAAAACCCCATGAATTTCAGTGTGGTCTGATGTATCATTGGAATAACAAGCTTATTGTAGATATATGTACCCAATTTCTCTCAATTTGTAGTCTTGTTGATTGATTTGACTATAATAGGTCAGACATTTTTGTGGAGTAATATGTTTCCGATGACTTTCAGCTACCTAAATGGGATGTTGGATAGTGATCCATTACTCTAGTTTCTAGATGAAGGGTTGATAAGAGTGGTGTATTCCGATGATCCTTGTCTAGTCTTTCAATTTGTGTTGATGCAATATGAATGAGTGGTATCTTATGGGTATAGGTAGGTACATTCCCATGAATCTTACTATTCTATTCATGATATGGAGTTAGCATCGGTCATGTTGACAATATTTTATTGGTGGGATTTCCTAATTGCAGAGAGCTTGATGGTCTTCAAGTATCACAATAGCTTGAGGTATATATTTTCCAAGAGAGATATACACATTATACTATATATTTATATGGGATTTTTTATATAATATGATTTTGAGATATCCTAAAACTCAGGAATGGGAAATGTTGTATCTTATTCATTAGGTAGAAAGTGACATGAAGTGGTAGTTCGGGAATCTACAGTTTGTTGGAATGAGATGTATGATTTTTTCACCTTGAAAATAGATTCATGAATGTATTGTGGTAGATGATTTCTATTTTAGATGATATTATAGTTGTCACAAATGCATCATTTTTAGGATTCTTAATGGGGAGATTCGAAGGCATAGGTGATGCATGGTCTCGTTGACCAGGGAAATGAACCAAATGGATGGTAAAAAAATGCTCAGAATCAGATGTCTTTCCATGGGATGTTGTTTCTTCTAGTAGAGATGTGTGAAGGAGTTCCCCATGAGTTTCAAATATCACCTTTAATGGTACACCCAATAGTTTCTATGATGCACAGAAGCCTGAGGGAGTTGTCTTGGTGGCCCAGGATAAAGGTGAGTGTGGCAGAGATTGTGGTGAAGTGAAAATTGTTCCCACATGTGATGACTAAGAA
Source organism: Viscum album (assembly GCA_963277665.1). Taxonomy (NCBI): domain Eukaryota; kingdom Viridiplantae; phylum Streptophyta; class Magnoliopsida; order Santalales; family Viscaceae; genus Viscum; species Viscum album. The sequence goes on from OY728133.1 coordinate 276,957,989, forward strand.
TAGTGATCATGATGGTTTGTTGCATCACATGGATTTACTCGAGTGTATGTGGGAATAAATCTTGATGGATATCGACAGAATTCTTCCTAGGGATTAGAGAGGTTGTGATGTCATCTAAGTATTAGTGGATATACTGAAAAAATTAGTACACTTCATGGAAATCAAGGAATCAGTCATAGTGGACGGCTTATCTACCATTTTTGTGGAAAAGTTGGTTTTTCTTAATTATTTTTCGAGGACCAGTGTCTTGAAATGTGATACACGATTTACCTAATGATTCTGGAAGGAATTACGTTATGCTTTTGGCACTCGTTTATGCCTTAGCACTTCATTCCACCCCAAGATAGATAGGCCGATAGAGAAGAAAGTCTAGGCATTAGTGGAAATGTTGTGAGACTAAATATTGTATTTTGGTGGATCATGGGTGTGAAACATTACCATTGTTAAGATACCTTATATTAATAAATATTATCTTCCATTTTCAAGGACTCATTTGAAACATTTTCAAAAAGACATCATTGTTCACCCTAGTGCTAACAGTGGTTGGGTACACAGTCGTTCATGATCCCAAAGTATTTTATACCATGTTAGAAAATGTTCATCCTTTTTGGGAGAGTATGAAGGTATCACATGTTCTAAAGAAGGCACATTCTGATTTTAGGAGGAGGAACTCGGAGATTGAGGTTAGGGACCATGTGCTCTTGAAGGTTCCCTTCAAAGTTGGTAGTAGAGGTGTGAAGAGGGAGTAGGCTTTCTCTGAGGTTCATTGAAGCTTTTGAGGGGTTGGGGGAGTTGTAGAGGTTTTATAATAGTATGTACTTCCACCAAAGTTGGATAGTATCCACAACATCTTTCACATCTTCCATCTTCATCAGCATCATCACAATGACTCCCACATCATTGTCTCAGAGAGTTAGATATTGAAGATGACATGAGATTTTTAGAATGACTAGTGTAGATCAAGGATCATCAAGAGAAGGTGTTGTTTTGATGAACAATTCTTTTTGGTCTTGTGTTGTGTAGGTATGGAGTTCCAAAGGATAGTACTTCGGAGTGATAAGACCAGACGTGTACCCAGTATGTAGTTTTTATTTAACTGTTTCATTTTTTATTTTTTTGAAATTATGGGACCTTGTGTGATAGGAGATGTGATGTTTCCATGTATTTTAAATTTTGATAATGTCTTGAAATATAATTGGTTAGGACATGAACCCTATTTAAGACTCATTAATATAATTCTATTAAACTAATGCATGAGAGTTAGTGAAACCCAACGAAGATAGTATCTTAAGATGGAGGAATGAATTCCATAATTAATTATTGTTTAGGAATTGTGGATTTTGGTGCCTATGTGGGGTGTCATGTAGTTTGTTTGGATAGTATATTTTGGAGGAGGTGTTATTTGAAATTGAAGATTCACCATAACTAATAAGAATCTCGTGTTCTTTTATCATTGAGAGATTTCTCATAGGGTCGTTGCTTCGAACCATTTTTCTTTTCAGATTAATTTTAAATTATCAAGGGAGATAATAGTTTTATAAGTATCTCATTTAATGGATCATACATCTATAGTCCACTTTTTTTATATCCAATGCTAGAAGTGTTCTTGGTTGAGATGGTGACTCATTTCAAAAGATTTTCAATTTTTCCCTTTTCAATTAGTGGGTCAGTTGTTTATAGGAAAACATTAGTGACTCAAAAATCGATAGCTCAACATTGATAGACCATCATCTATATCATGTGCCGATAGATCAGTGGCGGTTGATTCCATCGATATTTTAGCCTCAATACCTCCTTTTGGTAGCTATGTGTTAGAAGCTCTTGTTAGTAACTCAATGACGCTAACTCACAGAAGTATCTTGCATCGGTAGGTCGCCATAAATAGTTTGCGTCTATATCTCAGTTTTTCTGGCTCAGAATAGGTAGCTCAGTATTGGTGGATCAGCATTGGCATCTTGTATTGTTGAGTCGTGTTAGTGATTCACCCATCAATGAGTCATATCCATGAGTTTCTCACAAAATCTATTTTGTCATATTTCACACCTCTTACCATTAATTTGATATAATTATAGTTTTAATCCTTTTTTGAGGATTTATGATGTTGTTTCAAAGAATATTAATTATGTCCTTCTATTACTAATGTTCTAGGGACTTTCAGATATCCAATCTATGTGGTGTTTACCAGAATATTAATTATATGTACATTGAATCTATTTGAGTCAGTTAATTTAGGAACTGGATCCTCAAATATGATATCTTCCCTTACGAATGTGTTTAGTTTTTTTATTAGTGATCATAGATCATTTCCTACATGTAGATTCAGGTGTTGTGATGTGGCCTCTGAGTATAATTTATGTGGGGTCTTTCCTGATAACCCCATGTTTTGGGTGTATAATGTAGTTTCTGATCATATGTTGATCCATGTAGGGATCCCTTTGCCTTTATTTATTCTATATCATTCAGGGTGGGTATTCTATAGTTTAATTGTTTTTATGGTGGAATATAAGTGTTTCAAAGATAAAATAACATGTTATAATGATAATCATAATTTTTACAATAACATATTTTGAACCATTATTAATAAATGATGGATTGAGATGATGATAATGATACTTGTATTATTTTATTTTTTATCATTGATCCATGTTGTGATTCGGGTTGTTTGTATGCTTTCTAAAAATAATGTCCATTTCTATTCTCTATTTGAAAACCCAATTCTTAAATACTTATTGTTAACCTTTTATCGATGACTATGAACATGACAACATGATTAATCAGGTATATCCTATTAATTAAATAGATTCCCCGAGATTGAACATGATTTTTGATTACCCATAGATTATTATAGTAGAATTCATGAATAATAGTTTCAAAATATGATTACACCTTTTATTTTCGTGTGGATGTGTTCTATGTATGGTTCATTATGGGATTCTATTTTTCTGGTCTTATGGTAGTGTGTCTAGGAGTGTGATTGTGTTTAATTGGTGTTATTGGTGGTTTTTTTAGAATCTCAGGTTGATAGGTTGGATGATTGTGTAATTAATAAACATGATATGTCGTGTTATTTGATCTGGTTAGTGGTTCGGCAGTGGGGCTACAATTTTGTGTTGTTCTATGGTCATGTTACTAGGTGTGGTGTTGTTATGAAGCTAGGTTGTCGAGTGTGGTTTTGATGAGGTGTGTTGTGGAGATTGGATATTAGTTGGGGGTTATCTTGTTTAGATAATTGAACTGGTGTAATGGATTTGAATAATGATATTGTAATTTTTTGGCATAGGTGTTATGGGGGGTGTTTTATGATTGTTTTTTTTTTCTTTGGTTGGGATTGGTTGTTTGGCTTGTTTTGTCGTTTTTTAGTTGGTAGTTACTCGAGTAGGGATTTTATGAAATAATAGAATTTATTAGTAAAAAAATATAACAAGTTGAATTATTATGGATGTGGGAATTAAATAAATTAGGGATATTTTTTGTGGATGTGAATTTAAAAGTAGAATAAAAGGTGGAATTTTTATGGGGTGGTTTTATTCTTGAGAACCATTATGTTTGGGATATGTTTTTTATACTTACGTACATATAATTTTTGTTACTTGTGATTTCAATATCCACCTCACCAATGTTGATCACAATGATCCAAACACAACCATTGTCACATGAGGGTGACATTCCCAAGAATCATAGAGGGATGATGGATGGATTGTTTTTGGTACTTCTCTCCAACCTATTATATTAATATTTTTCCAAGACTCATTCAATAGGATTTGGTGTTATTGTGAGGCCCAGAGTTTTGCATAAAAGAAGTTTTTTTGCTAAGTTTCGTCATATTGTTATATGTTTTACATTCCCAGTTTCCATTGAGATGAGGCCAGTTTGTCTGCGGGAGAGTTGTGATGTGGTTTTTGGACATGGTGTGTGTGGGAGAAATGTGATTTTTTTAATGGCCCATGTCATGACCCATCCACCAGGGCTCGTGCTGTGACTACCCCATGCCTGCCTTCCTTAGGCGAGGGGCTGGAGACTAGCACCAAATGCGTAATTACCTAAATCTGGGAAGGTAATTCCTTTATTACTGAAAACACACACAACAGAGTACATATCTGAATAAAAAACACTGAGAAAAACTTTATAACAAGATAGTTATAAAAGTAAAGGGGCTGGAAATACAAGCCCAATTGTAAAGTACAAGTACACCTGAAAAGGAAAAAATTACAGAAAGATGAAAAGCTGATCCTGGATCATCCACCATAGATCCTACCAGAAGGGTAGGTACCGAAAGCCTCCTCATCACTCCATGTCTGTCAGTATCATCCAGGCACCGACTCGCCATGAGGTCCACCTCCAATACCATCAAGTCCATTTACACTCATCCTCGTTCAGCATTGTCTGTCATCTCCATTCAACACAATGAGGTGTGGGCATAGCCCGTGCAGAGGTGAGTATAATGATACTCAGTAGGGACTCCAAGACCCTCAAGGTCTCACAAAATCAAACAAGTATAAACCTAAAGGGGTGAAATCAACAGATAACCCCACTTATTTATATGCCCATACATATACCTATGTTATCTAATAATCCATCTCAATCATGAGGGAAAAAAAAGTTACTGACTCAACTCACACAGTTATACAACTTTTGAAGTGATATAGAGATGATCAGTTTTATCCACTGAATAATTGATGTTATTCATATTTTTATGACTTATTATATAATCCATTTACTTATTTTATATGAAATGGGCATAATTTTTGTGAAATATTAATGTTTTAATATTAGGTATAATTTTTTAGCATTTTTAGTAGTGGCCCAATTCAGTCAGTTTACTATTTTAATAATAACTATCACTATACTGATAAAAATTGTATGGTTATTGTTTTTGAATATTCTCCATTAAATGTAAAACATTTCATTAGAAGGTACCATGAGCCAATTCTGCCATTTGAAGGGTCATATGGTCCTCACAAACAAAACCAAAGAATCTATGAAGAAACTGGACTATTCATTGAGATTGATTTATTGGGATAAATACAGAAGTCCAAATTCAATTATTCTCCACCACAGCTCGGGGGACAATATAAGGAGTCTAGGATTAATATTTCAAGGCCCTACTCTAAGAAAAAGAAGCCCAAATGATGTTTTAAAGTCCAGCCCACCATTCTGGGTGAGAAATAAAATCAGTATAGTATTCATGATATATCTCATGATTTAAGAATCTAATGTGGCTGATATTTTTCAGTGAGAAATAGGAAATATAGGTGGTCGTCTTTGTTGAAGAAATAATTCTTTTTTGAAGGCATATTCATATTCAAAAACACATTCACATTTTGGACATCAAAAAGACTACATTGAAATGGACATATTTAAATAGTATAATCAGACGCCCATAACATTGGCTAAATTGTTCCAAATGCCTCCAAATTTTTAGAGGAGTAGTAGAACTTTATTATCTAAAACCTTGAATAAGGATATTTCTTGATATTCATCTGTCTAAATAGCCAATTTCCAATTCAAGTGGAGGGACTAATTGGGAATGCAAACAGTCCACTCCTTGGGGTATAAATACTCTCCCCTTCTCTCCATGAGAGGGGTTGGCATTTTAGAGGAGAGTAGATATTATTTTCATGACCAATGCCTTGCCAAAGGATTAGGAGGACCTGACATACTCATGTTTTCACTTAATTGAACTTTCCTCTTCTCTTTGTTTTCATTTTCTTTTATGTGCTTCATTGTTGTAATTTTGTAAGTCCATTTCTTTTGTAGTTCTGTTTTAATAAAAATTTCTTCTTCAATATCTCTTATTATCATTAAACTTCTATATTATAATATTAATGGTCTTAAAATAGTTTTAATCATTTTAAATTACATTCCCTTGTTTTTCTTCTTCATTCAATTGAAATTCCATTTTTGATTCTCAAAATTGTTTGTGTGTGTGTTCGGCACACGACTCTTTTATTGTCCATTTATTTTTCTAATATTTTTAAATCATCACCATAAACATTAAACCCAAATTTTCAAAAATACTAATTGATGAGTAAATCTACCATTTGGGTGAGATATAATTCGGGGATGTTCAGTGATTGAGTGTTTTTTCACAATGAGTATTATTTAAATTAATATTGTGTATGTTAAACATAATATGTCATCGATTAATGATATGTTTTTTATCATGTGGTTTCCATGGATTATTAGAACCATAAATAAACTACCATAAATAAGTTTTTATTTATATTAGAACCCTAAGTTAAGTTAATCCTTGGATTAAAGTCTTACCACTTAGGAATTCCAATCAACATCAACTTATCACATGTGTGTTAATTTAATGCAATACAAAGCAAGGCCCAATGATATCTCAAGCATAACTCCCCAATAATGAACTCACCCCAATCCTCATATATTTGCTAAATAAAGAATAAACCATCAAAAAATTCAATTTAGCTCTACAAGAAAACCCCCACCAATCAAAATACAATCAACTAAAAACAAATGACTCTTACAAAGTATCATCGCTGGGGATTCAACCTGAGTGCTGCTATACACATTAGCAGAGTATCGGAACCTTGACCGGTCGATAGGTGACAATGGGACGTGCGTTTCAAATGGCGCCGTTTCTAGGGTGGTTCTTTAAGTAGTCAATAGTTTTTGGTAATTGTAATAAGAAACCAAAAAAACAAAATTTAAAAAATATTTAAATAAATCACAAAGAAAAACCCATCTTCTCATAAAAATCATAAATAGAAAAAATAAAAAGAAAAACCCATCATCCCCTTTCTTCCAAAATATCTCTGAATGCCCCATACCCTCCCAAACAATCCATCATATTTTTTTACCCAGAAATTGAGTGTACACTTCACCAAATGAGGAGGAACAAAAGCGATAATCAAATAATTCATGAACCAGTCCTTGTCTAACCAGTTGAATTTAGAATGGCCAATCCTAGAGAACGAACCCTTAAAGAACTTGTTGCCCCTGATATTAATTACCAACCTCTTGGTATTCAATATCCAATCATATAATCTGACTTCAAACTCAAATTGGGTTTGATCCATCTTCTCCCTTATTTCCATTGGCTAGCCGATGAGGATTCACATCTCCACCTTAATGAGTTTCAAGTGGTGTGCTCTACCATGAAGCCTCAAGGGGTTTCGGAGGATCAAATCAAACTCCGATAATTCCCTTTCTCCATAGACGACAACGCCAAGTCATGGCTCTACTACCTTCCTCCTGGTTCAATAACCACATGGAATGACATGAATTGACTCTTCTTAGAGAAATTCCTTCTTGCTTCTTGTGCTGCTTCTATCCGAAAGAAAATAAGTGGTATCTAACAGTTCCCAAGTGAATCACTCCATGAATACCAGGAGAGGATCACAAAGCTTGTTGCAACATGTCCACACCCTCAAATCCCTGACCAACACTTAATACAATACTTCTATGAGGGGTTATTGGCTATGGAGAGAACTCTCATTGATTCCGCAAGTGGCAGTGCTCTTGTTGATAATACTCTTGCATCTTCAAGAGATCTCATAAGTAACATGGCTAAAAACACACAACAATTCCATACTCGAGCACATGCTCATGTAAACAAAGACCAAGATAATCAATAAATTGAGCCAAACAAGATGATGGAGTGGATGACTGAACTAACTGGTCTTGTGTGAAAACTAGTTGTGGCTACAAAATCCTCAACCTTGTCTTCTCCACAATCAATGTTTCTTGGGCCTGTTAAGAACTGTGGAATCTGAAAATCTCCATCTCATCCAACTAACACATGTCCACAACTCCAAGAGGATCAATCTGATTCATCTAGACCAATGGAGCTCAATGCAGCATATGCTCAGCGGAACACCAACCCTCAACTATCAGGTGCGTTTGTTAGAAACTTTAACCAACCTCACTCTGAGCCCTTCTCTTCTTTCTATAACCAAGGCCTTGGGTATGGTAATACCATATCTCATCCCCCTCAATTCCCTCCTCAAAACCCAAACCAGTTTAAACATGGTCATGGTGTTGGTAAATTCTGACAACCTTATCCTTTTTTCCTCAACCTCAAAGGAACAATCCTCCCCCTGGATTCCATTATTCTAGTGAGCCTTCCCAAATCCAAAACCAATAAAATCTCTTTCCCAAGAACCAATATCAAGGAAATCTCAATCCAGGACAAGCATCTTCTTCGAAGCAACCATTGGAAATTGTAGTTGAAGATCTTGCCTCTTTCACCCATTCCAACCTAAAAAATATTGAAACCCAAATTGGTCAACTGACATCCCACATTAGTCACCAGCAACCATATAATTCTTCTCATATTCCAGCTCAACCATTACCCAAACCCACGGATAATGTAAGTGAAATTGCACATAGATCAGGAAAGAAAATTTATATGCCTCAATATAAGTCCTCCAACCCTCCTATGAATGATGACCTAGAAAATGAAAAGAAAAAGAATCTTGAAAAAGAATCTGGAACCATTCCCTCACCTCCTACAATTCCACTTATGAAACCAAATTCCTTTCCTTAAATCCATTATTAAGCCAAGAAAGTCCTTTGAACCTGATCCTGAAATTCATCACATGTTTAGAGGTGTTGAAGTCAACAATCCTCTCTTAAATGCCATAAAATAAATCCCTATGTATGCCATGTTTCATAAGGAATTGTGCACCCACAAGGGGAAAATTAAGACATTTGAAAATGTTTCCACTTAGCAGTCTATTCCCATAATGTTTGAAGATCCAGGGACCTTTACGGTTCAATGCCAAATTGGATGTTCCAACTTTGATGATGCACTCATAGACCTAGGAGCCTCAATTAATGTCACGCCCAAATCAAAATTCTCTATCCTTGGTCCAGGTCTCTTACATCCAAAGGGTTTTTTCATTCATTTAGCCAATCGAAGCACAACCAGTCCTATGGGAATAATTGAGGATTTACTTGTCCGGGTCAATGATCTTATCATCCCTACTGATTTCTATGTCCTTGAAATGGATGGTGAGACAAACTCTTCTCGATCTCCCCTAATTCTAGGAAGACCAATCCACATGACTTAAAGAACCAAGATTTATGTCCATTCAAGCATCTTATTCATGTAATTCGGTGACCAACTGGTCAAGTTCAACATTTTCCAAGCCATGTGATACCCATCTGAGGATCACTCTGCATTCTCAATCCAGGTTTTTGAGGACACTTCTAAGTGTCAATAAAACCCAAATCCACTTTGTTCTTCATGTTCTAATGAAAATGGATCATGTCAAAGTTGCACCATGATTAACCAAGTCATAAATGGCGATATTGATGTGGACCGCTCATTCATATACTCCATCAATCTAGAGGAACATGGAAACACTCTTGAATCCCAGATCAACTCGGATCTCTACAACTCCACCTTGGACAATATTATGGAAATTGAATCTGAAGCAACTGAAGTCCCTTCATCCATTCCTCAGATGTCTAACCAACAAATGAAAGATTAGACTGATCTAAAACCTCTTCCAAAAAACCTGAAATAAGCATTCTTTTTCCATGATCATTCTTATCATGTCATTATATCTTCTTCTCTTACTGAAACTGAGGAGTCCAAACTTGTCCTGGTGTTATAGGAAAACAAAAAGGCCCTAGGTTGGACCCTAGATGACATACCAGGAATCAACCCTACTCTTTGCATGCACCACCTCCATCCTTAGGAATCATCCAAACCAATTATACAACCACACAGAGGACTGAATCCACTAATCCTTGAGGTAGTTAAGGAAGATATCACCAAGCTTCTTCAAGCTAGTATTATCTACCCAATTTTTAATAGTGAATGGGTTAGTCCAATTCAAGTTGTACCTAAGAACGGTGGGATAACTGTTGTCACAAATGAACATGGAGGGGTATTCACAACTCGATTAAAGAACAAATGGCATGTCTGCATCGACTATAGTAAATTGAATGTTGGAACAAGAAAATATCCATATCCTCTTCCATTACTTGATCAAATGCTGGAATGATTAGCCAGGAAGTCATACTATTGATTTCTTGATGGATACACTGGCTACTTCCAAATACCAATAACACCTTAGGACCACAAAAAGTCTACTTTCACAAGCACATTTGGAACATATGAAAATAGATGAATGCCTTTTAAACTTTTAAATGCTCTTGCAACATTCCAGAGGTGTATGATGAATATCATTTCCGAATTCATTGACCACTGCATGGAAGTCTTCATGGATGACTTTACCATTTATGGTGAGTCATTTGAATCATGCTTGAATTCAGTCTCTATAGTCCTTCCAAAGTGTGTTAAGTGTAACCTTGTGTTAAATTTTCGAAAATGTCACTTCATGGTTGCAAATGGGATTTTCTAGGGCACATAGTTTCAAAAGATTGTATTTATGTTGATCCTGCCAAAATTGAAGTGATCCAATCACATATTGAACCCACATCTATTCGAGATATCTGTTCATTCCTCATTCATTCCAGTTTCTATCAGAGATTCATCTATAACATCTATAAAATTTCCCTCCCACTAACTTGTTTTTTCCAAAATGATGTCACATTCCATTTTGATGAGGTTTGAAAGAGAGCCTTCATTGAACTCAAAACTGCTCTTACATCTACCCCAATAATCCAACCCCCGGATTGGTCCTTACCATTTGAATTGATGTGTGATGCTTTTGATAGAGTTTTTGGGGCTGTTCTTGGACAAAGTAGGGAAAAGATTCTTCATGTCATCTATTATTCATCAGAAACATTTGATGAAACTCAATCTCACTACACTATCATTGAAAAAGAAACTTTTATCTATGGTTTTTGCCTTAGATAAATTTGGGCCCTATCTCTTAGGTTCCAAAATCATCATCTTCACAAACCATTCGTCTATAATGTTCTTACTCAAGAAAATAAATTCCAAAACGAGTCTAATAAGATGGATCCTAAGGCTCCAAGAGTTTGACCTTGAAATAAATGATAGACCAGGAAATGAAAACCCTATGGCTGATGACATGAGTAGAATTTCTAATTCTTCTCATTCTTGAATCATTGATCCTGAATTCCCCACTGAGCACCTTTATTTCTCACTCCAATGGCACCATAGTGTGACCCAGTTGTAAAATACTTGGTTTTTGCTGTATTTCGGAAAAAGTTTTCAAAAGAAAAAAAATGAAGTTGAAATGTGATTCAAAATAATATTGTTGGGAAGAAAATAAAAATGGGAATACTGGGTATGAAATGTTAATTAGGAAATGTGTCAATGAAATTGAACATTCTTCAATATTAGAATTCTGTCACTCACTTTCTGGAGGTGGCCATTTTCGACCACAAAGGACCTCCCGAAAGGTCCTAGACTCTAGATTATTCTGGCCTTCACTCTTTAAGAACTCACATGAGTTTTGTCAATCATTTCTCACTTTCCAAAAGTTTGGCACAATTTCAAAGAGAAATGAAATTCCCCAAAAGCCTTTAGTTTTCTGTGATATCTTTGATGTTTGGGGTATCAATTTCATTGGACCATTTCCCCTGTTAATGGATTCTCATATATTCTTCATGTGGTTTATTATTTTTCTAGGGGGGTCAAGGATAAACCCACTAGAAAGGATGATTCAAATACTATTACTGTGTTCCTAAAGACACAAATCTTCCACCGATTTGGCACACCTCATGCCTTCATTAGTGACTTAGGAACCCACTTTTCTAATAAAACCATGAAATATTTTTTGAAAAAGAATGGGTTTTTGCATAATACTTAAACTTCTTATCACCCCCCAAAAAATGGCATGGCTGAAATTTCTAATAGAGAAGTTTAAAGATTTCTTGATAGAATTGTAAAACCCACCAGAAAAGACTGGCTGAAAAGTCTTGGTGAAGCACTTTGGGCTTATCGAACTTCCTATAAAACACCCTTTGGGATGTCTCATTTTAGGAATGTTTTTGGTAAATAATGTCATTTGCTAGTTGAAATCCAACATAAGTCATTTTGGGAAGTGAAAACTTGTAATTTTGATTTTGAAAAATCTAGTGAAGAAATATTGTTGCAATTGGATGAATTAGAGGAGCTTCGATTTGAATCCTATGAGAATTCCACTATGTACAATGAAAAGTCCATGGTACTCCATGACAAACACATCATAAGAAAGGTATTCCTTCAAGGTGAAAAGGTACTTCATTTCAAATCTTGATTTCATCTTCACCCAAGAAAGTTTAATTCTTATTGGGAAGGTCATTTTGTTATTACTAATGTTTACCCATTTGGTGCAGTGAAAGTACAAGACCCCACTTCCAAAATGACATTCACGGTTAATGGACATCAGTTAAAGAATCACCATGAGAGGACGCACAATCCTGGATCAACATCGACTTCCATTGGATTCCCAACATCTGTAGTCAACCCACCACTAGATAGATATGGTGACCCACCAAATCAAAATATGGGGGAATCTCTTTCCCTTTAACTCTCTCTCTATCTGTTCTTCTCTCTTCCTCTTTCTTCTTCATCCTATCCCTTTCATTTTTTACCACTTTCTTTTTCAAACAATTTATTTTTTCTTTCAATTTTGTGTGAGTGTGTCTTTACTAAAAACTAAAAAAAATCTAAAAAAACCAAAAAAACCATAAAACAAATAATACAAAAAAATTAAGATTCATGCTTACTCACCATCGAGTTTTCAAATTTTGTCCAACCTTTATGCGGAGTCAAAAGGCATGATTTCATCTCAAAATTTTTGTATTTTTATCATGAATTTAGATAATTAATTTTGTTTCAAAATTAAAAAAATTTGAATGCTTAATTCTTAATTTGGAAAATAATTTTCCCAAACCTTGAGGAACAAAATTTTCTTTCATGCCACGGCCACCTATGGCCATCTTTTCAAAATGTGTGTTTTCACCCACATTTGTGGGTCTTGAGTTTGTGAACCTTCGAGCTGAATCTTCTACTTTAGTGTTCATTAATATGATAGATGAATTTTCTGAACCACATGAGAATAACAATAGCAATATATCCTCCAATTTCCCTTACATTAATCCTCCTTTTGAAAGCCCCTTAGAGCCTATGAAAAGGTTTTATTTGATATCCACATTAGAATCCCAATACCTTTTCCCAACCAATATCAACATGGATTTTCATTGAATAATTTTTTGAAATTTATGTGTGGGGGGAATGGATTTCATTATTTGGGTACCCTATTTTTGATTTTCAACGAGCTATCATTTTCTTGAGGAAAATCATCCATTTTAGTGTGGGAGAGGCTGTCATTCAGTGTGTTTTGTGGAATTTAATGTACTTCCATTTATGTAATTTTGTAAATGTTATTGACAAGTGTTCAAAAAAATGAAGAAAAAAATCAAAAAAATTGAAAACCTGGGTTGTGTCTCGGGTAGGTCAAAAATAAATCTTCCTCAACCTTTGATCTTGTTATAAATATTACAATTATTGTCATGAGGAGATCAAAAATGGGTTGGAATATGAGTGTGAGATCGTTTTAAAGGTCAACTTTCGAAAAAAAAGAAAAAAAGGAAAAGAAAAAAAAGAACACTAGAATTATATTCTTATTGGTAGAAGTTTTGTGTTTTGTAAATATTACATATTCTCATTAACATCAAATTTTCTTACTGTATTGTGTCTTTCTTCACACAATCATTTCCTTTTAAATATGTTTTTTCATTTCCTTCCTTGTTTTATTTCAAAAAAATGTGAAATTTGTTTCTATGATGGTGTTTAACCCTCTTCTTCTCTCTCTTGGACATTATATTTCTACCATCCCATAGCCACAGAAAACCCCTTTAAAATGACCTCTTGATTATTGTGAACTTTGGATAGGTTTTAAAATCTGAGAGCTCTTTCAAACTCTAGGATTTTCACTTTTCGTCGGTGAAAGAGTGAACCTCCGCAAATGAATTTTATCATCTTGAGAGGTGTGAGTATTGAGTGTCCACATTTACCATTTCTAAATTTGAGCATGAATAAATGAATTAATTTTGGAACATTTTTTCTATAACAACTTGTGGTGGATTTCAAAATGGATTAGTAATATAGTCTAAACCTCCCCTGATTGAAGAAAACAAAATTTTAATATTTTTTTGTGAGTAAAAATGATAATGTCATGTTTTTATATTTGTCTCACATGAAATCATGCACAAAACTAAGTGTGGGGGAGTTCATGTTATTAATATTTTCATGACTTATTATATACTCCATTTAATTATTTTATATGAAATGTGCATAATTTGTGTGAAATATTAATGTTTTAATATTATGTATAATTTTTGAGCATTTTTAGAGGTAGTCCAATTGAGTTAGTTTATTGTTTTAAAAATAAATATCACTATATAGATCAAAATTGTGTGGTTCCTATTTTTTAGGATTCTAAATTAAATATAAAACATTTCATTATAAGGTACCATGAGCCAATTCTTCCATTTGAAGGGTCATATGGTCCTCTCAAACATGACCAAAGAGTCTATGCTGAAACTGGACTACTCATGAAGATTTATTTACTGGGATGAATACATAATTTCCTAATTCCATTATTCTCCACTATATTTCGGGGGACAATTTAAGAAGTCCATGCAAAAAATTTCAAGGCCGAACTCTAATAACAAGGGTCCCAAATTAAGCTTTTAAATCCAGCCCACCATTCTGTCCAAAAAAATAAATCAGTATAGTATTTAGGACATATCTCATGATGTATGCATCAAATTGAGTAGATATTTTTTAGTGTGCAAGAGGAGATATAGGTGGCCGAATTTGTTGAATAAATAATTCGTCTTTGAATGCTTATTATACTTAATAATCCCTTTCACATTTTGGACATCAAAAAGACTAGATTGAATTGGAAATATTTAAATTGTTTAAGAATCCAGCCAAACATTGGATACATAGGTCCAAATGCCACAACATTTTGAGAGGAGTCGTCCAACTATATTATCTACAAATGTGAGTAAGGAGATTTCTCTAGATTCAGATGTTTGTATATCCAAATTGGAAAAGAAAGTGGATGGACAGATTGGGAATGAAAACAGTCCACTCCTTGGGCTATAAATACTATCCCCTTCTCTCTTTGAGAGGGGTTGGCATTTCAGAAGTGAGGAGATAATATTGGCATGACCAAAGTCTTTCCAAAGGCTTGGGAAAACCTTCCATACTAATGTTTTCACTTGATATTCCTTTCCTATTCTCTTTGTTTTCATTTACTTTTATGTGATTCATTGTTGTGACTTTGCAAGTCCTTTCTTTTGTAATTCTGTTTTAATGCAAATTTCATCATCAATATCTCTTATTCTCATCCTCCTTATGTTGTATAATATTAATGGTCTTAAAATAGTTTGAATCATTTTAAATTATAGTCCTTTATTTTTTCTTCTCATTCAATTAAAATTCCATTTTTGATTCCCAGAATCTTTCATGTGTGTGTTCGGCACACTACTCTTTTCTTGTCCCTGTCTTTTTATAATCATTTTAAATCTTCACCATAATCATTAATCCCAGATTATCAAAAATCTTAATGGATGAGTAAATATACCATTGGGGTGAGTTATAATTCTTGAATGTTAAGTGATTGAGAGTTTTTTCTCGATTATTATTCTTTAAATTAATATTGTGTATGTTAAAATTAATATGTCATGGATTGATAATATGTTTTGTTTATCATGTGGTTTCCATGGATTATTGAAACCATAAATAAACTACCATAAATAAGTTTTGATTGATATTAGAACCCTATGTTAAGTTAATACTTGGATTAAAGTCTTAACACTTTGAAATTCCAATCAACATCAACTTATGACATGGATGATAATTTAATGTAATAAAAAGGAAGGATCAAGGATATCACAAGCTTAACTCCCCAATAATAAACTCACCCCAATCTTCATATATTTGCTAAATCAAGAATAAACCATCAAACATTTCAATTTAGCTCTGCAATAAAACCCAACCAATAAAAATACAATGCACTAAAAACTAACCACTATTACAAAGTATCATCACCGAGGATTCAACCCGAGTGCTGCTATACAAATTAGCAGAGCATCAGAACCTTGACCCGTCGATAGGTGACAATCGGAAGCGAATTTAAATCATCTATTCTATTGAACCCACACATGATCAAAGAACAGAAATCAGAACTATGGAACCCACATAGAATCCAAGAACAGTTATTTTGTCAAACCCACACAGGATCCAGGAACAGATGTCAAAACTGTCGAACCCACACAGGTTGCAGGAACAGTTATTATGTCGAACCCACATAGGATCCATGATAAGTAGTTAGAACAATCGAACACACATAGGATCCAGGAACAAGTATTCTATCGAACCAACACGGGATCCAGGAACAGAATTCAGATTTGTCGAACCCACACAGGATCCAGGAACAGTTATTCTGTCAAACCCACATAGGATACAGGAACAAAAGTCATAACTGTCAAACCAACACAAGTTCCAAGAAGAATTATTCTATCAAAACCACATAGGATCCAGGAATAGAAGTCTGAACTGTCGAACCCACACAGGATCCATGAATAGTAGTCAGAGCTGTCGAACCCGTACGGGATCCAGGAACAACCGTGAATGCACAACCATCCACAGGGTTTCGCATGAAGCATGCTTGATTCTGAGAGGGTACTCTCCTCAAACAGAGTGTAAATATATCAACTGCAACTAAGTCCAAGGAAGAAGTATCTCAAACGTATTCCACGTCATAGGGGTCTCAACGCAACAGATGGTGCCTCAATCGGACGCCCAGTATGTGAGTTATTAGCCTTTTAGTCCCGGGGCCCGGGTTGGATTCATGCATGATCCAAGCTGATTATATGTCAACATTACCCCGAACTAAAGTGGGTCATACTCAAAGGTACCATTGCACTCCATGAAAACTAGTTCCATTGATGGTTCATCAAATGGTCATCTGATGCCAAATATATATTCTTACATGGTTACAAATATTCATTTGACATAAATTATAAATTAATTTAACTAAAAAAAAGGAAATTTAGTTGCTTTTATATTATTTCAAAACTATGTGGCCAATCTTAGTGAGTTCTGTAGTGTTTTATTTTGCCTCACATGGTAAGAACATAGTTTCATAAATTGTTTTCCAAAAGGATGAAATATATATTAATTATCTTTTAATTGGGAAATAAATAAAAATAATATCTAAATCTACATATTCATTTTCCTTGACTTTTATTTCATGAGCGCCAGGACTTGATTAGTGGGTACCATTGATTCTTATCCCTCCAAACTCTAATTGGAGTGGATCTAATGGTCTTGATAAATGAGAAACCATGGTTTGTAGTTTTTCTTCCTCCATGTCGAAATATTCTTCTATTACTCATATATTATTCATTTAAAGAATCATTGATCAATGTATTGATATATAGAAAACATATTTAATAAAATCTCATGTGGAATTTTGTATTTTGTATGGTTATTAATATTGATCTATATATTTTATTTATTTTTCCAAAATTGATATAGAAATAGCATTAGAAAAAGTTGTCATTGTTTATGTTGATTCATATATAATCTCTTTTTATTTTATCATTATTGAATTTTGATTCAAGAATCATGGGAGTGATGAATTAAGATTGGTTCTAAGATATTTTAGTGCACTATTTTGGTTTATTATGAGATCTAGGAAATTTAATCTTTCACACTAAGTTCGGGTCACAACATGTTTTCCATTTTTCATCATTTATTCCTGTTCATTATGGGATATCATTTTTTATATCGAGTTTTGGGAAATATGGTGTTTAATATTTTGAGTTTTATCTTGAAATGTTTTTATTTTTTTGGTTTCCTTTCAATTTTGTAGGAGTTCATGGTGAAAATGTGATTTTTTTTATGTTTGGTAGTAGCCTATGCACGGTTAGCACAAAGATAGGTAGACAAGCTGCCCAGCCCATGTATCTGTGGGGATGGTGTGGGGTTAAATACATAAGAAATCACATAGTTTTTGAATGGTATAGAAATCAATATGGTATTGAAATGTAGATAACCATGAAATGGATCGTAGTTATAGCATGGTTAGAACACGGATCGGTAAACTGTGTGAGTATCCTAAATCATAAATTTTTTAATGTTTCTAAACTACCATATTTGAGATTTAACCCAAATCTACCTTGTTATTATTTCCTCTAGTTTGTGAGACCCTAAGGTTACACTCCCTTTATTTCTCAAGACATCTCCTACAACTTTTATTGTGGATCTATGTTTTCATTAAGATTTAAGTATAGATATTTATGATATTTCCCCTCCTAACTTCTTCATATTTATATTTCTATCATTTTCCCTTGAGGAATACTTATCTTTACCTTTCTGTGTATGTTGTGGATGATTCCATAAAAGATCAATGTTTTTATTGTGGAATTCATCACGATATATGGCTGAATCTATCTATGATCAACCTAAATTCACCAGCTAATTTGTAGAATAAATCACTCCATGATGAACCTATGCTGGTAAGATATCCTAATGTAGCCGACCTCCCTATAGTCCATTTGAGTGGTGATGGGTGTTTCAGTAATGAAATAGGGATGTAACCTGAAAAGATTAGTGACAATCAAGGTATCAAAATGACTCAACATCATTCATCAACCTCTTATGGGAATGAAGTACTAGTGTGTTATCAGTGTCAAATGAAGGGTCTTAAGAAGCCATCATGTTTATGTTCTCAAATGCCCTATCATGGTTGTGTATTCAAAAGATTAATATAGAGGTTTTGGTGGGTCATTTTTAGAAATAATCATAGAGGAAATTCACATAAGGGATGTACAACTTAGTGATTTCTTAGAATTTTCTTTTTTGAATGTTTCCTTCTAGTTGTAAGGGTTATTTATCTGATGGTTGGGATGGTTGTGCATTATTTTCTTCAAATTGGTAATGTATGACTTAATTATTTTAGTGAACTCTTGTTTTATATGGCCTTTTTGTTGTCCTTATTTATATTATGGTTTCCATTAATCTAACAGGTAGAGTAATGTTCCTTGTGGGTTTATCAACTCTAGACTATGGAACAACATATTCTTCAAACATTAGATATGCAGCCATATGGCTTGAATTGATGCATTTAACACAGTTAGGAAACCTCCATGAGTGTGATGAGATTTACCACAATTTATCTCCACATGTTTCACGAGTGGGAAGATTAATTCTTTTATTTCTTATATTATTAACTGTGTATGGTCGGACACTACAAAAAAATTATAGTTATCATGTGTGGGAAAGGTCCTATTTTATCAATTGATGCTTTTTAGGTTGGTCGATTTAATTTGGTTCTTAATGATGTGAAGTGAAAATACGATTCTCATTAATAATTCTATTAAAATGATAATTGTTAGTTGGTTTCTCATGATGGGGTGTGTATTCACCCCCCCCCCCCCATGTGTTGATAAACTTGTACTGGTTACCATTTTTTGTTCTAGAGGCATGTGGTTTGTTTTAAGGCTATCTAAAATTTACATAGATTTCTATTGACAACACATTGGAATTTTTGGATTGTTTAATGATTATCTGTATTAGGAATGATTATAAGGCATTTGGATAAAATTTTCCATTGTTTTTTGGGATATATTGTCTTATTTTGTTTTTTTGAAAGAGAAGTGAGTTCTATTTGGACGTCTTTCTCATGTTCATGGTTTAAGAGGATTGATCATGAAGTTGATGAATCCATAGTCCTTGATTGATCAAATATAATGTTTGGGATTTCTAGTGGTAGAAAAAAATAATATTGATGATATTTTATCAACCATTCATTTCATTTTCTATCATTTATTCCAATTTAATTATAGTTATCTATTTCTATATATTGATCCGAGTTTGATAGTGTTCAATTTGCTGATTTTATTGTTGTTATGTTTTTACCTTATGGTTTTTCATTAGTATTTTTTGCGGGTTCTTTGTGAAATGTTTAGTTGTAGTCTTGGTAGCAGCATACAGATGGGTTGGTGAACAATATAGACCAACCCAAGTAACTGTGTAAAAGATGTGGGATTTCATATAGAATCCACCACACAACTTATTCATGGTCCGAAAAATGTTGTGGTCTGGTCATATATTCGATCCCCTATTAGAAATTAGCAACCACACATTTCACAAACAGTATGGTAAAACACGTATCCAAACCATGCAAGTTTCCTATAACAGATTTTTTTTGAGTTTCCTAAACTACCTACATTTTATTTTAACCATAATCATCCCATTTTTTATCCCCTAGTTTGTATAACCCGAAAGGGCCTCTCCACTTCTTCCTCAAGGCATATACTCCCTCCATTGGTGTAGATGTAGGGTTTTCCTCAATAGTTTTGGGAAGATATTCAAGGTATTCCACTCATATTTTCTACCACTTCCTCTCTAATTCATTTTATCTTATAGTTTTATTATCACATATTATATTCAACATAGGGGTTTTGTTTCCCCACTTTTTTTTTCAGATTTTGGTTGTTTAAGGTTTATCTGGGATTTTATTTCCTTCATGACCCCTTACTTTCTAGTTTTGTGTGTGTGTGTTATTAACACAATTTGAGATTGGGGTAGGTTTTCCATTTCAATTCCATTTATAATTTAATATTTATTTGATTATTTCATTTTAAACCATCCATCCATGTTATGTATTGTTCTGTGATCATTGGATAAATAGATAGGTGTGCAATGTGATGATTTCTTTTTTTTTTTGTGATAAATTCAAATTTATTAATTATTTCACACCATGTGTTTGATAAAATTCCATGATCAAGTGTGTAGATATTTTTTTTTACATTTATTGATTGGATTTTTTTTGAAAAAATATTTTTGAAATTTAAATAATGTTTTGGGGATTATGAAATGATTTTATAAATGAGTTTCATAATTGAAAAAAGAATGGAATATGATAATTTTGTGTGTACTTATTTTCACAATGATGCCAATGGTTTTAGTTTACTATATGGATCATGTAAATTAATGATATTTTTAAATTGATATGGAAATGTGGAATTGTGTTTTTGACAGTTTCAGATAGATGATTTGGATCTTGGATAATTAATGGTCTTCGGGAAAATATATTGAGCCCTATTTAGAACTTTTATGAATGTGATGAATTTTTTTATTGAGAATAATCCATTGATAATATTAATGACTGATTTATATTTAATGTGTGGTATATCCTCAATGTGGAATTAACATGGGCCGTTTACCATAGTCAGAATGGTGATTCACAGAAACGACTCCTAGAGATATAATTATTTTATAGTATGAGATTGATTCATGAGGTGGCTCAGGGTGAGGTAGATTGTTGAATTTTTGTTATTTGTTCATGATATTGGATGCTCGGTTGGAATCTATTGGATCACCCCTCTTATATAACAGATGTGAGAACATTGAAAAAGAAAATATTGTTTGGAGAATGATTTATACACCTTCTAGATTATGATGTAGCTGGTGGCCCATAGTAGTTGGATAAACTAGGTTTATTGGTATGGGATTTTACCCTCATTCTATAAAGATCTCGGTTGTCCTATTGTATTCAGGGGACTTTTGACTTCATAATGTGTGGAATGAATCCACAGATGTGTCGCATGTATTAGTATGTTCTATATTTTTAGTGATTTCCTTGGTTGACAAATGTCTATCTGAACTTTTTAACTTATGATGGATGATTGAGATACACGGTTAGTCTTGTGTTTTTATATTCATTTCACTTATTATTTTATTATTATAGTTTTCTTTTATGTGGTGAATTTTTGGAATGTGATGAGTTGGATACCAATTTTTATGAAAAAATTCTTTATGTAAAAGCGTTTTATAGTCTATTGTATCATTTTGAGATTAATAGAAATGATCCCATTGAAAATTTTATTGCTTATTAAATGGAAACAATCCCATTATCAGAATTAATCAAATGGTTCATTGGAAATTATTTGTATACATATTGAAAATTTGAGGGAAAATCATATATTTATAAATTTTATTTCAAACATTATCTTGATGTTTCTTTTGTTTCAATATAATTTTATTCTAAATACATTTGTTTTGGCACACATACTTGATTTGAATACTCATTAGAATTATTTCATATTGTTTTTAGATTATGGTATAGGTCTTGTCTTGGAAATTATTATTGTACGAAATTGTTTTTCTTAGTATTGGAGAGTGACCCTTGGTGTCACATAAATATGATGTAGTCATCAGGTCCAGTTCTATTTTTTGGTTCACGTTGTTCTATATTAATTCATTAGTAAATATTGTTCTGATTTGGTACTGAGATACATTTATTGTTCTTATTTTTTTTATTTATAATTTTCAGTATATTTAATTATTATAGTGATAAATAAATTCCCTTGTTTGCACTATTGATTCCCTACACTAGATTTCATCTCATGGCGATCAAGAATGGAATTCCTGATATATCATAGATTAGATTGATTGACTGGTCTGGGGTCGACATGGGTTTGTTTGTAATAGGAATAATGTCCATAAAACATTTGGTCATTATGTAATGTTTATTGGCATGATTGGAATGTGTGTGTGTGAAGCCGTGAGATCTATGGTGTGACATATTATGCTATAAATATTTTTGACAGTATGTGTGGCTCTATCATATGATACCATGTCATTGTGTTATATGTCTATAAAAAATATTTTATAACTAATTGTTATATAATTTTTTTTATTTGGGTGTGTATGTATTACCATGTTAATAGATGGTCATTTTGTATTTTTTATCCCCAAAAGTAGCTGGATTTATTTGTGTGATGTATTGTCAATGAGGTTGATTGAGCATGGATATTAGGAAGTAGTATGAGGACCATGGGTCCAAACCCATGATTGAAATTAGGGTATAAAGGTCATGTTACATAAAAAAGGTAAAGGATAGGGTACACTATCCTTGTTTCATGAGATTAGACTGAATAAAGAATATGAGGATCTTTTTTTAACTATGTCGAGGCTGGAGAATGATGACCATGTGTCTTGAACAAAGGATTATTTAGGTTTTTTGTGTTATTATGGAAAAAATCATTGTTTTATTGAAATAGGCCCCAATCAATGATAATGATTTTCCTTATGGACTGATTTTATCTAATTTTACATTTTTGGAATATGTTCTGGCATGGATAAAATGTAGGTATGCCAGTCCCCCATGGAAACATTTTAATCAAAACATGGACCAATATAATGTAGTTCTTATTTTTTATTTATTTATAGATAGTTAGGTCATTAAACTAGAGTACATGTGTACATAATGATAAATATTCATTTGAATATTCTTAATTTGTTTATTGCAATATAATTCATTGGAAGATCAATATGCATATAGATTTTATAGAAAAGTAACTAGATAAATGAAAAGTAAATTGCAATAGTTGGCCAAGATTGTCAGGAATCGTGAATATAGATAATTTTTTTATGGAATTTTGAATTATTTTTTGTATCAAATTATATTATTAATGGTTATTTTTAATAGGTTGAATTATAACATTTGGAGTCCATGATTTTTATTTAATTTTATGGAAACTATATTTTACATCATGATGAATTTATTTTTATATATGATTTATATATCATATTTTTTTTATTTTTTGTTATTATTAAGGATTATAAATTCCAAGATAAAGGGAATATTCTCCCCATCCTACAGTTCTAAACTTCAATACTGTGGATTTTTGGGTGATAATGTTTTTCTAGGTAATGTTGTTAGAATATTATAAATAAATTTTTTGAACATAACCCTTATGTACTGATAGATACATGGAATCATCCCCATGATTTATATAGAATTCAGAAAATAAAATGATTATCATTGCAAAATTATGAATAGAAAATGATTAGAGTACACATCATTGGTGATTGATTGTTCATCAAAAGGATCATATTCAGACTAAATGTAATGAATTTTGGAAGAAAACTCTAATAGAGCCTTGGAGTCTGGATTAATAGAATGAATCTAAGAGGAGGGTATATAATGGAATAATTGTGGAGTTATCAAACTAGATGTTTCCTCTTCCCAAAAGATCATTTAATGCAAGGTCGTGATTTGGAGGAATGTAGTGAAGAAAATGGGAGGGGAAATATTTGGTAGATTAAAAAATGATCCAAAGTATTCCTCTGACTGTTGTGTAGAAGTCACTATATTGGGGAGATAATAATCATAAAAACCATTTGTATTTATAGAAGCATTTATTTCATAATTTCATCACAGAGAATAAAGAACTTTTATTTAAGAATTGAACCAAAATATTGAAGATTAGGAGGTGTTTTTACAAGAAATTATATGTCAAAATAGGTAATTGATGGAGGAAAAATAAAATCAGATGATGGTTATAATTATATGAATTATTAATGACCATTAAATTGAGTTATTTGGTGTAAAAATATTTTTTTTGAGGTTTTGTTTCCCTAATGTGGAGTGACAAAGGCTCAGGTGGCTGGCTTACTAGGAAAAACAACCTAAAAATAAATAAGAGCCTCAAACCTAAATGAAGAAGAAAATGATCAAGAATATAAATGGATGGTGATTTTGTAAATGGTATCACATGTTTATGTTATTTTTAATTATTCTATATGGTGATTTTTTCTATTCATTATATTGATAAATACATTATCTTTCTTTTAAATTTTAAAAAAATATATTTGGATGATCATTGAAACTACATCATTTTCATCATACTAGTGGTTGGACCATTTAATGATAATAACCATGATATAAATGTTTAAGAAATGTACCAAGGATGTTTTAAGCAACAATAATACATGTTTTTTCATATATTTTCATGATTAATACATCATTATTTAAAAAATGATATATGGATGGAGTTCATTCAATTGATGCTTCCAAAACTTATTTAAGAAGAAATATTATCTTGATTTTGAATATTGAATAATAATTTTATGTAAATATTTATCCAAAAGAATGTGGACATGGACATGGTACCCAAAAGTATATTGTTGATGAAAATTTCAACAATTTTATATGATGATCGATTAGTTTTCCTTACATTATTCTGAATAATTCCATAGAGGAATTTAGTTTAGATTTTTTGGACACTGTAGAATAGAATATAATTTTTTCAGAAGATGAAAGTGGAACACTTTTAGTAGACATACTAGATAAAAAAATAGTTAATGTATTGTTAAATAATGGTTTTAAATCAATGAAAGATGTATTAATGGTTGTTGATCAATAATCAATCATTGGTGTAATAATTAAAATTGTTGTTGAGTACGAGATTGAAGGAATAGATAAAATACACAATTCCTATGTGGATATTTTTTTGTATACTTACTGAAATTTTTTCTAGGTAACATGCTAGGGAATTAGTAAGTATATAATCATAATTTAACACATGTTCAACCTTATGAAGACATCTCATTAGAACATTGGAATTACCAAAATGTGGCAGGTTGATAGTACCTTATCTAAAATTTATGAATATATTAGGTTATTTAGAATTAATTAGAGTAAAATGGGACTTCCCCAAAAGGTGGTCATTCATAACAAATCCACCTAAATATAGAATAACATTTCTAAATTTTATTTAGAGTTATAATTATTGGAATTATGTTGGATGGATGTAGTTATGAGGAATCATAGGGATTTTTTAGTATTCGGATGGGTAGCCTCCAGATGAAGCTCAATGAAATGTGATAATAATATAAGGGAATGTAGTGAGGAATATTGAAGGCTAATCTTCTAAAATAAACATTTTATTTCCATAGAATTATATTTATCATTCTGTTGATGATACTCTAATGATAAGAGAATTATGATGAGGAATTTTTATCTCTTGTTATAGATTTATGTAATGGGATGTCGTGAAGTATTAAAATGAGTGGATAGAAATGTTTCAGGTAAATTGTATTATATATTTTATTATCTGAAATGGTAATTTCTATATGAAATTAGATATAAATATATATATCATTAGATGAATTCATGCACATATATAATGATGGTGAAAAATGGATGACTAAATAGGACCACATATATGAATTCTATTATTTCAATTGTTTAAATTATGAGATTGGGTTGGACTTATGATGCATGAATATGTAATAGGATGATCATTTTTTTGGTGAGTCCAACATGGGTGATCACAATATCGATATTCATAAAAAACAAATTTTAAAATCAATGTCTTGGAAGGGTGATGTCTAAAAAATGGAATGAGAATCAGAAACGTGTATAGATTTTGTTGAAAATTATTATGGTAGTGTGGGTATGTTGAAAGTAATATGTGAGTTTATTAATTATATAAACATATATTTTAATAAAAAAAAATTTATATCATTTTTTCCTTTGGACATAGGGTAAAATTAATAACCAAATTAATATATGTAGTGCAATTTCATGTGTTTTAACATTCATCACTGTATTTATATTTTGTTCCTATTTATTTTTTAAAGGATAGTCAAGTGACTGTAATATAAAGATTGTCATATGACTCATTTTGGTATCTATGGAACATAGACAATCACATTTTAGAAGCTTAAAAAAATATTTCACTTCTTCAAAAAACGATTATCTATTTGTAAAAGTGAACCTTCTATTGGTAAAACGTTTTAACATGAAATATGTAAATGCCACTAAACTGTTAAAAAAACTGTCTTTAAATAATTTTTTATAGATAAAATTGTTCTGTTGCAGTTAAAATAATACTAATATATAATATATTTTCTGGTTAATGTGTTTAGCAACAAGTTCTGGTGGCAAATTTATGTATTGGTAATAATATTATCAATATATAATAATTATTATTCATTACATTTTAATGAAAAAAATAAATGTTTATTTCCAATAAAATTCTATACTATATATACCAATTTATCATATATAATTTATATGTTTTAATTATTAAACCAATGATGAATTTCAAATATGTACAATATTAGACACGAATTAATTATATAAACGATGAAATTCCTTATTATCAAAACCTATTAGCACTAAACTAGGATTGTTCGACAATTATATCATTAGAAAACCCTTCCCACCACCCCTAATTTTGTTCTATAACTCTATTTCTAAATAACCATAACCCCCCCCCCCACAGTTTCTCCAGACCATCAATGCTAGACACTCCAACACCATTAGCTCTATCCCTGACCCATTCATGTCAGCTCTAGTCTATGTCATCCCATCAATATCTGGTTATATGCCCTTCCATACCATCTCAATTATATTCCATATCATGCTCAATCACATCCACTCTAGCTCTAGAACAAATGTGAAGTCACATCATATGGAATAGAGGGAGGTACACAGACATGTGAATGAATTACACATACCCTATATGGATAAAGGTAGTACCTTATGGTGAAGTATAACATTACTAAACATGTAAGAGTGAAAATAAACAAGCTACAATAATGATCATATATATATATTTGAATTCCATGAATATGAAAATATAAATTTTGATAGTATATATTGGTAATGTCAAAATGAATTTTGATGATTCATACATGATACCAACTTTTTATAATTAAAAGAATATGATTAAAATTTAATATATTAAAGGCCATGAAACTACAAATAAATGAATTATGGGAGAATAAGTCACACACATATGGACATGGATGTAGGGTAACTCAAGGAAAACTATCTTGTGTTGCATTATATGGATATATAATCATCGATTCTTCTACCATCGATGAAGGAGTGCACTATGATCAATAATTTCCAGGGAAAATAAAAAATATGGAAATGAAGGGACCGCTAGAAGGGAACCACTCGATAATGTATAGTTTACATTCATAGATGTATCCCCATAGATGATGGTCACTAGTGAGAGGGGATAATAAGACACTAGAGAAGGGATTAGAATGATCATGCTTCTGTTGATAACCTGGAAATGACACAGATGTTTGGGTTGCATCAATAAAGGAGGATGAAGTGAAGGACTATACTACTAGGGTGTCAGCTATGAGGAATTTATCGGTGAATCTAGAAATAAATATTGTATTGCAATAAAGATGATCATCATATGTAGATATAATATTCCATTATTGTGGGACCATATAAATATTCCATATGAAAATGTTTTCCACAATTTCATGAACATGCATTTACAGCAACACCTCCACTATAACTGAAATAAGGAATGCCATCAGTAGAAAAGAATCAAGGGAGAACATAGTAGATCTAAAGACTATTGTAATGGGGAACCTAAAATTGATCGATATTTTTAAAATAGATATTCCCATCGATGAAAGAGAAGATTGAAAAATGGTTTTAATGAGGAGAATATTCCACTCATAATTCTGAACCAAGAAATTATGATTGTAGGTTTGATGAAGTGGGAAGAAATGTTAGTATGATACAATGATAGGGATGGGATAAAGTAATTTTAGGATTGATATGTACAATCTGTGACATGTATAAATTTCATTCTCATCTCTTCTTTTGATTATTTGTATCATCGACTCCTTTAATCAACTGATCATGGATAGTCCTGTTGGCTCATTAGGTTTCCTTATATAATACATGACTGGAATAAATCATTTTTACCATAGATGGGGCCTAAAAGAACCATATGAATCATTAAATACAATCTAATTTTAGAGATGTATAATTTCTTGTATACTAGAATGAACACTTATCAATATTTGGAAACAAATGAGGGAAAAAAACCTAGCCTTAAATAATAGTTAAGGTTTAAAAAAATCAAAAGAGTTGTCAGAATGATAATTATTACATAGAATGTAATTAAAATATTCAACATGAAGAAGATGGAATACAAGTGAAATAGTGTGAAATATAATTGGGAATTTATACTAGAATGTATCAGTACCTGGGGATATAATTTCATTGTAAAAGAAATATTTAAAAATAATACTACAATTCTTTGTTAATAATTATTTTTATTCTTATATTATACACAGAAAAAATATTGTAATAGGGTAATAGATAAAATATGATTTTATATTATAATGTATTTAAATTAAAAACTCTATATTTTATATCTTGTATATGTATCTTTAATATAGAATAAAATTCATATTTCATGATGAGTAAATGGATACCCTATAATCTACATTTCATCTTCAAAATAATGAAAAAAGGATAAATTGAGTTTTATTTTCCTCTTTCATTATTCATTATGCAGAAGAACATCTAAATAAAAATATATATTCTATATAATACAATGATTTTGAATCCAATCAGTGTAATCTCCATTTACTCATAGGGATAAGGTATAATAGAATTTATAATGAAAACACGCATTAACAACTGAATGTATTTCTATTAACTGAATATCCACATCAAATAGTTCCTATTGTAATCAATAAAAAATGGAAAAAATAAATTATTAGAAATATCGGGATGGTCACCATGTCTTCATATAATCCCATTCTAATAAAATAACATTGATTACTATGGGCATTGGAAATATCTATTCCTTGAAAATTTATAAAAGAATTTTAGAAAAATACAAAAATCATTTTCAAGGAAAATAATTTTTAAACTAATAAAATAAGCATTCGAATCATTTAAATTACTATATTTGAATAAAACTATTGAAAAAATATTATTGGGTATATGAAAGTAATGCAAAACGAATTTAAAACAAAATCAATTTATTAAAAACCAATTTCTTTTAAAACTATTTAAAAATAAAAATATTTCTAGAAAATATAGAAAAATTTTTTATAGAAAAATGTACATTTAATATTATAATGGAATCATCATGGGAATGAATTTTATTAGTTTTGGTATGTCTGTTCCGGCCAAATATTCCTTTTTCAATTTAACATTTTAGAAAATGGCCTTAATCAAAAAAATCAAATGATTACATTTATAACAATTTTTTATTAAACTGATACATTGGTAAAACTTTTTTTTACACATCATATGATAATAGTAAGAAATTTTTAGAATTTTCTCTAATAATATTGACATTGAATGAACATAAATTTCATACTGAAAGGTGGAATAAAGTATAATTTTCATTAAAAAAATCTATATTTTCATAGGTACCAAGTCGTGGAAAATTTGGAAAATTAAATTGATATAACATGAATAAATTGAGGGTATGAAAATTAATTATATTTATTTATATATGAATAATTATATTTCATTATTGGAAGCATAATAATAAATAATCTAAATGAATGATGAGATTATAGAAAACACAATTATAAAATTAGTAACATTGAATAACAAAAAATGAAAATAATAAAACTACTTGAATCATAATGTATCCTGAAATGAATGTTATTATATATATAACAACTCAGTTTTTTTATACATTCTTTATAGATAAATATATGTTCATAACATGGGATGTGTCTCAATGATGGAAAGCTGAGATAAGATTACAATACAGATTTGGTAGTATTTGAATTGTAAAATCTACGAAAGACTAACCATAAAAAGGATATGATAAAACCTATAAATTCATGTATAATAATAATAAAATATATCTATGGGAATTATATACCTCAATAAAATTAAATGATTATAGAATATGTTGGGTTTTTCATAGTTATAATTAGTTGGAAGAGAAAATACTTACATTAAGTATTGACTTTTTTCATAGACATTCACACCACCTATACAATAAATATAATTTTACCAAAAATTTATAAAACAAAAATATTATTATAAATAATTCTATAAAATGTTCAATTATTAAATCAGATTACATATTTATTAACAAATTCATGTCAGTGTTTCATTTCACCCAATATCTATTTTGTCATTAATACATGTCTTGACTTATTACACAAGACCATCATTCATAGATCATTATTTAATTATTTGAGAAATATAAAATAGGATATTAGTATCATATATATTATATAAATAATATTTATAATAATATATAAATAATTTAAATATGAAATATAATATATAGCTCTTGAATAGGGTAGGTCATACGTATGCATGAACGCTGTTTTCATTCTATTATCATTTTGAAAGAATGAATTTAAATGAAATATATGTACATATATATTCACATTATTTATAATAAATATTTAATATATATCATATTCAAGTAATATACATCTTTCTAAAACGTTAAGTGTAATTTTTTTATCGAATTACATCTATTTGAGGAGGTGATAGTCCACACGTACACAAATTATGTGATTGTTTTTTATAAAACTGAGTGCATGATGTTATGAGAAATATAAAAATTACAAAAGAATAAATTAATCATTAATATATAATATATCATATAAAATATACTTTCCAAAATAATTCCCATTAATGAGACCTGGTAATGTAATTATTAAGGCCCTCATTTTTTAAGGTGATAATTCGCCGCACACAAGAACGGTACATTTAATTCCCATTAGATGGATGTGTGGGTATTTTGAAGACAATGAATAGAAAGAAAAAAATTATTTTATTTTTTATATTGATTTTATTATATTATCAATTATTTATAAGAGTTTACGGGATGTAGAAGGAAATTAATACAACTGAGATTGCGGAAGGATTTTATCTATTATTTGAGTTACTCCTTTTCCTTACACCAAAGGTTTTCTTTTAAGGTATTTCTATCGAAATGTTGGATAATATGATGAATGGGGGGGTTTTTTTATCTTATTATAGTTCTTTTTGGTCTATCAAAATGGATTGGTAGGTGTGAATAAGTGGGGGGGTGTTGATTTCTTTTTTCACTTTGGAGGATTGGAAATCCTATAAATTTAGGAAATATGAATTCCACCAAAATATTTCATATTTCATGTGGATAAAAAAATTAAAAAATATTTTCAAGGGAGTATATGGTAGGCATATGTCCAAAAATGGATTTTGGACCATTTTCGTTCTCATTTTGTCCCTTAATTGTAATGTTTATTCCCATATGAAGCTATTCATCCTCTTAATCATTGTAATAAATTTCAATTTAATTCAGTAATTTTTATATTCAAAAAATACTTATCCCTTATGGAAATTTATATATTAGTGTTATTCCAAATAAGTAATCCATTTTTCCAAATTCCAATCACATATGTTGATGAAATTATTTTACATTTATTCCAGCATACGTAATGATGATGATGTGGTTCAAAGTAAAAATGGTAAAATTCATGCTATATTTTTTTATAAAATTTCAATATATTAATTTTTAAAATTACTTAAAATGACTATTTTATGAATATTTTATGTAATTTTACTCTAAACCCAATCATTACTAATAATTTATCCCCATAAATAAATTTTATGAAAGATAATTTTTGAATTCAAACCCATTATTTTTCACTATAAGTCAAAAAATGAATCTTTATAGAAAAATAAAAAACAATAACCCTAATATAATTATTATATATAAATTTCAACATTAAGTGTTATTGTTTCAAATTAAAATTATAAATGTGTCAAACGAATGTTTAAAATCAGTTCATAATTTCAATGTTAGTGGAATTAGTTTTTTTAAAAATGAAACTTTGTTATTAGTAAAATTTGATTTATTCATATAAATGGCCAATTAAATGTATTGTATGAGTATCGAAAATATTTATTTGATATTAAATATAAAAATTTCAATGAATTCATTAATTAAAGGTTGTTTGTTTAATTTGTTGATATCGAATTGTGTTTGTACATCGAAGAATAGTTTTATTAGAAAAATAATTTTATTTTTATTTTTAATAGTTCTTTCTTTAACTTATATTAATTTATAACCAAATTATTCATTTAATATAAATTTATGAATCATATTTTGAAAATTTTGTTAATCTTATTTCTGTCCTCTATAACTACCTAACCCAAGAAGCCAAGAGACTATTTATTATTTTATTACAATGACATGATTGCACTGAATTAAATATAAAACATCCATTTAGAATATGGGTCATGGAATGATATATTACATATATGACATAGATAGTATGTTTTGAGGAGAACATAAAGACAAGATACATAAGAAAATCCAAAAAACTGATTCCTTGATTTCTTATTCAATTATTTCCACTTAATAAACTTTGTAGAGAAAGAATAATAAGGGTGAGATAAAATGATTAGTAAGGGTTAGTAATGTGGAAGAAATAACTAATAAATAGGAAAAAATTAACATGGAATTTTAAATAACTATTCAAAAATGACATTTAAATAAGTAGACAATAAAATATTAATATAAAGGGGTAAGAAACTGAAGCCCGAAACATCTAAATCGATAAACATAGAATGAAATTTAAATATATATATATATATGTCAATGAAAAATATCATAGATCAATAAAAAATGAATTTAAATGAGGTAAAGTCCTAATTTTGGGATTCAATGTTTTATGGTTAATGGAACTAGTAAAATAAAAACATTTCTAAATATGGTTACATATCTAGTAAATACCTATATATTTTTTCCAACTATTTATCATTATTAGTCAACTTATGCATTGAGGGGTTATCTAATATAGGGGACCACCGATGACATACCTAAAAAATTTAATACTAAATAAAGTCATTTTAATCAATAAACAAAATTCCTTAATAATTATCAGTTTTGATGTATGTATATAGGTTTATCAATTATTATATAGTTAATCGAATAACTATCAATGTAATCACCATATTAAAATGATACAAGATTTATGAGATAATAATATCAATCATATAAATATATGTATTCTAAATGAAATTTATAGGGATAAATTATTTCATTATTTTTATTATTTTTATTATTTCAAGAAAAATTTAACAATCCCAAAAATAATAAATATTTAAATGATAATAAATAAGAATAATCTTGATGAAAATAATCATTAAACATTCTAAAGTTCCCCATACCACCTTGAAATATATAAATAATAATCACCATGAAAGAATTAAATAAATCATACAGTATCATTAGATTAATTATATTAATGGTAAATCATATAAAATGGTAGTATAAACATCGTATAAAAGTGAATTGGTGCATACAAACAAATAAGTATCAATTTAATGTAAATCCAGATGAAAACTTATACCTTAACTGTAATTTTGTTTTGTAGTATTTATCCCAATATATATTGTCTCTAAATATGTTACTAAATTATACTATAATCATAATCATATTTATAATACCATATTTTATCTTCTTAAAATAATATACTACCCATTTGTAAAACCATTTTCATTATATTATTTATTTCAGGAGTTGTTGGAATGTTTTCTAAAGAATTTTTTAACATGATACTTATTGTTTATATTATATATGTCATGTTTTATTCATCTAATTAATGTAAAACATTCCTTACATACCATATATATTATGTAAATTTTTTTTAGAATAGTCTATAATATTTGGTGATACGAATTTAATTGCACAATTCGTAGAGATGGTAGGTCATACCTACACATGAACACTACTTTAATTTATTTGTTATTTTTTAAATAATGAAAAATAAATTATAAATATTTATATTATAATTTCTCTGTCTTATTTATGTTATATATGGTACATATGTTTAATAAAACTAAACATTATGAATTCCATGTATAGTGTGAATGACTCACATCACTTTCAGGGGGCGATAGTCCACACTTCCAGAAATGATGTTATCGTATTTAAAAAATGTAATTTATAGAAGTATGTGTTATAAAAGAAATAAATAAGTATAAATTAATTATAAATAAAATATATATCATATATAAATAAATTTTCTATCATAATATCCACCACGAAAGTAAGTAATGGAAAAATAAACAATCAACATTTTTTGAGGAGGTAGTTCTCCAAACACATCAATAGTATATTCATTACACAGTATTTGAAATTATGTGCAAATTTATATTTTAAAATTATAATGAATAAATAATTTATTTATTTATAGTATTTTTGTTTTTATACAATTAAGAAAAAAATATTTGATAGACTGGTGAATGGAAATAAATCAAAAACGATTAATGAATTTAGTTACATATAAATCAGGTAACTTCTTTCATCTTGTACCAAAAGGAATAATAAGACAGATTTATGCCAAAAAGGAGTCTTCTTGGATTTTTTAGTGATTTTGGGGAGCTATATGATCCAATATATTTTAAGACATAGTTTTTTGAGATGTAAGTGTAAGATGTAGAGTGCCTGCCTTTTATAGTGGATGGGGAGTGGCAATCCTGTAAATACAAAAAGGTATTCATTAATGGGTGGTATAGCATTCCAAAAAGTTAATCCAAAATGAAACCATAATGTATTAAATGGGAACCATTGTCTATATAAAAACCCCAACACTTAAATATGTGTATTTTAATTATTTTATTATTTAACTTCCATGATCCCATAATTATATCAATTTTTATTTGATTAAATCACATAGTCATCCAACCGATTAAATTTAACCATTAATTCAAAAATAATGTGATATATATTATAAAATACATGTCCACTTATTTATAAATATTATAACTATGTTATCAGATAAAAATTCATTGTTTATAAAAAATTAATTTTAAAACAATAACATCTTATGTGCTAAAACATTTCATAAACCAGGAGCATTTTAATAACAATTTAACAATATATGGGTTTATATTGTAATTATAAAATATATTTTGGAAAATTAATAGACAATGTTTAATTTTTATTGACACTTATTCATCACATTGAATATTAAATAATTTTTATTAAAATTAAATTATTTAATAAATTTTCTTTTGTTGTAAAATATCAATAATTTCACTGTTTACATTATTTATTTAATTATAATTTTAAAATAATAAAATACCTTTTTTAAAATATATTAAATTTAATGATATGTGCAACGATATATTCATATGATAAATTAATTAGTGGAAATTCTTCATTAAATTATACTCACGAATAATATTTATAGTATCAATTAATTTACTTGGTAATTACTTAAATAATCACTATGTGGGATATTCTTAGGTATTTGATGAAACTAATATATAAAAATTATTGATAAATTATTAAGATCAAAATAAACAATTTTACCTTAAAAATAATATCTTCAATTGAATATATGATTTTTTATATATATCAATGTTTTATAATTGTTAATGTTAATGAATGTTCAATTTTTTTTCTTTTCATTACAAGAAATTTTATATACGGAAAATGTATTTAATCATTTCCCAATAACACTCAGTATTATAAACAAGTGACTATATGTACTAGTTATTGGAATCCAATGGGTTCAATAAATGTTTCTAGGTAATTAGGTTTTTATGATTACGGTTTAGTCCCTTATTATGAGTAATCATACATTAGTCACTATAATTAATTTTAATCACATTCTGTAATATTTTTTGGGAAAAAATCAATGTGATACAATTAGACCAAAAATATTA
The DNA here is from genome assembly GCA_963277665.1 of Viscum album. Classification (NCBI taxonomy): domain Eukaryota; kingdom Viridiplantae; phylum Streptophyta; class Magnoliopsida; order Santalales; family Viscaceae; genus Viscum; species Viscum album. The sequence continues at coordinate 276,994,180 of OY728133.1, forward strand.
TTATTATTACAATTGAGTAAGTCTGTTCTTCAATATTCCAATCACAGAAGTTAGAAGATTATGATTCATTCTTATGAAAAACAAGTTGTGGAAAAGTAGGTTTTGAAGTTGAATTGTTCAAAAGCTCAAAAAAAATTTATATTTAATTTCAAAATAAAAACTATTTAAATTACCTAAACTGGAATAATGTCTAAATAATTGATATATTTTAAAATACAAAATTTAAATATAATGTATCATCATTATTTAATAAACTACATAATTTTTATTATCAAAAAATCAATATTTATCAGTACTCATTAAAAAATGAAACAACTCTTAAAAATACTAATAATTCACCCAAAGCTAATTTTTATATTACGAATTCAAAAATGGGATTTTTTATAAATAAAATTTATAAAATTTCAATTTTTTTATATAGGGGCTCCATTAAAATGTGGTATAACTCACCCTTACATGTAATTCCAACATAATTAGTGTAGTGTATAACATAACTTAACATTATTTTGCGTATAATGATTTGAAAAATAATATTTAATATATAATGAAAATATGGAAATTTGGTATGGTGTAACATTTTCCGCACATTAATTAAATGTACTCCTTGAAATAGAAACATGTTCTCAATAATAAATGAATTGATATTATAAAATACTATTTTTTGAAAACAGTCATCATAAATTGGGAATATAACAACTGTTCTTAAAATGAGGGGATATGAAATGAAATGTTTTCCATAAAAATAGTAATTTTGGTCAGATAAATTTAGAAAATAAATGGATATGGATTATAAATCCGACTATCATTTTATAAGGTAGATTGATAGAGATCATGTTTTATTTAATTTTGTAGACAAAACTCGTAAACAAGATGTCAAAAAAATGTAATTTATATCATAAAATAATAATTATTCAATGAAAATATGTTTTCAAATTACTTTTCTAGATGTTTATGATGATGTTCAATATGTATGAATATAATTATATATAAATTTTTTATTCATAAATTCCATATTACACTTCAGATATGCCACGATCTCTTTCATCTAAATCTCTTATAAAATGATGCATCATATGATGAAGTAATATATAATTCTCTAGAATATCATCCATCATATAAATTGTTTACTTCTCTAACAGAATATGATCCAACTCTTAGGATGGAGGGTGATTGAATTTCCAAAATTAACATATCAGTAGCCATCAATCTTTATGATGTACCTCTTTAATCATTAGATACAGATTATTAAAACACCTTCATCATGTATTCTCATGAAATATGGAAATTATGAGAATTACAATAATAGATTTTTGGGATCATGCATTCTTCATAATTCCTTATGTAAAAACATGTTATTCTCTATATTCCATTAATCTAATAGTGTTGTAATATAGGACAATGATAGAATATACCACTTTCCGAGAAGCCAATAATTTGTTCTAAGGTAGTCATCACATATGCATATCAATCATTTTTCATCATTATCTCAAAATCAGTAACAACATAAAATTCGTCTATCTGTGAATCATTTGTTTAATTAAAATTATAAATTTATACTCAATAATTATTATGGGGACCATTCAACATGTTATCTAAAATCCTTATAAAAAATTTTCTATAATACTATCACAAATTATTCCATAATTCTAATTATAAGTACATTAATAATAAATTATTAAACTATTATGGTTATTGAATATAATAACATAAAAACAACTATAATTCTACTTCATAGTCAAAAAATTTATAAGTATACATTATCATATTACATAATATCTTTTTCCCATTGACATTTCACTAGTAGTATCATCATTATCAGCAATATAACCATTACATGTACCACATTTATAATTTTCTTCGCAAGCATTAACAGGGATCATTGATTTTCACGATGACCAATAAGTCCACAAATACAACATTTAGCAGTCGATGATGTGCTGGGGAGGCCAATATTCACATCCATTGAGTCAATAGAACTCTTGATCATTCTTATGCAGTAACCTGGTTATTTCGATTAATTTACATAGTAAAAACATATTCTTTACCTTCTACAACATGAACATGGGAGATTCATTTAAAATTCATGACACCGGGGAAATTGAATCCTCATTCCTCCATGGACTGCATTACACAAACACTCGGTAAACTCCTTTATTCTATTCTTTGTTGAGTTAGAGAGTTGGTTAAGGTATACATTATTAATAATGTTCAATGAAGGCTGACAATTCATCATCAAACCCTCTTTTACAGTAGTGATAATTATATTTCACTTATATATGGTAAATTTTCCATTATATCAATTATTATCTCAGTTCATTCTGATACTCAAAATTGAATAAATCTAGAATTTAATCTGTGAGTAAGAAGTACCAAAATATAAAACAACATAATCCTGAAATTTTACCTATAATATTTTTAAATCATTGATCCCATCTATTAGATATTTGAATCCTTAGGATTATCCTAGGTTATGCATATTAATATCATACATAAATAATTCTTGATGGTTTTTAAAGAAAATGTGAGTTATGTTAAGAATATTTACTAGTAATTTTAAATTAGATGCGAAGTAAGGAATTTTTTTAGGTACTAGGATACACTAAGTCATGCCTGGCATATCTTATTTCAGTTTTTACACATACGTACATATATTATTGAACCATATCCTAATTTTTTATGCAGAAATTGATTTTGGATATAAATACCCTAATAATCACTAACTCAACAAAATATATGATGTTTCGATATAAATATCAATAATTTATATGTTAGGGTTATTCTCATTTCATAGTATTATATATATTGTTCATAAAGTTGTTTCTAAACTACTATGGATACAAAATATTACGCCACAACCCAATAAGCCATCTGATAGTGCATTATTGTATTAAATTGGCATGATTATATGGAATAAAATATGGAAGGGTTATTCATTTTAAGAGTCTAGGATAGACATATTACATACATGATAACCTTAATATGATGGGAAGAGAAAAAATATATACATAATAAAATAAAACAAACTGTATCATTGAATGTTTATTGAAATATTTCATCTTCATAATCTTATAAAAGGAAACATAATAAGGGTGAGTAAAAATTATGAATAAGGGTTACTAAAGAAGAAAAAAATATAATTAATATGCATAAATATATATAGAAGTGTAAAAAAACAGATCACACATCAAATTCATATAACTGTATATGGAATTCTTCATATGGAATGTTAAAAAACTAAAACTCATTCTGTCTAAATAAATTAAATTTTAATGAAATGTAACCATAGATATATCGATGAATAATATCATGAATGAATAATAACAAAATACAAATAAGGAAAATGACTAATTATTGGTCACCATATTTCTTAGCTATGAGATACTAGTACTGTAAATACCATTCACAATATTGTTTAACTATTGAGTAAAACCACATTTATATTTCCCATCTATTTCGTCCCATGAGCCTACTGATGCATCAAGGGTCAAAAAATAATCACGAAAAACCTGTGTCATTATAATCCAATGAATTAGTAATATTTAATTATAATTTTAATTATTAAATAATATCAATTATCCAATATTCATAATGCATGTAGGATACCAATTTTTTGAATTATTCAGCAGTAAATGAAATAAAAATCCAATTAAATACCTTTTGTAATATTTAATAAGGTTTCACAAATTATAATAACAATTATATGAAAACAAGGATGTCCTAACAATTTTATAATGAAAATTATTAAAATAATGTTAGTGTATATGGATAATCATAAAAATAATAAATGAAAGAGACATTTAAAATATAACCATAAATAACATTCTTGTGAAAAATAATTTTTATTCATTCTTAAGTGTCCAATTTCACATTGAAACATTTAAATAATAATACCTATGAAAAAATATATTAAATCATAGTGTAAAATGAGATTCATTATATTCATTATATAACCTTTTAAATTTAAATCTAAACACCATATAAAACTGAATGTTTTCATAATAAAAAATAAGCCTCACTAAAAGGTAAATTTTTTTGAAATCCCTTACCTAAACCAACTATTTTTTTGTGGTAATTATCCTCAATTAATGTTTCCTAAAATATTTTAATAACTTCTAAAAAAATACCCAAGTTTATAATATCATTTATCAACCTCTTATAGTATTTTTTACCAGTTTTCTTACACAATTTCAAAATTTAACATTTTCAATTGTTAATTGCTATGTTTTAACAATTATGGTTTGAACCTTTTCTTTTTATTACTATTATATAGATAATTATACAGCTATCTGAATTATGTAAAACGTGAAATTATTATCTTATATATTCAGTACAAATTAATTTAGAATAGTCTATATTATTTAGAGATAATAAATGTAGTGCACCATTCCTGGGTACATTAGGCCATACGTACAAATGAAAGCTACCTTTATTTATTTATTGTTTTTAAAATAATAAAAATTAAATGATACATATGTATCGTATATTTATAGTATAATATCTATTTTATATATGATACATTGGGTTTTTTACATCATCCTTTATGCAGTCCATGTATAGCATGAACGAGTCTCATCCCTTTGAGGTGGAGGTAGTGCATAGTTCTACAATGATATTATCATATTCAAAAAAATTTAATTTATATTGTTATGTGTTATAAAAAAATTAAAAATGAATAAATAAATAATTAATAAAATATATAAAATAAATATATATACTTTCCGTTAATATGGCCCATACGAGAGGCAATAAAGTAACAATGAACCATCATCATTTCATGAGAAATATGTTCACCATAAATAAAAACAATGTGTAAGTTACCCATAAGATGGAAGTGTGTGTATGCATAAGAATAAAAAATATCATAAAAATACGATTATATTCATTATAATTTTTTTAAATCATTATGTAATAATAATTGATGGATTGAATAATTTAAATAACACAAAAAAGGATTTGGGATGTTTGTTACATGTTAATGGGGATCATATTTTGTTTTCTATGAAAAGTAATTACTATATAGATTTTTTATTAAGGGGTGTCTTGTATAATTATGGTAGATATGTTGGGGAGATGTTTGGGAAGGGATCATTCGGGTCAATGTGGATTCAGAGGTGCGTGTAAAGGGTAGAGGTCTTTTCATTTTATAGTAGAGGGGAAGTGGAACTCCTTTAAATACAAAAAGTTATTCATTACAGTGATTTCATCCACACATAATGTTTCTCCAAAAATAAAATATTGTATATTAAAATAGGATTATAGTAGATTAAACCCTCCCCAACCCAAAAATATGTGAATTTTAATAATTTGGTTTTGTATCATCTAAGGCCTACTAATTTTATCATTTTGGTTTTTATCAGAACACCAGGTTTTCCATAAATGTAATTGAACAATTATTTCTAAAAAATTGAAAGTTATTATTAAATATATATCCCCTTAATTATTAATATTATATATAATATATAAAATAATAAATACATATTTTTTGAAATTAATTTTAAGACAAGTGCTTGTGGCGTTCTAAAATGCTACTTAAACAAGGACCATGCTTACAACATTTTTAAAATATATGGGTGAATATTATAATTATAAGAGATTAATTGGTCCATTAATAGACCATATTTTGTATTTATTGACACATAAAAATCATTATATAGATTATATGGTTTTTTTAACATTAAATCATTTAAAATAATATCATTTATTATAAAATAACAAAAATATTAATTTTGACATTATTTATTTAATTATAATTATAAAATAACAAAAAAAATTATAATAAATATATATTAAGATTATTGTTGATTATTATGAAATATTAATCTATAAAAATTATTAATAGTTATAAATCAATCAAGTCACATCACTTTTAATATTTATAGTATCTTTTATTTTAGTTGGTTATTAACTAAATAACAACTACATTGGAATTTCTTTTGAATTAAATTTAACTAAAACATATCTATAAAATTTCAATAATTTATTATTATCTAAATAACCAATTTATCATTAAAAATGATATGGATAATATAAAATAGTATTTTTCTTACATATATATATATTTTATAAATTTTAAACTTAATGAAAGTACCTTCTGTGTTTTTATTTACTTAAATGTTTATATATGGATCATCTATTTAATTATATTATATTTACCAATAAATCTATCCAATTTGGTATATGGTCGATTTATTAACATAAAATTTCTTTTTCCCAATTCCCTATTATTTTGGAACATTATATTAATGTCTTCTTCCTTATTATGTATAATATTACCTAAAAACCCATAATTAATTTAAATCACATACACAAATATTTTTTCCATAATGTATGTTAATCATATGGGACAATAAATATTGTATTTAATAAAAATTTATATTTTTGTTTTTTTAATTCTAATAAATGATTTTGGGTTTTTAATATTAATTCTAATAACACACACGTGGTGAGAAATCAGGTTTTTAATGTAGAAATGTTTAAAAGAACATTAATTTCTTATATATAATTTAAATATAAAAACGATTAAATTGTCCTAAATTGGATTAATATATGGATTATGGATCTATTAGAACTTAATTATAAATTTTAAATATAATTTATCCTTAATATTTTTTTTAAATTAAAGGCAGTTTTTAACTAAAATGTTATATTTTTATACTATTCATCAAAAAATGAAACTTTTCAAATTAATAAAAAAAATTAAGCCTATGAAAATTTTTAAATTAAGAATTCATTAATGTGGTATATTTTAAAAATAAGATATATAAAATTTCTAAAATTGACTTTTAATATTTTTTAGCTATTTAAAGATGTTAAAACCCTGTCTTTCAAGTAATACAATATAACCCTGTGTGGTGTGTATTGTAAGCTAACATAGAATTGCATGTAGAGAATAAATAATTTCTATTATAATATGAATATATTTTAATGTCTTTGGGAATGAAAATATATATTCCAATGGAAAGGTGGTACCTATCATAATATTCTAATAATAATAATATTATTTTATTATAGATTAGTAAAACTCATCCAAGCTTGTTATGAATGCTATAGAAGGGACCATGTATTATGTTTAACACACTAATAAAATTGTTTTGTGTATACCACATGTTGATATATGTGTATCATTTATTGAAAAAAAAAATTTATGAATTTTACTATAATGATAAACACATTTAGTTATTTTTTATAACAAAATCTATATTCAGTGTAGTGTAAAATAAAAAATATCAAATAGATTAAATTAATTCAAAAAAAGTCTCAAAATATCAGTGAGTTGTAAAGTTTTAATATACAAAATATTGGATGAATTATCCTTTGGTACTTTTACATACACACAAATCTTTATAAACTAGTATAATTATATAATGTAATGATAAAATTGATTCCATGGATGCATGAATACATGTAATCCCACATTAAAGTATGAATATAGTAATAGAAAGAAATATGGCCCAAATTAAATCCAACCAATTCTAGAAAAATGTATAACCAACTAATATGTAGAGGACTACTATTAAATAGAACACTTGGTATGAAGCATAACATATCGAGAATAACATTAATATGACATTTAATGGTCCACATATGAATCCATTGAATTTTCAATAATATGCATACAATAAGAAATCATCCGTTAGAAACCATGATGGGGGTATAAAAACAATCATAAGGACACGATAATATCACTAGGAAGAAATCATCAGGATAAAGATAGGTAATCTCATATTCATCAATATATGTCAATCAATAATATGAGACATAATAATAATTAAAAGAGAAACCCAAAAATAATCATAATTGACTCCATGTCCCAATAAAGGTATAAACTATTTATCCATCCTCATATTCTTCTCAAGGATTCTTGGTAACTCAAATCTATGATAGCATAGTACTTGAGTCTTCAATCAATGAATGTTCTCATTTGGGATATCATACTCATTGGGTATATCCATGAAGAACAACCTATTGGAACATTTATAATATTAATTTAATGATTAGGAAACACACCCGGAGTCTTTGGGGAATTTTTAACCATTATTTTATTAAAAATATAAATAAAGGTTTGAAACACATTTCAATTGGTCGTGATATTTTTTGAACCGATGTAGGGATTAATAATTGATAGAGGCTCAATCATTGGGGAATATTGAGGAATTATTTAACTATAACTAATAATAATCACATAGATGGTAAGACCATATGATCATGATGTGGTGCCTCATTATGCCCTCATAGGGATAGACCAAGGGTGGATACAATAGATATACTATTTTTCAATCATGATAAATGTTGCCTCAAACAACCATAAAAAATATACATGGTGTTTACATGGATTCAAAAGAATATTCAAATACATTTATAAATTTTCTTGTCCATTTCCATGTTAAATTGCTGGAGACCATGTACTCTTTTAATGCATATATACACTAATTCAACACATGTACTACGTCATGATTGAATATAAAAACCATATAAAAGTACATGTCCATTATTATGTATACCGGTCATGTCCATATACATTGGTGGGTATGATATAATGTACTGCAAGGGTACACGTCGAGTCGCCATTCGGTAGTCAGACAAAATTTTTTAGATCCGACACATCCTGAGATAATTTATTTTCCTAAAACCCAATCTGTTAGGACCTATCAACAATTGAACAAATCTATTTAAACTATGCTATGTATATTAGGATTTTCTAGAAAATATAGAATGATTTATGTTTATTCAATCATACCTCACCCCACTGATTCAACTATTAATCGAACTAGAGTATGTAGATCTGTTGTTGATCACACCAGGTCTTTCACTAGTGACTTAATTTCAGCCTTCTAATCATCTCATTAATTTATCTCAATACGGTTATCCATAAAGATCCAGAAATAGTGAAAATACACACAATCCACCTCTGATCCATTTATGATCTTTTGTTAATGTTCATCACTCCTCAATCATGTTCTATATCTAAAATCCATTCCAGTAAAAATGATAATTTTTCACAATGATCGAATGGACAATGATACATGTATAGTTATTTTTTAATCCTATATTATTTTTTTCCATGATAAGCACATTTTTAATGTGGGATGAATATAAGATAATCCCTAGTGAACTCATAATGAATCACATTGATTATGTTATTTATGTTCAATAAAAAATAATTTGATGAACATCATGATTAGACAATAAAATTATAGTTTTATATCAATTAATAGTTTTAGTAAGGTATATAATCAACATTAATCTTCCATTGATATATAAATAAATTTTAAATTGGTTAATTTATTCGAATAAATTTTTTTTTAAAATATGGTATTAATAATTATAAATAAATTCCCCATGTTGAGTTTGGATCATACAATAATAAATAATGGATTTATGTCATTATCCTACACCTGATCCACAAACTCCACTATAAAAGGATTGATTCACCACGATTCAATATATTTATCCATTATCTCTCCTCCAATAGTCCCTCTAAATTACATTGGGTTAATTGGATAATTCATTATATTTTCCATAATAGGGATTAATTATATGAGATTAGTTATTGGATCATTCAATAAATAATAATAAATAATACTTATTTATGTTCTTATTAATCTCTTCATGATTTGAATTTATTAAAAATTTATATATTAAAATAGATTATTTAATTCTCAGGTTTAAATCTCATTACATTTTAAATTGATGAATTAAAAAATCATTTAATGTTATCTTCATGATATATATATATATATATATCATTATTTTAAAAAAAAATTGTGTTTGACATAAAATATATAATATAATCATTATATGTACACTAAGGCTATCCATGACTCTAAATCCAACACTAAACTAGTGATTGGATATAAAAATATTCATTGTAATATTAAAATGTATTAAATGGTAAAAATATAGTTATATCATTGTCTACAAAAAAGGATTATCATCCTAAAACATACAAACAAAGACATTGTTACTAGCCTATAATATTGTTCTCATTTACTAATGTTGAATAATACTAATTCCCATAATTCTATAATATAGGAAACAAAGTTATACCTATCCCATGAAGGATTAAATAAATTTGATACCTGATCTCCTTTAGGATCTCTAGAAAGGTAGATACATCCCGAATACCATGCTCTCCCAATACGAAGTCATGTGATGTCTTGATCAAAAACCTCCTCTCCATCAAGACAATGATTAAATTTTGTACCTTGTCAAAACATGGTAGTAGGAATACATTTTATGCCAACATTATTTTCATTCATTATATTTTGAATAAGCCTTTGAAATTTATTTATACATGTAACCCCAGAAAAATCACTATAATCCTTACCGAGTTTAAACATATAGGAACACATGGTCTTCCCATTCAAAATCCAATGAAATCTGTCATAAGTCCCCATAAGAATTATGATAACTTCAAGGAGTCACTATCATCATTTTTATGATAAAAAACTTCTCTAATTTTGGTTGGTCTAACTATTGGCTAATGATTTTTGACTATCCAATATCAAACCATTATAGTGGTAAGCTTCTGGGTCTCCCATTTTGGTCCTTGAATGGTTTTATGGTAATGGTGGAGTGAAATATTTTTATATAATAAACTCCACCAACCTTATGGTATCCAAAAAACTGTGGGCAAATCCCATCATGCATTCCCAACGCATGTCTACTAGAACCTGAAAAGATATCATTATAAGACCATCTCACTAGGGGTGGATCATAATAATGAAATAGAACTATGCCCCAATGTTATCCTGAAATCATCCATATAATTGTGATGTGAATGGATAATCATGGTATAAAATTATTATTAAGGGAACTCTAGGATGTTGGAATGTTTATTTCATTTCAATGAATCCTATACTATCAAAATAAATAAACACACTTACAATAAGTACGTGTGAATGATTTTATATAGGTTATACAATCATTGATACTGCATCATCTATTATAGAAGTCATATAAATCTTCCTAATGAAGTTAATATTGATTCCAGACCACTTCTAATTCCCCACCTCACGGGATTGGGAGAAACCCAATAGATCCTAATGTTCATCTTTCACCTCCTTATTGGTGTGTCAATTTGAGGAAAACAATACAATACACTCCTTCATTCCATTCCACAAGAACTCACAAAGGACATATTCAAAATCTTTTCAAACCATGGATGTAACACCATGTGGGGTTGATTGAAACACCCACATATCACCCTCTTGTTGGATCATTGATATTTTCATAAGTCTTTGAAAAAAAAATTAATTTCTCAACAACATAACAATATCAATATGTAAAAATATAGCATATATATATATTAGTTATACAGGTCTCATGGTCACTATCATGAGGTGGTGCCTCCCTAATTCAAAAAATAAGAATTTACATAACAAGTATCAATAGGATGTAAGAATTACAATACATACCGAATAAGGACAAGTGCATCTAGGCCACATCTTCTATCATCATTCTCAATAAGCTATGAACCATATCAACTATTTTGAAGATATTCCACCACCTTCCACTTTATGGAGTATAAACTATATCAATGTTAAAATATTAGAAAAACTATATCCATTTACTTTGTAATAAGATACAATATTTATATGAAAAGGTATAGTTGGGTGTCCTGTGGTTGAAATATATGATAAAGAAAACACCCATATGTTATAGTCTCTGAATCCTTAGGGTGTAGGGAAGTACTTAAAAATTAATATCTTGGGTCATATAGTAACTATTATGTAGACTAAATGTTAGGAACCATAAGTAAACACTATTCTCTTATCCGTTAATTTAAATCCAATACCAGTTATTTATGAAAAATAAAACAATTATGTTCTCAATAATCTCCAATATCTTTCATGAATTTGGGGTTCTTATCACGATCTATAGCAACTCAGGGAGGGATAGTTTTTAGCACTCCTTTAAAATAAAATGATACCTCTTTTGGTTCAAAAGAGTCAACGTTGATTTAATTCAATAAATTTTCCGCACAAATATTTCATAGTATCTGGTCAACCCAAGGACACTCCTTAGTTTAGTCACATCATTTTTTGGATACAATGTTATTAAGGCCTCAATATTGTATAAATCCATAGATACACTTGCTTTTAATAATACATGACCTATGAAACTAACATCCTCAATCTAGAACAGACTCTTTGATTGTATTTTGTAATGATAGTGGTCTTATAGATTGTTCTAGACCATTACAAAGGTTCTATCATGATAATCCTATGGCTTTGTGTACAATGTGATGTCATCAATGAGGAATTCTATGAACCAGTCTAAGATTAAAAAATTGATAAGGTTCATTATCTCCAATAATACCACTATTTAATTCATCATATTAAACTAAATCACCATTTACTCATATTGTTCATAAAAATATCTAAATTAAATCATTGTTATATCACCTTATAATACTCACCAATAGTGATTTCCTTAACTAAGGTGAATCTATATGAAACACCTATCCACATTGAACTAGTCAATATGGTAATTGATTAATATTGATTGATACTTATTCCTCGAAGTAACCTATTTTAGGTAATGGTAATGTGAAAAATAACCCAAAAATACCATTCACCTTAATGGAATTAAAAACTATAGCCCCATGGGGGAATTAATTTCCCTTAAAATCCATTTATCTGCAAGTTCTATGGCTGAACCTCCAGCACATGAAGCAGTATGTGATCCATCCAACATATTTTTCTGATTTTGGTAAGAGAATTCATTCAACTTTATAAAAATTTTTATCACTCGGGGGGTGTAATCCGGAAAGATTCGTGAGAATTCATACTCATACTCCACCACCACTATAAGTAACTTCTATATCATGAAAACTTTTTATATCGTTGAAATTATACACTATTTATTAGTAAATGGATTTATCCAACCATATAAGAGATTATCCCTCTTTTCCTGGGAATCCATACAATTTATCAATGAATAGAACACCACATCAACTAAGATACACATCACCATCAACATGAAGAAGAATTTTATTTCCATGAACAATAGATATATATTTCATAAACAAAATGGCATGATAAGGCCTAATTATTACCATTAAATGGTATCATATGATACTTTATTCCCCTAGAGTTGGGTTTCACAACTAGAAGATGTGTGTGATTAATAAATCTATTCTTGAATGATTTTGAAAATGAAATGGCCAATCAAAAGGCTCCTTTGGAATATATAGATCATAGAAAAGAGAATAAAAATAGAGGAATTGACTTCTCTTATGACTATAATTATTGAAACATAAATATATATGACATAGTGTGTTTCTATAATCGTACTATGATCTATTATGTCATTGTCCTCCACTACCCATAACAATACCTATACATAAACACCATATTTATAATCAGAACATCGACCACCTTGTGGTGGTGTTGTAAATAACTCAAACCATCATCCACATATAGCTATTATCCCAACTAATCATCCACATCCACCAACCAAATGAAATCCATAATATTTTCAATGTCTCTCTGTGTGTGTACCTTGAAATGTCTCTTCATCGGCTGTATGGAAGATCTAAAAATACCATATTATATGTCCTCAACCATCGCAGTAGTCAAAGAAACTCTCCATCATCTGGAAATATAATTCTTCACCGGCCTATAATTTATTTACTCTATCCTTCCACTATCATAGGATACAAAAAAAACAAATTGATCTTAGATACATCCATCAGAAAAAATAAACTAAATTATAATGTCTAGGGTGACCACATCCCTCAAAAACTATATGAAACTTGTATTCCAATAATCATTCAACCCAAAAATCTCATTCACACAATCAAACATACATATAAAAAAAAATTATTCCATACAATATATATATATTTCATGTCCAAACTCAATTGGAATGGATTGAGAGACCATATGCCCAAAGATATAGATGGACTATCAAAAGAGTATACTGATCCTTGATATATACTCATCCATATTGATTCATGTAGGAGACTCATTTGTAAGTCCACCATCTGATTTGGATGTGTTCTAACGTAGATGAAAACTCATGTAGTTTCCAAAAATCAATCCCTCATTTACCATGAGTTCTAGATGACCCTTAAACTTGTTGAATATCTGCCTCAAAACACATGATATTTCATTGGTACATCCAGATCCCCATAGTTTGTGAATATAAAAATAAAACCCCACTAAGACATTCTTTTTTCTACACATGTCTTTATACCGAATCCTCGCAAGTAGGTAGATAATCAGAGTGATAATACTCATGAATACTAGGTAAATGTAAATGTGGATGAATGATGAAATAGAAAATACTTATAGTACTCAATGAGTGTATCTAGGGAGAATACTCAATAAGGATATCGATAGCACCACTCATTATTATATGAACCATGTTCTAATGTTTTACCACTAATAGAGCCTAAATTTTCCATTGATAAAGATGGATTTCAGAGAATGGGTAGACAGATACATCATCCCCTACACAATCACTGGACTCCCTATACCTATATACTAATATAAAACTACATAACACTATTTCTTATGTTCTAAATCTGAACATCACAATTATAAAATATCTGAAAACTAGTAAAATTAGGAATCTATTTTTGGATTTGATTTTATCATGACCCTAGTAATGGGTCCCACCTTTCTAAAAATCAATTAAGCATGACATCCTAATTCAACCTCTTATAAGTTAGGGTCTAGAGGCAAGCATAATGGAGGAAGATTAAACCCATTTAATTCCTTAAAGTAAAATAACATTAGACATAAACTATTCTAAAACAAGTATAATATTGTAATTAAATAATGTATTGGATTCTAGTAGTGAATACACACATCCAAACCATCATAACTACAATTCACATGTTCTACAATATTATTGTCCAAATACAAGACCAAAATATATATAAAAAGGTTCCAATGAGCTATGATTGAGGGGATTACTATCAACTCAAACCCTATTTAAAAATTATATTCTAACTAACACAAATATTCACTTTGTACTCCTAGTCATCCCAAGATTCCATTGAAAGGGTTTTCTTCGTAAAATGATAGGACATGTGTAAGAGGAGCATGTTCATGGGTGAGTGTAACAAAAAATAATACAACACACAAAAATAACAATGAATAATGTTCATTAGATATAATAGTCACCTCAACATCATAAATTTTTTTCAATCATAAATATGAGAAATAGATATAGTAAAAATATGATATATATATATATATATTCATGATATGATCAAAGTATCAATATAGAAATGAACCATTCATTTGGACTAGGATTTATCTATGGGATTCATTGTAACACTCTTTTGAGAGAACACATTCAATAATTTCTCTAACAATTATGTCTCTCATCTAATAGGTTGTAATTATCAGCTCTTTCCATGAATAATAATAAAACAAAACAATGAATATATTGATACAGAAATAGGATATCAAATCTAATCCTTACAGGGTATTCCAAAAACCTATCTGTAATAACCTTTAATATGGTTTAGCTATTTCATATATACTTTTCATAATATTTCTAGACCACAATATAGGAGAAATAATTAACAGAGTATCCCACCCCATGCCTCATGAAGGGATTAAAAAATATTTCCTCAGACTAATCCCAAAGAGGAGATAACATTCAATAAGAAATACATGATTCTTGTAACACCCCAAAATGATAAAGGGATAATTGACTAAATGATATAAATCATTTTATCATGGAGAACCTTTCTTTTTGGGAGACAACCTGATTAGAACTCCACAATTAATCATGAATGGCCTGGAGTATTGTTCAAGATGGTGGACCATCTGAGATGTTTCTCTTAGTGTGTGTGAGTGTGGACAAAGTATCTGTTGGCATGTGGGGATAATCATTAGTAAAATAGGTTGTTCGAGAATGTAGGTGGACCCAAGGGTGGGAACAATGTGTCTGCAAGGAAAATTATCCTACCTAGAGGGATAAGACCTGATGACCATGTTATGGTGGGTTGTCTATGCTATCACTGGGGCCCAGTTGTTACATTTGGTATCAGAGATGGTACCAAAATATATGTGTGGTGCACTTCCATGGTTGATACGTAGGGCCTAGAATGAGGACATAGAGATCTAAAGAGGGTGGTAGACAATGTAAAACCCTATAATGATAATGGGATAAATGGATACAAGTTATGGGATATGTAAACAAGGAACACCTTCCTTTTTAAGATACTACCTGATTAGAACTCCACTATTAATCATGACCTTCATAGAGTATTTTTTAGAATCGGTTTCCTTTTACAATTTTCTGAATGGTTTTTTTCACTGATAAAAAAACACTAGAAATGAAATGTGTTGGCCTTTTAGGACATAAATTAGTCAAATGACCTGACTGGGCATGTGGGTGGGCCCTAGGTTGTAGACAACATGTGTGCGGGGAAACCGGGGGTAACTGGTTGGCTACGACCTGACTACTATGTTAAGGCGGGGTATCTGTTCTGTCCCCAAGTGCCAGTTGATACTATGCCTTACTATATCCTCATAGTGAGGGACCAATGTACACATCTCAGAGATATTACACTATGATAAAGAGAATTCATGACTCAAATACCAGTATGGAATGTAATGGATGATTTATGTGAGTATTGGACATATCCTACTATGTCTAAACCATTTGTGTATGTCCACATCATTAATAACTCGTGCCTTTGTACTCTAGTTGTTCTCATCATCATAAGTAAGTCCAATGTACCTAGTCTTGTCCCATTACTCTAGTGATGTCTGAGTACATGGTCATGCTCATGTACTCTTCTTGTGATAATGTATCTGGAATTATCTATAGGAGAGTACCTTAGTTTCACATGTCACGTAATTAGTTAGGGGTCACAGTATGGGTTGTAGGGACAACATGACATGTGTTATTAAATTTTTCTAAACCCCAATCTCACATAGTTAGGGGACTACATGTTGTGGGTTCATTTGAACTCCAGGCCATATAAATCTATATTTTCTATAAATTCAATAAATCACGAAACACATTATCTCATTCCATTAATGTCACCAATTCCACATTGAATCTCACATAGGAACTAAAATTATATCTATATATAAATATAATGATATTTTTATTCATCATAAGAATTAAATGAATAATAATAACATAATTTCTCCTAGCAACCATGATATGCCTTAGTTCATAAAAGGAACGAGGTAGAAATACACAAGAATCAATAAAGTGTTTTACATAATAAATATATAAAAATAATTTTATATTATATATGATATCATTACCAACCCTCTGAGATCATTAGTAGAACAAGGGGGAACGACACAAGAATAAATCAACAATTTTAGTTAATAAAATTATAAACAATATTTCATATTATATATGATATCATTACCAACAATTCAAAATTTGCAATGGAATATTCACTTATTAATGCATTATAATTACATATATATTTAGATATATATATTTTTATCATTAATATAACTATCCTGTTAATTAAATTCTAATTTTTGTAAAATAAAATATTTTTATTTCTTATAATTTTCATTTTTAATAATTAATATTACAATATAGGACTAGGTAAACTTTAGAGATGATTAAATCATTTTGTACTAATGGAAATATGATTAGAGTGAGTTTCTGAGAAAATTCATTAATTGAATGTGTATGTTCAAATAGACATATTGAAATACCAATATTGTTATGAATTCAATTAAAAATTTAAAACATTAAAATCGGTGTGTTAGTGAATTTATATAAATAAATATATTATTCATATATATATATATTAATGCATATGAACAATACACATTTATATATTAAAAAATTATACACACACACATATATAATTTAATTTTTTCCGAACAATTACATAAATATATATATGAATACATTCCAAATCCACATAATCTCAAAAATATGGTTATAGTTTAATGGAATTTGAAAGTTGAATTTTTTTACAATATATATATAACGGATAAATTGGAATCAAAATTATTTTTATACGATGATTAAATAAGGTGATTAATTTTACATGATTTATAAAAGGAATCCATTAAAATATCACTATTAAGAATAGTGTAATGTGAAGATGACATGTATATATACATTATTAATATCAAGAAAAAAAGCCATACAGAAATTAAAAGGGAATAAAAAGACAACATGAAAAAGTAATTCAGCAATAGCTCGATGTGATCCTCTATATATCATCTCATCTGGTTGTGAGATATGTGTTATTCCATATATGTTAATGAAGATCAAAAAAAATTCTCATCTATATTTTTTATGGAGACTGTAAAGACCAATGCATTTTTATGTGAAATTCCATTTTGAATTAATAAATTCAATATTATGAAATATTGTTATAGAAAATACACACACCAAATTTTATTTTATTTTTTATTTTAAATTATAAAATATAGCAATCATTGTTTATCGATCAAAAACTACCATTCCAAATCATTATTGTTATTAATAATGTTTTTTTATAATTACCATTATAATTAGTATATATATATATATTGTCTTATGATATTTTCTAATTGATATAGATAGAAGAAATATGTCATTGAATTGAATAATTGTACATTTAGAATCAAATTTATCAGAGCATTTAAGGGTGATGACATCATTGGGATTTAATCAGGACTGATTAAAATTTTCCATTTTATAAATAAAATATTAGATAATCATTTCTACAAGATGTTGAACTGAATCATGTTATCATATCAATCAATGTTTGTGAAACAACCCTAAGAAAGTACGATCATCACATATAATAACCTATTGGAATATGATTGGTTGTTATGGGGATATGTATTGAGGCCCAATAAGTATGAATTTATAAAAAAAATAATTAATAAAAAAATAATTAAATTTATAATTTTTGATAATTAATTTATAAAATATTTTTTTTAAACATCTATTTTGATATGACGCAATTATATTTGTAATTTCAAATGGTATATATGATTCATTTAATAAATTAACAACATTAATTACATTAACATTTAATGTAATATTTTTTCATTAAATATTATTAATATTAAATATTTAAATATAAAATATAATATTATTTTATTAACTCCAATTAAATTTTTATAATGTTCTTAATGAATTTAGATTCATAAAAATCTGAATTTTCAAGTGAAAAATTATTTTAAATTAGAAATGTGAAATTTCATATCATTATATTTGTATTAGAAAAATATTCATTTAAATAGACACATCAAAATTATCTAAAGTTGAAGTTTTCATAATTTTCTAAAACAATTGATTTTTGGGGAAAAATTAAATAGGGTTTAAAAATGTTATGTCTATAATGGAATTGTAATAGCACAATAGTTGAGTAATAGATTTTAATAATGGAATCTATTACCAAAAAATAGATTTCCAACCTTAAGATAATCTATTTTATTTTATTTTATTTGACTAATATTAAAATTTTTTATGATTCCTCTAAAACCCATAATATATTGTATGGATTTGGGACCTTTATATATAAATAAGAATCACTTATACAAAATAATATTATTATTTTTTGTGAATTATTTCATATCATAATTTTATAAATCCAACCACTATACTCTATAAATAATATGGGGAAACTATGGGATGGTTTGAGGTTTTGAGTATTTAATCACATAGATGTCATGACCCGTCCTCGGGACCCATGTTGTGACTACCCCAAGCCCGAAATCCATAGGCTTGGGGCTGGTGAATAGCACCAAAGGTGTAAATCACTAAAAATATGAAGGGATTGCCTTTATGAAATATAATCCCACAAAACAGAGTATAAGATGGAAGCAAAACACTAAGTAAAACTATATACAAAAGTTGTGATGAAAAGTAAAGGGTCCAGAAATACAAGCCCAACTGTAATGTACAAGGAAACTGATGTACAACAGAAAGAAAAGTAAAACAACTATAGGATCATCCTCTGGAAAACCCTACCCGAAGGGTAGGTACATATAGCATCCACAACACTCCTCGTTCGTCCGTCTCCACCGTGTATCGTCACACCATGTGGTCCATATCTAGGTACCTTCCAGTCATGGTTCACTCACCCTCGTTCAGCATTGTATGTCGTCTACAACCAACACAACATGGTCCGTGCATAACCCATGTAGGGGTGAGTATAATGATAGTCAGTAGGGACCCCAAGACCATAAAGGTCATTAAAAATCCAACAAGGATAAACCAAAATGTATGAATTTAACAAATAACCTCACTTG
This sequence comes from Viscum album, assembly GCA_963277665.1. Taxonomy (NCBI): domain Eukaryota; kingdom Viridiplantae; phylum Streptophyta; class Magnoliopsida; order Santalales; family Viscaceae; genus Viscum; species Viscum album. The sequence continues at coordinate 277,014,384 of OY728133.1, forward strand.
GATATATGCCCATACATATACCTATGTTATCAAGTAATCCACCTCAATCATGAGGAGAACACAATGTTAACAACTCAGCTCAAACCAGGATTTTATTCTATGGTAGTATCATGTAGGATCCCTAGTAACACTGATGAATCCTCGAATGATGAAGTACTCTTCCTTTATCGAGTATAGTGGGAATGCCACATCACACAGAGGTGCTTCCCACTGTCCATAGACTGCTGAGGTATTCCTCCTCTCGAGTACTGTGGGTCTACCATGTCACACATAGGCGCTCCCCACCATGTCTCTGCTACATCACACAGAGACACTCTCAACCGTGGGTCTTCCATGACACCATGGTGCTCCCCACTGGGATACTCAAGTCACCCCGAGTCGAATCAGTCACTATTCGTCAGGTCTCAGCCAACTGCTAGGTCTCTTCACTATGCTTGCTCGTCTCCGAGAAAAGCCACTCCAAGATCTATAGGTCGATACACCAACTGTCATGTAGTCCCATATAAATGTATATCAACGGTTCGCCACATCATAGAGGTCTAAACACAACTGAAAAGGCATCAATCAGACGCTCGTTCTGTGAGTTATTAGGATTTTAGTCCCAGGGGTGTGGTTGGATTATTGTATGATCCAACCTGACCTTAAATCAACTTTACCCTGACCACAAATTGGGTATACTCAAGGGACAAAAATGCTCCAAGATTACAAACGTCGTGTATGGTTCATCAAACGGACATCTGGTGCCAATGATATGGGAAAATGATGTAAAGGGTCTGTAATGGTCCTAGGCCCGGTCCGACACAGTCTGACCCACTCAGCCCAACCCAGACTGGGTCGACCCGATATTTGTTGACCCAGTCAGCCCGCTAGGTTCGGTCCTATCTTCTGGGCCCGGCCCAGCCGACTATAGGGGAGGTTTGGACTAGAGGTCTCCGCGTATGCGGCTCAGCCCAGAGGGTGGGGCCGGTTCAGCCAATGCAGCGAGGACTGTGGATCAGCAGCTTGGCCCGGGAGGTCGGTAGGGTGCCGACAGGGCATCCGGAGGCCGCACGGGTAGGCCGGCAGGGCACCGAGCGGGGTGTGGGTTGGCCGCACGGGGCATGAGGCATGCCGGTAGGGCACTAGGCATGCCACGCGAGGCGCTGGCAAGGCACTGGGTAGGCCGGTTCAGCGTGAATTTGGCCATCATGGGCTGATGGTGTTCGACCGGGAGCATCACTACACCGCGAGGATTGCACAACTCGTGGAGACTGCGTGTAGCACAAACTTTGTGGTTGTCACATTTTTCACCATCGCCTCATTTCCATGCTGAAGAAACATCACGAAAGATTGGTACAGGGAGTCGAGCCGTGTTAGTTTGGCCCTCAACCTCCGCCTTTAGTGCTTATAAAAATTGGTTCATCAATGGAGAATGATGAACAAAAATTTCCTACAAACCTTCATATTGATTCTTTTTAAATGAATATGAGGAAAAGAAAGGTATATTACTAAATGTAAACCCCCTACCTTTTGATTAGATGGTATCATTTGTTGATAGATTCACGGAATATAGATGAATAGAATCGTCATTCTTCGCATTTGTCGGATGCTCCCAAACCCATGCTACGTCGGCTATGGAAGACGCTCCACGTTGGTTGGTTTCCAGGGAAGAAGTCAAATAAGGATTGTCACTGGCGTTCTTCATTGAAACAACGCGTTCTTCGTTCTTCATAGGGAGGAGCATTCTTCATTGAGAGAATTCTAATTCTCTTAAGATCTCCTCTCAAAATCTCCTCCAAGTGTGAAATTCCAAGACAAAATTATATGAGATGTCTTGATATTTTAGATGTTGGAAAAAATATAAAATTGGATAATTCAATTAAGAGGCACCACCTAATTAATTCACTTTTATTAGCATGAATTAATTTTGGGAGGTCCAGAGGCTCTCCCTCACTAATGAGGGAGAGTTGGGAAGTTATACCCTCCTCTCATTAATAGGGGTCGGGTGGTCCCCACCCATATTATTAAAATGGGAGGTCAAGGTCTCGGGTGGTCCCAACGCCATATGCTCTCATGGGAGGTTATGTTCGGATGGGACCCACCACCATATCCTCTCATGGTAGGTTCAGTTGTGGTGGTCCCGCCTTCATCTTCCAATAGGAGGTTTCAACTACGAGTGTGTCCCACCTTCAAACACATACATGTCGGGTGAAAAGAAAATGATGTGTTTCTCACATTATTTTATTATATTATTATGAAAACCCAAAAAATTACTATTATTCTTGACAATATTTCATCTAGAAGAAATACTTCTTAATAGAATATCGACAATGAGATTTCAGTAGTTCCCTCAGATTTCAATTCCGAGCAACGGTTTAAAAGTTGTAAAATCAGGTTTGTACGTTTACAGAATGTACCTGAAAAAAACATAAAAAATTGATTGCAGGCACACCGGGCCTCAAAATCACGCGCCGTATATTTTCATGGACTCATAAAATTCTCAGTAATTAAGAAAAAAAATTCCCGGGAATTTCTGCGTCATTACATTCTCCCCACCACATGGATTTACATCCCTATAAGCTATAACTCGAACTATTAAAAAAATGGGGGTATTGAGCATGAATCTGAACCTCTCGCTCCCATGTGCTCTCCTGGGGTTTCCAGTTCTACCATAGAGCGTGCACCAAAGGTATCGATCATCCACATTTGACCCAATCCCGTCAATCCTCAATCTCCATTGGAACCTCAATGAATGTCGCTCCATTGTCGACATCCAGCACCTCATGGTTGATGATGTGGGAAGGTTTGTGCACATATCTCCTTAGCTGAGATACGTAGAATACATCATGAACCCGGTGAAACTGAGGTGGAAGGGATAAGAAGTAAGCCACCTCACCTAATATGTGGAGGACCTATAAAGTTCTGATATATCTTTGAGACAACTTTCCGCCTCGGCCAAATCTATGTAGATCGTGTCGTGGTGAGACATGTAGGAAGATGTGGTCGCTATCCTAGAACTCTAGAGGTCTCAGTATCATGTCGGAATATGACTTTTGTCTACTATGTGCAGTCTTCATCCACTCCTAGATGATCTGAACCTTCTCCACGGTAGCTCGTACCATCTCTGGTCCCACTAGTTCTGACTCCCTTAGTTCTTTCCAACATAGTGGCGATCTGCAAGGTCGACCATGAAAGGCCTCAAAAGGTGTCATCCTGATGGTGGAGTGATAACTATTGTTATAGGAAAACTACATCAATGGTAATTTATCCCCCCAGTTGTGATCAATGTTGAGGAAACAACCACAAAGAATGACTTCGAGGGTCTGAATGGTCCTCTCAGTCTGGCCATCTGCCTGAGGATAGAAGGTGGTGCTCAGACATATCTGCATCATGAAATCCTCCTACAACCCATTACATAGCCAGGAATTAATCCATGTGTCGTGGTCAGATACAATATAATCTGGTACTCTATGGCGCTGCATAATCGCCTACACCTAGAGGTGTCCCAAGATCACTACTGAACCCTACTCTCTGATCAGTTGGATGTGGGTCAACTTGGTGAGTCAGTCGATGATCACCCAAATTGAGTCATGACCCCTGGATGTACGTGGAAGACTCATCACAATGTCCATTTATATCCCATACCACTTCCACTTTGGGACCTCGAAAAGCTAGACCAATCCCGGTGGTACCTAGTGCTCTACATTCACATGCTGAAAAGTGAGGCATCGAGAGACAAAATCATCGACCGATTTCTTCATTCATGGCCACTACTGCTGTCATCGAAGGTCCTGGTATATCTTCGCCACTCCTGGATGTATCGCTAAATGGGATGTGTAGAACATCTTCCTTCTGAAGTGACACTGGCACCATAGTACGTCTTCTAAAGAGGATGAAGTGCTACCCTCCTTCAGAAAATTCTTTAGGTTCCTGCCCAGTGGATATCTGAGCACGCCGCGTCTCATAGTCAACGTCTCCACACTGAACCTCCCAGAAACTCTGAAGAAGTGGGGGTGTGACTATAAGAGACTCCAGAAAGGCTGATCCATCCTTATCCACATAGAATATATATAATTTATCTAGATGCTATGTCGCCTCTCTTAGCAGCTCTATACCAGTTTTCATGATGAGTGCATCTGCAAAAACTTTCCCCCTCCTAGGATTAGAGACTATCTCAAAGTCATATTCCTAGAGGAACTCAATCCAACATCATTGTCTTAGGTTCAGGTCCTTGTGAGATATGTTATACATGAGACTCTTGTGATCAGATCACATAGTTAAACATTTTCCCATAATATAGTGTCGCCACACCTTCAAGGCGAAGACCACTACTACTAACCCTAGGTCATGGGTATCATAGTTCTGCTTGTGTTGTCTTAGCTACCAAGAACCATATGTGATCACTGCTCGCTCCAGCATCTAGACACACCTGTTTCTGGTCCCTGATTCATCGTAGTAGACTACGTACCCTATGCCATCTTATAGAAGCCTGAAAATGAGGGCACTAGTCAGCCTTAGCCTCAGCTTCTTAAAGATCCTATGGAATATCTTCGACCACATGAAATTTTTCCCCTTCATTGTTAAGGCTAATAATGGTGGTGAAACTCTATAGAAGTCTGGAATGAACCTTCAATAGTATCCAGCCAAATCAGACATCCCTCCTCCTTGGGGGGGGGGGGTAAACCTGTAAACCTATTTTGAATGTATATACCGAAACTCTGCCTCTTATGCTGAAGACTCAAATCTCTTATTGCCACGAGGGTAAGGTTGGCCTACACAATAGTGATTTGCTACACTCTCCTTTGGGTGATTTTAACTTGTGCTTCTCGGGGTTTCCTTTTTTCCACTGACCAAGGAAAACCTCATTCCAAAATTGTAGATAAAGCACATATGTTTTCCCTAATACAGCCAATCTCTGTATGAACTGTGGTTGTCATGCCCATACCAAAACTAACGTCATAATGCCTCAATGCTCCCACCAAAAGGTTCCAACTGAAAATCTGGCCCCAATGGTCAGATCACATATTCGGAGTAAGTTTTATTATAGAGTATCCTCCCAAAGGTATCTCACGATGTGAGGGTCAAGTCAATGGTTTATCCAAAAACTCAATGTTTGGGAAAAGATTCGTGGAAAGAAGGAGTGATTGGTAACTATGTCTATTGATACGGAAAATAATAGTAGACACAGACAATACCTCAAATCATTCTTAGAGGCCTTGAGTCACATTCCTTGACCACATGCAACTACTCTCTGCCACTACCCTCCATCTCCCTGAGCCTGGTAGTGACTACCAAGGCGGGTAGTTGTAACATATAGAAATATACACCACCTCATGATACTCTCCTAGCTCTGCATCCACGTCTGTTGCCTTGTAGATTCATTTGTCCTTAACACTTCCCCTTAATGAATCATCTTGTATGCTCAAGTCTCTGATATTGAAGCCAGTTTCTTGCTCTCCCACTACTAATATTCACTGGGTGATTCTTCTCAGCCAAATAACATTCAACTACAATGGTTATCTCTAGCATCTAAAGAAATGGTGTTGGCTCGGATGTCCTAAAACTCACCTCACTCAGTATTACGAGCTGCAAATCACTGATCGTATCATATTCATCGAGTATCTGGAATGTTCAGTAAGCCTCAATGAATACTCACCTACTGACATGTGATCCTGACAAACCGATACAAGCTCTAAAGAACTCTTAGCCACCTCATCCAGAAAGTCCTCAACTGACTGCGAGTTAGGCTCACCTCGAAACCTGATGGGTATCTAAGTCTAAAACACGTGTAAGGAACTAATATTACATGTTTCATCTACCAGTTTCACCAGTTGCAACTAATGACTAACATGCAGGAATATATATGACATACTACCTGAAGGTACAATCTTGTCCAACGATCTATATACAGAATCTAGATCACTATCTGGACAAACCTCATGGTAACTCACTGTAATAAAATTGTATCTAAGATCACTATCTACTCTACTGATGTCTCAACTAGGCAGAGAACTCTAGAAATCACCTCCAGCCATCCCTCTACTGCCTGGGAATCTTTCTCACCTTGTAACCTCGGAGGCCTCTATTGCTGGAAGTTGTGCAACACACTCAGTCAGCGTACACCATTTTCCAGTGCGGCTAGTAGCATCTGCTACCTGATGGGTGGTGGTGGTGGAGGTACACCACCTGAATGTGCCAATATAGTAAGAGGTCCTTGCAGTAGAGGTCCGTCGCACGATGGTCTGCCGTCGTGTACTTTCTCGGAACTCTAACTTTTTTTCTGTGTGGAGGCATCCTGAACAGTTGTGACACAGTCCAAATTTGTACCAGTTGAGCAGAAATGGTTTAGATGACTTAATGAAAAAAATTTAAAACACACACACAATTAGTGTTTTCATGCATTGAGTGGGAAATCAATAGTCAGGGTCCTGGTGTATGGATACGTTGGCCGCCGCACAAACACTAGAATCCCTAAACCGAAAACCACACTCGGCACACTTAACACTATTTCTTCACAAAATTGAAAGATTATAGTCCTATGATCTGCGGTAAAACCATCTCCGCTGATACCAATTTGTCACAACCCATCCTACGAACTCGTTTCGTGACTACTCCAAGACCTCCTTCCAAAGGCCTGGGGCTGGTGACTAGAACCAAAGACGTAAATCCCTAAAACAGAGAAGGTATTTCTTTTATAAAATATAATCACACAAAAAAGAGTATAAGCTAGAAGTAAAACACTATGTAAAACTATATACAAATGTAGTGATGAAAAGTAAAGGGGCTAGAAAGAAAACCCCAACTCTAAAGTACAAGGAAACTGAAGTACAATAGAAATAAAAGTAAAATAGATGTTGGATTGTCCACCGGAAAACCCTACCTAAAGCGTAGATACAGGAATCCTCTATAGCATTCCAAGTCTCACTGTCTCCACCTTGAAACGTCACACCCGGTGGTCCACCTCTAGGTACAGTCCAGTCTTGGTCCACTAAGCCTCGGTCAATGATATCTGTCATCTGCAACCAACACAAAATGTTGCAGGCATAACACATGTAGGGGTAAGTATAACGGTACTAATTAGGGAACCCGAGACCCTGAAGGACTCAAAAAATCCAACAAGGATAAACCACAAAGTATGAGTTCAACAAATTACCTTAATTGGTAATATGCCCATACATATACCTATGTTATCATATAATCCACCTCAATCATGAGGAAAACGGAAAGTTACTCACTCAACTCAAACTAGGATTTTATTCTAGGGGTAATATCAAGTAACATCCCTATTCACACCGACGGAACCTTGGATGATGAAGTACTCCTCCAGTATCAATTACAGTGGGTCTACCACATCACACAGAGGTGCTTCCCACTATCCTTAGACTACTGAGGTACTCCTCTGGTCGAGTACCGTTTTTCTACCGCATCACACAGAGGCGCTCCCCACTGTGGGTCTTCCACGTCACACAGAGGTGCTCCCTATTGTAGCCAGTTGAGGTACTCCACTTGTCGAGTACCGTGGGTCTGCCATGTAACACATAGGCTCTCCCCACCGTGGGTCTTCCATGACACCAAGGTGCTCCCCACTGGGGTAGTCATGTCACTCAGAGTAGAATCCGTCGGTAGTTGTCAGGTCTCAGGAAACTACTAGTTCTCTACTCTATGCTTTCTCGGAAAAATGAGAATCCACTCCATGATCTGTAGGTTGATACTCCATAATTCATGAAGTCCCATGTATAATTATCTCAACGGTCTGCCACATCATATAGGTCTCAATGCAACTAATAGCGCGTAAAACAGATGCCCATTTGGATTTGTGTACGATCCAACCTATCCATATATCAACTTTTCCACAAGCTCCAATGGGGTATACTCAAGGGACCGTCATGCCCCAAGATTACCAGCGTTGCTGACAGTTCGTGAAATGGACGTCTGGTTCCGGAGATATAACCAAAGGGTCTAAAGGGTCAGTAATGGGTCAAGGCCCGGTCCGACCCAGTCTAGGTCAACCCGGTTAGCCCTCTAGGTTTTGCTCGGTCCACTAGGCCTGGCCCAGTAGACTGCGGGGGCGGTTCATCCTGAAGGTCGCCGTGTATGCAGCTAGGCCCGGAAGTCTTGGCCGGTTTGGCCAGCGCTACGAGGGCCAAGGCTTATCGGCTTGGCTCGAGTGGTCGGTAGGGCATCGGTAGGGAACTAAGAGGCTTCACGGGGTGCGGTCAGGCCGACAGAGCACCGGGCAGGATGTGTGGGGAACCAACAGGGTGCGGGTAGGCAGGCGGGGTGTCCGGAAGGCCAACGGGTTGGCGGCCAGGCTGCACGGGGCACCGACAGGGCATGCGGAAGACGGCGGGTTGCTGTCCATGCCGCGTGGGGTGCCGGCATGGTGCCGGGAAGGCCGTGCTGGCCGATTTCGGCGCGGGTCAGGGCGGCTGTGTTCGGCCGGGAGCATCGGTGCGCCGCGGGGGTGGCGTGATTCACAGAGACCATGGGTTGTGCACCTTTTGTCGTTGCTGCCTTCATCGACGTTGCCTCATCGCCATGCCGAGGAAACATCATAGAAGTTCTGCAGAGGGAGTTAGGGTATGTTAGTTTGGCCCGCACCCTCCGCGTTTTGTGGTGATAGCATCTAATTCCTCAAAATTTAATGATGAACACCAATTTATTAGAAACATTTCTTATTGATTTCTTTTAAACAGACATGAGGAAAAGAAAGGTATATTAATAAATGTAAATTCCGTACCTTTTGATTATCGGGCATCATTCATTGACAGAGTCGTGGAAGATAGACGAAGAGAATCATCTTTCATCACACCTGTCTCACGCTCCCAAACCAGTGCTGCGTCGGCTATGGAAGACGCTCCACGTCGGTAGGTGTCCGAGGAAGAAGTCGAAAAAGTATCATCATCGGCGTTATTTGTTGGAAGAACACATTCTTCATTCTTCGTTTTGAGGTGTGTTCTTTGTTGGGAGAATTATAATTATCCCAAGATCTCCTCTCAAAAGCTCCACCTAGTATGAAATTCCAAGGCAAAATAATATTATATATCTTATTATTTTAGATGTTGGAAAAAATTCAAAAATAGATAATTCAATTAAGAGGCTCCAACTAATTAATTCACATGTGTTGGCATGAATTTATTTGGGGTGGTCAAGAGGCTCTCCCTCATTAATGAGGTAGAGTTGGAAGGTTATACCCTACTCCCATTAGTAGGGGTCGGGTGGTCCCCACCCCTATTGTTCAAATGGGATGACAATGTCTCAGGTGGTCCCCACACTATATCCTCTCACGGGAGGTTATGTTTGGGTGCGCCCCAGCACCAACACCACTCATGGGAGGTTTAGGTGTGGTGGTACCACATTCATCTTCCAAGAGGATGCTTCAACTACTAGTGGGTCCCACCTTAAAACACTTACATGGAGGATGAAATAAAATAATGTGTATCTCACTATATTTTTTTAATTGTTTTATGAAAACCCAAAAAATAACTTTTATTCTCGACCATATGTCGTTGAGGTGAATGTCTCCTTAAGCGTATATCGGCATTGCGAGTTCAATAGTGCCCTCATATTTCAATTCTGAGCACCGGTTCAAAAGTTATTAAATCAAGTTCATATGTTTACTGAACATACACGAACAAAACTTCAGAAATTGTTTTCGGGCACACCGTGCCACAGAATCATGCGCCTTAAATTTTCATGGACTCGTAATATTTCCATGTATTAAGAAAAAAATTCATAGATAATTTTTGGGTCTTTACAATAGAGTCCAAAAGATTTTTTTAAAGATGAATTTTTAATTAAACAACTTATAATATAAATAGAAACACAATAATCCATTTATCTTCATTAAATACCCATTGGGATTGAATTTACTGTCCCAATACCTCCCAAAATCTCTTATATGGTGTTATGAAGATCCTAAAATGATGCAATCATTTTTAGACGTACCCCTTAAAGGTATTGAATTTTTTTCCTCCTCCATATTACTAAAGATCAATATATATATTTTTCATTTTAATTCCAATAATTATATTGGGATATCTTTCTAATGAATCCATAAAATACTTTTGTTAACATTGTAATAAGAGAATAGGTTTCCAACCAAAAATTCCCCTTATGAAACTTTACATACACTCATTTTTTAAAATAATTTATCAATAGATTTTCTATACAAATATTCTGTGAAGTGAATAACCATCACCATTTAAAATAATTCTTATTCACCTATATGTACATATATATAATTGTTTATATACACCCATTTATATAACCCACACTTTTGTACTATGGAATTATAAGAGATGATATATGTTCTAATTTCATATAATCATTATGGCGCATCAATTTATGTACATGTAATGAATGTGATAGTTGGGAAAATAATTTTTTTATGAATTTTTATTGTGTAATTGTTTTACCTCATGGGATGAAATGCAACATTTATGGGTATTTACACTATCTACATTATGTTATTATGTATTGGTATATATATAGGTCATATTCTATTAATTTATTATTCAATGTTGCTCAATATTCACATGATTACATGATTTTACCATCATATATCATTCATAAGCTTTCATGATATTTATTCTAACCTTCTAATTTTACCATTTTATTCCACATGACTCACTTGTACTACATTAATTCATGAAATCAATTTATTATTCCCTTATTGGTCCTTATAGCTTTGCCAATTTTTTTGTACATCTAAATTTTATCCTATATACTATTTAATATTAGTTTATCTTATGCTAATATTATAGAGTATTAAATAATATCATTGTACCCCTATTTATTTTTATTTTGATCATAATATAATAACACAATGAAAATAGTAATATAAAAAGTTTTTGATATTACTATGTCGATCATTATCAAATAATTAATTAAATAATGTTTATAAAATATATATATTGTCATAATGATATAATGAAACCAATATTCATGTTCCATTTAATCATTGGGATAGGAAAACTATTAATGAAGATCCCCACTTTGTTTGTTTAAAGCATATGTCCCTAAATTTATGTTTATGAGTGAACATTGAGATGATGAGTTGATTAAATATATATTTTTTTATCAACAATAAATTAAAATATTTGTATCTTTCTCAGAAATAATATTTCAGAAATTATGAGAGATATATAGTGATAGAGGAAATGTAATCAGAGCCTTTCGAAAAATGAAATGACATTGGATCTAGAGATATCACTTGGTGATCATAATAAATACATCAATGATTTAATTTGTGGGTGGTTTATATTTTTATTGTAGTGTTTTAAGAACCCAGTTTCGCTATATATTTTCTACATATGGTATGGAAAATATATAGAACTTTTTAGATCATTAGGTAATTCTAAGGACACTATAAGAGGAGAACAACCCATAAAATCAATGAATATTTACAAGAAGAATCACTTGCATATAATAGGTTACTAATAGCCACCATATGTCTAGTTATATCTAAGAGACCACTTGGTTAATTCCTTCTTCCCCATGATAAATCATGATCTTGCCCTGACTAGTCGATGGGCACCAATAGGATGGGGACTCTATTGTTTATACCACCAGAATGATGGCATTGCATGATGCTTCAGATATAATGATGTGGAACACTCAAATCCTACCAAGGATATAGTGAATGTTATTTTAAGAGTTTATTAATATTTTTAAGATCAATAAAATGAAATAAAAACTCTTTTTTTGATGATCTCTATGGATGGTAATATGAAAAAATGCATATGAAGAGGGAATGGAGAACATATATTAATAATTGTATCATATATTGAATAAAATTTATAACATCCTCAATATCCATCACATGGGATTGATGATAATAATTATTATAAGACAAGGGATAACCCATCACCTTTTTGTATCAATGGGTTACACATAATCATCCAGAATTTGGATGGGATCATTCATTCATTCATTATGTGATTAATTCTCATATTAAATGATAGGAGAAGAAGATAGAAAGGCATATTAGGGATTATTGTCGAAGGTGAGGATCAGAATCCAATACACCACTCTATTAACACATTGAAGTATATTGAATATAGAATTATTGAATGTCCTTTATTTCTTGTCTCATTTATTCATGCATGGAAATTAATGTATAAATACAATATTAGATTCAAGGATATGTAAATTAATTTTATAAATTTACTCTAATGTTTATCATTATATAAAACATTATATGCAAAAGGGTTCTATGTAAGATAATTTTACGGGAGGCTAGTATTCCCAGAAGACTACACCTAGTGATAGAAAAAATATTTTATTATACAAAAAAATATCAAATCAATAAATATAATATATATAAATATGGTTTACTTATATATTTACTTAAATATCCCATCTTTGCTAGACCTTAAGAAGAACTTTCACATATCATTATATACATTATCTAATATAATGAATTTTGATGATATCTGAAAAACACCATTTATATATCATCAAAAAAATATAATAAGTGCTTATTAACTTTAACCCATTCTTAATAATATATAATTATTGGTTCATTTTTTTCATTGCATAAATTCTATCATGTTTTTGAGAATAACAAACCAGTTTGGTAAATGTTGGTGTATAACATTGGAATGAACATGTATATTATTAATCATACACACTATTACTTAATTAATTTGGAAACAGTAATTAAAATTCATAATGTCTATATATAAGGAATTCCATAGGATGATGTTGTTAAAATAGCATGGGATTAACTTCATCATTTGGAGGAAGACATGATTTTTGGATTAAAATTAATTAAATACATTGGAACAAGAAATATATTTTCAGTACATGTAATGTTTTCATTCTATCAGATGAAATACATAGATAATATAAAATTATATAAATATTATGATTATTGGATAGAGGAATTTAGAAAAAATTTACATGTGAATGAATATTTCATCTACAGAATTTGTAACGAACTATTAGGTATGTTGATATGACCATAGAAATTACTATAAATATATAATATATATGATAAAAAGTTATATTTTTCATTTTCAATTAATGAGATCAATTTTTTTGAATAGTTTGTAGAATCATGTTAAACTATGTGTGATTCATCATAATTAATATATATATATATATTTCATATCATAAATTCATGGAATTTTTAAAATTTAATTACGATGTTTCTAATTATAATTGGTGTTTGAAAAGTCTTATGTGATATTAGTATCTATGTGTTTTTATATTTTTTATCTAATATATTATAGGGTTACCTGGTAATCAGAAACATAACATTTTAGGATCTTATAATAATGGGATTTCTTTTATAAGAATGAAATCCATCATCATATAGTTTAAAATATTGAAACATTAATATAGTGTTTTTAATTATTTATTAATTAATGGTATATAGTGGATAAATTCTTATATATGTTATCAGTGTTTTTATATACTTTTTATAAAATTCATAAAATCATTTTAAAAATTGAAATTATCATTATGAAATTTATATAAATGTTGTATATAGTTGTATATAATGTTTCTTCAACACTATGAAACATATTGATTGTTCATACTATATTCTTAGATGAAGTCTTTTGGAAATGATTTTTTATGAACCAACATTCCCATCCATTATTGCAGTGTTATAAAAAATATAGTGATATTAAAATTACTATCAGATCAGATATCTACATATATAAACTGTCAAAAAATACTTATATCTATGTTAAATTATTGTAATGATTATGTATAAATTTTTTGTTCCTGGAATCTTTAAATGACTGATCTTAACAAAATTGAAATCCTAGTAGACCAGCAATTTTTTATGGTTCTCACAAATACTATTGGAGTATAAAGTAGAAATAATTTTTCTATCCACAATGAATTTATGATTTTTTTTAATATTAAAAAGTTACTATATGAACATGAAAAGAATGATACAACAGTTAGTAGTGAATAAAATATTGAATATCGTCTTAAATAAATAGTCCAATATACATTTTTAGTTTCTATGAGTATGAGAATATAAATTTGAATAATATTTTTCAAGCTAAAAATAATATTTTCAGGAAATTATATTTAATTATTTTGTCTAGATAGTAGTTTTGGAAATAAGAAGAGGAATGTCATTAGATAATTGTATATCATTTTATTTTATTCATGGAGAACCATTTACAAAAATTAATAAATGTTTTATTATTATTGTAAATAGATTATGTTATATATTATATAATAATTTTATTGCGGAGAATAATTTTTATGAACATATTGATAATATGCCAAATCAATAGAAATCAATGAAGTTATGTCTTAAAGATATTGAAAAACTAAACAATTTTAATTTTTTTGACCTTATTGGAAATCAAATAAAATCTGTGGCATGATTAAAAGAGTCTCAAAGAACATAATTAAAAATAGAAACGTTTGTTTTGTACTATGATTTTATCGTTTCTTTGAAAGAAAAATATGTCGAAAATTCTTCATAATATTCAATGAAAATATAATGTAATTGTTGAAAATGATATAATTTCATCTGAATACACTCAAAATGAACATGATAATAATTAAAAATTAATTATCATAAATATTTTCCATAATTTTTTCTGATATAAATTCCCTAAATGTTTTGATATCAATAATGACAATATATATTTTTTATATTTGATTTATGATGAATATAAAAGGACTTGACACATCATAGAATGTTATCATAGATTAACGGTAATGAAAAAAAATGAAATATATACATATGAAAAGGTTCTAGAGTAAAAAATTAATGTTAATAAAAATGGTATTTGTCACATAAAATAATAGTGATTGTGATAGTATTTCATAAAATTATACTGAATATATTAGTCATATTAATAAAACTAAGGTATTATATAATGAATTAATAAATATAAATTTATGTTTAATGTAAATTTTTACTCATGAATAAATAAATAATTTAACAGTAATTATAATAATCAAAATTCTACTATTAAAAATATTTCAACTCTCTAGAAAACAATAATTATAGTTTATTTGATGCATATGATTTGTTACATAGTTATAATGATGTACCCTAATTGGATACATGTTTTGAGAAAAAAGTTATATCGTTTATAAGAAATAAAAAATTATAATGTGTATCTAGAAAAATTATATTTTTTAAATTCAATACATTCTTTATTTATTTATTTTTTAAATGAGGAAATAAATTATAAATCTTGTTTTACATATACTAATTAGAATAATAAATTGATTATAATAATATTTTTAGAAATTTAAATTCGGAAAATATTACTATGAAATAATACAAAGGCGGTGAAAAATACTGAATATATATATATATATATAATTATATCTCATTGATGTATCTCTATAATTTCCTTTAAAAATTTAAAACCATATATTTAAATTAAATATTTTGAAATTAGAATTTCCAATTTTTCACAAGGTTTCAGTGTGGTGGTAACTAAAAAAAAATAATTTATATTCATTTTAATAATATTTTTTCATAAATAATATATGTCAAATAAATTTAAAATTATTCAAAATAGAAAAATGGGATAGATATGGGTTTCCAAACTAAATTTTAACAATGTTACACCCAAGCCACTTTGTGAAAGAAAAGTCTATCATTCATATTTTTAGAAAACAATAAGTGTGCAAAAAGAAAAAAAAAATTACAGTGATAGTGGTTGTTCTAGTTACATGATTGGAAACTAAGAAATCTTTTAATATATAATACTGATAATATTTGAAAAATTAAAATTTTGTGATTATTATTATCAATATATCATTATTATATGTTATATATTTCTTATGGGAAAACAACTAATTTAAATTTATTTTTATGAACATATAAAAATAAGTAACATGTATTTATGTGACCAATGAATTTTTCTAAACATGTGGTTTTATAAATGTACTATTAAAACTTAAAAAGGTAAATTAAATTTTTCTACAGGTATAAATGATTATTTCTACACACTAAAAATAGAGTTCATACAAGAGATGGACTATATTCCTTCAATGGAATGGATTATTAATAATTATTACGGAAATAATGTTAGAGACTATATATTATATAATCAGTATAAATAAATTCATATAAATTGAATAGAAATGATTTATCTGAGATTAGGATTAACTCTTCTAATGCTTTTTATGATCGTAATCAATGAAAAAAAGTCAAATATCTCGTTTTAAATATATTATTCATGATTAATAATATAATTTATTATTATTTTTCATATGGATTTAATTTTCATCACCAAAACATATTTTTTTAGTGAAAAATAAAATTTATATGACATAGTTGAAGAATAATATAGATATACATTGGTTCAATTTCATGATAATATGTAGGAATAATCTTTCTATATTAATACCGTTGATTCCCATGTTAATATGGAATGAAACCAACCAGTTTTTACTATTTATTTTTATCCCATTAGAGAATTATTAAATTCATAATTTTAATTTTTTTTATATTAAAAATGGTACAATATATAACTTTTCATCCTCCAGAACCCCTTTGAATTGTGGTGTAGTATAAATAGTAAATAATTTTTTTCACGATATTATTAGAAACATGTTTAGTGGATCGTAAATTTTTAATCATATTTAGGATGATGTGGTTAGTAATACATATTATATTATATATCATTTTTTACTTAAATCATTATTTATAGAAACTTAATATGATATGTGTACTATATAAAATTAAAAAACAACTAATTTATATTTTATTGATGTAATGTATTCATATTTTATGTTAAAGATAATTTACATTAATTCTCAATAAAATGTGATGACAGTTATGTCTATATTTTTACAATGACTATTAATTCCTTTTATGTGTATAATTGAAAGAAATGTACAATTGAATAAGAAATTCATGTAAAATTTGTTTCAACATGTCATTTTGATTTCAAATAAATAATAACCCCATATCTGTATGATATTTCCAAAACTGATTTTATCCCCAAGTTGGAAAATAATTCGTATCAGAGTAAAAATGATTAATTTTTTTTGAAATCATAACCCTTGATGAAATTCATCATATAGTTGAAGGAATTAATTTTAAAAATCCACGAAATTGAAAAAATCATTAGGAATCCTCATAGTGATAATATAAATAGTTATAACAATAAACCTAAAAAAATAAGTTCTGTAAGAAATAATTATGATCATTATTAATTATTATGATTAGTTTATTTTATGAACCCTTATAAGGCATTAGGTGATTGTGGTTTTATAAAATCTAGGAATTTTTAACACATGGAATATTATATGAAAATATTTGGACTTAAACATAATATCCAAATGATTCCCATTTAAATGAATTTAATTGGGGTTTCAAAAATAAATATATTGATAATGAAATAATAGCTAAAAATAAAGAAATAATTTTTATAATTTTTTATATTTAAAAGAGAGATTATATTATAATGAATCTTATTATAAAATTTTCATCCATTAAGTAATAAATATTATTATATCATATGAAATATTTCAAAAATTTTATACTTTTTAGATGGATTTGAAGTGTTCTTTCAATGATATATATTATCACGATATTGGTATAATTGAATAAATACATTTTTTGAAAAAAAAAATATATCTGATTCATGTTTTTAAACATACTATATAACTTTATGATATTGAACAAATCCCTTGTGCCACATTTTATTGATTTACCAGATTATTGTTGCAAAAAACTTTTTTAAGGGAGATATTGATCCAAATAATTTAAGTAAAAATTATTTTAGTAATTATATAATTGTTAAATTTTATGTCAATGAAATTATATTTAGTATATCTCAAAATTACCTTATTTATTTATTTGCGGTCCCTATTAAATCTAACATTTAAATGAACATGATGTGTAGTATATTTTTACCTTGGTTTTAATATATCAATAATTATATAATTAATTCTTATATCTCAAAAATTTATAATGATTTCCTAAAAAGATGGGATATAATTACAATTAAATTAAATTCACTGCAATCATGAAAAAAAAATTCATTGAGAATATGAAAAACATGTTTATCTATGAAACATTAGATGAATGATTGGAAGTTTACTATATATAATATCTATTAATTCCTGAAATATTTTTCCTTATTGATTTGTGAAAATATCAAGACAAATACAATGAATACCACAAAAAAATATACCAAATTATATTTCTCATTATCTTTTCAGAACTATGGATAGAGGTATATTTTATAAATATAGAAATTATTATAAATTGAACAAAATTAGATGATGAATTTTCAGGTTATAAAATAGATTGAATGGGAACCTATAAAAAAAAATTTAGGAGAGAAATATGATTATTGATCTTGAATGAAAAGATATTCCTTATAAATTTTCACTATTGAAGATAAATATAACATAAACATAATTTGTTTTTATCAAGAGTTTTTGAAGGTAAACACACTAACTGTATTTTTCATGAGTTTTATTAAATCTCATTATTTGTATGAAAACATGGGTTCTATAGATTTATAAAATATACTAGCACGCCAGTCACAATCTAAGAATATATATTTTATAAATCATTACCTTTAATATGATTTTTAGAGGATATGCAATTTTACAATTTATAGTAATGTAAAAAATAAAATTATATCATTTCTTTAAAACCCCTAAATTCTAATAAATATGAACATATTAATCAAAATAGAGGATTTTAAAACATAAAATTGTCAATGAACATAATTCTTATTTTCTAATCTATATTCAACATTGAACATGTTAAAAAAATTTGGAAAATTTTACTAAATATATTATATAATTAATAATATATATATATATATATATTTAAATAATTAATCATTATAAAATATATTTCTAAGAAAATATTATATATTAAATTTATTTTATTATAACTTCATTTATTTATTCCACCTGGAATGTATTATGATGAAAAACAAGAGAGAAAAATTATTGGTTTGGAAAATAGTTGGAAATTATTTATTTTTAAATTTATTGAATGGACATTTTTTCAATGTTTTACAAATAATTTAATCAAAAAAGAAATTAATTTAATAAACATTTTCAAAATTCTAATAATATTATAATTCCAAATAAACACTCAAAATAAATTTATAAAATATTTATATAACAATTATATTTTAAATATTTTGAAACACCTATCTATTGTTGTTTTTTTGTATGTTATTCATAATACATTTATATATTTTAGAGAATCGTACATTATCATCAAAAAATATAGTTGAACTATTGTTATATTCTAAAAAATATTGTTTTTTTGTACATCATTCAATGTTTTGTGTTCTACACTAATCAATAAGAGTATTTCAAGGTGATTTTTTATATCTATAGATGTCTAATCATTTATCTATATGGATATATTTAATCAAAATTGGGCACGAAATTTTCATGACATACTTTCCTAATGAAGAGCTCTTATATTTTAAATTTTTTTCAGTCTAATTATTTTGTGTTTAACTAGTTCATCATATTTTATAATCAGTCAGATGAAATCTTCAAGTGATTACTCATATAGAGTTGTATTGAAATAATTATTTATTTAAATATAAATTTATGATCTATAATTTTTTATACTATAATAAATATTATTTTTTAAATTAATGTGAGTCTATCTCTATTGAGAATGTGGAATTCATTCTTCATTATAATGATATCTAAAGATAATATTATTCATAATTATTATTTTTTAGGGATATTTTTCTACATAATTTTTTTTTGGAATGTATTAGAATCATTATATTAATTATGTGATCATTTTAGTGAATAATTATTTTAAGGGAAAAGAAAATTTGTTCATACAAAAATATTAATAAAATTTATGATGTTTGTAATGTTTGCATGATGAAAATTATTTTTTTATAACAACTGAAAAAATTAGAAAAATTTCACCTTTATCTATAATTCATAATTATAGATGCTTTGGTTCATAACTATTTCATTCGAGAAAATGGGATTGAGATATGTTGATCCTTCATGACATTAATGTTTTTAATTTTCTTGTGAAATATGGGATACTTGATACTATTAATTTATAAGATTGATGTTATTGACGTAGTGACGACATAGAAAAAATATTTGAAGAATTTAATTTACTATGTCATTATTAACATGATTTTATAATGTTTCATCAAAGATAAACATAATAAAAACTAGGGAAAAACTATGATTGAAAATATGTCGTCTATTATGAAATAGGCTATAAGTACTATGAAATTGGTTTATGATCATCCTCAAATAAAATTTTCTAAAAATATAAAATATTTCTTTGAAGTTGATTTTGAGAAATAGAAAAAAAATTGTTCAAAGATAAAATCTATAAAAATAACATAATATATGAACAATGAAACCAATAAAATTTTTATAAGAATTTTCATAATAATTTATAAAAAATACTTAAGAAAAAATTACTGAAGATCCAACCATTGGATTGGTTATATACACATTGGTTGTTATTGAGAGTGATTTTAACTGCCTTTGAGAAGAAGGAAGAAATGATATTCATGATGATAAAGAAAAAAATATATGGATGAAGGATATTTATTTTATAGAATTAATGAAATGAAATTAAATGATAAAAACTGACAAAAGAAAATGTTATCTTCCAATTTACTAGAAGAAACATTTTATGAACAATAATTTGGAAAATAAACCCTTATATATGATGAACTATTATAATTCTAAAATATAAGAGTAATGATGTTTTAAAAAATTTGTTGGATAATTACAAGAAGGAACTTTTCCATATTTAGAACTCTAAGTGTTACCAATATATTCAAAATATGAAATAAGTTATGAAGAAAATTAAGGTATTTAGGAATCCAAATCCCATCATGATTTTAATGATATCACAAAAGCATACTAAAACTATTTATCATTCATTATTGTGAATTATATTTATTTATATGATATAAATGATAAAGATTAAATAGAATTAAATTTTCATAAATAAAAAGATAAAAAATCGAATGAAAATATAGTTCATGTTTTGTTAGTTTCTGATGATAAAAATATTCAAGTGGAAAAACCATATAGGCCAATTTGTCAATAATTATGGAGTTTAACATCGAGTTCTATAAACTTCCCTCTATGTAATTTTTTATTGTGGGTTGAAATTAAAATTAGTGTTGTTGTGAATATGTCATCAACTTCACTGATTATTGTATATCATTCATGATATTCAATCTAGATAAATATATTCACAAATGAATAATTATGTGCTTGAATGATTATGTTCATTAACGGAAAATATTAGAGACATTTTCCTGTAAGAAGCCGAATTTAATGATTTAATATGAACATCTAAATATATTAAAGAATATTTTAAATCATATTAGTGAGATTAAAAATGTTGAAGGTTATATAAAATAATTTTATCCACTAATATGGTTTATTTTATATTCATGAAAATCAGTTTCAAATTATATAAGAGAAATTAATGATGTTTCTTTTGATAAAAAATGGTGTAGATAATCATAATTTACATATTATAAAAAAGAAAAAATATTATAAAAAATGAATGTAGAATCAAAAATTACAAAATAAAATTGAAAAAATAAAAATGTCTATTGTATCATTAGAAGAAAAATATTGTGAATCATGAAATATATGATCCATAGATGAAGAATATTAAAATCTAAATAACTAGTTACTAATTGTATATATAAGTAATAATGAAATATTAATGTATAAATTTTGTAAAATGTGATAAAAAAAATATAAAAACTATAGTTTATATGTAATATAAATATAATTAATGTTTTATGAAGTTGAAAATTTTTGTAAATGATCTTACAAAAAAATCTTTACATTTTTTATATACTCTGAAAAACATATTATTAACTAAAAAAAATAACTTGTGAATGCATATTTTGAATAGATATTGTTATTTTTTTATTTTATTGATGTTTTTTTCAAACCAAATTAATAAATTTACTTTTTAAATTTTTCTATGAATATACATCTCATAATTTAGGATAAATATATATAATTGTTTGTGTATAGTATCACTCATAATTCAGGTAGACTCCCTACCTCATATATACCCATTACTACTCAATAATAATAATGGAATTGAAAGGCTTGGATTTATTTTGAGAGAAACCCAAACACAATTGGAGAAATATTAGATAGATTATTATAATTTTTTAAACAAATATGTGAGAATAAATATAATAACTGAAGGTAAAATATGTAATCCTATAAAACAAGTGAACTAATAAATTTAAAAAAATAATTTTTTATTTAATATATTTTTAAAAAAATGTGTGAGAATTTTGAGTTGAATGTTTTATATCGACACATTGATTCTATATTTTTGAAAGAAAAAACACCATTCATAAAAATTTATATTTTACTAACATTAAAATTACATAGATCTAACCTTTTTTATTGGTATTAAATTTTACAAGATGTGGAATTATTCAAAAAATCTATTATTTTCTAGTAATTAAACTAGAATGACTATTGTACAACATACATATGATTACTTTTTTCATCGTAACAGTATTTATATGTTTCCATAGGTCTATATATAATGGAGACCATAGTTTGATTTAATAACAACACAATCTGATGAAATTCATTATAGATATGAAGGATTTCTTTTTGGAATAACTTTTATTAAATCAATCATATAAATAGTTATCCATTCAATAAAATTATTACTATTATTCAATCATATGGAATCCGAAGAAAATATAGAATTTTCAAAACATAGTGATAATTGGAAAATGTTGTTATACAAAACATTTAATGCGATGAAAGAGTTTGTATAAGCTTTTTTCAAATATAATTGTAATGTAAATATTTGATTGTTTTAGAAAAACATATAAATAGTAACAATAAAAGATAGGGGTAGCGTGATTATTCACTAATCATTATGATCATATGTTTCTATGATTATTTTTAATATCATATTACATTAAAAGATATTAATTGTAATTTTTTGAGATATTTTTATTAATGAATATTTGTGAAAACTGTATTGATGTTCTATATATGTTTTCAAATTAATTGGAATATTGAAGGTCCATTGAGATCAAATTATCTCCATGTTTTGAGATATATTGTTCTCTAATCTTGTATTATTGAGGCTTCACATGGCTCAAGAACTTAAAGTACATTCATTCCCATAATCTTCAAAATCCTTTTTTAAGAAAGATAGAAATTCAAGGTTATTCTAGAAATATATAACCCTAAAGTCAACATTATTGGATTACACAACTCTTTAGGTTAAAGTGTACATATCAAAATATACTTCTTCTATTTTTTTATTTATTTAAATTTTATAATATTTATTTACTTATTTTTACATGTCTGATTTCTGCTTTTAAATATTTCAGTTATTTTTCTCTATATTATTATTAAATTTGGTTTAATAATTAAATCAGATAGGACATCAATCAAATATAACAATAAATGGTAGTGTCAATACAATAATTATTTTAATTTATAATAAAAATTGCACCCCATCATGTAGTGTTCTAGAATACTCTTATAGTATTTTATAAAATACATTGTGAATACTCAATGATAAAAAATTTGGATTGACTCTAAATTATTTTTTAATAGACTATATTACTATATATAAAACCTAATTAATTCAACTAAAAAATTAATCCCTCAATCCATCATAGAATTGACAAAATATAGATCTATAAATAAATATTTTTAATAATATATTGTTCTATAATAATGGAAAAATAATACTCAAGATGTAATGGTTTCCAGTGTGATTATCATCAAACAAATGTACCTAAAAACATATGTACACCTGTCTATAGAATATATAAATATGTATTCTAATATATTTTATATTACCCTTTCATTATGAGTACATCGAACACATTTCATGTGAATCACAAAATAAAAACACATCGACTCTCGATTATTATTGTATAGACTGATCAAATCAATGATTACATTATAAGTCATTTATTATTATAAATAAGGGCATCATCTTTCACTTATATATACAGATAAACATTAATTTTTTCCACACACAGATCCCCTATATATTCTCAATTTTTATCACTTATGTTATCCTAATCTTTTTGTTTGTAAAATCTCCTCTTAGTTAACCCTTAATTGATGAAATAATGAACAACATAGCATGTTCAACATGTCCACATTAATAAGTACATTATAAAATTATAATGTTTATAATGCTATGAATCTCTCCCAAAATAGTATTTGGGGTCTCAAAGAATATTGATAAACCCCGAATAAACCAAATACATATGTATGACACTCCATGAGTTATACAAACTGGGTTATCAAGAACACTCAGATATTCGTACTTGTTCCCTTGTCTCTCATGGAAATATAATATAAATATATGAGATAATCATAATCTTGATTACTTTTAAATATCATAATAACCATTATTACCAAATTATGAAAATATATTTTGGACAAAATCAATGACATACTTTGAGATATCAATAATCAAGTCACATTATGAATTATACATCAATGTACAATTTTCATTATATAAACTTAAAGACATCGAAAATAAATTTTTGCTTCCAATTTTTCAATTTTTTATAATCATAATAAAATTATTAATATTTAAAAATATAATATAATATTTGGTTTAATATATTCCCTATAATAAACTACAAGATTAACCTTTGGTTTCATACATCTTATAGATTTTTTGACACATTAAATATTTGGAAATTTCTATCAAAATATAGATGTAAAACTATGATAAATCACACCAACTAAATCTTTAATGAGAAAATTTTATATAGATATCAAATAGTATTACTGGTGATATTTTGGAATCATATTTATAACTATGCATCTTGTTGAACATATTCATACATCTTAACTTCAAAATATATAATTTTATAATTTCATCTAATTTTTTTTACATATAACTCGTTTTATGTTCAACTTCATCATCACAGTGACCATATTCCTTATAAGAATTCATATAAAAAATAAAAATAATTACATAATTATTAAACTATCCACTTATACTATTACACTTTAAATTTATTACCACTTTTTTATGGAATCAAATGAAACTCTATTCACATATATTTACTTCCTCACTATAAAAACTTGTAGGATATCAATTTTATTCATTTCTATTTTTGATGGGTATAATCTTTTATGATATAGAGATAACCTAATTTAAAAGTTATATAAATACAAAACATTAAATATTTCATAATGGACATATATTTTATTCAATTTTTACATTTATTATAGTACACATTAATATTATATTTGTATTATCATTTATTAGTTAATTTTTGTCCTTTATATATCCAAACATACTCACACTATCCTAATAGACAATATAATCAATTAAATATCACATTCTAATAAAAAACCCTTTATTATTAAGAAATAAAATTTAACTGTGTGATATATGAATAAGAAATAAGAAAAATATTGTTTTTATGTCATATATTCTATAATAAGAACATGTAACATTTCCTTTAAAAAGTCATTTTAAAAATATGTAATCAATGGATTGGGGAACACAAAACATTATTTTTTTAATTAACATTTGGATAAACATTTTTGGAATGTATAAAAATATTCTAAAAATATCTTCATATTAAAAAAATTTATAGAAATTGAGGATTCAAAAAACCTATTTATAAATTTAATTATATGAACTTTATTTTATCAAAAAAGTTCTCTAATCAAGCAAATGAAATGATATAAAAATGAAAAACGTTTACATATATTCATTTGAGATTGATTAAATACATTAAAATCATATAAATATAATAATTTCTTCATTAATTTATACTATAATATAAATCAAATCTTAATTATATGTGAATTTTATTTATATTAATATTAGTTGTAAAATAAATTTCTGGTATCATATAACATTCTAAAAATATATTAATATCTATAAAATATATTAATAACATGGAAATTTAATAGATATTCACAAACTCATTCATGTATTCCAAATAATCCAATAATTCAGAAATTTTATTCCTCCTACCTAAAATCCCTATGTTTTAATCACATTGAATGGATTCATATATAAATTATTTAAGATATTAACTAGATTTTCATCTTTTGGTTTGGACATAACCCACTCCTACATTCTATACAATACTATAATCTAGAATTATTATTACGTATTCTTCTATTTTCAACACTTTTAGGATGTTTGGTATTAATTTCGTAAATTTATCCAGATTTTTTGAACCTTTCAGTGGAAAAATTATGATTAATTCGTAAACAAGAACATTCTATTACATATTTAATTCCATTTAATCGTCAATTTAACAAATCTATAATTTTATAAAAATTCAGGAGGTATTTTTGAACAAATACAACACTTGGGTAATAAGTAATGAATTATACTAAGATATATAATTTCCTATAAGAAATTTTATTTTATTAGTATTCCTACTTTGAAAAATTACATAACTTGTTATCCTATAGAGTATCTTACATTAATCATCTCATTATAATGTATTTGATAATAATTTATATAATTATGATTTAAATTATATTGATATTATGTGTGATGGTTGATTTTATCATATCTTTATCATGTTTTAAAACCATTTAATAATGAATTATAGAAATGGGAGCCCACTAAAATGACTTCCTCTATAAAATATGGCATACCCATTAGTGATCCATTATTGATATATGACTAATAAAATACCTTGAATTAATTTAAAACTAACATATTAATTATTTTGGATGGTTATCATCCCACTAATATCATATATTTCCCTTGGATAGTTTAACTATCAACTTTATTTTCAATCCATCATAAGAATTACTATAACTATATTCCAATTATATCCAAACCCTTGGGTTTTCCCCACTAGTCTAACCTAAATAAAATTAAATTAAACCCTCCCAATAAAATTAACAGGACACCTTATTTATTATGAATGTACAAAAAACTATTCCAAGGCCACAAATTATATTCTTAATAAAAAAATTAATAATATATAATAACCTCTCTTTGGAATCAAACTACCTGGTTGGATAATAGAGGTCATAAATAGTGTTTATTAATAATAAATCACAAAATGGAACAAAAAAGGATTTTAATGATAGATTTTTAACTCATTTTATTCCCATTTTAATGTTTTTTTATTATGTTAATTTATTTTTGAATCATATAACCACCATAAAAAAATGATAAATTTATATTGATATGTACCTCTTTATATAACCTATATTTTTACAACACTCGACCTAAAATAGAAGAGAAATATTTTGTTACATATCTCAATGAATCGTATTTGTTAATTACATGAACACTACATGTAAATTTTTTGAATTATATTTTATTGAAAATAAATAACAAATTATGTCTGGAACAATAAAGAGACAACCCCATTAAGTTTATTGGATAAGTCATATACCTTCTTATAAGTAGAATGTCTGACCCAATGTCCATTTTCCAATTGAAACATTACACATGAGATAATCCAATTCATAATAAATATAACACAAAATATACATAAATTGTTTAAAATAACAAAATTAAATTTAATAAAATAAATTAAATATAGAGGTCAGGGTAGATGAAAAACTAAATTAATTAATATAAAATTACATGTAATAAAATTATGTACCTATAAATTGTTTCAAATTTTTTAATAATACATATATAATATTAAAAATTCCTAGATAATTTTGTGAACATGAATATAAAATTGAATAAAAATTTGAATAACATAATAAATAAAATATTTACTATAATATATCCACATTTAAAGAATTAAAAAATAAAATGTTTCTACAAAAAATTTTATAATTTCTGCTTAAACATTATGTAAATTCCATAATTATTAATTCAATTCTCTTATATTTATTCTTATATGTCAAATTTCATATTATTATTTATGTGTAATTTTACTTTTTTTGATATATTTTACAATGCAATTTCTATTTTGTAATCATTTTACATAGTTTATATATCATATAGATCTATACTTTTTCAATCATGGTTTTATTAGCCATGAAAATAGTTTTTATGTTGATTAACTGATATACAAAAAATGCCACCATTAATATTGAATAATTTGATAAGAAATAATTTTACAACATTCATAATATCAATAAAAATAGTTTTAAATTTTACTTATTTCATAATTTATAACTGTTCATAAAATATTTTTTATGATATCTAATTGCACAATTTAATTACAATATCATAATAATTTCAAAATAATTTTGTCCTATGTTATTTCAAATATAATTATTTTATATTCTGTAATAATAATTTATTAATAAATATTCATTTAATATACTATAAACCCTTTATAATTAATTAAATAATTTAAAATACCTTTATATATTAAATATTCTATAATACCCTTTATTATGATTTATAAAAAAAATTGGACTATTAAAATCATTTAATAATTTTAAAATAATTTGAAAGTCGCACCATACCTTTACATAGTAAAAATTCAATGCGATGTGTTAATGAAAAATAAAGATAACCATTTTAAAAATAATTATTTATAGTGATAGAAATTATCACATCATTATCTAAATGTTTTAGAAAATCATTTTTCTCAATTTAACATTATTCATTCTTGTTTCATGTAAGTGTAAGAAGTCATTCAATTTTCTGTAACAATTTAAAAATATCTTTTTCCTTTACATAGATTTTAAAAAACATTATTAACTTTTTGTACCTATCACATAAATGAATTATTTTAATGGAATATTTCATTTAATTTCCATTCATGCCTTGTTTTTGGGGGTTATGAAGCTTTTATGGAGAAATGAGTGAGTTTTCCTGAATTGGGTCCAACTATGAGCCCAATTCCAGATTTAAAAATAAATTTTGATTCCTTTATAACTCCATCATTTTTCAAAAAATTTCATCCATTTAAATTACTACTTTTCATACCCTGACATATTAACACCACAATATTAATTTGGACCATTTAAAATTCTATAATCATGGTGGATATGGGTTTTATTTAAGATATTGGGCCTTCCCGAGAGCCCATTTCCTGCAATAAAAATAATTTTTAATGTTTTAATATCTCCTTAACTATTTGCATCTTTTCGGTGATTCCAACTCTCACTCGTGCCCACATACCTAAGGCGCGCCCAAAAACTCTCATCCCCCTATTTTGAGCTTGGTTTCATCACGAAATTGGGAAAAACTTGTCTGGATTGCCCAAATCGCCCAGATTTGAGGAGGTAAATTGATCTTTCTATAACTTCTCCGATTTTTATTATTTTCCCCCCATTCCAATTCCTACATGACCTAATCATCATTGTTCGAAACTACATTAAATTTTTATATGTTTTAAAATTCATATTCTTGTCGATTTGGGGTCATTTGTTTCAGGATTACTTTGGGTAAGTGATTCCTTATTGGTTTCTTCCTTTTCCCTTAGGGTTTCCTCCCTCTTTCATTATGTTCAAAAAGTTACAAAAGTTAGGTTTCGATCATAGGGTTTCATTTGGTGTATTTGTGGTCAAATATTGTGATCTAGGTAGGAATTTATCTTCCTTATGGTGCGGCGGATGTGCGGTTGATGTTTCGAACCATGTTTTGTGGGATTTGACACTTCGGGTAGGTGATTCCATGTGTGATCATTTCTAGATGAGTTAGTATTATTGAATTACTTATTATTAATTTTCATAATATGTTGTGTGTGTGTAGCGAAAATTGTTTATGTTGGATTTGGTTTAGCATTTATTTTTATAGTTTCATTTTAGCTTAAAATTTAGTGTTTTTCATGTGTAACCCTTTGGGTATTGTTTGGGTGTGTTATATAATATATTAAATTGGTAAAATATATTTCTTTTTGGTTGAAAATTCTGATTTGTTATGGTATTGTTGTGCCATTAGGTTTTATAGAGGGTTTTTATGGGTTTAAGGTCTAAAACCTTATTGTACTTCTTGAAATTGATGTTGAAAACATGTGCTTTTCATGTGGATATTTTATGGTATTGTTTGAGGTGTTTGTATAACTCTTGGGGTAGTTTAATAATTGTTTTTGGGGCTGAAAATTCTGTTTTGAATTTTTATTGGTGTGATTTTGTCATTGAAATACGGTTTTGAAATGGGTTTTATGTTAAATGATTTAGTACACTCTTTAAAATTGTTTTATGATAGTTTTTAATGGTTGAATGATTTATGTAAGAGGTGAAACCATGTTGTAAAACTGTTAAGGATTGTTTATATATTCAAATGGACCATTTTAAATGTTAATAATTCTATCATGTGATGTGTATCCTCTTGGAAATGTTTTATAAAAATGCTTAATGGACATACTGAAATATGAAAGAGGTGTGAACATGATGTGGGCTGTTTGTGTGAGTGCGATGGGAAAAATGAATTTTTGTTTATAAAAAGTGTTTTATGAAACATGTGAGTAGGTTGTTATTTGTTATTTATCATATTTGGAGGGACTTGATAAAATTGTTAAAGGATGTGTTGGATTGTGAAAGTTATGAAAAAAGTGTTGTGGGATATTTTGTTGAGAGTTTGATTTCAAAATGCATTTGAATGAAAAGTAGAATTTGTGACTTATGTGATGTACATGGGGCTGTTAAATTAATGTGTGATGTGGAAGTGTTATCTACATGTGAAAAATATATTTCTTGACTTTTTTATCTTGTTTGAGCACAAAGGAAAATCTCGGGTATCTTGGTGGGTGAACATGTACTAGTATGCTAGTGAATCTATGGGGTTTCGCCTCAGTTTCACTTTGCACGATTGACGGGTACAACTACAACTAAACTATGATGATGAGGATTGGGGACCACTAGGTTATGAGTATGTTCCCTACTAGTGGCTTGTGCATGGGAATGAATATTTTTGTGGTTACTCTCACCGAGATACGATGTACATGGGACCCACAGCTAGCTAGTGCTTAGGGGTTATTTTCTATTTCTTGTGCTCATTGGATCCTTTATACATAAAATCGGCATACGGTATATTTTTGGCTGGAAACTTCAGTAGATTTTGAATCTATTTTAAAAGTTTTTTTTCTTTAAATTAACCCAATTGAATTTTTTTTAAGTTGAACCTTTTAGAAATTGTAACTAGAAATTACATGTTTTTGAAAACTTGGATGATTTTCATCTATGAATGTTTATCACATGGAATCTATTTTTCGTGGTATCCTACTGGTCATTGGATCACACTCTACATACACCCTTTGGTGTAATTAGACTTCGTTATCTTTGATGTTGCAGGTTGGGTAGAGTTTTTTTTGTTCTAGTGGTTCGGGTTTCTAGCAGGTCTTTGGTGGCGATGTCTTGTGGAGATGGATTGAGGGCGGTTCCCCTTTCAATTCAAATTATTAGGATGATTCATTTTGGTTTTGTACCATTTTTATATTCATATTGAGTTGATTTAAATTTTGTAATTTAGTTATGAAATTTTGAAAAAGATTATTTGGTTTAAAAAATCCAGATTCATTTTATTGAATTATTTTGTTTTGTTATGTTTATAAACTTGGGTAAATCATTCCCAATTATCATTTTATGATACCCGGGCACTTGTGCCAGCCTGTGGGGATCAGGAATTCCCTTCCCGACTTGTCATGGGCTGGGTTTGGTACTAGTTTTAGCGGCGACCAGATTCTGTTTGTGACAAAATGGTATCAGAGCAGGTTTGCTCTATTTGGGTCATGTTATTTAGGGAAGAGTCAGGATAGTATAGAGATAGTATTGTAGGGACTTGGTATTATAGAAATCGTTAGTGTTCCTGATCACCACACCCCATGGAAGGATTCAAGTTTCCTGGGGATGTCAGTTCCTTTTGGAGTCCTTTGGTTTTCTTGGTTTGACAATGATTAGGGGAAATGAAAAGAGAGTTGGGTTAATGGTATCAATAAGCCCGCATGGCCTGGAAAGACTTGTGGAGCTGGGGATATTACCAAGAGCACTCTCTGTGTCAGTTAAGTGATTGTAATATGGCCGCCAACCATATGTCCAAGTCACCCATGGAAGCTAGTTTCCTCTCACATTGTCTTGTGTTCTTTAGTTTTGAAATCTTGGAACATTGGTTTTAAAGTGACTATGTTTTAAGAAGTGTAAAGTTTTTGTGAAATGAATTTAAAATAAAAATAGAATGGTTTTATTTTTGAAATAGTGGAACTAAATATTCAGATTTATTTTGAAATGGAAAATGGTGTGCTTACACCTCTTTTGAAATCAAAAACTATACTGATGATGGTTTTGAAAAAGTGTTTCTAATAGAGTTTTCTAAACTATAATAGAGTGTTTTGTTGGGATGAGAAGTTATGAAATTGATGTGAATCACATGAAATTGAGTTCTTGTATAAATGTTTGTGTCTTTATGAAAATTTTAGTAATATTTGAATATGGGATTTGGATCTCCTGGTTAGCAGTTTTGAGAAAACAGATGTGTTGGTTGACCGTTTTGGTTTTGAAAAGTGGAAAGAATAATTGTTTTAACCTTTGGTATTTCCATTAGTGACCACATGCATGGGGTTATATAGGATGATGGATGGTTTAGGGAATGACTGGATGAGTGTTGGTACGGATATGAAAACGGTGCCTAGTGTGGCACAAAAACATGCATTTGTGAGGCCCAGGGTAGCATTGGTGGATACGCTTACTGCTAAACCGTTTGTTTTCAAAGAATTGGTTTTAAAGGAAAATATGATGTCTTTATGAATAGTTAGGTTTGTTTTTTATTATGGGTTTCTGAAAATGTTGATTTTGAGGAATGTTGTGAGTCCAAGAACCACTTCTGTTTGAACTGTGTTTTGGGTTTGTGTTTGGTTGGTCAGCTGTGTCATAGGGACGGTTAGTGGTCTCTTTTGAAAAATGTTTTGGGATGTCTTTACGCTAGTTCCCTTCATGTTTTTGGATCTGGTTTGTGGCATGTTTTGACCAATGGACCAGCTTGGTTGGGTCCTTAGGTTATCTCATTGGATAATGTATGCCCCCATTAAGGGTCAATGCACAACTGCAGTGCAACCCGTATTGTTTCTCCATTTGAAAATCCTCCAATTGATCAATATAAGGAATATTTTTTCGATCATTGTTGATTGAGTCTACAACCATTCATTTAGTTGATTTGTGGATCCTCTTGTAGTGGGATAGTGCTTGTGGAAGGTTGAAAGATACCTTAGATTCTTAAGTTTCATGATTCATCGGAGGTGTAAGTGTCTTTGGATGTTAGTGTAGATGAGTGTCATGATGTTGTCTAAGAGGGCCTCTGGGTTCTTCGTAGTTTCCTTAAAGCAAGAGTTATTATTAAACAACAAATTTTGATATTTTGTTCATGAAAGGATATTGTGTCCACTTTTTGGTCATGTCTGTTGTTTATGGACTTGGAATATGGCCATGTTCCATGTATTGTTTCTATCAATTTCAAGGGTCGTGATCGGTGACGCATTGGGATGTTGTGTACTCTTTTGACTGTAAAGGTGAAGGTCACACAATCCTCATAGGTTCTCTGTTATGTTGGGAGTATGTCTCCCTTGGGAAAAACATCAAATAATATATCTTAAAGGAAGGTATTTATACATGTCCTGCCCTTCTATTGTTTCTCACCCAAATAAACAAGGTGCTATTTGTGTGCTTCTTCTGATCCCTTGTTTCTGTGAAATTCCTATTTATGGTAAAATGAGTAATGGAGTGTGTTATGTCTTGATGAACCCATCAAGGTATGCGGTGTTGTTGTTTGTGGCATTGAAAGAAGAAGATCCATATAGGGTTTTCCGCAGTCTAACTGCGAGGCTGGAGATGCTTCAATATTTTGAGCTCCAGCCATAGGTCCCGAAGAGAAGTTGGCACGTAGTCAGGGGAAACCCTAGTGTCGTTTAAACCCTTGTACAAAGTCCTATCCTCAATATAAAAGATATTAAGAGTTTAAAACTATTTTCTCATCATATTTATTCTATTTTTTCCATTCGGTGGAAATAGGTGGAGGGTCTTGTACCCATGTCATCACATAATGTTATTCTCTCCACCTTTGGTTTCCATTGAGTCTTTAGAGAATGGTTGGAAATTTGGCTAGACAAGTTGATCACACGGTTTTCACATGGTTATTTCTAACCATGAACCAAAACATAACCATGGAGATATAAGGATCCAAATAGTTATCACACAGTTTCTCAAATTGTGTTGACTAACCATGTGACCATCCCATTTCCTTAATTTTGGGGACTTTTCGTGTCGGCCCACGCCGGTTGGTTAATATGGTTGGTTCTTGTGGTGGGAAGACCCACCATGGGTTTCATACATATTATTTTGTAAATTTCTAATGGATGTATACCCCTTGTACTAGGGAGTTTGTTTGGGACATCCCCTGTTAATGTCTTGATTCTGTCTCGGGAAAAAAATTTAAGTTGTCTCTTATGGTGGGGAGCCCATTTGTGTCTCTTCATACGAGTAACTCATATTTTTCCTTGGTATTTTCTGGGAAGTAGGTATTATCATTTGAAGTTTTCTATCTACCTACATCTTCCTTGGGTAATCATTGATATTGGAGTGTTCCAAATGGTATAGTTATAGTAGGGTACATGTATCCTTGTTCGATGTTGTTGTTTATTTGTGTAAATTGATTGAGTATTGTTAAGATTGTGTTTGAGGAGTTTTCATTTGGGATAAAGACTTATTGTGCCTGATTGTTTTATTAAAGTGGTGTACGTTTGTATTGTGAGAGTATTCCTTCCTTCATTGATCACTGGAGGTATTTTGGCCTTTGGGGGAGAAACCTGGCAAGGGAGTGCCTCTTGGTTTCTCAGTTGGGTTTGGTTGTTGTTTTGGACATCTTGTGGCTTTCTGGGGTGTAATTTTTTCATGGTGGGGAAAAATATCACATATATGACTTATTTTTATGTCATATTCCATTTAATTCCCATTCACTCCTTGTTTTTGGGGGTTACCAAGCTTTTATGGGGAATTGAGTGAGTTTTCTTGAATTGGGTCAAACTGTGAGCCCAATTCCAGATTTAAAAATAAATTTTGATTCCTTTATAACTCCTTCATTTTTCAAAAAATTTCATCCATTCTAATTTCTAATTGTCATACCCTTACATATTAACACCAAAATATTAATTTGGACAATTTAAGAATCCATAATCATGGTGGATATGGGTTTTATTTAAGATATTGGGCCTTCCCGAAAGCCCATTTCCTCCATAAAAAATAATTTTTAATATTTTAATATCTCTTTCACTATTTGTGTTTTTTCGGTGATTCCAAATCTCCTTCAAGCCCAAATACCTAAGGCGCGCCCCATACTCTCATCCCCCTATTTTGAGCTCGGATTCATCACGAAATTGGGAGAAACATCTTTAGATTGCACAAATCGCCCAGATTTGAAGAGGTAAATTGATCCTTTCATAACTCCTCGATTTTTATTATTTTCCCCCCATTATAGTTCCTACATGACCTCATCATTATTGATAGAATCTCAATTAAATTTTTATCTATTTTAAAATTCAGATTCTGGTCGAATTTGTGTTGTTTTCTTCAGGATTGTTTGAGGTAAGTAATTCCTTCTTGGTTTCTTCCTTTTCCCTTAGGGTTTCTTCCCTCGTTTATTATGTTATAAAATTTCCAGAAGTTAGGGTTTGATCCTAGGGTTTCATTTGGTGTATTTGTGGTCAAATATTGTGATCTAGGTCTGAATTTATCTTCCTTGTGGTGCGGCAGTTGTGCGGTTGATGTTTCGAACCATGTTTTGAGGGATTTGACACTTTCGGTAGGGGATTCCATGAGTAATCATTTCTAGATGAGTTAGTCTGCTTGAATTACCTATTAAGAATTTTCATAATATTCTATGTGCGGTGCGAAAATTGTTTATGTTGGATTTGGTTATGCATTTATTTTTATAGTATCATTTTAGCTTAAAATTTTGTGTTTTTCATTTGTTACCCTTTGGGTATTGTTTGGGTGTGTTTTATAACATATTAAATTGGTATAATAAATCTTTTTGCGGCTGAAATTTTTTATTTGGTATGTTATTGGTGTGCCATTAGGATTTAAAGAGGTTTTTTATGGGTTTAAGGTCTAAAACCTTATTGTACTTCTTGAAGTTGATTTTGAAAACGTGTGCTTTTCATGTGGATATTTTGTGGTATTGTATAAGGTGTTTGTATAACACTTGGGGGTAGTTTAATAAATGATTTAGGGATGAAAATTATGTTTTGAATTTTGATTTTGTGATTTTTTCCTTGAAATGCGGTTTTGAAATGGGTTTTATGTTAAAAGCTTTGGTACACACTTTAGAATTGTTTTATGAAAGTTTTGAATGGTTGAATGATTTAGGTTAGAGGTGAAACCATATTGGAAAGCTGTTTTGGATTGTTTATACTTTAAAATAGGCCATTTTAAATGTGAATGGTTCTATCATGTGATGTGTATCCTCTTCGAAATGATTTATAAAAATTCTTAAAGGACTTACTGAAATGTGATTGTGGTGTGTATGTGATGTGGGCTGTTTGTGAGAGTGTGATGTGAAAAATGAATTTTTGTTTATAAAAAGGGTTTTATGAAACATATGAGCGGTATGTTATGTGTTATTTATCATATTTGGAGGGACTTGATAAAATTTTTAAAGGATGTGTTGGATTGTGAAAGTTATTAAAAAAGTGTTGTGGGCTATTTTGGTGTGAGTTTGATTTCAAAATGCATTAGAATGAAAAGTGGAATTTGTGACTTATGTGATGTACATGGGTCTATTTGGTTAATGTGTGATGTGGAAGTGATATTTACATGTGAAAAATATATTTCTTGGCCTTTTGAACTTATTTGAGCACAAAGGGAATACCCGGGTATCTAGGTGGGTGGATGTGTACTAGTATGCTAGTGAATCCGTGGGGTTTGGCCTCAGTTTCACTTAGCAAGATTGATTATTACAACTATAACTAAACTATGATGATGATGATTGGGGACCACTAGGTTATGGGAATGTTCCCTACTAGTGGCTTGTGTACGAGAATAGATATTTTTTGTGGTTACTCTCACCGAGATACGAGGTACTTGGGACCCATAGCTAGCTAGTGCCTAGGGGTTATTTCCTATTTCATTTTCTCATTAGATCCTTTATACATACCATCAGCATACGGTATATTTTTGGATGGAAAATTCAGTAGCTTTTGAATCTATTTTAAAATTGTTTATTCTCTAAATTAGCCCACTTGAAAACTGTTTTTTTAAGTTGCATAATTTAGAAATTGTAACTGAAAATTACATGTTTTTGAAAACATGGATGATTTTCTTCTATGAATGTTTATCACATGGAATCTCTTATTGGTGGTATCCTACTAAGAATTGGCTCACACCGTACTTACACCCTTGGGATTATGTATACTTGGTTATCTTTGATGTCACAGGTTGTGTACAGTTTTTTTGTTCTAGTGGTTCAGGTTTATAGCAGGTCTTTGGTGGCGAAGTCTTGTGGAGATGGCCTGAGGGTGGTTCTGCTTTCCATTAGGATTATTGGGATGTTTTATTTTGGTTTGTTACCATTTTTATAGTCATATTGAGTTTATTTAAATTATGTAGTTCAATTCTGAATTTTTTTAAAGATTTTTTGTTTTAAAAAATTCAGATTCTTTTTGTTGGATTCTTTTGTTGTTTTAAGTTTATAAACTCGAGTAAATCATTCCCAATTATCATTTTAGGATACCTGGGCACTTTTTCCTGCCCGTGGGGATCTGGAACGCCCTTCGGTACTTGTCACGGGCTGGGTTATGGTGCCGGTTTTGGCGGCAACCAGATTCTGTTCGTGATAGTACCATCAGATCATTTACGTTTTAACAACAATATTCCATTAGGTAACACTTTTACACAATCCATTAACATAATGTATACAATATAAACTACAATTATGTAACATCTTCACATTAATGTATTCATCTTATATCAATTCTTTCATATGGGGAGTGCCTTTTTATCCTTAACAATATAATTTATTTAAGGGAGTGGCCTTTATTTCCTTTATATTCCCAATTTAAAATCAAAAATGCATTTATTAATCCCTTCATGTGAATGTATGTTTCAATAAATTGTACATTAGAAAATGTAAATAAGGGTAAAGATATATAAACCTTACACATGCCAATATTTATAATGGTAACCCTTGGTAACCCAAAAAACTATCGGTTGTGTAAGATAAATGTACTAATAAAAATTAAATAATCTAGATACAAAGGGTAATCCCATTTTGAAAATAACATTCTAGAATATGATATAATAAAAATATTTTAAAATTTTATCCTTATCTCATATCATATATTCTTAAAAAATTATTCATAGATCGCACTTATTTGACATTTTGTTTTTGTTATAGTGTAATAAATTGTTTTTGATAAGGCATAAGTGATTTAATAAATCATTTTAGAAGCACCTAGAAACATAATATGAAATTTATAAATCAAAAAAATAAATAATTATGGTATATAAAAATATATTATATTAGATATAATTAACAACAA
Organism: Viscum album; assembly: GCA_963277665.1. NCBI lineage: Eukaryota > Viridiplantae > Streptophyta > Magnoliopsida > Santalales > Viscaceae > Viscum > Viscum album. The sequence continues at coordinate 277,052,759 of OY728133.1, forward strand.
ATTAACAGTCTATAAAATTGGTATGGTAAAGGAAACCAAGTGAATCAAAATTATACCCTTCTATTTAGTGTTTAAATGATTTGAGGAAAATAAAATGAAAATCATAAAGTCAAATTAATTATTTTATCATTTTATATAATCTCATATTTAATAAAAGAATAAAAACAATATGAGTCCCATGGAATATCATATAAATAAGGGATTTGAATCTATACAAGACCTCAATAATTGTTTTTAAGTGGTTTAATTAGTTAATTTATGATGGTCCTTAATTTTTGAATCATTTACTCATGCATTTAAATGCATGAATAAATTTAGTGGTCATTTCATGAAGATAAAAATATGTTATATATGTTATTATTAAATCATTTTATATTCAGAAATTGTTTTTGTAAATTATAACATAAGCAGAGAATGGACTTGGTTTTTAGAACACACAAGATAATATACTCAATGCATTAAATTCATAATTTTCACCCAAGATTATATTATAACCATAAATATATCTTTTATATATATATATATATATGAAATATCAATATCAATTTGTAGATCATAAAACATACTTAGTAAGATTCCCCAAGTCATGTAACACTCCAACAAATCCATCATGACATTATTGAAGACACAAATTTATATGTCAACTATGATTCAAAGTATATTAAATTGAAACTGCTGTCATATAACTAAAACTATTTTAAACAAATATTTTTTTTATGATCAGGGAAAACCCGTGAGAGATAGAATGTTAATACATTTCCCCCTAAATTTACGATCAAAAAAAATTTACAAAAATATTATTAATCAGGCATAAATGAAAAATAAAATATAGAGATATTTAACTGAAAATTTCTGGGAACAATTTAGTTGATGTAAATATTAGATAATGTAAATAAATTTATATTTAAAAAACTCAAGGGGTAAACCGAAATATCCCAAATTTTTTTTGCAATAAGTGACCCTTAACAATTAATAATTACGATTCATCTATGAAAGTATTCTAAATTATAAAATTAAACAATAATATATTCAATGTTCTCAGGACGAAAAATGAATTATATCTATAAAAAAAGAAAAATATCAAATATTTAAACAAATCTTTCATCCCCACTCAACAAAAAAGTTTTACCCACCATTTAGATTCTTCAAAAGATTTCAATGATGGTAAAATATAATTCAATATCATTAGAATAATTTCAAAAAATGTTAAACCAGCTATAACATCAAATACTAACACACCGTTAATGATTATAGAAAAACATAAAAAAAATATTATTGAATATATCATGTAATTCATATACAATAAAAAAATAAATATAAGTAAATAAAATTATATGGATCAATGGTAGAACATTTAAAATAAACATAATTAGTATTTTAAGGGAATATTTTTTAATTTAATATTCATATCTCAATTCAGTTAAAATAATTTCATAAAAAAAATTTAAACTAAACCGAGAATAAAATTTAAATAATAGAATATAAAAAATAAAAATGTATAAGAAAATAAAATATTAAATAGATAAAATCTCTACTTTTATGAATAATAAATCATAGACATGATAGATAGATATGGCATAATGAAAATAAGTTTAATATATAATTCTAAATTTAAAAAGCCAAAACATTCTCCCCCATCAGTTAAATTATAGAGTCAGAAAATAAATGTAAATTTAAATGATCCTATGTCCATCAATTAAGAATTTTCAATTAATCTCAAGAGGTATTAAAATAGAAATAATTTGTTGGATTGAAAACCATTTTTTATGAGAACTCATCATGTGATTTAAAAATTATTCTCAATAAAATAACCCAATAGAAAACCAAAAAGAAATTTCCTTTTAAGAACCATTTAAATTTTGGTCGAACAATGTTACCGAACTAATATTGTGAAATTAATAAAATATTACATCTATAATAACTGGATAATCACAATTTTCAATCACAAACATGTGTAAAATGATTTTTTATTTTAAAAATTTAGGTAGAAAATTATATTTTTATAGTTATTCTATATCTAGTACATCATTAATAACATTATTTTTTAAAATTATATTTTTTTAGAAAATAATTTTAACACTTATATTAATAGATCCCTTTTATGATAGTTGTATTTTTGAAATAACTCCCAATTTTTAAAACGTATTTTTTTAGTAAAATTAGATCCATGGTTCAGGATATGAATTTGGTTACAATGGATGAATTCTGAAAACAATATTGTTATATCTTTTATTTTTTATTTTAAAACATAAAAATCTAGTTTATTTTTAAATTTCAAAACCAAATTAAATATTTCTTTATAATAAAGATGCATTTCATTAAATATTCATTTTTTCTTACAAATAACTTATTTTTATTTTTTAAAACATATTTATATTTTTAATTGATTTAAACATAAAAACACTTAAAAATATGTTTTTTATATGTATAGAAATATAAAATTAATAATGATATGAATTTTTGAAAATAATAGAACATACAACATCACCTTCCTAGAGATGATCCATGAAGAATTCATGACTTCAGTCAGTTGAAGATATCAATTACATGGAGTAATAAGTAACACTATATTTCATGTTATTAAAGCATTTCATAGCTTTAAAAATGTTTCTTGACATATTTTTAAATTATGTAAACATGGGGTTAATATTTCTATTTTCATTCCTTCATTACATGTCACATTTGGAACATTAAATTTTTATTTTTTTGGAATCTTCTTATATTTTCTTCTTTTTATTTAATATTTTCAAACCTGTGGTCTAGTGATTAATCTTAAATTCTATATTCAATGAATTTTAATTAACAAAAACATTGATGTATGTTATTATTTAATATTATTTTTTATAGATTTTTTATATTCATTTTGGTATTTTTCCTCATGCACATTTTATGGGTCATGATAGATCCAATTAGTTATTCATCCAATGTGTTATTTATATCATTATTTTTTGGAGAGTATATAATTTTTGTCTAATATGTTTTTAAGACATTGAAAATTTTATTCAATAATGTTACTGTTAAATAAATTTTAACAATGGAATTCAAATCCTTGAAAATGTCAGTAAAATGGGAAATCATTTTGTAAATTTATTAATTGTTAAATACTGATATCAAATAATTTAGTATGAATTTATAATATAGTTTCTTATATGTTATAAATTCATTTATGTGTCTTGGTTTTCATATTTTAGTGGAGTTTTTACCCATACATATGTGATTAAATTCATTTTGATCATGACCACTAAGTAATTTGTTTATAAATTTTCAATTAAGATCAATGATTTCCATATCGTCAGGATCCAACAAATCTTATGTGGCATTAGATGGAATATATTTATTAATGAAAATTTACTAAATTGAATAAAAAGTTATAACAACATGTTTAACATTTGATAATTTCAATATGATAAATTTATTCCATGAAATAATGGATCATTAATATAATAAGATTATTCCATCATAAAATCATACTTTTTGGTCTATTAAAGATTCAAAACTACAAAAATTATTCAAAAATTAATAAGACATTAATTTTTTTAAAAACATTATCTCTATGATAAAATATTTTTGGTAAAAAATTAATTCAATGGGGTGTATTTTATTTTCATAATTTAAAACTATTTACTCATGGGAATATGTAAAACATAATAGGTATGGTATGATAAAGAGATAAATATATAAAATTGATTCTATTTATTAAATATATTAATACTAATAATTATCATTTTAAGCCTGTATAATTTTAAGGATATTATTTAATGTATTTGGTAACTTTTGAGACCAGAAGATGTAATGAAAAAATTAATAGAGAAATAAAATGTGATAAATAATTCATTTTATCAATAGATTTGTGTGAGACCATACATTTCCTCATATTTTGATTAATAGATTTAAAATAATTTTAATATAAATTTATATTAATAAAAAACATTCCTCAAATATTTTTAATGAATTTAATAAGAATCCAACCTACCATTCATTTTTAAGGTTTTGGAAATAAACTTGTTCATCAAGATCCATCACACTTTTAAATGTCATGACTCCTACAATGACCTATGGTTGTGAGAACATATTGAGAATCTAATGTGAGGAGATAGATATATTATTATCTAAAATAATTTACAATTCTGATATATTATATTTACATGTAGTTTAATAAATTTAAGATGGATATATTGATAAATACTAATGGTTAAGAGACTTTTGTAAAAGGAAAATAATTTATCTTGAGATATGACAAAGTGAGAAGAAGGGATAGTGCATATATTTGATCGAATATCTGTTTATTATGATTCATTAAAATAAAAATATGCACAAGGTATCCATTAATAGGATCAAAAAGGAATTTGAATATTCATTAATATGTCATTTCATTACTAAATTTTGACAAAACATTAAGATGAACAGGTCCCACATTATTGAAGAACATTGTCAATAAAGAATGATGTGATCAACATATTTTCCATGCTCAGTTAATAGATTGTAGGATCTTAGAGATTATTTGGAAAAATCATTCTTTATCATTTTTTGTGGTCGTCCTTCAAATTTCTATCAGTGGACTCCTAGAGGACGAGTCCCATATTATCTATAATATTGGATGTACATAAAAATCACTATTTTTCATCTATTTCAAATATTATCATGAAAAAACACTAGAAAAAGACATATTATACAAACTCCTTATAGAATAATTTATAATAGAATCTTTTATTAGTTCAAAAATGTTCAATGATTAATATACACCCTATTATAAATTTTTCTTAATGTACATAAAGGATGTCTTAAAAAAATTAAATAATTATAAAAGGGGGATTTATCAAAATTTTCCCTGAACTGATTTAGTATCCCATTGTAAATAAGTATACATATTAATGAAATTCATATATTAATAAATATATATTTGAAATTAAATTTAGAAAATAATATAGTAATTATTATTTAATAATCGAAATTTAATTAAAATTTAGTGATAAATTTTTTATATTATTTAATATATTAAGATAGGATGAAATATAGAGATTAATTGAAAAAACCATTAACTTTTTATATTTATATATGTTTGGCCCCTACCACATACTAATTTTTTTAAAAAATAAATGGGTTACAACTTATTTGGATGGGGGAAAAAGGTATTGTTTTATCCAATTAAGAAATGTGTTTAATACCACCAAAATATTGTTTTCATCTATGATACCAAAATGTATTAATATTTCATGGTATTTTAGTTTCATTGAAGAGATATATCTTGTTATTTTTCTATGGATACTGAATTTAATAATGTCGTACAAAATCATTTTGATATTTCAATGCTGGAATTTTATGATTTTTAAATTTTTTGTTATTTATAATTAAAATTTATCATATATAAATTTGTATGTGTATGTGATTATATTTAAATACATAACAGTATAAATTAATGTCTGGTAAGAACCTGAATCTTCTTTTAGGTATGGGTTTAATTTTCTAGTGTTTTGGAGAAAAGAGGATAATCTAGAAATTTAAGTAGTACACGCTGTGTACTTCAGAGTACACACCGTGTACCCGTTTGTCACAGGTGATCATGTACTGGCCATTTAATGGTCGAGGACATGGCCATGTGGGGTGACAAAGATACTACCTAATGTGGGGTCCAGTTAAGGAAAGTACATGCCTTGAATCTTTAATGATAACCTAATAAACTTTTTCTATTGTTATATAGGACCAGGGTAGCATCTTGTTCCCAGAAACCCCTTCTTCTAACAATGCCTCATCCATGAGTGACCAAGAATCCTGATTCTTCCTAGATCCTCCAATCGATCTTTTATTCCCCAATTCAACCATTGTGTTTTTCATTGGAATCAACACATTGATTTATTACTTTTATTGAGCCTCTTCTATTGATTTATCCTCTTGTGTGAGATATTCACAGATGATTATATTTGATCTTTTTACAGATCAATGTAGATATTGGACAATTCAAGGTTTTTTATTTGAGAGTGTTCTTTATACATCGCTGAGGTAGGGTTTTTTTCATTCCTGTATTTAGTATTTGAATATACGTTGAGAAAGTGTCAAATATTCTAGAATGATTTATTGTGTGTTTAGAAATTTTATCCCGGTTAAGGCTTGATATACCTTGTGTTCCTTAGTAGAGCATTATTGATTTTAAATAGGGTTTGTTGTCATCCTATGTTTGTGGTTACCATGTTTGTTTAGATTTTGACCGCTTAACCTAGATTTCCTAATAGGATGCTTGTTTTCCATGCCTAGTGTTGTTTGGATTGAGTGATATTATCTGATGTTGTTATATGATAATATCTTTTTTAACTTACTAGTTATTGAAATCTACTGGCCAAGTAGTTCATAAGGATTAATTTGGTTGTTGAATATTGTTGTGCACGATTGACTTACACGGTGCTATGGGAACCTGGTGTTGAAGACAATATGTGGAATAGATGTTGAGGACTTCTCCAGAGTGTATGTTTAATTTTACATTGTGAGACCATAATAGGGGGGAATTTGATCTCCCTCAGATATAGATTAGTTCCACATGGCGAGACCACAACCATAATTGGACATTGAATTCTTCGTCAGAGTTTCTATAGATATCGATAAGAGATCACATGGGGGATTAACAATCAGTGATTCTTAAGAGAGTCTTTGAAAATGATGAACTAGATAGGTTTGACAGTGTGTATATCTCATAGGGTTTCTAGAGTTTGATTGGTTGAACCATATGGGTTAGGCAGTGAGTACTTCCCAGAGGGTTACTTTTTTTCATTTTCATCATACTTGATATATGAAAATGAATGCAATTTAAATTATAGAGTTCTATACTTTTGAGTACTTCCTTGTTTACTATATCAATGTTCTTTTTACCTACCATATATATTCACTAACGATTAGCAACATATATTTTGTTTATTGCCTAATGGGGTTAGTCTCACACCCAGTTTGGTTCATGCATTTTGGACCAAAATGATTATATTTTTGAAGGTATAAATAAGGTCAAGTGCCCTTCTACATCAAGTACATGACAGCCGAGGAGCTAGAGATCATGACACCACAATGAGGAAGGTAGTATGGCATGAGTTTATTGATTCCATTGTACATTGGTTTAGTACTATATTCCATCATCATGAATTGTTTGGATATTTCATAGACATATGTAACATGCATCATTTATATATGTTATATAGTTGTTTATTAATTTCAGTCTTCCGTTGTTTACTTATTGCACATTATTACTTCTTATTTTATTGTTATCTGTTTATTTCCACTACATTACTCTTATAATGAGGGGAAATTTACCCACTATTACACCTATGTCCCCTGAAACTATTTAGTAACCACTATCATTTAGAGAAATGCGCATGAGGCCATGTGACAAACTGGGTATGGGGCACCACTAGGCAGCACTCGGAACCATGGCATTACAATGGGGTATCAGAGGGATTATTTCTTCTTGACATACTGTATGGATCTAATAACTAGGGATAGTAAATAATATGTAATTGGTAATAAGCATTTCATAATTGTAGATAACTTGTGTACGTATAAAACCTAATTTACCTGGATTATTTAAATTTTTCTATTTTGAAATTATTATTGTAGATTTTATGTTATCATTTGGTGATTAACATGTATTGTATGGTTAACTTTGATAATATGGAGGTTCTATTTCTTTTTCAATCTGATGAGTTAAGGGTATTCCATCTCATGCATCATATAGGCACATTCTAGAGATCACATCTTCTGAATTAATTTAATGCCATTTAGGGTGCATTATTGATTTAAATTTTTTGCGATATATTTTGTGCTAGATATTCGATTTATTATGATATATTCCTTGATATTATACCTAATATTTTATAGGGTATTTGATTGTGTAAGGTTTCATTTGATTGAATTCAAAAAAAATTATTGAGGTGTTATGGGCCATCATCGACCAGAATTTGGTGAATCAGTTAAATGGTATTCTTTTAAATTTCATTTATAATATTAGATGCTTTGATTCACAGGGATTATAGGACCCCACAACTCCAAATTTGGTACTTAAATATTTGTTTCAATGTTTTTTCTGGGTTCTAGATTAGTTTATGTGGCTTACTGTCTGGAAAAACCTAGACTGCATGGAGTGTAATGAATAATACACACCATGTGTCCTTCTATATGAGATGGAACAACTATACTTAAGTACATGTCGTGTACTTTATGTACATGTCTTGTTTTTTCTAACCATGTTAATGGATGTGTGGTAAGAGACCTGGAGATGGAAATTTTTTTGTGGGACATGTAGTGTACCTTATGTGCACGTCCTGTTATAGGAGCCATGTGTCTGGCCATGTGACTAATGACATTGGTGGATTATTGGTAGTTAGTACACATTTTGTCTGGAACAAACACAATGTGTTGAGTCAGCCATGTCACATACCATGTGACTAAAAACACGGGTCCGTGAAGTACATTCTAGTACACACCATGTCAGGCACGAACATGTCGTGTAGTCTTTTTCTAGAAGAACCATGTGGGTTAGTCCTGCAAAATAACATGAGAAGAAGAAAGTGATTAACGTACACACCGTTTCTTGGGAGAAAACGCCATGTGTATGGGGTGTTACATGACCAGGGTTGTCAGGAGTGCACGCCCATGTGAATTTTTAATGTAACATGCTTTGTAGGAGTTGTACATGTCGTGTATCCAACTTTTATAATTATTGAATTATTTATTTCTATTGTTCCCTTCATGAACATATAATTTTAAGATCATATTAATATTGATATAAGGTGTTTTTTTGACCTTGTAGAGTCATGTCCCCCAGTATTCTTCTAGTTTTACACTAGTTATAGGGCAGTGACTAGACAACGAACATGGCAGATAAAAAACAATCAGTAGATCCTCTACTGGTGCCCATCATGGCACTAGTAGTTATCTTGGATACAAGTGAAGATTCACAGTTTTGAGAGGAATTTTTTTGGATCATGCATACATTCCTAGGAGTACTTCCTCTTACCCCATCTATGGAAGAGTTGACACGGGTCTTTTAGCAGAATAATTCTCCCACATTCTCTAGGGATGGAGAAGATGAGGCTGCTGAGTCGTGGATAGAAGCCATGTTGTCAATCATCGAGCGTATGGAGATGCCTCCAAAAGAGGAGGTTGAAACTCATTACTTATATGCTTCGGGATTCTGTAAAGAGATGGTGGGAAGTGACCTCACAGGCGGGATGCCAACAGGTTATGGTTCAAGATGAGTTCCAACATGCCTTCTACGATTACTTCTACATAGATAATTTGATGGCCAATTGAGCCTGGGAGTTTACAAGTCAGGAGCAGGGTACTCATTTAGTTATGGAGTATTATTAATTCTTCCCAGAGCTACAGTTATTCACTCCCATTTAAATAGGTTATGAGTTATTTTTGGTGAGGATGTTTGAGGATGGTATCTAGCATGACATCTGATCTCAGGTAAACATCTTCATATAGACTCCCACCACCTCTATAGTCAACCTGGTTTAGATCACGTAGCCTAGTCTGAGGGATTATAGGGTTGTGAGCCAAGGCGGCTCAATATCAACAGTTGGTACCACTCTGACTTAACGTAGGATGTGCCATAGGGAGTCTTTGCATAGTGATCTGGGCAAGGGGGATACATCATCAGGTAGATAAGTGTTTCACTTCCAATAATGGAATAGTAGGAATATGTGGTTGTATTTCCAATGAGACCCAATAGAGTTCTTATCATGCCGCAACATGGGTTATATTCAACTTTTTTGTCAGATCCTCTCACCAACAGCTGGTGACATGGGTTCTTCTATGACTCCTTGTTCAAGAGTTGGACCAACAATTTAGAATCAGTTTGGGAACTGGAGTTTGTCAGGCCACTCAAGCCGAGGTGGAGGTCATGGCCATGGTATCCAGTCACATGTATTTTAGCGACAACATATTGGATTATCTAATGATTGTTAGGTAGGGTGATAGGGTCTCATTAGAGGCTATACATTTGGAGTGGAGTAGAATCAGGAAGAGAATGATCTTGGACCCTCTAAATTTTGAGTTACAATTTTAGATGCCACGATTTTATCTTCTACACTTTTCAATTAAGGGGATTCCCATAGTTTAATATTTGTGGTTTTTGTGGAGTGTGTTGGGTTATGTGTATTTACTTATGTTGATGTCTTGACATTGGACACACTATTGTGGGGTAGAATGGCAAGTGTATGTCAGTGTTGGGAGTAACCTCTTGAGGATGGATGATGTCACTTCTTATGGGACCTCTATCTCCTAGAGATGACAAGCCGTGACGTTATTCTCAAAATGGACTGGTTAGTTCCCTTTTAGACTGCCGTTTTTTTCTTTCATCATTGGGTGTGTTTCACATCTTTAGAGGGCAGTTCATTTCATCATAAAGGTGAATGGGATGTACATGTGTGCATAGTAGGAACAAATCATCATGTGTTGCAAGAAGTTATAGCCCAATTTTACTGTCTAAATCTGGATGACCAGGGTACATCAAAGTTTTACATTCCTCCAATGGTGGATCATTTCAGGGATGTCTTTCTAGAGGAATTTTTAGGTTTGCCTCTATAGTGAGAGGTAGACTTTTATATTAAGCATGTCTTCTGGGAGGCACTGATGTCCATTCCTCGCTATAAGATGGATACACTAGAGTTACTGGAGCTGAAGAAGTAGTTAGAGGAGTTACGAGATAAGGGGTTCTTATGACCCAATACTTCTTCTTGGGGTTCTCCTATCCAATTTACAACGACGAAATATTGTACCCTGAAAAATTGTGTATATTATCAGAAGCTGAACCAGTTAATCGTCATGAACCAATATCCAATATCGAGGACTGATGACCACTTTGATCGGCTTCGTGGAGCCCATGTGTTCTTGAAGATTATATTGAGATCAGGTTTTCATCGATTGCACATTATACCATATGATGTACATCTTATAGACATTCAGAGTAGAAATGGTATATAAGAGTATGTGGTTATGTCGTTTAGTCTCACAACTGCACCTACAGTTTTGATGTCACTTATGAACTTAGTGTTCCATCCATAATCATATTATTTCATGGTGGTTTCCTGACTTATTTTTTGTGTACTCTCACACATGACTTGACCATGAAAAACATCATGAGATTTTTTTGGGTTCACTAAGTGATCATCATTTATATGCTATGCTCTCAAAATTCAGCTTTTTGATAATCCAGAATGACATCATGGGGCATGTCATCTCAGAGACAAGAGTATCAATAGAGCTAGAGGATGTGAGATCAGCAGTTTTCTAGGAGAAGACGAATATCCCCTTTGAAGTAATATGTTTTTAGGGATAGATGGATATTACATAAATTTCATATATTAATCTTCACACTTAGAATCACTACTAATGGGGCTTACTAGGAAGGTTGTGAAGTTCCTATGGACAGATTCTTGTGAGTCAAAAATTCAGTAGCTGAAAGGGAAGTTTACTTTTGCATTGATTCTAGTATTTACACATCCAGGAAGGAGTTATACTATATACTATGATGCATAAGGTATCGTGCTGGGATCAATGCCTATGTAGAGAGAAGGATTCGTTGTTTATGGGTCTCGATAATTGAGGCCACATGAGAAGAATTACACGACCCATGATCTCGAGTTGGCTATAGTTCATCAGGCGTTACACAGTTCGAGACATTACCTGTTGGGAGATCATATTGAGTTATCCACTAACCAAAAAAGTCTCATGTGTATAATTACGCGTCTAGATCTAAATTTTTGACAGTGAAGGCGGTTTGAGTTCCTTCATATTTTTGACGTTGATCTTGCTTATATGCATGAGAAAGGCAACACAGTGGCTGATGAATTGTGTAAGATAACTCAGATACAGGCTGTTCACAGGGTCAGTAGATAGTGGAATCTTATGGTCTTATTCAATGAGATGCATATGGAGGTGCACGATAGACATGGGAAGATGTTTCTTTCTTCTGCAGCTATTATATATCCCTTTCTTGATCGAGTGCAAATGAAGAAGCTTTCAGAATCTAAAAGCCTAGTTCTATAAAGAGTGTGTCAGATGAGGACCCTATTCCATGATGGAACTTAAAAGAGGATGCGATCTTGTGTTTTCATGGGCCATATGGGAGCCAGATGACATACACAAGGATCTAATTCCGGACTTTCCTTCCTCAGTTTGGACAGTTCATCCTGGTTTCCCCAAGATGTATTGAGATCTAAAACATCAGTATTGGTGTCACGGTATAAAGATAGTTTTTCCAAGGGATTTCATGAGTTGTTCCAGCTATTATTTGGTGATGGCAGAGCATCTGTAACCAATAAGTATTTTTTAGCAGTTACCCATTCCCGAGTGGATGTGTAATGACGTCGCTATGGACTTTGTGACAGTATTACTGATGTCACCTCGAGGGAACGATGCGGTTTGGGTTGTCGTTGACTGACTGAAGAAGGTTTACCAATTCTTACTGATCATAGTCTATTTTAGTGTTGATTAACTAGTAAGGTTGTACATCTGAGATATTGTATGTTTACATTGAGTTCTGCACTCCATTGTTTCAGAAAGTATAGAATGTTTTACTTATCAGGGCTAGAAAAAACTATAGAGGGCTCTGGGTACCCAGGTACTTATGAGTACATCATTCCACCACCAAATATAAGTCTAGAACAAGCATAAAATAAAAGTTCTGGAGTACATTTTTCAAGCATGAGTCCTAGATTTTGGAGGCACTTTGGAGAAACACATACCTCTTGTTGAGTTTTCCTATAATAATAATTTTTTAGAAACAATTCAGATGGAACCATATAAGGCATTATACGATAGTCCAGGTTGACTAACCTTATGTTTTATATAGGTAATAGAGGCATCTATACTACAACATCATCTTTTTCAGGAAACAACAAAGAAGGTGGAGTTGATTCGGAAGACAATGAAAATTATGTAGTCAAGATCGAAGTATTATGATGATCAACAGAGATAACATCTTGAGTTTGAGTTTGGATATTAGGTTTTTCTTTTTTCCACACCGAGGTCAGAACATAAAAGGATTAGAAGAATGGGAAAGAATATGTCAAGATATGTTGGACGTTTTGAGGTTTTAGAGAGAGTCAGTCCGGTGGCATATTAGTTCGAGTTACCTCAGTTGTATCAGGCTATGGACAACATCGTCTTGATTTGTTCGCTAAAACATTTCTTGTTAGACCCATCACATGTTTTTTAAAATTATGAGGGTATTATAGACGTTTACACATCATTCTATGAGAATTTTATGTGAATTGTTGATCATTGCGAAATGGTTCATCATGGTCGGTCTATTCCTCTGGTATTGTTGCTATAGTAGCACGAACGAGTTCAGGAAGAGAATTGGGAGGGGTAGGCCGATGTACGATCACAATGCTATGAGATTTTTGAGGATTCAGATTCAATGCTTCCTTGTTAGGGATATTTGGGGAAATATTTATTTAATGGGTGAAGATTGTAAAAACCCAGACCTACTTTTCAGGTATTATTTTTCTTTTCTAGTGTTTTTGATAAAATAAGAGAAAATGGAAATTTAAGGATTATACACCATGTACATCAGATTATGTATCATGCACTTGATTTTCATGTGTGATTTTGTACTATTCCTATAATCTCCAAGCACATGGCCATGTGGGGGGACCAGGATACCGCATAAAGCGAGGTCCGATTAGGGTAATTACATGTCATGTATCATTAATGAACACACCATTTACTTTTATTTTCAATTGTTATATCGGACAGAGGTCATGTATTGTTCACATAAACCCCTTCTTCTAATGAAATATTTTCTTGGAGCAACCGAGAAGCATGATACATCCTGAAGCCCCAATTTGATCATTGGTTATCTAATTCAATTGACATTGATTGTGTTGGAATAGAAACAATGAGTTCTTCCTTCTTCTAGAGAATCTTTTTATGATATCTCCTCCTATGGGAGGTATTCACAGATGATCATTTTTTACCTTTTGGTAGATCTATTTCATTCTAGGATGACTCATGGGATGACATTCGATATTTTTCTTCATACAATGTCGAGGTTGGTGGATTGTGCTTTCATGTATTTAGTCATTGAATATTATATGAAAAAGTACCCAATACCCTAGATCTGGGTATTTAATGATTCAGTATTTTATCCATGTTAATGCCTATTATGACTTCTTTGCATGAGTAGAGGATTATTGATGGTAAATAGTGTTATTTTCTATGCTATGTACATGTTTCCTATATTTGATTTGATAATGCACGCTTGGTCTAGCTTGTCGGTTACACTACTTTTTTCCACACATAGTGTTCTTAGGATGGACTGATATTATCTGATTCTTTTATATGATTATAACAGTTTAGACAAGTTTTTCTTGAAATCTGTTACCTATGTAGTTAATAATTTTTACATTGGATGATGAACATCGTTGTGCACAATTGACTTACACATGACTGTGGGAACCTAGTGTAGTAGACTATATGGGGAATGGATGCTGAGGGTTTATCCAAATTGTCTTTTTTCGTTTACATTGTGAGACAAAAGGTGGGACAGAATTCTTTCTCCATTAGAATGTCTGTAGTTCGACGTTGTGAGACCATGGGGGTAATTGGACGTTTAGTGCTTCTTTATAGTGTCTATAGTTACTGGTACGAGACCATATTTGGAATTGATAGTGAGTTATTCTTTAGAGTGTCTTTCATAATGATGAACTAGAGTGGTTAGACTATGAGTACATCCCATAGGGTTTCTTGTTTTTGATTAGTTGAACCAGAGGGGTTAGGTGGTGAGTACATCCTAGAGGATTAGTTTTTTGATTTTTTTTCTTATGTGATATATGAAAATGAATGCAATTGAAAATGTAGGATTGTTTACTTTTGAGTACATCTTGGTTTACTGATTCATTTTTTTTAATTGCTGTTATATATATTAAATGACTGTTAGGAAAAGATATTTGGGTGGTTTCATACTGAGATTCATCTCACAACTTTTTTGTTTTATGATTTTGGTGTAAAAAAATTAAATTTGTAGAGGTATAGAAAAGGGATAGTGCTCTTCTAAATCAGGTACTTGTCTGATGTGGAACGGGAGAGAATGGGGCCAAGATGGGGCTTGCGATGCTATTGGAGATTATTTTTTATTTGTACATTGGTTTATCATTGTATTCAATCATTGTGTATTTTTTTGGATATTTTCATAGATATATGTATCATGCATCATTTATATATGTGTACCAGTTGTTTATTACTTTCAGTCTTCCACTATTTACTTATTGCATTTTATTACTGCTTCTGCTAATGTTATCTATCTAATTCCACTGCATTACTCATCTAATAAGCAATTATTTTCCCCGTTATGACACTCAAAGCACTCGAAGCTAGTCGACATCATTAGTCATTTAGGTAAATGCTCTTGAGGCCAAGGGACCAATTGGGTATGTGGCACCTCTAGGATACACTCAGAACTGGGAGGATACATATCTATACTAATTTAAATATTGAAATAATATTTAAATATATTAACAATGTGGAAACAAATATTTACAATACAATTTATATAAATAAAATATATATTAATGTGTTTATATAAATGAAAACATTGAAATATGGTTAATATATAAATATTTCTGTTTGTTCTGGTGTTATCAAACAAGTATATATATTTCTGTATATAATTTAATATATGCAAATAAATATTGATTTATAATATATGTAACTAAATATAAATATGTATATATATATAGACATCAATGTGTATAAATAAATAATATATATATATATATAGTCATGCACAATGACACATAGACAATTCTATTTTATAAAAGTATTTAGAAATAATTATATGAAAATATATAAATATATAGATAAGTGTTTGGATAAACATTATTTATCAAAGTATATTATAAAAAAATATATATATGATAATGGATAGAAGAAAACAACATGGTGTAGTGGTAGGTCGGATGTTCACAAAGGTAGAAGTCACAAGTTAAAATCTAGGATGGTATGTACATGTGTGAGGGATAGCTAGTGCTAATAGAGGAATGCCCGACTAGTGGGAGAAATTGGAATGTAGATAAAGGTATTAGATAACTTTTGGGTCCTGGGAAGTGTTGATAAGGGTTTCTGTTAATAAATGGTAATTTTTTTTGAGTGAGGGAATATCCTGAAAAAAATTAATTATTATTTATAAACTATATATTCATCGATAATTTTTTTAGTACTGATAATAGGATTAAATATCAGTGCTAATGAAATAACTTATAAAACAAAAATTGATATATGTCCCATTTAGTAGTGATTTTATTAATGAATATAATAGTTGTGTTAATTATTTCTTTTTCTGATCCTATTATAAGATATTAGATTTTAATGTATACAATAAAATCAATTATTTTTTAAAAAGGATAAAATATTATTTCTTCATGAATAAATTGGAATTTTTTAGGTGTGTAGCCTATTGTGGGTGATGCACCATAATTTTCTTACTTCCGACTGTGCCTATCTCAAAAACATGCACCATAACATACAACCATGGCCATTTATGGATCTTAGAACTTCATTAAATGGAATCACCCTATCAATTAAAAATTTACAGAACTCTAGAACTGACAAATAAAGAGAATGTTAATTGACATTTTCAGTGTAAAAATCACTGACAATCAGATCACTATTAATTGTGCAAGTCCATAATCTTTTCCAAAAAATTGATTGATATGGGGACTTTATCAGAGCTTTAATTTCATAATTAATAATTTTTTTGTAGCTCTAAAAAAGTACCATAATACATATAACATCAATAAAACCTTAAAACAAATAATATGAATACAAATGTGTAGAACATCATTGAGAAATTAATATATAACATTTCAATTTAATTTAAATTCAAAATTTAGATGAAATATTTTTATAATTATTTACATTTATATTTAATCAAAAAATCACAACTTATATATTAATATCTAGACTATTATGACCTGATTTTTCAAATTTTTAAACATCATAATAAATCTTTTTGTAAAAATACAACCAATTTTCATGTGTAACTATATTCAATAAAAAAATTAATGTTATATAATCCATATATGATAAATTATATTTCTCATTACATTATATATTAATAATATTATCATTTTTACGACTATTCATAAAATTATTTATTTTCTTGTTAATTTTATAAAAATTATTAATTATAAATTATGTTATTAATAAGTAATTAAATTATATAATATTAATTATACTACTAATTACTTGTGTCTTTAAATAACGTTTTTAATTTAAATATATTTTCATAATAGTTTCAATTATTTGTGTTCATAAATTAAAATTTTTTGTAAATAATTATATCGTTAAACTAATGTACCATTTTAATATTGAAAACACACACACACGGTCATACATACAGAATCATGTGTTGGATTCAGGTTTAGTCAATTCTTACTCACTAGAAATGTATTGTGGGTTATTTTAATAAAGTAAAAATTCAATATGTTCTTGTTTATTCTAATTTCTCTATGTAATGAGTGTTTTAGCCTAAAATGGATGTTTTACATTAAAAACCATAATTCTGGGTTATACATGCCACAACATGGTTGAAATAATGGTAGGACAATTACTACATGATAAAACATAATTATGATTCTTGCCTATTTTTTTATTAAATTCCCATGTTTTTACCCAATTCTGGCTATGTGACGAGCATTTTACCATAAATAATCCTTTTATGTTACAAAATTGCAGTTGGAGTTATACAAAATACATCATATATTATAATACTTTATAATCAATTAGAAAACAACAACTATAAATTACATATCACTATAAAAATGATTTAAATCAATTCAAGTTGATTTGTTTTGTTTTGTCATTGTGACAAAGTTATAAACTAAAACGAAGATTTTATATTAAAAACATATATTCTTAGTCATATCTGACACTTTAATTTTTCTGATTAATATGTGTTTGATTCCTACTTGTTTACAATTATATATGGATAGTTTTCTTAATATTTGAAATCAATACTATATTTTTTTTTCTCAACTTCGTCAATGTGAAAGTTCTGTTACACTAAATGAATCCTTTTTATTAAAACAATCATATTGATTCTCATAAGAAAATCACTAGTTTTATTGATTTGAGGTTTATTGTTAAACACCATGAATGAATTATACATTATATTTTTAATGATTTGACACAATTTATTGCAATTTCATCACTTTTTTCAATATGAATCATGTTTTAAAATAAAACATCAAAATCTATTTAGAAAACAAGCATATTCAATCATACTATCCCCATTATGTATTATATTTTGGTGTGGTCATTCCCATAATTTTAAAATTAAATTATCTAATGTTAACATAATTTTTTAAAACAATCAATTTTTATTTGATCAGTTTTTCTTACAGAACATCTTTTTTACACTATACAAATTTTTTTTTATGAAAACATGATCTTAAAGTCATACAGAGTAAATAAGTTTTTGAATTTATATGGGTTAGATTCATACACCTCAAAAATTAATTAAGTATTTTTTAATATTGTTAGGACACAATATTATATCATCAACACAATTTTTGAATGTGATGTCTCTTGTAAATTAAAATGAAACATTTATTTTAAATACACACACTCTGAGTCACACCATCCACAGTACTTTCAGAATCATTTATAGTAGATTCAAATATGAAGTAATTAAATTATTAAATTCTCTCTCAATATTATTAACCAATAAATTATTGTTTTCCTAGTTTTTTTCAATATTTAATAATATTTAAAAAATATTACAATTTCTTATTGAAAAAATGCATGTTGAGATATTACCGAAACATTGTTGGTTAGAGTAATGTGGGGTCAATTCCTCCATCATACAAATTCATTATGGATAATTTTCCAAATTTTTTAAAATAATTCAAACATAGATGTTCAATTTTGGACATAGATCACAAATTTTAAAAATAATTGAAACATTATATTGAAATTATTCACATTGAGTTATATGTTTCACATCGTCTATTAGATGGATGTTTGTTCAATTAAAAAATTCCCAAAATGAGTTATATATCAACTTAGTAAGGTTTGAATAAAATTTTAGATCTTTTATATATTTTTGTATATGAGAGGAATGTTTGATACTAAAATTAGTCTTTTATATTTTAAAAATTCCCTTGAAATCATACCAAAAACATTAGGTTTTTGATTTATTTAATGTCTATTAATACATTCAACATATCAATTATGATTTTTCTTATAATGTTTTAAAAAATAAAAAATAACATTGTTATTTATCAATCTATGACATATGGATTATAATAAATGACACTTTTATATTAAAAACATACACATTGAATCATATTATCCACATCACTGGTTTGAATAATGTTTGGATGATTTATACCCATCACAAAAGAAATATAAATCTTTTTTCCATTATTATGATAAAATATCTTATCACATATTAATATTCTTGTATACATAAAGTCTGATTTAAAATAAAATAACAATTTTATATTGGAAATAAAACATTGAGTCATACTTTCCACATTATATTTTGAATTTATGTGTTGTCGATTCTGTAAATTTTTAGATGAATTATGGATTTTAATACTATTTTTTAATAAAAATATGATATTATTACTCAATTTGAGCTATATGCTGACATTTTAAAATTTAATGACACATTCATGTTTATATCATAATCCTTGAGTCATAACATCCATATCATAGGTTGAATTGATGTGAAGTCGATTAATATACACCCAAATTAATTATGGATAGATTTAATAGGGTCTAATGATTATAACTACTAGTTTACTTGGGTTTTTCTATGAGATTATTGTTTTTCATTAAAGTGACATTTTTATATTGAGAGCATGCAGCGAGAGTTGTATTGGAAACATCATGTATCAAATTGTTGTGAGGTAAATTAAAAGGCTTAAAATGTATAAAGGATAATTTTTAAATGGTTCCAATACAATAAATGCTAATTTAGATAAATTTGGTCATATTTTTCATGTATCAAACTTATATTATATTTTAATATTGAAGAGAGTGACCTGGAGTAATACAAACCACATCATGTGTCGGGTTGACATACAGATGAATAATATATTGAAAAAATATTTATGGATCATTTTCTTATTGATTGAATACTATCCAATATTGGTATCTACTTTTTGTTTATAGGATATATGATTGACCCCAAGAAAGTAATTTTATAATAAAAAATAACTTTGATTCATATAATCCACAATATGTGTCAAATCAATTATATGTAGATTCTTAAATGTCCAAAATTAATTATGTATCATTTATGAAATTGTTAAAAAAAATTACTTCATTTTAGTAATTTTACCTATATGATTTCTATTTTTTAAAAATAAATCTTTGGTATTGATAAGATACACTTTTGGTCATACCTCTAATTCCTTGCTTTATATTTATATGTTGTAAACCCAGAAAAATGTAAAATTAATTATGTATATTTTTTATAATTTTTGTTAAAAATATTTTTAACATTTTATTTCTTTTGGAAATGATATTGTATTTTTTAAACATAAATAACATGTCTATAATTAAAACATGAAATCTGAGATATATTAGACACTTTAACTTTTAAATTGATGTGATGTTAATTTCAATACATGAAAATTTATTGGGGATTATTTTTGTAATATTTCAAGTCTATATAATATCATTTACACTATTTCAGCTATAAAACACATGTTTTAAACTAAAATGATAGTTTTATATTGAAAAAATTAAAATTGAGTTATATTTACAACATTCAATCTATTACTGATGTCATGTATATTCCTATATTTTTGTAAATAATTTAGGGGCATACCATATAGTTTGAAAAAAATATGATCATTTTATGTTGGGATTTAGCTATATCACTTGAGCATTCAACTAAATTTAATGGTTTATTTTAAAAATACAGAATTTTATTCATAACACCAACATCACATATATGATATTTTTTTGTTATATTCTAGAAAATATTTGAGAAATTATGTAATTTTTTACTTTTGATATTAAAAATAATCAAAAATAGTTTTCTTCATATTTATAACCAAAACACATTTTTGAAATTTAGTTACCTTGTAAAGATAAACTAAACTATCAACATTTTCAACATAAAATCTTGCATAATCTTAATTCATATTGTATTCATTTATTATATATTAATCATTACATAGAGATATGGGTGAGACATATCAATTAATTTTTATAGTGTATATCATTTTTGTATTTTGAGTTCAATCAAATGTCAATGTAATGAAATTTATCTGGTTTTTTTATCATGGAGGTGTAGTTATTAATATTGGATAGACTATTTATAAAAAACCAAAAAAATCAAAAAAAATTAGACTGATAAGGATTGATAATATAATTATTTTCCCAAGTAGCTGGTTATATATATTATGATTTATCAAAATAAGGATCCTTTATCCAATTTATTCTCAATTTTTTCTATGTTGTGACCTTAATGTTGTATCTATCATAATAAAATGTATATTTAGACATGAAACTAGATATACTAGAATCCATATTGTATATCCCTTCATGATACTTCTCCTTGTGAAAGAGTTTGACTCATCCATTCATTAGAGGATCAGCACCAAATCATTTTTAAAATTTTACTAATTCATCACAATAGATATAGTAAGGTGGTTAGTGAAAATCTGAACAAATTTTTAGGAAAAATACTATATTAATCAATATGATACTAATAATTCACTTAAAAATTGTTATTGATGTTTATATTCTTAAATAGCTCTGTTAAATATATTTTAATCACCTCAATGTGATTTTGGTAATCATTCTGACACCATGTTCTATAACATCCCATGTAAATAAAGAATATGAAATTTTTATAATTATTAATTTTTTTAAATTAAATAATAATTTTAATTTAATGGTTTTGTTGTATTTGTTGGCGTAACCGATACGCAACAACAGGTTTATTTGAAATCTTATGTTTCACACTAATAATGTCATGTTATTTTAAACTGTAGTTAACGCCTAGACATTGTATTGACAGGAATGAATATAAATAACTAAAATATCATTATACATGTTTTTAAAATGTTTATACATTTATCCAATAATTGTTAGAGGATTAAAATGTGAATAAATCTAATTTTAAGCATAATTTTATTTAAAAGGTTGATTTACAGGCTTTTGATAGTGAATCCTCTTTAAATAATGTTTTGGTCACTTTTATGAGTTCTATATGACAAGATAAAATTCTTATTTAGATTTAGGATATCAAAATTAACTTTAGGTAAAATTTTGATATTTTTATGATAAAATTGATTTTTTGATGAATAGTAAAAAATACGGTATTTTTATTTAAATATTATTTTTAATATAATTTATATATGTGTTTAGAATATCCATTTAAATGGTTTTAAAGTTTAATTATATTATATTTTTAACATTTAATTTAATGGTTGTCATTGTAAAAAAATTCACTTTGAAATTGGACATAAACAAGTGTCAATCTTTTCATTGATATTGTTTCTTAAAACATGCTATTTGTTTTGACAATGAGAATTAATTTTAAATTATTTATTTCAACTTTCATTTTTTGAATTTTGTAATGTAGATATAATTTTTTATTTCTGAATATCAAATGTTTCTTAGGATGAATTTTTGGTATTTTTATGAATAAAACAAGTTTTTTATGAATAGTGAAACCACAAAGTAGTAGTTTAAAATATGACTTTTTCATTTAAATGAAATTTTACAACTTTAGTGGATTGAATTTAGAAATTTCAACACACATAGTTGTTATTAGTATTAAAAATAATGTTCAATAAGATGAAAATAATTTTTGGGGAATAGTAACTTTTGACTTTTCTTTACCGCGATTAAAGATAAATAGGGTCATTCAAGGAAAAAGAATATTATAATAATACTAAGTTTTTTTAACACTTGTACTAACATTATTATATGATTGATGCCTGACCATGGAAATACTTGGGTCTATTTTGGGATGTCACGACCCATCCTCGGGGACCGTGCCGTGACTACCCCAAGCCCGCCTTCCATAGGCCAGGGGCTGGCGACTAGCACCAAAGCGTAAATCCCGGTAAAAAGGGAAGGCATTGCCTTTGTAAAGTAAACAAGCACCATAGAGTAAGAAAGCGGAAAGGTAAACACTAAGTAAAAACAGAGTACAACTAAAAGTGCGGAAAAGTAAATGGGCCAGTATACAAACCCAAACTGAAAGTAAAGTACAACTTGAAAGGGAAAACAAAAACTGTAAAGTAAAAGCCGCTACGCCGAGCTGTCCACTGGAAATCCCACTTGAAGGATGGGTACAGATAGCTCCACTGTTCCTCAGGTCCCGTTGTCCGCTCCGAGAACGTCCCGCCCAGTGGTCCACCTCCAGGTACCATCCTGCTCTGCGAGCCTCAACCACGATCAACACTGTCTGTCATCTGCAACCAACACAACGTAGTGCGGGCATAGCCCGTGCAGGGGTGAGTATAAGCTACTCAGTAGGGACCCCGAGACCCCCGAAGGTCTCCCAAAATCCAAAAAGGATAAATCACAAAGGAAAGATACAATCATGAAGTAACATCTGACACTCCTTAGGTATATGCCCATACATATACCTAAGTCATCATTTCAATACGCTCCAACCTCCGAGCCCAAGTACAACTCAGTCCACATAGGAAAGTATACATATTCCACACAGGAAAGAAAAATGTAATCCACACAGGATATCACAACACAATCTACAAAAGAAGGTAAACAGGATTCAGCTCACACATGTATACTTCTTCGAAAGACGATAGAGATGATCACTGATCAATCTAAGTCGTCGAACCCACAAAGGATCTATAGGTACTAACCCCCGCAAAGACCCACACAGGATCGGACCCACACAGGATTTGTAGGCACTGGTTCACACAGGACCGCTGAGCGCTGACCCACACAGGATCGGACCCACACGGGATCAGTAGCTTTGATCCACACAGGATCGCTGAGTGTTGTAGTCGTTGTCGTCGAATCCACTGAGGATCTCTGCACAGTCGTCGTCGCAGTCACAGTAGCAGTCACAGCCAGCTCTAGGGTTCCCGCACACAGCAAGCTTGTTCGGGAGGGTCCGCTCCACGAGCCGAGAGGCTAATACATCAACTGTCACATAGTCCAAATTTGATGTATCCAAAAGATCCGTATCGTCAACAGGAACTCAACGCAACAGACGACGCGTCAATCGGACGCCCGGTCTGAGAGTTATTGGTTGTTTCGTTCCAGGGGCCCAGTTGGTATTTAAGGTAAAACCAACCCGACCGTACTCTACTGGCGTCCAAACCTCAAGCGGATTATGGAAAAAGATCCATCTCACTAAGAGGAACTCAAAAAAGCTGACGGCACGTCAAACGGACGTCCGTAGCTCAAGATATGAGCGTTTCCGCTCCGAGGGCCCGGTTGGTTTCGTGTACGAACCAACCCGGCCGAACTCAAAGTATTCCGAAACCTTGAGTGCGATATACCGAAACGACCGTCTCGATCCAAGGATATCATATCCACTAACGGCGCGTCGTTTTGAAGTCCGTAGCCCGAGATATGGGCTTTTGAACCCAAACAGTTCGGTATCGGGGGTTTCAGGCCCGGGCCGACCCAGCCCGAGACCCCCCCGGTTGGCCCGAACCGGGTCGACCCGCACCGGACAGGGTCGGCCCGCCCCGGCCCGGCCCGGCGGACCGGCCAGGTGCGCCGGTCCGGCTCAAGGCAGCGCACTAGGCGCGCTTCCAGCTCGGCCTTCGGTCGAGCTGATTGAAAATCGGGGGGCGCCTGCCCCCCTTTTGTTAAACCGCGGCCCCCCTCATAATGGGGGGCCGTTTTGGATGGCCGGGGGAATTAAATTCCCCCGGATAACTTAATTCCGGTCGGCCCGACTTGGCCGGCCGACTCCCTCTCAACGGGACCGGCAAGGCCGGTCCCCTTCCTGCTTCCGACACCGGCAGCCCGGCTGGCCGCCGGTCACCAAGCTCTGCCGCGGCCCGGAACCGGTCGTGGCCCTTGTCGTCTGGCGTGGTGCGACGGCACCGCGCCCCTCCGCGGCGACCCCGTTCTGGCCGTGGCACCTTCGAATTCCCTCGACGCGACGCGACGGCGTCGCGTTATTGAATCTCTTTCCACGGCGCGGTGCGTTGGCGCCGTGCGTATCTTCCGCAATATACCGCGTGGTGCGACGACACCACGTTTTCTTATACCAACCTCAAGATACCATCACGAAAAAAAGGAGGATGGTCGGCCGTGTTTTTGCGGACGACCCCCTCACGTTATTCGATAACAAGAAGGGTTTTAATCCACGATCATCACCAAGTTGATATTCACGAACAATTAAACAAATAAAACCCCTACCTCGGTTTCAAGAGCGGAGCACGCCAACAAGTCGCGGAAGACAAGCGTCGCGGAAGTCGGGCATCGCGGAAATCGAACGTCGATTCTGTTGACATCAAGGTGCGTCCGAAGAGGTACGTCGCTAGTGAAGCTTTGTAAGCTGACGAAGAATGTCCGAGGAGGAAGCGGCGTTTCCTTTCGTTGACACGGGAAGAAGATCGAAAGAAGCAGCATCGTCGATCTTCAGAAACACACCGGCTACGAAGAAGAGATGTGGCATTCTTCGTCGGAGCTTAAGTGTTCTTCGTGTTCTTCGTCAAAGTTTGAAGAAGAAGAAGAAAGCTCCCAAATTCTCTCAAGGTGGTAAGAGAAAACTAACCAAAATAAAATAAGTCTAAGTCTTATTTTATTTACACAACTAATCCACTTGAATTTCAAAAGTTTGAAATTAAAATAACTCATCTCAATTAATAACCCAAGTTGTCAAGATT
This sequence comes from Viscum album, assembly GCA_963277665.1. Taxonomy (NCBI): domain Eukaryota; kingdom Viridiplantae; phylum Streptophyta; class Magnoliopsida; order Santalales; family Viscaceae; genus Viscum; species Viscum album. The sequence continues at coordinate 277,078,597 of OY728133.1, forward strand.
AATTATAGAGGAGTTATTGGGATTTTAAAGGGGAGATGAAGTGTTAGGGTTTGTGTGGGCCCCACCACACTTAATCCTCTCAAGGGAGGTTAAGTGAATGTGGTTCCCACCTCTAACTCCCTTTGGGAGGATATAACCAACATGGATAAAAATAAATTGTGTTTCCACAATTTATTTACCTTCATTTAACTTCCCCAAAACTAACTTTCATTCCGCATAAAACGAAACTTCGGAAAAGGTCTCCTTAAGCGAATATCGATGCTGCGAGTTCATCGGTGCCCTCAGAATTCGATTGTGGGCACCGGTTCAAAAGTTAGAAATTCCCGCTCATTCGTTCACTGAATGTACCCGAGCCAAACTTTGAAAATTGATTCCGGGCACACCGGGCCTCGGAATCAGGTGCCGTTAGAAACCGCACTCTTTTAAAATTCCATGAAAATTAAGAAAAAAATTCCCTTGAATTTTACGGGTCTTTACATTACTCCCACCTCAGGGCTTTACGTCCCTGTAAAGATACATCAAAACTAGGGAAGCAAATGAGGGTACTGAGCACGCATCTGAGCCTCCCGCTCCCAAGTGCTCTCCTAGAGATTCTCGTGATGCCATCTGATGCGCACTAGAGGAATCGACCGTCCACGTAGGACCCACTCCTATCGATCCTCGATCCCCACCAGGATCTCCATAAAAGTCACCCCATCGTCAACGTCAAGCTCCTCATGGTCAATGATGTGCGTCGGATCGTGCACGTATCTCCTCAGCTGAGATACGTGGAAGACGTCGTGCACCTGGTGCAACTGAGGTGGTAGAGCCAGACGACAAGCCACCTCGCCTATCCTGCTGAAGACCTGGAATGGTCCGATGAAGCGTGGAGATAACTTGCCGCCTCGGCCAAATCTCTGTATACCATGTCAAGGTGAGTCCTGCAAGAAGACGTGGTCTCCATCCTCGAACTCTAGTGGCCTCCGCCTCCTGTCAGTGTATGACTTCTCCCGGCTCTGGGCTGTCCTCATCCGCTCCTGGATGATCTGGACCTTCTCTGTCGTGGCATGGACCATCTCTGGTCCCACAACTGCTGACTCCCCAGGGTCTGTCTAGCACACAGGATATCTACAAGGTCGGTCGTACAACGCCTCATACGGTGCCATCCCGATGGTGGAGTGGTAGTGGTTGTTGTACGCAAACTCCACCAAGGGTAGGTGGTCCCCCCAGCTACGACCAAAGTCAGGGACACATGCGCGGAGCATGTCCTCGAGAGTCTGAATGGTCCTCTCCTTCTGACCATCTGTCTGAGGGTGAAAGGTTGTACTCAGACGTAGCTGCGTCCCGAACGCCTCCTGCAATCCCTTCCAAAGTCGGGAAGTAAAGCGAGCATCTCGATCGGAGAAAATAGATGATGGCACACCGTGAAGCCGTACAATCTCCTGAACGTAAATATGTCCCAATCTCTCCACTAAGCCCTGCTCTCTGATGGGTAAGAAGTGAGCCGACTTGGTGAGTCGATCGATAATCACCCAGATGGAGTCGTGACCTCTGGAAGTGCATGGAAGTCCAGTCACGAAGTCCATAGATATGTCGTACAACATCCACTCCGGACCCTCCAAGGGTTGTACCAAGCCTGCTGGTACCTGATGCTCAGCCTTCACCTACTGGCAGGTGAGGCATCGTGAAACGAACTCAGCCACAGCCTTCTTCATGCCCGGCCACCAGTGCTGTCGTCTGAGATCCTGGTACATCTTCGCCACTCTGGGATGTACCGCCAAAGGAGAAGTATGAAACTCTCTCAGCACCTCCTCCCGTAAAGCGACCGGTACCATGGTACGTCCTCTGATAAGGATTTCATGCTCTACTCAAAAGGAGAAACCATCATGTGCCTATCATGAGGATATCTATGCACGCCGCGTCTCACAGTCAGTGTCCCCTCGCTGTGCCTCTCTGACCCGCTGCAGTAGTGGAGGAGTGACTGTGAGAGACTGAAGGAAGGCTGCTCCATCTCTATCCATGAAGGATATCTGCAATTAGGCTAGCTGCTCCGTCGCCTCCTCAAGTAGCTGAATACCCGTCCTCCTGCTGAGGGCATCAGCTACTATGTTCCCCTTCCCAGGAGTATATACTACCTCAAAGTCATAGCCCTGGAGGAACTCGAGCCATCACCGCTATCTCAGGTTCTGGTCCTTCTGCGAGAAGATATACCTGAGACTCTGATGATCAGAAAGGACTGTAAAACGTTCGCCAATCAGATAGTGTCTCCATGACTTCAGAGCGAAGACCACTACTATTAACTCCAGGTCATGGGAAGCATAGTTCTGCTCATGCGGCCTCAACTGTTGTGATCCATAGGTCATCATTGCCCGCTCCTACATCAGAACACAACCGAGTCTGGTCCCTGATGCATCGCAGTAGACTATATCCCCTACTCCCTACTCAGGCAACCTCAAGATATGTGTGCTGGTCAATCTCTATCTCAGCTCCTGGAAGCTCTGCTGACATCTGTCTGACCACACGAAGGGTTTCCCCTTCTTCGTCAAAGCTGATAATGGTGCCGCACTCTAGAGAAGTCTGGCACGAATCTCCGGTAGTATCCAGCTAATCCCATGAAACTCCGAACCTCCGTCACTCTCCTGTGTGGCTCCCAAGCTAACACTGCCTCGATCTTCGCAGGATCCACTGCAACTCCTACCTCAGAGATGATGTGTCCCAAAAAGTGGACCTCACGTATCCAGAACTGACACTTCGAGAGCATACCATAATGCTGGTGCTTTCGGAGTGTGTCTAGTATAACCCGTAAGTGGTAGGTGTGCTCCTCCTCAGTCGTCGAGTAAATCAAAATGTCGTCGATGAAGACCACGACAAATCGATCGAGGTATGGCTGAAAGATCCTGTTCATGAGGGCCATGAACACTGCTGGAGCATTGGTTATGCCGAATGGCATAACCAAGAACTCATAGTGGCCATACCAACATCTGAAGGTCGTCTTCTGCACGTCCTCGTCTCTAACTCTGAGCTGATGAAAGCCAGACCTGAGGTCTATCTTCGAGAACCACCGTACTCCCTTGAGCTGATCAAAGAGGTCATCAATCCTCGGTAGTGGAGACTTGTTCCTCACTATCACCTGGTTCAGGCGACGATAGTCAACACAAAGTCGCAAGCTCCCGTCCTCCTTCTTGGCGAACAAAATCGGGGAAGCCCAGGGTGAAACACTGGGTCGGATGAACCCCTTTGCCCTACAAGTCCTCCAAATGTACCCATAGCTCTCAAAGCTCATCGGGGGCCATTCAATATGCTGGAGTCGATATCGGGGCTGTCCCGGGGTACAAGTCAATATAAAAGTATACCTCTCTGCGAGGAGGTAGCCCTGGAACATCGTCGGGAAAGACGTCCGCAAACTGATCCACCACTGCAGGAAAACCAGGACTCCACACATCAACTTCTCCTAGGAAGAGGCTATCTAACTGATTAGTGATGGGTTGTCCTCTTTTCTGCAAATGTCCATCATGTGCTGCAAAGGCTCCCTTCTCTCCGGTGAAGGTGAACCTGCTCCCGTCAGTGCGTACACATCGCAACTTGCGCCTAAAACAGTCAATCTGTTCATGGACCATAGATAACCAATATATGCCCAAGATGACATCGTAAGGCCTCAACGCTGCTACAAGAAGATCCCAGCCGAAGCTCTCGCCTCCTAGAGTAAGCTCACTCTGCCAGCACTAGTGCGTAATCATCGAGTATGCTCTCGTAGGAGTCTCTAGCCGTAAGGATCGTGCCAACGGCTCTGTCGGAATCTCCGAGCTCAGAACAAGGGCAGCGGCTATGAAAGAGTGACTCGCTCCTATGTCTATAAGTACTGCAGCAGGGGTGGAATAGACATAGATATTACCTCGAATCATCTCGGGCACGCCGTGGTCGTAGGCCTCTGGTGCCTGGAGTTGTGCCTATCTCTGCCCGCCAGATCCATGTGGTCGGGGTGGACCTCCTGGTGGTGGTGGTGGTAGAGCCTCAAAGCATCACCCACCACCTGATACTCGGCCAGCTCCCCTGCCTCGTCCGCCTCGTCCCTGCGGACCGCCACGGTCGACCCTCTGCCACTGCCTCGGTGGTCCCTCAACCGTCTGCTGCTCCTCGGCACAGCGTGTGAGGCAGTCACGAGCCATGTGGCCCTGCCCGCCGCACGAGTAGCACTGTCTGCCTCTCAAAAGACTGGCTCCGCACTGTGTGCCCCGCACTACTGAGCCAGTGTCCTGTGGTCGTCTGCCAGAGGGTATGGTCTGCCTGGACCCCTGAGTCATCCTTCGACTGCCTGCTGCAGAAGACTCTGCCACGTGCCGCCCTACGGTGGGTCTCGGCGTTGTTGTAGACTCAGCAAGAAAACTCTTGATCAAAAGGGTCCGCTCCATTACTCTCGTCTGAGTCGTTATGCTGAGGGAGATCAGCGATGCCCTTATCTCATGTCTCAAACCCTGCTCAAAGGTCCGGGCCCGGAAGAATGGGTCTTGTACCATGTTGGTCGAGTAGCACGAGAGATCGGTATATCTTGCTGAGTACTGAGCTGTCATGACCCGTCCTCGGGGCCCGTGCCGTGACTACCCCATGCCCGCCTTCCATAGGTCAGGGGCTGGCGACTAGCACCAAGGCGTAAATCCCGGTAAAAAGGGAAGGCATTGCCTTTGAAAAGTAAACAAGCACCACAGAGTAAGCAAGCATAATAGTAAACACTAAGTAAAAACAGAGTACAACTGAAAGTGCGGAAAATTAAATGGGCCAGTATACAAACCCAAAATGAATGTAAAGTACAAATCGAAAGGAAAAACAGCAACTGTAAAGTAAAAGACGCTACACCGAGCTGTCCACAGGAAATACCACCTGAAGGGTGGGTACAGATAGCTTCACTGCTCCTCGGGTCCCACCGTCCACTTCGAGCACGTCCCGCCCAGTGGTCCACCTCCAGGTACCGTCCTGCTATACGAGCCTCAACCACGATCATTGTTGTCCGTCGTCTTCAACCAACACAACGTAGTGCGGGCATAGCCCATGTAGGGGTGAGTATAAGCTACTCAGTAGGGACCCCGACACCTCCGAAGGTCTCCCAAAATCCAGAAAAGGATAAACCACAGAAGGAAGATGCAATCACGAAGTAACAACCGACACTGCTTGGGTATATGCCCATACATATACCTAAGTCATAAATTCCAATACGCTCCAACCTCCAAGCCCATGTACAACTTAGTCCACACAGGAAAGTAAACGTATTCTGCATAGGAAAGCAAAACGAAATCCACACAGGATAGCACAACACAATCCACACAGGAAAGCAACAGGATTCAGCTCACACAGGTATACTTCTTCATGGACGATAGATATGATCACTGATCCATCTAAGTCGTCGGACCCACAAAGGATCGATAGGTACTAACCCCCACAAAGACCCACACAGGATCAGACCCACACATGATCTGTAGGCGCTGGTTCACACAGGACCGCTGAGCGCTGACCCACACTGGATCAGACCCACATAGGATCAGTATCACTGATCCACACAGGATCTCTGAGTGATGTAGTCGTCGTCGTCGAATCTACTAAGGATCTCTGCACAGTCGTCGTCGCAGTCACAGTAGCAGTCGCAGCCAGCTCTAGGGTTCCCGCACACAACAATCTCGTTCAGGAGGGTCCGCTCCACGAGCCGAGAGGCTGATACCTCAACTGTCACAATGTCTAGAGTTGATGTATCCAAAACTTCCATATCATCAGCAGGAACTCAACGCAACAGACGGCGCATCAATCGGATGCCCGGTCTGAGAGTTATTGGCTTTTTCGTCATAGGGGCCCGGTTGGTTTTTAAGGCAAAACCAACCCTACTGTACTCTACCTGCGTCCAAACCTCGGGTGGAGTATGCCAAAAGATCCACCTCACTAAGAGGAACTCAAAAAAGCTGACGGAACGTCAATCGGACGTCCGTAGCTCACTATATGAGCGTTTCCGCTCCGAGGGCCCGGTTGGTTTCGTGGACGAACCAACCCGGACGAACACAAAGTAAACTGAAACCTTGAGTGCGATATACCAAAACGATCGCCTCGATCCATGGATCGTATCGCCGCTGAAGGCACGTCGTTTGGAAGTCCGTTGCCCGAGTTATGGGCATTTGAATCCAAACCGCTCGATATCGGGGGTTTCGGGCCCGGGACGTCCCGGCCCGAGACCCCCCGGTTGGCCCGAACCGGGTCGACCCGCCCCGGACAGGGTCGACCCGCCCTGGACAGGGTCGACCCGGCCCAGCCTGGCGGACCGGCCAGGCGCCGGTCGGGCGCAGCGTGCCGCGCGCTGCCAGCTCGGCCGAAGGCCGAGCTGTTGGAAAACGGGGGGCCGCCTGCCCCCCTTTGTGAAACCCACCCCCCCCCCCCCCCCGCCCCCATTATGAGGGGCCATTTTAGGGCTGGCCGGGGGAATTAATTCCCCCCGGTTTTTCCTCCCTTCTGGTCGGCCCGACCTGGCCGGCCGGTTCTTCCTCAACGGGACCAGCAAGGTCAGTCCCCCTTCCGGCTTCCGACACCGGCGGCCCGGCTGGCCGCCGGTCTTCTCGTTCCGCCGTGGCCCGGAACCGGCCGCGACCTTCGTTGTCCGGCGAGGTGCGACGGCACCGCGTCCCTCCACCGCGGCCCCGCTCCGGCTGCGGCACCTTCAACTATCTTCGACGCAGCGCGACGGCGTCGCGTCCTTGCATTATTTTACAACCCGGCGCGACGGCGCTGCGCGTTCCTTGCCGTATGATCCTGTGCGGTGCGACGGCACCGTGCCACACCCGTTTTAATCCACAACAGGATCAACATGAATAGGAGGAGGGTCGTCCGTGTTCGTGCGGTCCAGCCCCCTCACGTTATTTGCTGACAATTGGACAAATTTCACGAAAAATAATCATGGGTATAAATCATGAACAAAAGAATAAAATAAACCCCTACCTCGGTTTCAAGAACGAAGTTCTTCAAAGACCCACAGAAGACAAGCGTCGCGGAGGTCGGGCGTCGTTCGGTCTAGGTTGGTGGGAGAAGAGCTCGGTGAAGTCGAGCCGAGACGTCACCCTCCGTATACTTCGTAGGCGGCGGTGCTTCCCTTCCTTACTCCGGTTGAAGATGGTCAGAGGTGTTGCTTCACGTCCTTCGGAAATGTGGAACGTTCTTCCTCGAGAGTTTGGAGATCTTCCAAGATTTCTTCTCCTCTCCTTAGTTCTCCCCACAAAGATTATGCCAACCCAAAAAAAGAATATAATATATCATTTTAATGTTGGAAAAATGAATTCAAAAGAATTCAAACACTCAAATTAATTAATTAAGTTGGTTCAATTAATTAAATGCAAGGAGTTGGCAAGAAACTCAAAGGTCACATTAAGAGGGGAGTTGTGGGAGTTTTAAGGGGAGTTGAGGAGTTTAGGCTTTGTGTGGGCCCCACCACCCTTAATCCTCTCAAGGGAGGTTAAGTGGATGTGGGTCCCACCTCTAACTCCCTTTGGGAGGAGTTAACCAACAAGTTAAAAATAAAATTGTGTTCCACAATTTTATTTAACTTCTTCTAATTTTTCCCCAAAACTAACCTTCATTCCGCATAAAACACAACCTCGAAAAAGGTCTCCTTAAGCGAATATCGGCGTTGCGAGTTCATCAGTGCCCTCGAAATTCGATTCCGGGCACCGGTTCAAAAGTTAGAAATCCCGCTTGTTCGTTCACTGAACGTACCCGAGCCAAACTTCGTAAATTTAATCCGGGCACTCTGGGCCTCGGAATCAGGTGCCGTCAGAAACCGCGCTCTTGTAAAATTCCAAAGAAAATTAAGAAAAAATTTTCCTTGAATTTTACGGGTCTTTACATTACTCCCACCTCAGGGATTTACATCCCTGTAAAGATACATCAAAACTAGGGTAACAAATGAGGGTACTGGGCACGCATCTGAGCCTCCCGCTCTCAAGTGCTCTCCTGGAGGTTCCCGTGCTGCCAACTGATGCGCACTAGAGGAATCGACCGTCCACGTAGGACCCGCTCTTGTCGATCCTCGATCTCCACTGGAAACTCTGCAAAAGTCGCCCCATCGTCAACGTCAAGCTCCCCATGGTCAATGATGTGTGTCGGGTCGTGCAAGTATCTCCTCAGCTGAGATACGTGGAAGACGTCGTGCACCCGGTGCAACTGAGATGGTAGAGCCAGGCGATAAGCCACCTCGTCAATCCTGCTGAGGACCTGGAAGGGTCCGATGAATAGCGGAGATAACTTGCCGACCCGGCCAAATCTCTGTATACCACGTCGAGGTGAGACCCACAAGAAGACGTGGTTGCCATCCTCGAACTCTATTGGCCTACACCTCCTGTCAGCGTATGAATTCTGTCGGCTCTGAGCTATCCTCATCCGCTCTTGGATGACCTGGACCTTCTCTGTCGTGGCCTGGACCATCTCTGGTCCCACAAGTGCTGACTCCCCAGGGTCTGTCCAGCACAAAGGAGATCTACAAGGTTGGCCGTACAACGCCTCGTACGGTGCCATCCCAATGGTGGAGTGGTAGCTGTTGTTGTACGCAAACTCCACCAAGGGTAGGTGGTCCTCCCAGCTACGACCAAAGTAGAGGACACATGCGTGGAGCATTTCCTCGAGAGTCTGAATGGTCCTCTCTGTCTGACCATCCGTCTGAGGGTGAAAGGCTGTGCTCAGACGTAGCTGCATCCCGAACGTCTCCTGCAATCCCTTCCAAAGCTGGGAAGTAAAGCGAGCATCTCGATCCGAGACGATAGATGATGGCACACCGTGAATCCGTACAATCTCCTGAACGTAAAGTCATCCCAAGCTCTCCACTGAGCCCTGCTCTTGGATGGGTAAGAAGTGATCCGACTTGGTGAGTCGGTCGACAATCACCCAGATGGAGTCGTGACCTCTGGAAGTGCATGGAAGTCTAGTAAAGAATTCCATAGATATCCCATCCCACTTCCAGTCCGGGACCTCCAAGGGCTGTACCAAGCCTGCTGGTACCAGATGCTCAGTCTTCACCGGCTGGCAGGTGAGGCCTCGAGAAACGAACTCAGCCACAACCTTCTTCATGTCTGGCCACCAGTGCTGTCGTCTGAGATCCTGGTACATCTTCTCCACTCCGGGATGTACCGCCAAGGGAGAAGTGTGAAACTCTCTCAGCACCTCCTCCCGTAAAGCAACGGGTACCATGGTACATCCTATGAAAAGGATGTCATGCTCTCCTCCAAAGTAGAAACCATCAGGTGCATGTCCTAAGGATATCTATGCATGTCGCGTCTCACAGTCAGCATCCCCACGCTGTGCCTCCCTGACCCGCTGTAGAAGTGGAGGAGTGACTGTGAGTGACTAAAGGAAGGCTACTCCATCTCTATCCACGAAGGATATCTATAAAGAGGCTAGCTACTCTGTCGCCTCATCAAGTATTTGAATGCCCGTCCTCCTGCTGAGGGCATCGGCCACTACGTTCCCCTTCCCAGGAGTATAGACTATCTTAAAGCCATAGTACTGGAGGAACTCGAGCCATCGCCACTGTCTCAGATTCAGGTCCTTCTGCGAGAAGATATACCTGAGACTCTAATGATCAGAAAAGACTTTAATGCACTCACCCATCAGATAGTGTCTCCATGTCTTCAGAGCGAAGACCACTGCTGTTAACTCCAGGTCATGGGTAGCGTAGTTCTCATCATGCGGCCTCAACTGACGTGATCCATAGGCGATCATTGCCCGCTCCTGCATCAGGACAAAACTGAGTCCAGTCCCTGATGCATCGCAGTATACTACGTACCCTACTCCCTCTTCAGGCAACCTCAAGATAGGTGCGCTGGTCAATCTCTGTCTCAGATCCTGGAAGCTCTACTGACACCTGTCTGACCACATGAAGGGTTTCCCCTTCTTCGTCAAAGCAGAGAGTGGTGCCGCAACTCTAGAGATGTCTGGCGGGAATCTCCGATAGTATCCGGCTAGTCCCAAGAAACTCCGCACCTCCGTCACGCTTCTGGGTGGCTCCCAAGCTAACACTGCCTCAATCTTCGCAGGATCCACTGCAACTCCCGCCTCAGAGATGACGTGTCCCAATAAGTGGACCTCACGTATCCAGAAATGACACTTCGAGAGTTTACCATAAAGCTGGTGCTCTCGGAGTGTGTCTAGTACAACTCGCAAGTGGTAGGCGTGCTCCTCTCAGTCGTCGAGTAAATCAGAATGTCGTCGATGTAGACCATGACAAATCGATCGAGGTATGGCTGAAAGATCCTGTTCATGAGGGCCACGAACACTACTGGAGCATTGGTCACGCCGAAGGGCATAACCAAGAACTCATAGTGTCCATACAGACATCTGAAGGTCGTCTTCTGCACGTCCTCGTATCTAACTCTGAGCTGATGATAGCCTGACCTGAGGTCATTCTTCGAGAACCACCGTGCTCCCTTGAGCTGATCAAAGAGGTCATCAATCCTCGGTAGCGGATACATGTTCCTCACTGTCACCTGGTTCAGGCGATGATAGTCAACACAAAGTCGCAAGCTCCCGTCCGCCTTCTTGGCGAACAAAATCGGGGAAGCCCAGGGTGAAACACTGGGTCGGATAAACCCATTTCCATGCAAGTCCTCCAACTATACCCGTATCTCTCTAGGCTCAGCGGGGGACATCCGATATGCTGGAGTCGATATCAGGGTTGTCCCGGGGTACAAGTCAATATAAAATTCTACCTCTCTATGAGGAGGTAGCCCTGGAACGTCGTTGGGGAATACGTCCACAAACTGATCCACCACTACAGGAAAACCAGGACTCTGCACGTCAACTGCTCCTAGGAAGAGGGTAGCCAACTGATGAGTGATGGGCTATCCTCTCCTCCGCGGAAGTCCATCCTGTGCTGCTAAGGCTCCCTTCTCTCCGATGAAGGTGATCCTGCTCCTGTCGGTGCGTACACATCGCACCTTGCGCCTAAAATAGTCAATCTGTGCATGGACCGTAGATAACCAATCCATTCCCAAGATGATGTCGTAAGGCCTCAACGCTGCTACAAGAAGATCCAGCCGATTCTCTCGCCTCCTAGAGTAATCTCACACTGCCGGCACCAGTGCGTAATCATCGAGTCTGCTCCTGTAGGAGTCTCTAGCCGTAAGGATCTAGCCAATGGCTCTGTCGGAATCTACGAGCTTCGAACAAGGGCAGCGGCTATGAAAGAGTGACTCGCTCTTGTGTATATAAGTACTACAGCAAGGGTGGAATAGACACAGATAGTATCTCGAATCATCTCGGGCACGCCGTGGTTGTAGGCCTCTACTGCCTGGAGCTGTGCATTTCTCTGCCCGCCAGCTCCCTGTGGTCGGGGTGGACCTCCTGGTGGTGGTGGTGGCAGAGCCTCAAAGCGTCACCCACCACCTGCTGCTCGGCCAGCTCCTCTGCCTTTTCTGCCTCCTCCCTACGGACCACCACGGTCGACCCTCTGCCTCTGCCTTGGTGGCCCCTCAACCATCTGCTGCTCCTCGGAATGGTGGATCGGGCAGTCACGAGCCATGTGGCCCTTCCCGTCGCATGAGTAGCATTGTCTACCTCTCGAAAGACTGGCTCCGCGTTGTGTGCCCCGCACTTCTGAGCCAGTGTACTGAGGTCGTCTGCCTAACAGTCTGGTCTGCCTGGACCCCTGAGTCATCCGTCGACTGCCTGCTTCAGATGACTTTGCCACGTGTCGCCCTGCGGTGGGTTGCTGCGCTGGTGTAGACTCAGCAAGAAAGCTCTCGATCAAAAGGGCCCGCTCTAGTACTCCTGTCTGAGTCGGAATGCTGAGGGAGATCAGCGATGCCCTGATATCGTGTCTCAAACCCTGCTCAAAGGTTCGGGCCCCGAAGAATGGGTCTCGTACCATGTCGGTCGAGTAGCGCGATAGATCGGTAAACCTCGCCGAGTACTGAGCGACCGTCACGCTGCCCTGTCGCAGCTGAAGAAGCTCCTGAATGCGCACCGCACGGAGGGTGGCTGGGACGAACTCCGAGTGGAAGAGGCTCTCAAAGTCCGTCCAAAGTAGAGATGCCTCATCGTGCACCTGGAGCATCAAGCTCCACCATCGGCCCGCTTCTGCGTGCAGTAGGCTCGTAGTGAGGATCACCATGAGGTCTGCTGGTGTCCTCACTAGCCTGAAAACTCATACGACTGCCTCTAGCCAGTCCTCTGCTGCCTGGGGGTCCGTCTCCCCACAAAACCTGGGCGGTCGCTGGCGCTGAAACTCATGCAGTGCGCTGAGGCGACTTACATCGTCAGCGGCTAGTGCTGGAAGTATCGGGGGCTCGGCAGGTAAAGCTACCGCCGGTGCCACTGCTGACAAAGGGCCATGCACCGAGGCCTCGTCGCTCGGTGGGCTGACGTCACACTCGACTCTCGGAACCCTAGCTGGATGCCGTCGTGGGGCCATCCTGAAAAGGAAACAGGTGCGCCATGGTCAGAACAGTATACCTGGTAAGCTGATACAAAGTAATCACAATGAAATCTTGAAACATACAGGCAGTCAATGTTTTCGTGCATTAAGTCGGAAATCAGAAGTCAGGGTCCTAGGGTATGGATACGTCGGCCGCCACACCAACACTGGAATCCCTGGTCTGATAACCACACTCAATACGCTAAACACTATTGTTTCACATAGAAAAGATCTGAGTTCGTGGTCGAACCGAACTCCTCTGATACCAATTTGTCACGACCCGTCCTCGTGGCCCGTGTTGTGACTACCACGGGCCCTCCTTCCATAGGCCATGGGATGGCGACTAGCACCAAGGCGTAAATCCCGGTATAAAGGGAAGGCATTTCCTTTGAAAAGTAAACAAGCACCATAGAGTAAGCCTGCAGAATAGTAAACACGATGTAAAAACAGAGTACAACTGAAAGTGCGGAAAAGTAAATGGGCCAGTATACAAACCCAAACTGAAAGTAAAGTACAACTCGAAAGAAAAAATAGCAACTGTAAAGTAAAAGCCGCTAGACCGAGCTGTCCACTGGAAATCCCACCTGAAGGGTGGGTACAGATAGCTCCACTGCTCCTCATGTCCCGCCGTCCGCTCCGAGCACGTCCCGCCCAGTGGTCCACCTCCAGGTACCGTCTTTCTCTACGAGCCTCTACCACGATCAACGCTGTCTGTCATCTGCAACCAACACAACGTGGTGCGGGCATAGCCCGTGTAGGGGTGAGTATAAGCTACTCAGTAGGGACCCCGAGACCCCCGAAGGTCTCCCAAAATCCACAAAGGATAAACCACAGAAGAAAGTTACAATCACGAAGTAACAACCGACACTGCTTAGGTATATGCCCATACATATACCTAAGTCATCAATTCCAATACGCTCCAACCTCCGATCCCAAGTATAACTTAGTCCACACAGGAATGTAAACGTATTCCACACAGGAAAGCAAAACGAAATCCACACAGGATAGCACAACACAATCCACACAGAAAAGAAACAGGATTCAGCTCACACAGGTATACTTCTTCATGGACAATAGAGATGATCACTGATCCATCTAAGTCGGCGAACCCACAAATGATCGATAGGTACTAACCCCCACAAAGACCCACACAGGATCGGACCCACAAAGGATCTGTAGGCACTGGTTCATACAGGACCGCTGAGCGCTGACCCACACAGGATCGGACCAACACAGGATCGGTAGCACTGATCCACACAGGATCGCTGAGTGCTGTAGTTGTCGTCGTCGAATCCACTAAGGATCTCTGCAAAGTCGTCGTCGCAGTCACAGTAGCAGTCGCAGCCAGGTCTAGGGTTCCCGCACACAGCATGCTCATTCGGGAGGGTCCGCTCCACGAGCCGAGAGGCTGATACATCAACTGTCACAAAGTCTAGAGTTGATGTATCCAAAAGTTCCGTATCGTCAACAGGAACTCAACGCAACAGACGACGCGTCAATCGGACGCCCGGTCTGAGAGTTATTGGCTTTTTCGTCCCAGGGGCCGGTTGGTTTTTAAGGCAAAACCAACCCGACTTTACTCCACCTGCGTCCAAACCTCGGGCGGAGTACGCCAAAAGATCCCCCTCACTAAGAGGAACTCAACAAAGCTGGCGGCACATCAATCGGACGTCCGTAGCTCAAGATATGAATGTTTCCGCTCCGAGGGCCCGGTTGGTTTCGTGCACGAACCAACCCAGCCGAAACCAAAGTAAACCGAAACCTTGAGTACGATATACCGAAACGACCATCTCGATCCAAGGATCGTATCGTCGCTGACGTCGGGTCGTTTGGAAGTCCGTATCCCGAGTTATGGGCATTTGAATCCAAACCGCTCGGTATCGGGGGTTTCGGGCCCGGGCCGTCCCGGCCCGAGACACCCCGGTTGGCCCGAACCGGGTCGACCCACCCCGGCATGGCCCAGCCCGGCCCGGCCTGGCGGACCGGCCAGGCGCTGGTCCGGCACAGCGCACCGTGCGCTGCCAGCTCGGCCGAAAGCCGAGCTGCTGGAAAAAGGGGGGCCGCCTGCCCCCCTTTGTGAAACTGCCCCCCCCCCCTCATTATGGGGGGCCGTTTTAGGGCTGGATGGGGGAATTAATTCCCCCTGGATTTGCCTCCCTTCCGGCCGGCCCGACCTGGCCGGACGGTTCATCCGCAACGGGACCGGCAAGGTCGGTCCCCCTTCCGGCTTCCGACACCGGCGGCCCGGTTGGCCGCTGGTCTTCTCTTTCTGCCGCGGCCCGGAACTGGTCGCGACCTTCATTGTCCGGTGCAGTGCGACGGCACCACGTCCCTCCACCGTGGCCCTGCTCCGTCCGCGGCGCCTTCAACTATCTTCGACGCAGCGTGACGGCGTCGCGTCCTTGCATTATTTTACGACCCCGCGCGACGGCGCCACGCGTTCCTTGTCGTATGATCCTGCGCGGTGCGACGGCACCACGCCACACCCGTTTTAATCCACAACAGGATCAACATGAATACGAGGAGGGACAGCCGTGTTCGTGTGGTCCGGCCCCCTCGCGTTATTTTCTAACAATTGGACAAATTTCACGAAGAAATAATCACAGGTATAAATCATGAACAAATGAATAAAATAAACCCCTACCTCGGTTTCAAGAACGGAGTTCTTCAAAGACCCGCGGAAGACAAGCGTTGCGGAGGTCGGGCGTCGTTCTGTCTAGGTTGGTGGGAGAAGAGCTCGGTGAAGTCGAGTCGAGACGTCACCCTCCGTATACTTCGTAGGCGGCGGTGCTTCCCTTCCTTACTCCGGTTGAAGATGGTCGGAGGTATTGCTTCACGTTCTTCGGAAACGTGGAACGTTCTTCCTCTAGAGGTTGGTGATCTTCCCATAGTTCTTCTCCTCTCCTTAGTTCTCCCCACAGAGATTATGCCAACCCAAAAAGAAGAATATAATCTATCTTTTTAATGTTGGCCAAATGAATTCAAAAGAAATCAAACACTCAAATTAATTAATTAGTTTGGTTCAATTAATTAAATGCAAGGAGTTGGCAAGAAACTCAATGGTCACATTAAGAGGGGAGTTTTGGGAGTTTTAAGGGGAGTTGAGGAGTTTAGGGTTCGTGTGGGCCCCACCACACTTAATCGTCTCAAGGGAGGTTAAGTGGATGTGGGTCCCACCTCTAACTCCCTTTGGGAGGAGTTAACCAACAAGTTAAAAATAAAATTGTGTTCCACAATTTTATTTAACTTCTTCTAATTTTTCCCCAAAACTAACTTTCATTCCGCATAAAACGCAACCTCGGAAAAGGTCTCCTTAAGCGAATATCGGTGCTGCAAGTTCATCGGTGCCCTTGGAATTTGATTCCGGGCATTGGCTCAAAAGTTAGAAATTCTCGCTCGTTCGTTCACTGAACGTACCCGAGCCAAACTTCGGAAATTTATTCCGGGCACTCCGGGCCTCGAAATCAGGTGCCGTCAGAAACCGCGCTCTTGTAAAATTCCAAAGAAAATTAAGAAAAATTTTCCCTTGAATTTTATGAGCCTTTACATGAGAAACCATCATGTTGCCCTGCCGCAGCTGAAGAAGCTCCTGAATACACACCGCACAGAGGGTGGCTGAGACGAACTCCGAGCGGAAGAGGCACTCAAAGTCCATACAAAGTAGAGATGCCTCATCGTGCACCTGGAAATTCAAGCTCCACCATCGGACTGCTGCTGCGTGCAGTAGGCTCGCAGCGAGGATCACCATGAGGTCTGCTGGTGTCCTCACTAGCCTGAAAACTCGTACGACTTCCTCCAGCCTGTCCTCGGCTGCCTGGGGGTCTGTCTCCCCATGAAACCTGGGCGGTCGCTGGCGCTGAAACTCATGCAGTGCGCTAAGGCGATGTGCATCGTCAGCGGCTAGTGCTGGAAGTATCGGGGGCTCGGCGGGTAAAGCTATCGCCGGTGCCACTGCTGACAAAGGGACCTGCACCGAGGCCTCGTCGCTCGGTGGGCTGTCATCATGCTCGACTCCCGGAACCCTAGCTGTCTGCCATCGTGGGGCCATCCTGAAAAGGAAATAGGTGCGCCACGGTCAGAACAATATTCCTGGTGAGCTGATATAAAGTAATCACAAAGAAAACTTTGAAACACACACGCAATCAATGTTTTCGTGCATTAAGTCGGAAATCAGAAGTCAGGGTCCTAGTGTACGGATACGTCGGCTCCGCACCAACACTGGAATCCCTGGACTGATAACCACACTCAATACGCTAAACACTATTGCTTTACATATAAAAGATCAGAGTTCGCGGTATAACTGAACTCCTCTGATAACAATTTGTCATGACCCGTCCTCGGGGCCCGTGCCATGACTACCCCAAACCCACCTTCCGTAGGCCAGGGGCTGTCGACTAGCACCAAGGCGTAAATCCCGGTAAAAAGGGAAGGCATTGCCTTTGTAAAGTAAACAAGCACCACATAGTAAGCAAGCAGAAAGGTAAACACTAAGTAAAAACAGAGTACAACTAAAAGTGAGGAAAAGTAAATGGGATAGTATAAAAACCCAAACTGAAAGTAAAGTACAACTCGAAAGGGAAAACATCAACTGTAAAGTAAAAGCCGCTACGCCGAGCTGTCCACTGGAAATCCCACCTGAAGGGTGGGTACAGATAGCTCCACTGCTCCTCGGGTCTCGCCGTCCGCTCCGAGCACCTCCCGCCCAGTGGTCCACCTCCAGGTACCGTCCTGCTCTGCGAGCCTCAACCACGATCAACATTGTCCGTCGTCTGCAACCAACACAACGTAGTGCGTGCATAGCCCGTGCATGGGTGAGTATAAGCTACTCAGTAGGGACCCCGAGACCCCCGAAGGTCTCCCAAAATACACAAAGGATAAACCACAAAGGAAAGATACAATCACGAAGTAACATCCGTCACTGCTTAGATATATTCCCGTACATATACCTAAGTCATCATTTCAATACGCTCCAACCTCCGAGCCCAAGTACAACTCAGTCCACACAGGAAAGTATACGTATTCCACACAGGAATGAAAAATGTAATCCACACAGGATATCACAACACAATCCACACAGGAAGGTAAACAGGATTCAGCTCACACAGGTATACTTCTTCAAAAGACGATAGAGATGATCACTGATCCATCTAAGTCGTCGGACCCACAAAGGATCGATAGATACTAACCCCCGCAAAGACCCACATAGGATCGGACCCACACAGGATCTGTAGGTGCTGGTTCACATAGGACCGTTGAGCGCTGACCCACACAGGATCGGACCCACATAGGATCGGTAGCACTGATCCACACAGGATCGCTGAGTTCTGTAGTCGTCGTCGTCGATTCCACTGAGGATCTCTGCACAGTCGTCGTCGCAGTCACAGTAGCAGTTGCAGCCAGCTCTAGGGTTCCTGCACACAGCAAGCTCGTTCGGGAGGGTCCGCTCCAAGAGCCGAGAGGCTGATAAATCAACTGTCACATAGTCCAGAGTTGATGTATCCAAAATTTCTGTATCGTCAACAGGAACTCAACGCAACAGACGACGCTTCAATCGGACGCCCGGTCTGAGAGTTATTGGCTTTTTCGTTCCAGGGGCCCGATTGGTTTTTAAGGTAAAACCAACCCGACCATACTCCGCCTGCGTCCAAACCTCGGGCGAAGTATGCGAAAATATCTGTATCACTATGAGGAACTCAACAAAGCTGACGGCACGTCAAACGGACGTCCGTAGCTCAAGATATGAGCGTTTCCGCTCCGAGGGCCTGGTTGGTTTCATGTACGAACCAACCCGGCCGAACTAAAAGTATTCCTAAACCTTGAGTGCAATATATCTAAACGACCACCTCGATCCAAGGATCGCATCTCCGCTGACGGCGCGTCGTTTGGAGGTCTGTAGCCCGAGATATGAGCATTTGAACCCAAACAGTTCGGTATCGTGGGTTTCGGACCCGGGCCCACCCGGCCCGAGACCCCCCCGGTTGGCCCGAACCGGGTCGACCCGCCCCGGACAGGGTCGGCCCGGACCATCCCGGTGCGGCGCGGCCTGGCCCGGCACGCCGGTCTGTCTCAAGGCAGCGCGCTGGGCGCGCTGCCTGCTCGGCCTTCGGCCGAGCTGATTGAAAATCGAGGGGCGCCTGCCACCCTATTGTGAAACCGCGACCCCCTCATAATGGGGGGCCGTTTTAGCTGGCCGGGGGAATTAAATTCCCCAGGATTTCTTCATTCTGGCCGGCCCGACTTGGCCTTCCGGCTCCCTCTCAACGGGACCGGCAAGGTCGGTCCCCTTCCGGCTTTCGACAACGGCGGCCCGGCTGGCCTCCGGTCACCAAGCTCCGCCGCGGTCCGGAACCGGCCGCGGCCCATGTCGTTCGGTGCGGTGCGACGGCACCGCGCCCCTCCGCCGCGGCCCCGTTCCGGCCGCGGTGCCTTCGACTTCCCTCGACGCGACACGACAGCGTCACATTCTTGAATCTCTTTCCACGGCACGTCGCGACGACGCTGCGCATATCATCCACGATATACCGCGTGGTGCGACGACACCACGTTTTCTCGTACCAACCTCAATAAACCTTCACGAAAAAAAGGAGGAGGGTCGGCCGTGTTTGTGCGGTCTGACCCCCTCGAGTTATTCGATAACAAGAAGGGTTTTAATCCACGATCATCACCATGTTGATATTCACGAACAATTAAATAAATAAACCCCCTACCTCGGTTTCGAGAGCGGAGCACGCCAACAAGCCGCAGAAGACAAGCGTCGCGGAGGTCGGGCGTCGCGGAAATCGAACGTCGATTCCGTTTATGTCAAGGTGCGTCTGAAGAGGTACGTCGCTGGTGAAGCTTTGTAAGCTGACGAATAAAGTCCGAGGAGGAAGCGGCGTCTCCTTTCGTTGACATGGTAAGAAGATCGAAAGAAGCGGCGTCGTCGATCTTCAGAAACACACCGGCTACGAAGAAGAGATGTGGCGTTCTTCGTCGGAGCTTAAGTGTTCTTCGTGTTCTTCGTCAAAGTTTGAAGAAGAATAAGAAATCTCCCAAATTATTTCAAGGTGGCAAGATAAAACTAACAAAAATAAAATAAGTCTAAGGCTTATTTTATTTACACAACTAAAACACTTGAATTTCAAAAGTTTGAAATTAAAATAACTCATCTCAATTAATAAACCAAGTTGTCAAAATTAATTAGAGAGGAGTAATTGGGAGCCTAAAGGGGAGATGAAGTGTTAGGGTTCATGTGGGCCCCACCACACTTAATCCTCTCAAGGGAGGTTAAGTGGATGTGGGTCCCACCTCTAACTCCCTTTGGGAGGATATAACCAACATGGATAAAAATAAAGTGTGTTTCCACAATTTATTTATCTACATTTAACTTCCCCAAAACTAACTTTCATTCCGCATAAAACGCAACTTCGGAAAAGGTCTACTTAAGAGAATATCGACGTTGCGAGTTCATCGGTGCCCTCAGAATTCGATTCTGGGCACCGGTTCAAAAGTTATAAATTCCCGCTCGTTCGTTCACTGAACGTACCCGAGCTACACTTCGGAAATTGATTCCGGGCACATCGGGCCTCAGAATCAGGTGCCGTTAGAAACCGCGCTCTTGTAAAATTCCAAGAAAATTAAGAAAAAAATTTCCTTGAATTTTACGGGTCTTTACATGGGACCCCATGGAGCCACATGGGAGTGATAATGTCACTTTAAATTAATTAATATATATTAAAGAAAAAAATAACATAAACATTGATTTTTTAGTAATGCAATTTTTTCATTGGGTTATATATGTTATCTTTTAAACTTTAAATATTCAATGGAAGGATAAAAATATTTCCTACATCAGGGTATTTTTTTAGAATTTTTAAACATCAAATAAATAATATTAATTATGACACAAAAATGATGCAATATTTACATCATTAATAAATGATTTAAATAAATAAGATTATCAATATTACAATAACATCCAAAAACTATCCAATTATTATTTGTTGATTTTATTTAGACCATTAATTAGTTTTGATATTTTAGAAACCGAAAATCATAATATAATAAGAAAATAATTTCACACTTTCCTAAAGAACCCCTCCTCCCTCTTATAAAAAGTCCTCACTTCTAACCCATTCCTCACACCTCTCAAACCCATTGTCTCATCCAACCCCTACCCAAATAAGCTCTCACGATCCCTATGTTTTTCCTATAATCCATACTTTAGGAATAAGGCACATCACGAAGTCTTTTTGGTTCAAACCAAATGGAGTTATCCGAATTAAAGGTAACGATTTATTTTAAATTCTTGAATTTTATTCTATTTCTCTAAACCCTAAACACTTTTTATTATATTATTTTATTATAAAAACAATATCCTCAATATACTAGAATGTTTTGATGAGATTTATTTGAACTATACTTAAAACACACCTGCATCTAACTGGTAATGAACATACTATTTCTGTAGACTGTGAACTAATGCCTCACGAAACGAAGATTGTTCAAATATCTCCCACTACCTCTCATGGTGGAAATTATGATGTCACTATATTAATATACTATATATATATATATTATGTTTATGTTTTTTTTATGCTTTTGTATTTTTAATTTATAGCATACTTTTATGGTTTCCATTATTGTTAAACACAATAATTTCATTTGAAGAAGTGCGGACTACCGCCTCTTAAAGTAATATGACACATTCATGCCATAATTGTGATGTATATAGGATGTAGTTAATGAAATTGTATATTATATAATATTGTAATTATGATATACCTACATATCACTATGTTTTCAATCCATTAAATACGAAATTGAAATGAAAGTAGCGTTCATGCCTACGTACGGCTTACCGTCTCCATGAACGGTAAATTTTATTTCTTACCTATAAATGTTATGTAATATTATAAATACATATATACACTAGATATATATGATATATAAATAATTAATATCATTCTGGAAATTATGGACTCTTGACCACATGGAAAATTTTTAATTATAAAGTGTTCATTTTTGACTCATCTACCAAATATCAACAAAACGACCATTATTACCATAAATGATTTCATAATGTTAATAACAATGTAATAAGTGATATAAAAGGAATAATAAACATTAAAATGGATCTTAATAAATTATAAATGAACTTATTTTGGTTATTCAGGATGAACAAAGAACAAATAAGTCAAGTCAGACATGAGGTAAGGAATTTCTTATTTCGCTTTTAATTCTATGAGATTTCAATTGTTTTCAACTTTTTTATTGAATGTGGTGTGTTGTGTATTGCCGTTTGATATATACTATCATTATTCTCTTTATATTCATGGTATTCTGTGATTAATTTTGTGGTTATTAACATTTGTTCATATGACTCGATTGAATTACAACGTGGTAAGGGGTTTTCAACTAACTTTTTATTCTCGTAAGATTCATGCTATATTTTCCACTATTTCATTTTGTGTCACGTATGTACATCCCATGATTTTATTACTTGTGGAATATACTTTAATTTATCTGTATTTACATCTTATTTGTATGATTATTCTTTCATAGGGTGTATATTTCATAAGATACCAAATCGTTATGGGATTTTTTGAACATATTATTTTTAAAAGACTTCTGTTTTGTTACGTATTTTAATTTACATCTTCTTATGTTAGGATATGTTAATATATATCCTTATTTATTTAAATTTTATTTATATGTGACTAGATACACTTTTTCTCTCTCACCAACTAATTTTCTGAATTTTAAGGTGACATCGTTAGGCTGTCAAATTTTTGTAAAGAAACTTTTTTACCCAATTTCAATTCTTTGGGTTAAACATCTACTATTCATTATGTCATGATATTAATATATGTGAATAACCTATAATTTTTTTACACTTAATATCCAAATATATTTGGTGTATTATTATTTTTCACACATAATTATGTCATTGATTTATCCTTAATCTGAGGAAACGGTCTTTATATGATATTTCTTCTCAATTTACATTATATTGAGACTTCAATGATGTTATGCACCAATTCACTATCATATGGTGTATATAATATCCATTGGCATATTTTATCATGAATCCCTTTATTATCATGATATTATTATGTTCTGATTAAATGTTATTCCTCAATTATTTTTATTCAATCATCTCACATTTTATTAAAAACTCTTTAATTAAAATAACTTTTTTAATGTTTTAATGATTTATTCTTATAAATATTTCTCTTTAATGTCCATGTTTTAAAAATGTTTTTAATATTTTATTTATATGGACATTAATGTTTTAAAATTATAATTTATTTAAATATTTCAAAGTGGTATGGGATACTTTGATTCAAGAAAATCTCTTTACTAATTTTTAAAGTTGTTTTAGAAAATTATTTTTTAAATCATTGTTTATTTCAGTATCCTACTTTGATATATTGTGATTAGAATATTGGTGAAATATTATCTATATTTTATTCTTATGCTATGTGTTGTGATTATGTTATGGTTTATGGGAATTGGTTATGTATACGGGTGGTTTCGTGATAAACCAGGGGTGGGTGATCCCGCTATTTCTCTCCAATACATTAGGTAACATGACAGAGGAAATAGTTAATGTTTCTCCTAAGAGATTTTATTGAATTGACTATGATGGGTATTCCTAATGTGAATCCCTATGTTGTTGTGATAGGTACAATGTATTTATGTCATGAATTCCATATGTTACCTTTAAGATTTATGATTTCTTTGTGTTATTCATAAATCATATAATTTAATATGGTATGTTATGATTGAAAAGTATTGGTTTCATTGATTTTTATTTAATTATGGGATAATATTTTCTTTCCTTATTTTATAACTGTTATTGAGATTTTTATGATCATCCCATGTTTTTAAAATGTTTCCACATGAATTATAGATGAATATAGTCAATGATGTTATCAAGGAAAAGTAATGTCATATAAAACATGGAAATAGACATGTTTCATTTTAAGAGTATTTATTTTATGAAAAATGGATAGTTGGTAGTTGTGTCTACTGGTAATATTCAAGTTGGTAGTAATAGTTTTGGACTAATTCTATAAAAATCTAAACCTAAAAATTTCCTCAGTGTGAATTCATGACATAATTCAAGATTATGTAATGTTTAAGGCTCAGTTCTTATAGTTTGTATCAGAGTTTGGTATAGATAACTTTAGATGTCAGGGTGTTATTTAATCCTAAGTGACATAATGATAATGGTAAGAATATTGGAATGATTCATAGCTTTTTTGTTAAATTGAATGAGTTTAAGATAACATGAAAAGGTATGTTTTACTGTTTACCATACTCATAAGATAATATATGATGATTTTATTGATATAATAACATTGACATTTTTGGTTTTAGTCAATGGTTGGATCTACTAGGCATCAAAGTAACAATGGATGTGAGGAAAATTGTGACAGGTTTTTCAATGAGAAATATAATGAAATGGGTGCTGCAATGAGAACCCTTGTGGTTATTCACAACCAACTCTCTAGAGTCATGATTGACCACTTGAACCGTGGTGATTTTTGTATTTCATCGTATATTCGAGAAACAAATCTCCACGGAAGTGCCGGTTAATATCATAAAGGTATGTAAATTCAAAAAACCATGTGTCAATAATGTGGAAAAACACATAGGAAAGTGATTCAAATGGAAGAGAAGATTTTCTATATGTGGAAGTGAAGTTAATAAAGCAATAACATGCCATGGTAAAAGGAAGAATCTAGTTGACTCTAGGAATGGGAAAGAAGTTCATTCTGAGGGACCAATTTAATGTTTTAAATGTGGTGTGCATGATCATTATACAAACAGATGTCCTATTAAGAGGTTTCAGTAATGGGATCACCAAGATTGTAAAAAATTTTGTTTATCAATACCTAATGTCATTCCGATTGAGGATGAAGAAACTGACAATGATCGATGAAAGGTATAGATTATTTCGTAACGTATGTTTTGATATTATTGAATCAGAGGATATAATTCATTATTTTTTTGTTAGAATGAAGTATTTTAGAATAAGTTGGAATGAAATGGTTAATGAACCATGACGAACATTGAATGAGAAATAATTCAACATATATGGGATTCAAGAGTTATGGTAGATTTAAGGATGGGGAAATGCTTAAAATTATTAAGCCTATTTTGATGATGGTATTACATTAGAATACTTTTTATAGTATGTGTAACCCTGATGTTTGATATATGAAAATTTTATTCAAGGAATAATTATATTTTCTTTTGTCTATATAGTTATAAATAACCATTTGGGTTTATATGAACTTTGAATTTGAGGAAATTACTTGTTAATACATTTTGGGGTGAAAAATGAAAATCATTAGATAATTTTTTTTGTTAAAATATGTTATGGTTAATTTTTATGAATATATATCTTTATGGGAATGATATAAAATTATATAATTTTTAAAAAAAAGAAACACAATGACCACTCGACAACCCTCCACGCCAGACAAAGCTGCTAGAATCGAATCCACAACCAAATTGCAAATGGGATTTATGGCCTACCACTAGACTAAATAAACTCCCAAATTAGTATGACTAATTTTTTTTAGTTATATGATTTTATAAATCAATCATAAGTTGATTTTGGGTGATCTATAGAAATGATTAACCTATCCTGGAGAATATGTAATTAGGTAAATTACTTTTGAATATGAGATATTAAGAGTAACTGATGTTATTTGAAGATAAATGTTAAGATATATCTTGGAAGACTATATGATTAAATTATTTTGGGATTTGGGATTCAATCTTAGTTTGGATTACATTGAATAATTTTACGGACATTTTTTTATTTAATAGTCTTTGTTGAACATTGTGTATTGTTGACAAATTTTGAAGATTAAGAGTAGTTTTTCTTTTGGTAAAATATTATCGTTTTGTGGATTATCTGATCTTATACAAACCAATTTTGGTTTTGGTTGATGTCTATAAATTGGGGAAATATATATATCATCTTTTGTATATTATGTGATACTTTAGACGTTTATTCTATCACTTTTGGTGTGACAAAGTCATCTTGAATACTTACCGTTTGGAGAAAAGATGAGTTTGTGATAGAATTTTATTAAAGGATGACACATTAAATGACATTTATGTAAATTTACATAAAATCATAGTATATTTATTAATTAAATTCATCAACTATATTAAAATGCTCTTTATATAATAAATTTATAATCCCCTTTTTATCATCATACTTTTACACAACCACATATTTATGGTATTGTTGTGATTAACATTCTCTGATCATGTTCTCTATCACTATCCATTAATCTTTGAGAGTTAGTTTCTATTACATATCCATTTTGTCATGGAATAATAGTATCTATTTTCTCGGGTGACCATTGTGTGTATATTTACTTATTTTAATGTGATCTCTTTATTGATTCATTTTCTCATTTGGGGCTTTCAATGATGTTTCTAAGCCCAATTTTAAAATTGTCAGGAAGCAATTCCCAAAAAGGTGGAAGGATGTAACATCCTAGGTTAATAATGAATATTAAATTTTCATATATATTAATATTTTTAAATTAATTAATAATTTTACTTTAATGGGGTTTCTATGTTTGATGGTGTACCCGATACGCAACAATGAGTTTCATTGAAATCTTATGTTGCACACTAACAATATAATTTTATTTTAAATGGTAGTTAACACCTATCCATTTTATTATTAAGAATTAATATAACTAATAAATATATTATTATACATGTTTTTAAATGTTTTTACATTTGTCGAAAAAAATTTAGAGGCATAAAATTTGAATAAATCTAATTTTAAGCATAATTTACTTTAGAATGTTGATTTATAGTCTTTTGATGGAGAACCCTCTTTAAAACAAGTTTTTTTCACCTTAATATGTTATATTAGAAAAAATATAATTCTTCTTTATAATCAAAACATCACAATTCACTTTTGGTAAAATTTTGTTATTTTTCTAATAAAATTCATTTTTTGATGAATAATGAATAATACTGTATTTTAATTCAAATATGATTTTTAATCTTACTTATTTATATGGTTAGATAATCATTATAATGTTTTTTAAGTTTAATTAGATTATATTTTTAAAATATAATCCAAAGGGGTTCATCAGAATTAATTTCACATTGAAATTTGACATAAACAAATGTCAATCTTTTGATAGATATCGTTTCTTAAAAACACGCTATTTTTTTAACAATGTGAATTACTATTAAATTAATTAATGCAAACTAAATGTTTTTATATTTGTATAATAGACTTTTTTTAATTCAGAATATCAAATATAGCTTAGGCTTAATTTTTTGTATTTTTCTAAAAAACCATAATTTTTTCTCAATAGTTAAACCACTAAGTGATAGTTTAAAAATAGACTGTTTAATTTAAATGAAATTATACCACTTCTGTGAAATTAATTTTTAAAATAAGACATATATGGTTTTTATTAGTATGTAAAATGTGGTTATATAAGATGAAATTAATTTTTGACTAA
The DNA here is from genome assembly GCA_963277665.1 of Viscum album. Classification (NCBI taxonomy): domain Eukaryota; kingdom Viridiplantae; phylum Streptophyta; class Magnoliopsida; order Santalales; family Viscaceae; genus Viscum; species Viscum album. Next base: position 277,105,504 of record OY728133.1, read on the forward strand.
TAGTAACTGTGGATTTTTATTTACCACGGTTAATGGAAAATGGGGTAATTAAAGGTAAAAAGAATATTATAATAATAAAAAATAACAGTAAAACATGTCCTTACATTATTGAATGAGTCATGAAAGTCCATGGCTATCCTTGGGTCTATTTTGTGACCCCATTTATTCACTTTGGAGTGATAATGACACATTATATTTATTATGTTAATGTAAAGACAAAAATGACACAAACAAATGACTTTTAGTAATATATTTTTTTTCACGGGGTCATATTATTTATCTTTTAAACATTAAATATTCATTGGGAATAAATTAAAATTTCTACATCATGGTATTGTTTATAATATTTAGACATCATATAAATAATATTAATTGTGGTACAAAAATGATGTAGTATTTACCTCATTAAAAAATAATTTAAATAAATAAGATTATAAATATTAAAATAAAATCCAAAAGCTGTCCAATTATTATTGGATAAATTTTTAATACTATTATACATCATATATATAAAAATAATTAGTTTTGGACCTTTATAAACAGAAAATAACTCTATAATAAAATAATATTTTGGACTTTCCTAAAGAACCCCTTCTCCCCCTTATAAAGAGCTCTCACATATATCACATTCCTTAAATCTCTCAATCCCCTTGGCTTTTCAAACCCCTACCCAAATAACTCCCAAGATCCCTCTCTTAATATTATAAGCCTCAACTTAGGTATAATGCACATCAATAAGTCCTTTTGGTTCAAACCTAAGAGAAATACCCGAATTAATAGTAACAGTCTCTCTTAAATTCTTTTCTTTTATTTTACTTCTCCCAATCCTAAACAATTTTTATTAAATTATTTTATAACAACACCAGTATACTCAATATACTAGGATGTTTTTATGCGATGTATTAGAACTACACTTACACAGACCTTCATCTAATTGCTAATGAACATATTGTTTATGTGGATGACGACCTACTGCCTCACGAAACTATGATTTTTCAAATATCTCATACCACCTCTAATGGTGGCCATTATATTGAAACTGTATTTATATATGATATATATATTTATAGATATATTATGTTAATGTTTTTTATGCTTCTTTATTTCTTCATTTATAGCATACCTTTATGGTTTCCATTATGGGTAAATTTGTTAATTTCATTTGAGGGAGTGCAGACTACCGCCCCCTCAATGTGATATGACTCATTCATGCCATCTGTGGGATGTAAAAAAGATAGAGTTAATAAAATTATATATTATATTATATTTTTAGTATAATATATCTATGTATCACTTTGTTTTCAATCCATTAAATACGAAATTGAAATGAATGTAGCGTTCTTGCGTACCCACGGTTTACCCTCTCCATAAACGGTGCATTTCATATTTTACCTATATATGTTAAGTAATATTATAAATAAATATATATAAAGGATATATATTATATATATGATATATAAATTATGAATAAAATTCTAGAAATAATGGACTCGTTACCACATGCACAACTTGTAATTATAAGGTGTTCATTTTTTACTCAGGTACCAAATATTGTCAAAACGATCATTATTAACATAAATGATTACATATTGTTTATTACATGGTATTAAGTGTTATAAAAGGAATAATAAACTTGAATTTTTTTTAATCAATTATAAATTAATTTATGTTTATTTTTTAGGAAGAATAAAGAACATACAAATCAAGTCAGACATAGGGTAAAAGATTTCTTATCTCACTTTTAATTCCATGAGATTTCCATTGTTCACCACTTATTTATTGAATATGGTGTATTGTTTACTCACATTTGATATATACTATGATGATTTTCTTTTTATTCATGGTATTCTATGATTAATTTTGTGGTTATTAAGTTTTGGTCATTCGACACGATTGAATTACAACGTGGTAAGGGGTTTTCATCTCACTTTTTATTCATGTGAGATTCATGCTATATTTTCAACTATTTTCTTTCGTGTGGAATATGTACATACCATGATTGTATTACTTTTGTAAAATAAATTAATTTATGGGTATTTACATCTTCATTGTATGATCCTTATTTCATGGGGTGTATGTTAAATATGTTACCAAATCAGTAAGGGAATCTTTCTCCTTATTCTTTTTAAAAGACATCCTTTTTAATATTTCTTTTAATTGTCATCTTAATATGTTGGGATATGTTCATTTATATTCCTATTTCAGTAAATTTTATGTCCATTTGATGAGATACCATTTTTATCCATCATCAACTCATTTTCTTAATTTTAATGTGATGTCATCAGAATGTCGAATTTATGTGAGGAATCTTTTTTCCCAATTTCAATTCATTGGGTTACACATCTACATCTTCATTATATCATGGTATGAATATTTTTGAATAACTAATGATTGTTTTACACTTAATATCCACTTATATTGGGTTTATTATTATTTTTCACACATAATTATGTCATTTATTTATCCTTAATCAAAGGATACTGTCTTTATATGGGATTTCGTCTCAATTTACATTCCATTGAGGCATCAATGTTGTTATGCACCAATTAAATCTTATATTTTGTATATACTATCATTTGGAATATTATGACCTTAATCCATTTAATCTCATGATATTATAAAGTTCTAATTAAATGTTATTACACAATTATTTATATTCGAGTGTCTCTGATAAAATAAAAAACTCCTTAACTAAAATATCATTTTAAATGTTTTAATGATTTATTCTTATAAATATTTCTTATTAAAGCCCATGTTTTAAAAATGGGTTTAATGATTTATTAATATGGACACTAATGTTTTCAAATAATAAATTAATTGAAAGATTCAAAGTGGTATGGGACACATTGATTGAAAGCATCTATTTATTAAATGTTTAAAATGGTTTTTAAAATGATTTGATAAAGCATTATTTCAATAATTATCCCGATTTGATATATTGTGATTAGAATGTTGAAATGTTATCTTTCCTTTATTCTTGTGTTATGTGTTATTATTTTGTTATTTTTATTGGGCATTGTTTATGTATATGGCTGGTTCCATGATAAACCAAGGGCTCGTGAACCCGAGATAGCTTTCCAATGTTTTAGGTATAGTGATGGAGGTAAACGTTAATGTTTCTCCTATGATATTTTTGGAATATACTATGTTGGGTATTCCATATGTGACGCCCTATGTATCTGTGATAGCTACAATGAATGTATGTTTTGAATTCCATAAGATACCATTATGATTTATGATTTCGGTGTGTTATTCACAAATCTTCGGATTTCGTAAGGTATGTTATGATTGAAAAGTATTGGTTTCATTGATTTGAATTACTTAACAGGATAATGTTTTCCTTCCTTATTCTATAACACTTACTGAGCCATTTAGGCTCATATTATGTTTTTGAAATGTCTTCCGCATTACATAAAGATGAATATGGTCAAGGATGCTATCAAGGAAATGTCATAATGTTTAAATGTAGATAATATGGAATGTTAGTCACTATGATGAACAATGTTGAACATTTTTTGGTCAAATTGATTAAGGAAATATAAATCATGTATGTATTCAGATCTAAGACACATAAATATTTATGAACGTTAATCTCAATTATACCCTTGATAAAAATAATATTTATAATGGATTATCTAAATATATTTTATCAATAACAAATTTATCACATAATTATATTTTTAGGATATTTATTTTTATGAAAAGGTATTGATAATATATGCTGGAATTGAACCAGATGGATGAAGGTACACTCCCATATTAATTAAATTAAAATATATTCCTCTTTATTATCTTCATTAGGCCTTCATTATCATATTTATGATTACATCTGAAATATCATACCACATTTAAGAAATATTATCATCAACTAGTAATGGTTTATCATTTGAACAAAGATGGTATAGACATGCCTTATATATAATTATATTAGTAAAAGTTTCCCTAAAATTGTACATACAGAATTATCAACCTAGGTAACATCCAAATTATAATTAAGAATATTTAAATTTATTCATTTCATAAGACATAATTTATTATACACAATTTAATGATATTTTTGGGATTTTTTAACTTCTTATAGTACAATTCCAAGGATATTATCCATTATAACTCATAATAAAATGTGATATGTGGATCTTGCTCAAAATAAAGGAAAATCATCTTCACTATGATAATTTTATATAATGATAATATTATTAGAAGTCATTTCTTTAAAATTTTAGAGAATGAGTTATGAAAAAACTTGTAACCTCTATTAGTTCAGGAGAATTATGGGAATGGCTATACCAGAATATAGGGAGTTTATTTCCCTCATCATGTACGAATAATTATTACACTATTGGTTGAATTTGACCCTTTTTCATCTATTGGACATCCAATATAGAATTGAAAATAATATATAATAAATAATATATACATTTTTTCATGAATATCATCACATAAAATGTAACTAATTATTACTTTTTATTCTAATAATATGATGGAGTTGACACAGGAAAACTATAACCTAAAACAATTCCTTACTCTTCCAACTACTCCAAAGGAACTCAACATAAATGTTTATATTGTATAATTTATGTCGATTAATGTATCTTATTTATATAATTTTCTTTAATAAGTAGTTATTTATATATAATACGATTATAATTAATAAATGATCTAATTACATCTTTCAAACCCATGATTGCAATACATTTTATATGTTTTCATCTTCTGTATTTCCCCCTTTATTTTCAGGGTATGGATCTAGAGAACGTGATGTGGGGTGGATTTTTTTTGGATTCAAATTCATAAATTTGAATATAAACACTGGTTCATGTGTTATTCCTTATCATGTAATTTTTATTAATATATTTAAAATAAAAAAATTATTTTCATTAAAATCGTACCCTATCATTGCTTTACAGTATGAGTATATTGGTTTTGTTTCATACCCAATATTATCTAAACATGTTACATGTTTTATAAATTAATCATTTCTAAAATTCAATGAAATAAATAATATCAAATAAAATTTTATTGAATAAAATTAACCATAAATGATTAATTATCATGATGACTAATAAAATCATAATTGGTTTCATGGTTTATAATTTTTTCATAAATATTTGGGTGGTTGCGGTTTACTTCGCCTCATCATCCCTAGGAAAAGACATTATAAGATGTGTTCGGAAGACACCTTTTTATTTTACAATGATGGTGAAGACATATTTATTTTAGATATTTTCATGAACTATCCACAATGGGAACTTACCAAGACATCCCCTTGTCTGCCTCCAACATTCCAGTGGATGCTAATTAATAACGAGTAGTAAAATCCCAAAAACCAGAGGCATTATCCTAAATATATGTACACATGAACACATTTCCATGACTGAAATGATAAAATGTAAAAACCCATATTAAAAAAATTAATACATACCACAAAGATACCAAAAAATGAGTATGAATGAATATTACATGAATCTAAATAAGGCCAGGATATAGGCCCACATCATAAGAGTTTGCAAAAGTGAAAGCACAAGTTCATAAAACTCATCTGTAAGAAACACTACATGAAGGGTAAAGACAATGATAGATAAATGAATCTAATGGATAAAATCTAGAGAGTATGGTATCTCAATGAACCACCTGGTCATGATCCACCTAGAACACCATTAATGCATCAATCCTCTACAAAATACATAACACGTGTGGGAAAAACCCATGCATGGGTGTGTAAAACAATACTCATAAGGACATCTCGAAACCAAAAAGGAATACAAATAATAAATACAAGATGTATAACATAATGAGATAAATATAGTATACAATAAAAAATTACATGATGTATACCACTATGAAGATGCTTATTAATCTCACATAGGTACAAGTCTATATCAAAAATATCAGGATTATCATACAGAGCCAGAAGAACACCCAATATCATTGAGACACATAGTTCGGATAAGACACCAAGTCCACATAAGACACATATTCTCGATAAGAAATGTATTCTTGGTAAGACATATAGTATATATAAGCTCCATAGTCAAAAATTCATGTATTCTTGAGGTCAAAGACATCAACAAGATATCACACATAGTGCGCTCGTTTAAGGAGAACATACACCATGAGCTATTATGACATATTCACACTTCCAAAAAAACTAACATAGAGTATATACAATGTGCCACCTCACACCAAGGGTCACATCTATGGAAATGATACATCAAACAGTCATACAGACTGACTGTTACAACTATATTTTATAAAAGGGTCTATCTCAGGTCTATTCTGAGTCCGACCCACCAGCCAACCCAACCTAATCCCACTAACTGGGCCTTGCCCGATCCAGTCCACCCCAAACCGTACCACCCCTTGGGCTCATGACACTAAACAACTAATGTGGAAAAATAACTCTGTCCATGCCCGTAATATGTGTGATATACTGCACTGAACAAGATCTGCCAAGACTCTGTTATTCCTATGTTGACACGGTGTCATACTACGTTCCACGCGACTGGACTGTCAGTCTGCCTAGCTTGTGGGCTCACTACCATGGACTCCTACAATATGTCACTAAGCCACATATGTGGCCTCCTCAACATCGCATTCCTTATTCCATGCATGGTACTTCAGTAGCACCCACATCACCATCACTACTCTAATATGGAACCCTGCTTTGTTCTGCCTCTATTGGCTGCCTTGCAGGTGGCCACACCCTTCTAGATCATTGTTCGCCATTACTGGCCCCCTGGACCAATGTCGCGACTCCATGAACTAGCTATAGTTGCATACTCTACCAACTTCCTTGCACCTATGTGCACTGCGGTCCTGTCAAATATAGCTTGTGCCTTCACCGTTACACCTGAGTTGTTTCTTTATCGTGTCAGATCGTTGATAATGGATCATTTCACAATGAATCTTGGGCACAATGATCGATCATTCGAATATGATATACAAAATTTGATGGATTGGAAGAAGAAAACATGAAGAATTTTAGATATTGATGGGGGTGAATAAAAGAACTTGATTTCCCGATGAACGGATATTGTCCTTTGTTTGTGTTTGCCTTGATTCATCCTTATTAGAAGGAAGAACAATGAATGATAATCACCATGATATTTCACATGTCAAAAGTCCATATTTTAACCATACCACAAGATTGATTGTAACAAACTGAGATTTTATGAGAATTATTTTTTTTAATTTCATTGATGTCTTGTGTTGTATGCTACAATAAAGGGATCTTTCACTACACAAATCCTTGATTTGTCTTTCATTACAGGCAATCACGACCATCCTCAATTGCATGTGTAGTACGCAATACCGAGTTTCACTAAACAATGATATATTATTATAATATTATTATGGACTAGCCATTATGAATAGTATTAACTACATTTTTAATTTTATAACATTATTATTCATCTTACACATTTTCTATTACATGGTATGGGAACAAAATAATTTTTTCGGGTAAAATAATTTTTTTTAAAATGTAGTTTTTCCGCCTTTTGATGGTGCACCCACATTAAATCTAGTATTCTCCATGTTTATATGATTAATTTGAGTTAATAAAATTCTTCTTTGGAATCAGGATATAAAAATTTACTTTAGATAATTTTTTCATATTATTTTGATAACATGCATATTTTAATGAATAGTAAAAACACACTATATTTTGATTAAAATAAAAAAAATTCGTCACAAAAATTTATATCATTAGATTAACATTTTAATTGGTTTTAAACTGTAATTACAATATAATTTTACCATTTAATCCAATGTTGTTCATTGGAATTAATTTCACATCGAATTTTGACATAAACAAGTGTCGATATTTTGATAGTTATTGTTTCTTAAAAACACGCTATTGCCAACGAGCCCTTACCCAAGTGGTAAGGGATCCTTCTTCGCATCCAAGAGAACTAGGTTCAAAACCGGGTGGAGGAAATTGTCTGGGCACTGTAGAAGTACTGTAGAAGGAACTATAGCAGGCACTATAGCAGTCATTGTTCGGTACTATAGCAGCCGGACTATTCACCAGATTTGGGCTTTCGGGCCACCGATTTGGGCATACGGGTCTTAGGGCCTTTAGGCCATCAATGTGATTCGGGCTACAGGGCCTTCGGGCCATTGAAGACCATGAGGTAGCCTAGTTCACACAGAGCAGGCCCTAGATGAGGATCAGAGCACCAGTAGCAGTCACCAGAAGCAGAGCTAACCGGATTGGAAGAATGAGAGGGTATGGAAACCGCCATCGGGACCAGGCACAGTGCAGATTTGTATGGGGCCATGCTAGCCAATTAGCAATGTAGGTGGGGAGCTAATGGAAATCAATGATGCAGAAGCTGGGGAGGGGCAGTTCTAGTGGGCTGGTCCTACGGGTCATGTATTGGGCATTGTATCCCTCTAGGCCTTCTGGTCATGTATTACGAGTCATGTCAGTCCTTGTAACATGGGCCTATGGGTCATGTATGGGTTCCCCTTCAACCCTTAAAAGGGGGATTATTTATAATAAAATAAAATAAAAGAAGTCCTTCGGTCCATTTGGGCTAAAAAACTCTATTTGTTTTCATAACTAAAATTAATATTAAAATTTAATAATGGAAATTCTCTGTTTTGAATTTGGAAAAATAGAAATCATTTTTGAATTCGGAATATCAAATATAGCATAGGCTGAATTTTTTATATTATTCTGAAAAACATCAATTTTTGATGAATAGTGAAACCACTTAGTGGTAGTTAAAAAACCGACTCGTTCATTTAAATGAAATTTTACCACTTCTGTGAATTGAATTTCAAAATTATGACATACATGATTATTATCAAGAAGTAAAATGTGGTTCAATAAGATTAAAACAATTTTTTATGAGTAGTAACTTTTGACTTCTACATACTGTAGTAAGAGGTAAATCGGGTAATTCAGGGTTAATAGAATATTATAATGCACATGAGCCTTATCCTAGTTGTTGAGGACTCCTTAAGTGCATCCAATAGACCCAGGATCAAATCTAGGTGGGGGATAATTTTCAGGGGGTATTGTAGCAGTTACTATATCATGAACTGTAGCAGGGACTATGCAGAACTGTAGCAGGTACTGTAGCGGGAACTATAGAAGGCACTTGTTGGCACTGTAGCAGTCAGTAATATGCTCCCTTTTGGGCCTTCGGGCCACCGATTTGGTCCTCGAGTCCTTTAAATCCTATGGGCCACCCAGGCCTTTGGGTGAGTAAGGCCTTCGGGCCACCTCAAGGCCTTCGGGCCACCTTAAAGTGAATATGAAAACCAGACAACCTGCAATGATCTAGCTTTAGAAGGAGGAGGACCAAGGAGCTTTCACCATATCAAAATCTAAACAGATTGCATGAATGAGAGGGTATGGCACCTGCCATCGGGACAAGCCTGTGTATGCACGGGAAAGCCTAGCTGAACAGCCATGTGAAGGTGGAGAGCTGATTTCACGATGAAGATGCTGGGGAGGAGCAGTTCTAAGTAGTTAGTCTGGGTTCTATGTAATGATTCAATCCTATGGGAAATTAATTCCTCTAAGGCCTACAGTCCATGTAATTCTTATTCCTAAGGGCCTTGTAAGGGTTACACCTCACCCCTTGAAAGGTGAATTATCAAAAATCATTAAAAAAAGATGGCATTCGGGCCATTGGAAGATAGAATATTATAATAATTCAAAATTACCATAAAACTTGTTCTAACATTATTGGATGTGTAGTGGCTGACCATGGGCATCATTGGGACGATTTTGGGACCCCATTGAACCACTTGGTAGTGATAATGACAATTTGGATTAATTAATTTAATATAAAGACAAAATTGACATTAAAAAAACCTTTTAGTAATTAATTTTTATAAGGGGTTATATAAATTATCATTTCGACTATAAATATTAATTGGAAATATAAAATGATTTCCTACATGATTTTAATTTTTTTATTATTTTTAGACATCAAATAAATTAAATTATTTATGACACAATAATGATGCAGTATTTACCTCATTAATAAATGATCAAAATAAATAAGATTATAATGATTAAAATATTTCCGAAACATGTTCAATTATGATTGGATGATTTTATTTCGACCATGAGTCATCTTATCTTCATCTTTAATTATTTTTTGACCTTTTGATACCGAAGATAAGTTTATAATAAAATAATATTTTCACACTTTCCAAAGGTGCCCCTCTCCTCTCTTATAAAAGGGCTCCTCCTCCCTCTCCTCTTTACACAACTTTGAACCATCAAGCTCGTCCAAATCCTTCCCATTACTCTTATAAAATCCCCTAGTAATATTATATAGGTCTTGGTATTCTTCAATGACCATCATTAGTGCCCTAAGAGGAGGTTTCAAAGAGGCGTGTCGAAGAAGAGGTAAAATCCATTACCGATTATTTCAAATTTATTTCTTCTTCTACATCCTCTTCTTTAGTTGTTTCATTATGAAGTAATAACATAATTATCACTCATATAATGATATGTTATGATAAATATAAAACAACCCTATTTCACTTTCTATTTATCCTATGGAAAATGAAATCAGCACGCGTGCTTACGTACGGAATACTGTCTCCACACCGTGGTGTAGTCTGTTTTCCACCACCAACATAATTTGATGGGTATAATGGTGTAAAGAATAACTATATATTATTATTTTAATTTAATATTGATTCTGAAATAGTATACATACACTTTAATACAATTCCATGATCATGGTAACGATAGCATCACTTGTGCGTGCATACGGCCTACCGTCTCTGCGATGTGATGTGACGTGTTCTACATGATCTTCATTGAATAATTATTATATAAATTAATTTAATGAATAAATATGATATATATTGCACTAATACCATTCTGAAAATGAGGTATCTATATCCTAAAAATAAGAATAGGAATTTATTCAAAAAATCATGCATAAGAACATAAAGCAATGAACTCCCGAATAACATGTAGCAATTAAATATTACTAATACGAAGATAAGAACATGAACATATATGATATAATAAAAATTAATATGATTCTGTAATAAGACAATGACATTATTTAAATCATTATATAGGAGGATTGGATACGTATGAAGAAAAACAGACTTAAGGTAAGGGAAAATCTCACAATCTCATTTTTATCCGAGATTGTTTATACTTCAGAATTTACTGGGAAATATTGATCATTCACATCTGTGTTTCCTCAATATGTAATATTATTTATATCCTCCTACATTTTTTAAATACAATTTTACCCTTTTGTGAGTAAAATATATGAAAGTAATCTTTTTTTCGTTTATAGTATGTGGTGATTTTTTACTTTTCCGCCCAAAGTATGAGAGGAATATTTTTTTAACTTATACAATCACATCCTGTCCCAGTGGGGCCTGAGTCACATCTACCCAAGCCCGCCTCCAATAGGACAGGGGCTGGTGACTCGCACCGAGCAGGCATTCTACTAACATGGGAGGCATTGCCTATAATCCTGTACACACGCACACACATCTCCAAGCCCACAAATATGAAAAGTAAAAACTACTAAAATGGAAAGATGCATGCATACACTAAAACCCAACCACAGAGTACGACAAGAAAGTAAAGTTCAAGAAGGTAAATCCCTAGGCCAAAAGTAAAATCCCACCAGAAATAAACTCTATAACAATGTACAACCTGTAATAAAAGGTACTGGGACAACAATCTGTAGACGTAGAAACACACCTCGGCCAATCTGATCTCACTGAACACCTTTCGGTCCTAGTCTACCTAGAACCCTGTCAAAGGCTCGCTCATCTGCACAAGACATGACACGTTCGGGCAAAGCCCGTGCAAGGGTGAGTATAAAAATACCCAGTAAGACACCCCGAACCCACAAAGGAAATACAACAAGAGAAAAATATTTCAAAGGAAAGATACAGTCAGCTCCACACAGTATATGTCTACAAAACCTAAAACAAGAATATCCAGATATACTAATTCACAATCGACTATCTCAACCACCACCACTAGAATCTAGCTCGATGATTCCACTATGTATGAATTTGAGAGGACACACTCCTAGGTCTGAAGAGAGATATGAAGTACTCGCTTCGGGAGAACACAGTCCACAAGCACTATGAGATCATGATGCTCAGATACGGATCACAGGCAAGTCATGGGGTGATTCTGATAACTCAGTTTGAGCTAATCCGCTAAGCAGAGGATCGACGCCCGGGTAATGTTTGTCACGTCAATACCAAGAACTCTACCTAGGGTTCTAGGAATGAATAGAGGATCCGGGTCTAAGTCTCACAGAGGGGATTCCAAAAACTCTATTCAGGGAGTTCTGCTGAAGGGATCATACTACTGTGTAAAGGAAACGATAACAGAACCTTTAGGGAAACGACCAAGGGTATGAACTCTAAGATAACTAGTCCAAGTCATAGAAGTCAAGTGGTTCAAGTCAATCAAGAAAAGGTTACATGGCGTGTTGTATGGTTACACGTCATGTTCCGTGACCCCAGGTACTGCCCGTGTATACCGTCCATGTCATACGTCCAAGCTCTATAAAACCAAATTACATGGCTTGTAGAAAAGTACACACCATGTCTGAGAACCTGGGCTCACTCCGTGTAAGCTGGCCATGTGCCCGTACATAGTCTCTTCCCATGTCTGTGTCGCCTGCCCGTCTACCAGTACATGGGGTATCCCATGTATCTGGTCGGTTCTGGCTGGGGAGGGGTGTACACGGCGTGTCCTTGGCCGTGTAACATGCCTGTGTCCATGTACTCCTAGAGTACACGCCAGGTAGTCCACCGACGAACACACGCCATGTATCCCATACTACATGGCGTGTAGTTGGGAATTTTCCAAAACCATCATCTTCCTCCGCGCTCCTCGTCTAATCCTCTGGATCTTGATCCAACCGCATGATCATTGCGAAACTCCAGATTTGGGGTCTTCTTACCCCTATGAAACTGGTCTCGTCTGTTTAGGGCTTCCGATCGGCCTTGAAAATGCATCCAGATAAATCTGCACGAAATCCCTCGATGAAAGGAAACATCCAAAATGCGTCAATTTGACTTTCTCCATCGTCGTTGCGCCTCCGTTAGGTCGTCTCAATGTTGGGTCTTCGATTTCAGATCATTGCGCCAACATACAAAAGGGAAACGATCGATTTTTCCCGAGAATGTGAAGAAAATGCACAAATAACGCGTCATAATCGGGATAGAAAGAGACAGCAATCGAGAGGGATGAACCTCGATTGATGTTCATGTGGATATTGGTTCGTCACCATTAAAAGGTTGAGTAAAAATCATAACAATCACAATAATTAAATCCCATGATTCCCGCAAATATCCCACCCCGTACAGACGATCGATCCGCGTGCTAATCTGTTCATGGATTAGTCTGCGTTCATCGTGGAAATCAAAAACAGGGAAGACAAATCACATCAAACATCCTACCTAGATTTTCGCGGCCTTCGTTGGTGAAGATCCAGTCACCGCGTCGTCGCCGCCACATCGAGAGGTTTTCTGCAGTGTCTCTAGAGCCGCCAAGGATTTTAGGGTTACGAAGTTTGTAACCCTGGACCCTGTGCAATCCATTATTTTAAAATGAAGATATCTGTAGCAATAGATTTAATAGAATCTTGCTGCAGAAATAAAATATTTTTATTAAATATTTTATTACTCTTATGTCCAAAAAATAGACTTTCGCATCAATCTGCGCCGGCCGATGTTAGGCCTCTCCTAAGGTAAAAACGTTGTTATGAATGCAATGGTGCCCTCGAATTTATGATCCGAGCACCCATTCAAGAGTTATTCCACTTTTTTAGGAAAACCACACACGCGCTTTATTTAATTATTAAATTAAATTCAAAAAAAATTTCCGGGCTCACCCGACCTCAAAACTGCACGCCGTCTCAGAGTCTGGTCTTGGAATAATTCCCATATAATATTAAAATAATACATGGAAAAATCCGGGACATTACATCACACCCACCATAGGGATTTTACGTCCATGAAAAGTCAAAACAAAGGCTACTCAAAAAGATGTGGGTACTGCACATGAATCTGAGCCTCCTGCTCCCACGTTCTCTCTTGGAGATTCTCGTGCTTCCACCAGACACGCACCAAGGGAATAGATCGCCCATGAAGGATCTTCTCCTGCCAATCCTCGATCTCTACTGGGTACTCAGAAAAGGTCTCTCCATCATCGATGTCTAGCTCACCCCAGTCTATAATGTGCGATGGATCATGCACGTATATCCGTAGCTGCGACACATGGAAAAGTTGTGTATCCTGTCAATCTGAGGAGGTAGAGCCACGCGGTATGTGACCTCACCAACTCTACTCAAAATCTAAAAAGGGCCAACGATCCTCAGAGATAGCTTGTCACCTCAGCCAAATCTCCATAATCCTCATCGAGGTGAGACCTGACAAAACACATGGTCTCCCTCCTCTAACTCCAAGGGCATCCGCCTCCTATCGGCATATGACTTTTTCTGACTCTGTGTAGTCTCCATCTGCTCTTGGATGACCTGCACCTTCTCTGTAAGCTCTCACCATCTATGGGCCCATGAGTTCTGACTCTCCTGGGTTAGTTCAGCAAAGTGGAGACCTGCAAGGTCGCACGTACAGAACCTCGAATGGTGCCATACAAATATTGGAATGATAATTATTGTTATAAGTGAATTCTACTAGTGGTAGGTGATCCTCATAGCTACAACCGCAGTCAATCATGCAAGCTCGAAGCATATCTTCCAGGACCTGAATGGTCCGCTCTGTCTGACCATCAGTCTGGGGATGGAATGACATGCTCAAGTGTAACTGAGTCCCAAATGCTTCCTACAATCCCTTCCACAACAGGGATGTGAAACGAGACTCGCAATCTGAGACGATCGTGGATGGCACTCCATGAAGTCGGACTATCTCCTGCACGTAGAGGCATCCCAAGCTCTCCACTGAACTCTTCTCCCGTATGGATAGGAAGTGGGCCGACTTCGTTAGCCGATCAACGATCACCCAGATCGAACCGTGTCCCTTGGACATACGTGGTGGACCCATCACAATGTCCATTGATACCCCGTCCTACTTCCACTCTGGAACCTCAAGGGTCTGAGTCAAACTTCTAGCACCTGGTGCTCAGCCTTTACTTGCTAACATGTAAGGCACCGAGAGACAAATTCCGCCACACACTTCTTCATTCCTAGCCACCAGAATTGATGTCAGAGGTCCTAATACATCTTTTCCACACCTAGATTCACTACCAATGGGGATGTATGAAACTCCCTCAAAACCTCCTCCTGCAACGTCACTGGTACTACTGTGCGCCCTCTGAAAAGAAAAATGTTCTCCCCGCCTACTGAAGATCCATGAGAAGTATTACCTACGGATATCCTAGCATGTATAGTCTCACAGCTAGCATCCTCGTGTTGTGCATCCCTGACTCTCTATAAGAGTGGAGGGGTAAAAACAATCAACTAAAGGTAAGCTACCTTATCTCCACCCACAAAGGATAACTGTAAGGAGTCCAACTTCCTCATCGCCTCATCCAGCAACATCGAACTGGATTTCCTACTAACATCATCTGCCACCATGTTCCCCTTCCCATAAGTATAAACGATCTCATAGTCCTAATCCAGGAGGAACTCAAGCCATCGCCTCTGTCTCAAATTCAGATCCTTCTGAGAAAAGATATATCTAAGACTCTTCTGATCAGAGTAGATGGTAAACCACTCACCCATCAGGTAGTGCCTCCCCATATTCAATGAGAAGACTACCGCTGCGAACTCAAGATCATGGGTCGCGTAGTTCTTCTCGTGTGGCCTCAACTGACGTGAGACATAGGCAATCACCGCTTTACTCTGCATCAGGACACAACCATGCCCGGTTCTTGATGCATCGCAGAACACTATGCACTCGACACCGTCCTCCGGTAATCTCAAGATCGGGGCACTCGTCAAACTCTGACTTAATAGCTGGAAAGCCTACTGGCATCCCTCGGCCCACACGAAAGGCTGCCCCTTTCGGGTCAAATCTATCATGGGTGCTGCAATCCTAGAGAAATCACGGATGAATCTCCGATAGTAGCCTGCCAACCCAAGGAAACCCCGCACCTCCGTCATGCTCTGGGGTGGCTCCCATGCTAGCACTGCCTCCACCTTGGCTAGGTCCACTGCTACACCATCAACTGAGATAATGTGTCCTAAAAAGTGGACCTCCTGTTACTAGAACTGACACTTCGAGAGTTTCCCATACAACTGATGCTCTCGGAGTGTGTCCAGAACCATACTTAGGTGTCTCGTGTGCTCCTCCTTAGACGCAGAGTACACAAGGATATCATTGATGAAGACCACTACAAACCGGTCTAGGAAGGGCTGAATGATCCGGATCATGAGTCCCATGAACACTACCGGGGTGTCTGTAATGCCAAAGGGCATCACCATGTACTCATAGTGACCGTAGCGACATCAGAAATCCGTATTCGGAATATCATCATCTCATACTCTCAACAGGTGATAGCCTGATCATAGATCAGTCTTCGAGAACCATCGTGCCACTCTCAACTGGTAGAAGAGGTCTTCGATCCTCGGTAGTGGATACCGGTTCTTTACGGTCACCTGATTCAAGCTCTGGTAATCCACACATAGCCGCAATCTCCCATCATCCTTCATGGAAAACATCACTGGGGCCGCCCAGGGTGAAATGCTGGGTCTCACAAATACCTTCTTCTACAAGTCGTCCAGCTGCACCCTCAGCTCACGAAGCTCTACAGGAGCCATCCGATATGCTGATGCTGATATCGCTGTTGTCTTGGGTTGCAACTCGATGTAGAAATCTATCTCCCGATAGGGAGGTCACCCGGGGACATCCTCTAGAAAGACATCCTCGTACTCAGCCACTACTGCTAGAAACTGGAAACTCAGAACATATTCTGCGCCAAGGGCTAGTCTAGGCAACTGATGTGAAATTGATTGTGCCCTGCTATGCATGAGTCCATCCTACACTGCATGGGTCTCTCTTTCACCGAAAAAATAAAACATCGTTCCATCACAGCGGACACACCACACGCTTCGCCTAAAATAGTCGATCTGGGCATTAACTGTAGATAGCCAATCCATACCAAGAATGGCATCATAAGGCCACGATGCTACCATCAAGATGTTCCAACCGAAACTCTCGCCTCCAAGTGTCATCTAACACTCTCTACAGAGGTGTGTCATCTCTGAATCTTCTCCGGTCGGTGTTTGTAAGTGTAAGGGTCGAGTCAATGGCTCAACAGGAATCTCAAGGTCTCAAACAAGATATGAAGCCAGAAAGGAATGACATGCACCTACGTCTATAAATACAGCAACCAATTAGAAAAGACACAGATAGTACCTCTAATCATTCCTGCAGTACCTGTGTCATAACCCTCTATCGTCTGCACCTACCCTTGCCTCTGTCCACCAACTCCCTGGGCCTGGGGTGGACCCCTTGGAGGTGGTGGTGGAAAATGGTCAAAACGCCAACCACCTCCAACTGCTCTCCCAGCTCCCCTACCACGTCCGCCGCACTGTGGATCTGTTTTCTCCACACGTTGCATCTGCCTCAGTGGTCCATCCCCTACTCCCGTGTTATTAGTATGGCTGGTCAGACAATCCCAAGCAAGATGTCCTCTTCCATAACATGAGTATCATCGGCTCTCTCGAGGCTAGCTGGATGCACCTTGAGAACCCTGTACCTCAGATCCGCTATCCTAGGATCTCCTCTGAAGACATCTCCCATCCTTGGGCCCCTGACGTCCGCTCCCTACTGTCGAGGTCTCTGATGCATCTCGCCCACAACTGATATCTTCCGGCTGCCTCTGCTCTGCCAAGAAGATCTCGACCACTAGAGCCTGCTCGATCACCCCAACATAAGTATGAATGCTCATAGGGATGATGATAGCTCAGTTATCTATTGTCAAAACCCGCTCAAAAGTCTAATCTCTGATGTACTGTTCTCTGACCATATCCATCGAGTACCGTGAGATGTCGGTAAACCTCGAAGAATAGTCATCCACCATCATGGTTCCTTCTAGGAGCTGAAGAATCTTCTGTATGCGTACTACTCTCAGGGTAATTGGTGAAAACTCTTCTATGAAGAGATGCTCAAACTCCGACCAAGTGAGTGTCACCTCTTCGTGAGTCTGGATAACCAAACTCCACCATCGTCCTGCCGAGCCCTATAGAAGGCTCACTGCCAAGATCAACATCTGGTCTGCCAGTGTCCTGACCAAACGGAAGACTCTGGTCACCGCCTCAAGCCAGTCCTCTGCTACTTAAGGGTCAGGCTTGCCGTGAAACCTGAGGGGGTCTGTCTCTAGAACTCATGGAGTACGTGTAATAACCTGAGATTTTATAAGATATATTCTTTTTAATTTCATTCATATCATTTGTTGTACGATACACCAAGATTATCTTTACACAACACCGTATTATCTCGCAGTATATGCAACATTATTCTTGGATCGTGTTACACACAATTTCATGTTTGTTTGATAGTTTTTATTCTATGCAACATTGAGTGTGTATGTATGTATATATATATATATATATTCAATGTATAAATGAAATATGGTTGTATTTTGTTATACGAAATAAAAAAAAGAGTCTTTCACTACATGCAACCCTGATTTGGATTGCATTACATGCAATCACGACCTTCCTCTATAGCGTGTGTTGTACGCAATACCAGGTTTCACTAAACAACAATATAAAGTTATAATCTTATCACAAACTAGCCGTTATGAATTGTATTAACTAAGTATTGAATTTTATAACATTATTATTCATCTAACACATTTTCTAGAACATGTTATGAGAACAAAATAAATATTTCGGGTAAAATAAGTATTTTTCAAAAAATGCAGTTTTGCCACCTTTTGATGGCGCACCCACATTAAATGTAGTTTTTGACATTTTTATAAGTTCAATTTGAAAAAATAAAACTCTTCTTTGGAATCAGGATATAAAAATTTACTTTGGATAAATTTTTCATATTATTCTGATAACATTCATATTTTAATGAATAGTAAAAACACGCTCTATTTTAATTAAAAACAACTTTTTTCATCATAATAATTTATATTGTTAATTATAATATTGAATAGATTTAAAATATAAATAGAATATATTTTTACCATTTAATATAATTTATGTCATTAGCATTGATTTTATATTGAATTCGTAGGTTAAATCAATTCAATCTTTTGCAATGTTTTAAACAATAACCCGTTTTCATTCGACAACGAGATAAATTTTAATTTAATTTATGAAAATTATTTTTATTTAATTTGAAAAAATGGATTCCATATTTGGATTCATTAGGTCCAAATTATGTTAATAGGTTACTTTAATTATTTTGATATTATGAATAGTAACTACGGTAATTTTTAATTACTATAGTTAAAGGTAAATCGGGTAATTAAGTGTAAAAATAAGATTATAAAATTACCCTAACACTTTCCAAAATACTATTGGATGAATTAAAGTCGAGTCATATCACCTAAGGGTCGGAGTAGATTCATTTCACAGAATTTTGACCATGAAATAATATAATTGTTATTAAAACCAAAGAAAGTGACAACATGTCACTCTCTTAAATCTTATAAGTATATTAATTTTCATTTAGTGATAAACTTCATGAAACTTTGATCATGAATAGTATCTAGAAATATAATAAAATTATCTATATCATATGAATTTATTTATAATTTATAGGTATTAAATAATAATGATTGAAGGTGACATAATAGTGATGTTGAAATTATTTTATTACGAGAAATAACAAATAAATGGTTTTAAAAATATTATAATAAATATTATATGAACTATTTAATGTTCTCCAATAATTTAATAGATAAATATGACATGTTATGAATCTATTAAATTTTTTATTTCGCACATATCTTCTATATATTTTTTATTTAAATTCAAATACATGAATAGTGTCAAAATTGACAGTATTGTTATTTTATAAAAAGAACATATTATAATATTGACTAAAAATCACAAAAATATTTAAAAATTATAAATTTAAATTTAAATGGTCTAAAATGTTATAAAATATCCAATTATAGTCAATTAACAACAAAAATGTAATTATTTATAATAATTTAAAATTTATAATGTTATTACCACAAATAAAATTAATTTGATTAAATAAGGATTAATCAAGTTGATAATGTTTAAAATAAATTATTAACATTTCAAAATTTTGTTGGATGATTATATTACAACCATATCTCTTCTAATATTTTTATTTGAGTCATTTTGGATGTTTTTATGTGGTGTTGGGATTTAATATAAACTAATATTTTCTTATATTTTAAAAGGTGCCCCTCTCCTCCCTTTTAAAAGGGAATCTACTCCCTCTTCTCCTCACAAAATTTGGAGCCTTGAAGCTCGGATAACCCCTGTCCATTTAACTTCCCCACTTCCATAGAAACATCCTATAGGTCCTGGTCTACTTCAAAGACCAATCGTAGTGCCCTAAGAGGAGGTTTCAAAGAGGCATATCGAAGAAGAGGTAATATCTGTTACCGATTCTTTGAAATTTATTTCTTCTTCTACCTCCTCTTCGTGAGTTGTTTAATTATATTTTAATAACATCAGAATTACTAATATACTGAAATGTTATTATAAATATTAAATGACCATATTCTACCATATATCCATCCTACAGAAAATGAAATCACCGCGCGTGCATACGTACAGAATACCGTATCCACACCGTGGTGTAATCTGTTTTTCCACCACCACCTTACTTGGATGGGTATAATGGTGTAATGAATTGATACATATGATTATTATAACATCATACTCATTCTAGGATATTATATCATTCACTCCAATTCGATTCAATAAATATGGGAATAATATCGTCACTCTTGCGTACATACGGATTACCGTCTCCACGACACGATGAGATTCATTTTCCATGTTAACAATTAAATAATGATTATAATGTATATATAATAAGTAATCATGAAATATATTACATAATATGATACTGAATATATATATATATATATGTATGTATGTATTTCATATACTTAATTCCATTCAATTCATTAAGGAAACGAAAACAACGTTCATGCGTACGTACGGCCTACCGTCTCCATGAACGGTGTATTTCATTCTATTTATCAATCTATTTTATATATGTATATTATGGATATATATTATATATAAATAATTTTTTATATTATAGAATTAAGTAATCATTATTTACGTAATCATATGAATAATTACAAGTCAAAACACGGACGACAAATGAAAAGATTTTACCCAAAACGCTCTTTAACATGGGATTTAAAAAAGAACGGGTAATATAAAGACATAAGTGAACCATATATGATTTCATAACAATGAATATGATTATATAATAAGTCAATGAAATTATTTAAATAATTATAAAGGAGGTTCATATCCATATGAAGCATATTGGACCTAAGGTAAGGGACAATCTCGCAATCTCAATTTTTATCTGAGATTGTTTGTACATCAGAATTTACTGGAGAATATTTATCACCCACATCCATGTTTTCTCAATATGTAATATTATTTATGTCCTCCTGCGATTTTTTAAATCCAATTTTACCCTTTGGTGAGTTTTTACTAAATGATATGAAATTAATCTTTTGTCGTTTTTCGTACGAGGTACTTTTTTACATTTTTGACATAAGTGGGAGAATAATGTTTTTTTTAAATTATACGGCATTAATGGATTTTTAAAACATTATATCCAAGAAGCTTCCTTTAAAAGTTTTCAAGTTTATTTTTAATCAACTTCTTTTAGTATAAAATTGTATCACATGTTAAGAAAGGAAAAATATTTTTGAAGTGGAAAGGATATTTTCTTCAAGAATGGAGTTCAAGGGTTTTATCAAAATTAATTTCCATCTATAATAATATAGGGTTCTGTTTCTATCCCTATTATTACATTGATTAGATTATGTTGTGATGGAATTATTTTTATGAATTCCATTATCTTATATGAATATTTTTATGATGCCACGTTTTTAAGAATCCCATTTTTATTACATGGGTTATGGTATGATGTATGGTTTATGATTTTGTGGCACACATAAGAATGGTATCATTATGAGATGGGTGGGACCTATATCTCCCTCCAATTCATTAGGTAAAGATTTATATCTCATGATATAGACATGGCTAGAACGGTATGTTAATCTGGTTCAGTTTTACAGGACTAAAACGAGAAGTGAACTCAATTCAGAAAGAGACTTTATCCACTAAGATGGTCATGGCAGCAAGGCCTTGGCTACTATGGAAATCATAACATGTGCTGAATGGTTTCCACAATTATATGTTTCATTGCCATTATATTTTATCATGGTTGATGTTCCATTAGGATATATTCCTTACGTACTTCCACGATTTATGTCTTTTCTCAAGATTTTGGTGTTTAAATTTCATGTTCAAGTTTTTTCTTTCAATTGTTTATGGATTATTTTATGTTCTCTATGTTTTCCCTTACTGAGCATTTGAGCTCACCCTTTTTATGTTTTATTTTCCCAAGGAAATAATGAATGGTTTTAGGTAAGGAAACAAATAGAGGATGATCGTTATGTGAGTTTTTGAATATCTTTCAACATGATTTGAAGTTTATATTCCATGTTTCCAAAGACAGTAAACTATTACGGTCCTTGTGTGTCTGATTTTGTTATGTATTATGAATTTTGAAAAAGTAATTTAATGTCCATGTATGTCAAGCTATGGGTCTCTACAGTGTGATCAGCCTGCGCTCCTCCTCCACTGGTACAGCAGGCACTAAACACTACTCCACAGGTGGCGGGATAACTGGCACACCACCTGGTGGTAAAACTGGGTGATCTGGTCCCTATATCAAGGCTTCATCACTGAGGGGGTCATCCTCGTGATCGAGCTGCTGGATCCTAGCAGGTGCATGTCGTGGAGTTATCCTGTTAAAGAAACAAGATGTATCTCCGTCAGTGAGTATATCTGGAGAGCTGACTCAAAAAGGACATGGAAACCAAAACCCATTCCTATATGATGCATGCACCATTATTCTCCCTACAACTAGTGTTCACATGTTCCGACTCGAAAATCATGTTATTAGAGTCCTGGTGTATGGATACATCGGCCACCCGCACCAACACTAGGGTCCCTAGCCTGAAATCCGAACATGAAACACTTAACACTGTTTCCCCCCAAACCAACTCACATACTCTCAGTCATAAGGTAGAACTGACCATCTCTGATACCTCTCTGTCACAACCCGTACCAGTGGGGCCCGAGTCGAAACTCCCCAAGCCCACCTCCAATAGGACATGATCTGGTGACTAGAACCGAGCAGGCATGCTACTAACATGGGAGGCATTGCCTATAAACCCACCCACACACACACACACATCTCTAACCCCAAAAAGATAAAAAGTAAAAACTAAAAAAATGGAAAGATTCATGCATACACTAAAACCCAACCATAGAGTATGACATGAATGTAAAGTGCAAGAAGGTAAATCCCTATGCCAAAAGTATAATCCCACCAAAAAGAATGTCTGTAACAGAGTACTACCAGTAAGTAAAGGTACTAGGACTGCAATCTGTAGCCATAGGAACACACCTCAGCCTTTATGATCTCACTGAACATCGTTCTGTCCTGGTCCGCCTAGAATCTTGTCAAAGACTCGCTCATCTTCACAGTACATGACACGTCAGGGAAAATACCTTGCAGGGGTGAGTATAACAATTTCTAGTAGGGCACCCCGAACCCAAAAAGGAAATAAAACAAGGGAAAATTACCACAAAGGAAATATACAGTTATCTCCACACAGTATATGTCTAAAAAACATAAAACAAGAATATCTAGATATAATAATTCATGATCGACTTTCGTGGACCCTACCACTAGAATCCAGCTCGAAGATTCCACTAAGTATGCATCTGGGAGGAAACACTCCTAGGTCTGAAGAGAGATATGAATTAATCATTTCGGGAGAACACAATCAACAAGTACTATGAGAACATGATGCTCAGATAAGGATCACCACCAAGTCATGGGGTGATTACGACAACTTAGTCTGAGCTAATCCTCAAAGCAGAGGATTAGCGCATGGGTAAATTTGGTCACGTCGATACCAAGAACTTTACCTAGAGTTCTAGGAATGAATAGAGGATCCTGCTCTTAGTCTCACATAGGGGATTCCATCAAGTCTATTCAGGGATTTCTTCTAAAAGGATCATACTCCTATGTAAAGGAAATGATACCAGAACCTTCAGGGAAATGACCAATGGTACAAACCCTAAGAGAACTAGTCCATGTCATGGAAGACAAGTTGCTCAAGTCAATAAAGAAAAGGTTACACAGCGTGTAGTATGGTTACACGTCGTGTTCCTTGACCCGGGGTACTACCCGTGTATACGGCCCGTGTCATACGTCCAAGCCATATAAAACCAAACTACACAGTGTGTAGAAAAGTACACGCCGTGTCCAAGCACCTGGGCTCGCTCTGTGTACGCTGGCCATGTGCTCGTACACAGTCTCTGCCCATGTCTGTGTCGCCTTCCCATGTACCAGTACATGGGGTATCCCATGTAACTGGTCGGGTCTGGCCGGGGAGGGCTGTAAACGGTGTGTCCTTGGCTGCGTACCCTGCCCATGTCCGTGTACTCCCAGAGTACACGCTAGGCAGTTCGTCGATGAACACATGTCGTGTATCCCATACTACACGACATGTATTCGAGAATTTTCTAGATCTTTCTTCTTCCTCCACACGCCTCGGCTAATCCTCCGGATCATGATCCAACTACCCAATCATTGCAAAACTCCAGATTTGGGGTTGTCCCAACCCTATGAAACCGATTCCTTCAGTTTTGGGCTTCCGATCAGTCTTGAAAATGCATCTCGATCAATCCATATGAAAATGCTCAAAAAACGGAAACATCTGAACCACATTGATTTGTCCGCCTCCATCACCGTCACACCTCGTTTACATCGTCTCGATGTTGGATCTTCGATTTCAGATCATTGCGCCAACAAATGAGGGTGCAATGATCGATTTTTCCCAAGAATTCTACGAACGTGCATGAAGAACGCGTCGGAATCAGGAGATAAAAACATAGCAATCGAGTGGGATGAACCTCTATCTATGTTCATGTCGATCTCGGTTTTTCACCATTAGAAGGATGAGAAAAAACCATAACAATCACAAGAATAAAATCCCACAATTCCTGCAAATATCCCACCCCGAAAGGATGATCGATCCACGGGCTAATCTGTTCGTAGATTAGTCTGTGTTCGTCATGGAAATCAAAAACGGGGAAGAAAAATCACATCAAACATCTTAACTAGATTTCTGTGGCGTTCTTTGGCGAAGATATGGTCGTTGCGTCATCGTCGCCGTGTCGAGAGGTTTTCTCCAGTGCCTCGAGAGCTGCCAAGGGTTTCAGGGTTATGATGTTTGTAACCCTGGACCCTGTTCAAGCCTTTATTTAAAAGGATGAAATTTGCTGCAATGGATTTAATAGAATCTTACTTCAGAAATAAAATATTTTTATTAAATATTTTATTACTCTTATGTACAAAACCTAGATTTCACTACCGATCTGTGCTAGCCGATGTTAGGCCTCACCTATGGTAGAAACGTTGTTCTGAACGCAATTTTTCCATCAGAATTATGATCTGATCACCCGTTCAAGAGTTATTCCACTTTTTCAGGAAAACCGCATCCGCACATTATATAATTATTAAATTAAATTCAAACAATTGTTTCGGGCTCACCCAGCCTCGGAACTACACGCCGTCTCAGAGTATGGTCTCAAATTAATTCCCATATAATATTAAAATAATACATGGAAAAATCCTATACATTACATATATGGTATGAATGTATTTTTATGATTTCATAGAAAATTATTTCCCTGAATCTTCCTCTAGAAGTTTTCAAATTTATTTTTAATCAACTTATTTTAGTATAAAGTTTTATGACATGTTAGGAAAGGTAAAATGTTTTTGAAGTAGAAAGGTTATTTTTATCAAGAAATGAGTTCAAGTGTTTTATCAAAATTATTTCCCATCTAAGATAATATAGAGTTATATTTCTATCCCTATTTTTATATTGCTTTGATTATGTTATGATGGAAATAATTTTAGGATTTCATTTTATCTTATATGGATTATGTTATGATGGCATTATATTTAAGAATCCCATTGTTATTACATGGGTTATGCTATGATTTTTGATTTTGTGGCACACATAAGAATGGTTTCATTATGAGATGGGTGGGACCTATATCTCCCTCCAATTAATTGGGTAAAGATTTATATCTCATGATATAGACATGGCTAGAATGAAAATTTAATCCGGTTCAGGGATACAGGACTGGAACGAGAAGTGAACTCGGTTCAGAAATGGACATTATCCACTAAAATAGTCTTGGAAATGAGTCTTGACTAATAGGAAAGGATTTTATATGATTATGTGTGTATTCCACAAAGTTTCATGTTTTATGTTATGATTATTGGGATTACAATTCTCTACAATGATTTATCCCATGTTATGATTTTATGATCTCTTTTGGAGGTTATGATTTTAGAAATTTTATGTTCTTATGAATATGATATTTACATTGTTTACCCTTACTGAGCATTTGAGATCACCCTTTTGATGTTTTCTTTTCCCAAGGTATAAAGAATGGTTTTAGGTAAGAAAAAAAAAGTGGAAGATCTTTATGGGATATCATGAAGATCATTCACTATGATTAGAAGATTATGTTCATAGTTTCCAAAGACACTAAAATATTACGGTCCTTGAGTGTTAGTTTTTGTTATGTATTAATTGTTCCGCAACAGGAATGTAATGTCCACGTACATCAAGATTTGGGTCTCTATAGTTGGTATCAGGGAAATGGTTTAGTAAACATTTGGAAAATAGGATGCGAAAACTTTAAGTGAGATCCATAGAGATATTTCTAAGGTACATATATGGATGTTCCTAACATTAAGTATAAGTATAGGTTATAGTCCTAGAATTAAAATTTTGATATTAGAGTTAAACCTAAGATGTTGGATATTAAAGGTACTCCCCCTTTATTATGTTGTTTTCCTAGCATGATTTTTCCTCTCACACAATTATTTTTGGGTTTTAGACGATTGATGGAACCCGAAGGAGCTTTTTTGATCAATGTAATGGATGATGCAATGATTTTACTCCTAATCAAACCAGTGTTATGGGAGATGGAGTGAAAACATATTATTTCTATACTTGCAAATCTATGAATCATTCTGGACTTCCAAATGAGCAGAGAAGGGAACAATATTCTATTGAGTCCTTTATGAGGCAACGTCCACCTTCTTTCAAGGGGTATTCTAATCCACTTATTACAGAAAAATGGATCAGTACCATTGATAAGATATTTTCCATACTTCACTATTCATAACATGAAAAATTATGTTTAGTTGTTTACCATTTAGAAGGTGAATCAGACTAGTTGTGGCCTCTAATTAAGAATACAAGGCCCCAAGATAAAATTGAATCCATGGAATGGGATGAGTTCAAGAAATTGTTTTTCAGTAAGTACATACCTCGTATTCATTGAACAAAGATGGAAAAGGAGTTCCTTGATCTTATGCAGAAGGATGATGAATCTATTTGTATATGTGAAGAGAATCTCACAAGACTTGCAAGGTATGCATCTGGCTTTATCATCCAACCTGAAAGTAAAGTTGATTGATTCTTCAGTGGCTTAAAACCACGTCTTTGAAGGGCATTAGCTATAAGAGACTTCAATAGCTATGAAGATATTATACGTTTTGATATCAAGGTTGAACTGGAAGTTGTCGTAATATATCCATCTCATGGTTTTGAAATGAAACGAAAGATGGAGTTCAAGGAAAAATCTCAGAATAATGGTGAAAAGAAAGTGAATGTTTATTTATGCTCAAAATGTGGAAAGAAGTATGGTGGAGATTGTCTAAAAGGAACTAGAAAATGTTTTGTGTGTGGAAAATAAGATCATCAAGAAGTTGAGTGTCGAAGAAATGGTAAAAAGGTAGCTAAAGATGTGAATAGAGAAAAGACTATATAGAACACTCCACCAACACTTCAATGCTTCAAGTGAAACGAAATGGGGCATTATTTTAATCAATTCCCTAATCAAAGGGTTAATGATGATCGACGTGAGAAACCACTGAAGGCAAAGGAAAAAAGGGAAGTCACATGTGATCACTATTGGCGATGTTGAGTATGACAATGAAGTAGTGGAATGATTATGTGTTTATGTAACTGTATTCCAAAATATTGATGTGGAATCTGATTTATAGTTCTGTGGAATATTGTAATATCTATGTATTGGTTTGTTATGAATTTCAATAATTATATGGTACCAATATCCATGAAAATTAATTCAAATATTTTGGAAAAGAGATGATATGAACATAATAATGGGATTGGGAGAAAATAATATTAATGATCTCATGACTGATATAAGAACAAATTGATATCATGGTTTGAGTATATAGAAATTTTGGGATTTTGGTATGTGGAAAGAGTTAACTTTTAATAGCATTCATGTTTTCACTAAGGTTCAATGGGTATTCATTTTTCAATAGAACACATGATTAAGGCATTCTAATGTTTGTAATGTGACCAGTAAGACATATTGAATATAGGGATAAATGACGGTATTTACATGTTTGCTAGATGACCTTGCTGTCAATATTTTTCCATATACTGTGAGTTTGGGTAAGCCTAAAGATTGGAATAGATTAAGATAAAAATCAGATAGTATCGTTTAAGGATAGAAGTTTTTTTGATATTATTTCTGAAATGTTATAATAGTGTAGAAAAAGGAAAACATGCAGGACATGTGACAACTCGTCGCGTCAGACAAGGATGCGGGAATAGAACCCACAACCGAAGTGTGACAGGCCTTTATCACCTACCACTGGCCTACAGGATGTCCCTGGTTAGTAGAAAATAGATATATTTTATTAAGCAGTTTGATAGATGAAGTATAAGTCCATTTTGGGAATCATATACGATTAATCTCACCATAGATGGACTTTTGTATATAACCTTTACTAACTGATGTTTGAGACAAATGGAATGACCTATCATTCTATCACATGATCTGCTAAAACATTTTGAAAGAAAAATTCAACTTCATTTCATTATGAGAGGAAGTGGAAATTTTTTGAGGCACGAGCAACATTGAGATTATACCAAAATCAAGTAAGTATTTCTTTTAATTCAAAAATTCATAAAAATTTGGGAAATGATCCTGAAAACCAAAAATGTTGTCCTAGTGCCCTTATATCTGATGAATTAGACGGTACATTAGATCATCACAAATTTATGGCTTTGTGATTGTTGGCTTTTTTATAGTCGTGTTCTTTACCACTCTCCATCAGAACATGATGGTTAGGTTTCTATTCCACATCCATATTTTCACATATGTTCTCCTATGTGAAAACTTAGTGATGATTCAATTTGGGTAACTGATATGTTTCGTAATTCAATTTTTAATATAATGTTTTAGTATTCCTTTTTACGATGTGGGTTTCTAGGAAAGAAACATTCAAGTAGTAAACCATTTAAAACCCTGACGAATTTGAGAGCGAAATTCATTTTAAGGGGGTAGAATGTAACAATTGCATATTTTATGTGAATTAATATTTTTAATTTCAATTATTTATTGTGTTTTATGCTACAAAAAAGGGATCTTTCACTACACGCATCCCTGATTTGTCTTGCAATACATGCAATCACGACCTTTCTCGATAGCGTGTGTCGTACGCAATACCGGGTTTCACTAAGCAACAATATATTGTTATAATATTATTATGGACTAGACGTTATTAATAGTATTAACTAAATTTTAAATTTTATAACATTATTATTCATATTACACATTTTATTGAACATGGTATGGCAAAAAAATAAATTTTTTAGGTAAAATAAGTATTTTTCAAAAAATGTAGTTTTTCCGCCATTTGATGGCACACCCAATTTAAATATTGTTTTTGCCATGTTTATAAGTTAAATTTTAGAAACTAAAATTATTCTTTGAAATCAAGATACAATAATTTACTTAGGATAATTTTTTAATATTATTCTGATAACTTTTATATTTTAATGAATAGTAAAAACACTCTATATTTTATTTAAAAACATCTTTTTTCATCGCAATAATTTATATGGTTAGATTATATTTTTAATTGGTTTTAAAGTTTAATTACAATATAATTTTACCATTTAATATAATTTTGTTCATTCTGAATTAATTTCACTTTGAATTTGGACATAAACAAGTGTTGATCTTTTGATAGTTATTGTTTCTTAAAAACACACTATTTGTTTTGATAACGGGAATTAATTTTAAAATTAATTAATGTAATTTCTATGTTTTCAATTTGGAAAAAATAGACATCATTATTGAATTCATAATATCAAATATAGATTAGGCTGAATTTTTGGTATTTTTCTAAAAAACTTCAATTTTTGATGAATAGTGAAACCACTTAGTGGTAGTTAAAAATATGAGTCATTCATTTAAATGAAATTTTAACACTTCTGTCAATTGAATTTACAAAATATTACATACATGGTTGTTATCAAGAAGTAAAATTTGGTTTAATAAGATAAAAATAATTTTTGGTGAATATTAACTTTTGACTTTTATTTACTGCGGTTAATGGTAAATAGGGTAATTCCAGGTTAAAATAATATTATAATAACTAAAAATTACCTTAACATTTGTCATAACCTTATTGGATGAGTATTTTCTGACCATTTTCATCCTTGGGAAGATTTTGGGACCCCATTTATCCACTTGGTAGTGATAAGGACAATTTGGATTAATTAATTTAATGTAAAGAAAAAATTGACGTTAACAAAAATATTTTAGTAATTATTTTTTATAAGGTTTTATATAAATTATCTTTTCATCATTAAATATTCATTAGAAATCTAAAAATATTTCCTACATGATGGTATTTTTTAATTATTTGTAGACATCAAATAAACTAAATTATTTATGACACAATAATGATGCCGTATTTACCTCATTAATAAATTATCTAAATAAATAAGATTCTAATGATTAAAATATTATACGAAAAATGTCCAATTCTGATTTGATGATATTATTTAGACAATAAGTCATCTTATAATCATATGTTAAGATTTTTGGTCCTTTTTAAACCGAAGATAAGTTTATAAAAAAATAATATTTTCACACTTTCCAAAGGTGCCCCTCTCCTCTCTTATAAAAGGGAACCTCCTCCCTCTCCTCTTTACACATCATTGAGCCTTCATGCTCAGCCAACCCCTATCCATTACACTTCTGAAATCCCCTAGTAATATTATATAGGTTCTGGTCTTCTTCAAAGACCAACATTAGTGCCCTAAGAAGAGGTTTTAAAGAGGCGTGTCGAAGATGATGTAATATCTGTTACCGATTCTTCCAAATTTATTTCTTCTTCTACTTCCTCTTAATTAGTTTTTTCATTATCAAGTAATTACATTAGTATCACTAATATAATAATATGTTATTATAAATATGAAACAATCCTATTTCATCTTCTATCCATCCTACGGAAAATGAAAACACCACGCGTGCGTACATACGGAATACCTTCTCCACGCTGTGGTGTAATATATTTTTCCACCACCATCTAACTTGGATGGGTATAATGGTGTAAAGAATAACTATATATGATTATTGTAAAGTGATATTGATTCTGAAATAGTATACATACACTTCAATACAATTCCACGATCATGGGAATGATATCATCGCTCGTGCTTACGTACGGCCTACCGTCTCCGCGTTGTGATGTGACTCATTCTACATGATTTTCAATGAATAATGAATATATATATTAATTGAATGAATAAATATGATATATTTTACAATAATACCATTCTGGAAATGAGGTAGCTATATCCTAAAAATAAGAATATGAATTTTTTCGACAAAACATGCAATAGAACATAAAGTAATAAACACCTGAATAACAAGTAGCTATGAAATATTACTAATAAGAAGATAAGAACATGATCATATATTATATCATAACAATGAATATGATTCTTGTAATAAGTAAATGACATTATATAAATCATTATACAGGAGGTTCAGATACATATGGGGAAAATCACACCTAAGGTAAGGGAAAATCTCGCAATCTCATTTTTATACAAGATTGTTTATACTTCAGAATTTACTGGGGAATATTTATTATCCACATCAACGTTTCCTCAATATGTAATATTACAAATAACCTTCTACAATTGTTTAAATCCAATTTTACCCTTCGGTTTGTAAGATATATGAAAGGAATCATTTGTCGTTTTTAGTACGTGGTACTTTTTGACTTTTCCGGCCAAAGTATGAGAAGAATATTTTTTTAACTTATACGCCATGAATGGATTTTTATGATTTCATATAACATTATTTCCATGGAGATTCCTTTAAATGTTTTCAAGTGTATTTTTAGTCAACTTCTTTTAGTCTAAAATTGTATGACATGTTATGAAAGGTAAAATGTTTTTGAAGTAGAAAGGATATTTTCCTCAAGAGTGGAGTTCAAGTGTTTTATCAAAATTATTTTCCATCTAAGATAACATAGGCTTCTTTTTCTATCCCTATTTTTACATTGATTTGATTATGTTATGATGTAATTAATTTTATGATGTCCTCGTATCTTATATGGATTATGTTATGATGGCATGATGCTTAAGAATCCCTTTTTTATTACATGGGTTATGCTATGATTTATGACTTTGTGGCACACATAAGAATGGTTTCATTATGAGATGGGTGGGAATTATATTTTCCTCCAATGCATTGGGTAAAGATTTATATCTCATGAGATAGACATGGATGGAACAACATGTTATTCCGGTTCAGTGATACAGGACTTGAACGAGGAGTGAACTCAGTTCAGAAATGGACATTGTCCGCTAAGATAGTTTTTGCAATGAGTCATGACTAATATGAAATGATTTTATATTATTATGTGTGTATGCCACAATGACTCATGTTTTATGTTATGATTATTGGGATTACAATTCACTACAATGATTTATCCCATGTAATGATATTATGATCTCTTTTGTAGGATTTGTTTTTTGAAATGCTATGTTCTTATGAATATGACATTTCATTTGTTTACCCATACTGTGCATTTTAGGTCACCCTTTTTATGTTTTCTTTTCCCCAGGATATTAAGAAAGGTTTTAGGTAAGAAAACAAAAGTGGAAGATCTTTATGAGAGATCTTGAAGATCCTCCAACATGATTAGAAGATTATCTTCCGAGCTTCCAAAGACACTAAACTATTATAGTCCTTGAGTGTTGGTTTTTGTTATGTGTTAAATATTAGGAAAAAGTGATGTAATGTTTATGTACATCATTATTTGGGTCTCTACATTGACCAAACCACATATCAACCTATTTTTGTTTTGGTCAATATTCATCATTGAATTTAAGAATAGGTAATGGATGAAAATGAAACAATGACCTACCATGAGTTGGGACGATCGTTGATGATGAGTGAAGTTGTGTCATCATTCGTCAACTACTGATCAGCTCGATTTGTGGATTTGACGGGGCAACGCCATTTTCTAACACATTAACTAGTGGTTATTTTATATTACATATAAGAATTCCATGGTTATAATGATAACCCTTATTTTTTTTAATTATTATAAAGAAGAAAAATATTTTTTCCACCATGTAACATTAAAAATAAAATAAAAATATTTTAGTTTAGTTTTTTAAATGTCTAGAGGATTTTTTTTCACAGTAGACCCGTGTAGGTCCATGTTAGGCCATTCTTAATGTAAAATAACTACTCTGAATTCAACAGTGTGGTATGATAAGAAATATGAGCATTTATTTAGTAGTAACTAGTCTTTCTTAGGAAAACCATGTGCGGGTTATATTAAATTTTGTAATACTATTTAACAATTTTTGCAGGCACACGAGGCCTCAAAATCACATGTTGTCTCAGTGCGTAGTCTTATAATATTAATATAGTATATAAAAATAATAATACATTAAAATTAAGAGACACTACACTCTCTCCACATTAAGGATTTACATCCCATAAATAAAAAAATGAGACATAATCAAATGAAGGTACTAAGCACGATTTTGAGGCTACTTATCCCATGTTTATTCCTGGATATTCTTATGATAACACCAAATGCACAACAGATGAATAAACATCCAATGAAGGATCATCTCTTGTAGTTCCTTTATCTTCACCAGTTACTCCGTAATAGTCTCCCCATTGTCAATTCCCAACTCACCCCCAGTCAATGAAATGTGATTGATCATACTCATATCTCCTCAACTATGGCATTTGGAATACCTCATGCACCCTCTCTAACTAAGGTGGTAGATCCAAGTACTACACCACCTCATAAACTATATGTAGTATCTGTAATGGTCTATTTAACCTCATAGATTGATTTTTGTACCAGCCACATCACTGTATATCGCTGCGAGGAGAGACTATAAGGAACACATGGTCTCTCTCCCAAAATAGAAAAGGCCTCCATCACCCGTTATCAAAAGTATTTTAATGTGTCTATGTAGTATTCATCTTCTCATTGATGATATACACCTTCCATGTAGTCAAATACACCATCTATGGGCCCATGAGTCCTAACACTCTATAGTTCATTGAGAAATGTGGTAACCTACATTGTCACCCATATAGGGCCTCAAATGGTTCCATACCTATGGGGGTATGATATGTGTATTTGAATGAAATATATAATATAATTAGGTGATCCTCACATATAAATCCATAATCTAGGATGTAAGAACCTAGAATGTCCTCCAAAACCCATATAGTCCACTCAATATTGATGTTCTCCTATGGGTGGAACATTGCGCTCAAGAATAAAATAATTTCCAAACACATCCTGCAATCCCTTTTACAACTTGAATATAATGTGAGAATCGCGAACTGATACTATCACTAATGGTCCCCATGGAGTCTAAATAAATCATGAATGTAGATGTGCCCAAAGATCTCTAATAATCTCTTCTCCTGGATCACAATGAAGTTGACCGACATGGTGATTTAGTCAATAGTCACCCATATTGAATTATTCCCCCAGGACCTATTTGTTAAACCTACCACGATGTCCATAAATATCCCATCCCACATCAATTCTAGTACCTCAATGGGTTGATTCCAAACTACTAGCACATGGTTCTCATCCTTCACTTGTTGACATGTGAGGCTTCTATAAACAATCTCTTCCACTTTATACATCATCCCCAGCACCAAGATCTGAATTTTGTGGTCCTGGTACATGTTTTCCACACACAGATGTACCAATAAATGGGATGTATATAACTCCCTCAAAACCTCATTCAGTAACACATCCTATACTACTATGTGTCCCCGGAAAATAATGATATGCACCCCTCCTTTCAAATACCCATTAGTGGCATGCTCAGGAGGCATATGAGAAAATAAATTCTCATAGTTAGTATATTTAGTACCCCCGAATTTGGGTATATAAATCTTTCCTCATGTTATTTATAAATTGCCCGTATTTAATTGGGTTTCCATAAAATACAGAGTTTCTATAAAATATATAGTTTCCAAAAAATATATTGTTTCAATAAAATATATAGTTTCCATAAAATAGAGACTTTTCAAAACATAGATATTTTTTTTAATGTGGGTTGTTTCAATAATGTGGGTTGTTTGAATAATTTGGGGTGTTTCCATTAAGTGGCGTGATTCCATAAAGTGGAGATCTTCCATAAATTAGGGTGTGTCCATAGAGGGTATGTTTCCATAAAAAAATTGATTCCATAAAAGGGGTAAAGGTTAAGGATGGGAGAGTTTGATGTGTTTAATGTGTTTTGGGACCAAAAGGTCGGTCGCATTATCTATACACGGTTGGCCAAAACTATGCGCAATGGTCAAATCTAGATCCTATTCTCTAGGATCTTTCATGTTTTTGCTCTATATATTTCATATTGTCTTCAAGAGGCCTCTATTTCTTGATTTATCTCCCTATGTGCATAAATACTCCTCCCCGCACGAGTTGGAGCCATCCTAGAGCCTTTCAATGGTGATTTCAAGCCCGATTCATATGGTATGTTCCTATCTTCATGATTTATTTCCATTTTCTGCAAACTCCTCAATATCTCCATCTCGTTTTCTTATATCTACACCTCATGTGGGTAGTTATAAGTTTACAAAAATCATTAATAGATAAATAATTTTTTTCTTGATAGTGTTAGAGATCTAATCTTCTTTATTTTGGAATCTTGATCTGATTCATGAGGTATGTCATCATTCATTCCATATTTGTCACATTTTATTTGATCTGCATAGATCTTATTCTTTGATCCTAATTATTTCTCATGTATTCTTATGTAGTGGGTAGATCTACGTTTTGGTATTCCAAATATTTAAATTTTGAGTCTTGATCTTTCTAGGATAAGAGAACAATGGTCGCTCATGGAGAATTTTCCCACCTTCTTGTGCATTCTTCATCTATTACTAGGTTTCTTCAAAACCATTGAGGTATGAGGATTCTCTCCCAAATCCTCTTACAATAATTGATTGGCATAGTTTCAAACTGGTTTATTTAAATGGTTCTTATATTTCAAACCGTGGAAAAAATATTCGTCAGTGATGATTTATCGTATTAGTGGAATTGGTAAATCTTTGTAAATTATTGTGTAAAGTAATTTAAACTCTTTAATTTAAAATGATTTTTTTAAATTATTGATTCTTTAGAATTTTTAAATGCTTTGATGAAATTTTTTTATTCAATAAAATTGTTTTTAATTGAAATGGTTTGGTATTGAAATGAACTTCATGAAATTGTGTTTCAATAGAAGTAGTGTATTTATAGAAAAGGAGTTTTTGGCATGATCCTTGGGAATATTGGTGTGTGAGCTCATATTGAATTTCTGGGATTAGGTTGACATATGACATTTCTCATAGTCCCCGAACATAAGACATAAATTTCATATTTCATATATGGGGTGTGGTTGAAATATGACTTTATGCTCGGTGATAAATAGTAAATGGCACAACGGAAAAAATTACCTTGTGACAGCATGATAGATCCACAAGAAACTAGCCATGAGTGTAGAACTATCAAAATGTGGAATTCATGGATGGTTACATGGGTTTATGGAATGGTTTTTTATCAAGAAAATGTATATTTTGAAATGGTTTTAATGATTGGTTAGTTATATCTCGGGAAAAATATATTCCTAGGAAAATTGTTTACAATTGGACATGTATGTGTTTTTCTATTGAATGGTTATGGAAACTTGTTTATATTTAGTTACAAACAGTTTTGGAGAAATTGATCTATATCAAATGTTTTATATAATTGTGTTTATGTCCTCTATAATTGTGGCATGAGTAGGGATTCCACTGGAGAAAACCTACAGAGTTTTATACTCACCCCTACATTAGAACATTTGTGCTTTTACAGATTCCATCTTCTGGGATAGTGTAAAATGTAAAATTTCCCACATTTTTAGCACTACCTATTAATGTTTGGTATGTTCTGAATTTTGGTCCCATAGATCTTGTTGAAAATGGTGGCTTGTCATAATTTGATTGTCTTGTGTTGTTTATCCACTGTGTACATTGACACATGGTTATACTTCTATCATTACATACATTGATGTTGTTTTAAGTTACATGAAGTCTTTATGTTATATTTTTTTAATGCATCATATATTGAATGTTTTGTAATGGTTGGCCGGTTTATTTATTTATTTCTTAAAGGTTAAATCATCCCCCACATGTATTGGAAACCCTTCAACATTTGTTGAAATCTTTTATATTATTAGGGATGTCTAATAATGACTCATAATGACTCATTGTACTCTCAAGCCAATGTGAATTGGTGGATCATTACAAATGGTATCAGTTGGTTCAGTCCTTGCTTAATAAGTAGTCATCAGTGTTTCTAGTTTTGGATATGATATTCCTATTTTCTATTCCTTAGGAGGGAATCATTGAAAGGGCTAGGATTTTGGGATCTTGAACTGTATAGAATAAAAGAGAGTATCTAACACTTTAATGGTGAAATTCAATTTACCAAGGAGTTGGGTAGATTTATTTTTGGGTAGACATCTAGGATATATAAATCTCGTTGTCATGTGTTTTGACAATTATATGATCATGACATGAATTGTAGATGAATTAATTACCACAAAGATTGCATACATTATTTTGAGGAATGAATCAGGTTGTCAAGAAAATTTATTATTTTTAAAATATATGAAATTGGTTTTCATGTTAAATATTTGAAACATATAATTCTTATCATAATTTTAAAATGGTTAAATTTCCAAAATCAAGTGATGTGTTTTCAGAAAAAAGTTTGATAATGATAAAAAGGTATTTTGGGAAAACAATGTTGTCATAGTTTATGTGATATAATTTGAAATTCTAATCCAATGGTTCATAGAGAATTATATCAATAGATTTTATTGTTAGTTTAGAAAATGGCACATGGTAGGTGTTGTAGAAACCAACCTGAAGAAGCTACGGAAAATGTGGCTACACATGAACCATATGTGAACCAAGTACTGGTTCAAAGTATTTTCCATGCTTTTCAAGGATTGGACAAAGGGAACCTGAGGAATGATCCATGACATGTGGATCATAACATTCAATTAATGAAGCATAATTCACCAACCATCCAAGGTGATTCTAAACCCGAGAAGGAGAATGTGTGGCTTTGAATGATGAATCATATCTTCGACTTCATCGGAAAACCAATAGATCTAAATGCCAAAATGTTGACATATATACCCAATAAACATGCATGTAAATGGTGGGATATAGTGGTCCAGGATAAATTAGATGAAGGTTTTTCATGGAAGATTTTGAGGAATTTTTCAAGAGACAATTACTTCCCCACACGTTCAAGATCCATATAATGATGGAATTAATCATCATGAAACTAGAGAGTATCTCTGTCATGGTCTATGTGGCTATGTTTATGATCATAGTAAAATTTGAAATAGATGTTGCAGAATGTTCCTCTTTGAAGGCACAAATATTTGAATCAGATCTACAATAGAAAATTCGATTGAAGATTGCAGTACATTGTATTACAAATTATAGATATATGGTGAACATAATGATTATGGATGGATGTTATATATTGGGATCTATGGGAGGATCCAAGATTATACATATATAAAATGGGTGGAACTCAGCCGCAGAGAACAAGCCGAAAATGCACACCTATTTCCAAGGAGCAAGTGGAAAACAGAAGCAGATTTCAGGATCACCAAACCTTCCTCCATGAACCAAGAGAAATGAAGGTTGTTTTTAATGTGTATTTCATGACAACAGAAATAGATATTGTATGACACAGCCTCGATCATGTCATAATTGAAACAAAATGGTACATCTTCAACGCTATTTTCATATTTCTCTAAGGTATAGTGATTGAGACACTTATCAAGTGTCGAAATAATTATATGCTTCGATAGGGTGAAGAAAGAAGAATTTGTCTCGTCATTAGAGCAAAGCTAGCCATGGTGATTCTAGAAATACCATGATTCTTCAACCAAATAATCCTCGGTAAGGAAATTAGGAGTACCGTACAGCAATGAATCAATTGTATAGAGTTGAAAATATGTTTGTTGATGATTAGGCTGGACCATCTATAGTGAGAGGTATAATTATATTTAATGATAAATTCTTACAGGTGTTGTTTGAAACTAGTGCCTCAAATTACATCATTTCTTCTCATGATTTTCAATTGTTATGTTTAAAACTAAAAATATGCCTTCTATTTTGTAATTGCAAACTCATCTCGGTGAAAGATAATGTCAAGCCTTCATGTGTAGAGAATGTGATATAACAATCGATTGATTTGATATGAAATGGGAATTCTCGATGTCGGAGATGGATATCTATGACGTATTCTGAGTATTGGATTAGTTAACAACATTCAAGGAACAAATCTACTATTATAGTAGAATAGTAAGTTTCATGACTAAGGATGGAATCGAGAATCTCTTTAAAGGAGATAGGATTGTAATGAAAGAAGAAAAGTGTTTGTTGTCACCAATGGTGGTAATGATCTTTTTTAATTTTGAATGATGGACTTTTTGAATAAATGGAATTGATCGAGGAAGGTTTTTTTCTAGCTGTTGTGGATAAATTTATAGTTGAATTTCCCAACAACATATCAGGGTTACCACCTCTATGTGATGTGGAGTTTACGATTGATCTCATTTCAGAATTGAATGTGCGGTTAGAGGAGTGGGAAAAAATGGGATTCATTTGACTAAGTATGTATTTGTGGTCAGAACATATTTTCTTCATGAATAAGGAATACGGAACTCTTTGGTAGTGTGGTGATAATCGTAAGCCTAACCACGTTATGATAAAAAATAGATATCCACTTATGCACATTGAGATCTGTTTGATCAACTAAAGAAAATCTCAATGGTAATCTAAGATTGAAATTCGATCAGTATATCGCCAATTACGAGTTCAAAAAGAGGATATTACAAAGACATATTCTAGAATTAGATATGGCCACTAGGAATATGTTGACATTCCATTTGTTATTAAAAATTCACAAGAGGTCTTCATGGAATTAATGAATCGGAAATTTAAGCAATATTATGATTTTTTTTATTTTGGTGTCTTTGGAAGAAATTTTGATATATTCAATGACAAGGGCTGTCCATTAGGAGAACATGGAAACATTGTTAGAAATCTTGAGAGATCACTATATGTATTCCAAATTATCAATGTTTTATTTTTGGATACATGAAGTACGTTTTTAGGGAAATGTCATTTCAGAAAAAACATATCCTATGGATGATAAAAGATATAAGTGGTTATTGAATGAAAACCACTGAAGAATTTCATTGAAGTATGAATTTGTATTGGTCTATGTATTTATTACCAATGCATTGTGTGTGATTTCACATGACTAGAATCACCAATGATAGTTCTGAAAAAGAAGAATGATCCATTATAATAGATATAGGAATATCATAAGTCTTTCTAGTAAATGAATGTCCTACATTCATAGGAACTTATCTTAATCATTATAGAATTAGTATGGGGTTATGTGGTATATTTTGATTCTTCATGATTAGGTTTGGGTTGTCTTCTCATGAAAAGAGATTATGTGGATGCTTATGGTTCAAGTTAATTGAGGGTTCATGGGAAGAATTTCCGAACACATGATTTGGAGTTAGATATAGTCGTCCATGCATTGAAAACATGGAGACGCTATATATTTGATGAGTAATTTATTTTGTTTGCAGATCAAAAAATCTTGAAACACATTTTTCACAACGAGATTTGAATATGCGGAAAAAAAATGGATGGTGTATCTCCAAATATATTTGTTTGACATGATGTACACATCAAGGAAAGGAAATTTTATTGGTAGATGAATTGAGTAAAAAGTCAAATACTCAGTTAGAAAAAAGAAGTATGAAATGAATGGAAGTTTATGTCAGTCATCACTGACATGCTTGAAGTATATAATGACTGAGGTGAAGTTGTGATTTTTGATTAATATACGCTTTTCCAAGATTTAGTAAAAATGATCAAAGTGGCACAAACATCAAATGCATAATTTCTAGTTGTGAGTTCGAATCTCAATGGTAGGGATACCATTGAGGACTGGAAACAAGATGGGGGTTCACTTTTTTTGTTTTAGAGATCGTATGATTGTAACTATGGATTTTCAAAAACAACTCCTTCATGATTACCACCATTCAGGATGGGATATACATCATGGTACATTGAATATGTATAAGGAGTTGAAGGTTCATTTTTTGGGGAGAGACATGAAATGGACGGTGTCTGAGTTTGTCTTGTGGGGCTTAACATGTGAGAAGGTTAATGAAGAGAATCAGATACTATCAGGTTTGTTACAATCATTTCACATCCCAGTGTGCAAATGGGATCAGATAGCAATATATCGGGTCATAAGACTTACAAGAAAGGTCCATAACCACGATTCAATTTGGGTGATAGTTGATTATTTAATAATGTTGTCCAATTTTCATCCCTATTCACGAAACTCATACTACGGAGGATCATTCAAAAATGTAAATCCACGAATTGGTGAAGAGGCATGGCATACAATTGTCAATAGTCTCAGATAGAGAGTTTTTGTTCATGTCTCATTTCTAGAAATCCCTACAGCTATCCCTTTAGACTCAGTTGACTATGACCATGTCATATCACCCTTAGATAGATGGGAAATCTAAGAGGATGATACAAGAATTGGAAGAAATGTTGTGGGATTGATTAATGGATTTTTTTGGGTTAGGGGAGGAGTATATACTCATAGTGGAGTTATAATTAAATAATATATATTAGGCCTTGATACACATGCTCTGTTTGAATCATTGTATGGGTGTCCTTGTCGTTATCCACTATGTTGTGTGGAAAAGGGTGAAACATCAGTAGTCAGGCAGAGCCTTGTCCAAGAAACTATAGAGAAGATCCAATTTTTTAGAAAGAGGATAATGTTGGCTCTGACACGTAAGAAATCTTTTGCACATCACCATCAAAGGAAGTTGTCATTCATTGTAGGTGATCATGTATTCTTGAGGATCTCCCCTAGGCTTGAAAATCATTGTTTCAGGAATCAGGAAAAGTTTTCTTTTATATACATTGGCCCTTTCGAGAGACTAGAACGGGTTTGAGAGGTTGCATATTGGATGGCATTACCACCATGGTTTAGCTCAGTGCATAACATGTTCCATGCATCCCATTTGAAGAATTATAAAAATGATCCTAACCATGTGATCAGATGATATATTGTTGACCTAGAACATGTTGCATCATATGTACATATCTCCGGGCGTATAGTTAGTAGACAAGAGAAAGTATTGTGTGGTAAAAGAATCGAACTAGTGAGGGTTTTATAGAAACTTGTTCAAATTTCGGAAGAGACATGGGAACGTGAGAAGAAATTGAATGAGTACTGGACATAATTATTTTTCTCCAGTGAAGGTTTTCTACCTTCTGATAACAGAAATATAAATGTTGGGGAGAATTTATTACCCCTATTTTTGGGTTTATAACACATTCCTCGTGCT
This sequence comes from Viscum album, assembly GCA_963277665.1. Lineage (NCBI taxonomy): Eukaryota > Viridiplantae > Streptophyta > Magnoliopsida > Santalales > Viscaceae > Viscum > Viscum album. The sequence goes on from OY728133.1 coordinate 277,148,597, forward strand.
TATAAATGGTTTGTCTTAGATTGGGTGTCCCTAAAATTGGTATTTTGCAAAAAATAGAGAGTTTGTATAAGATAATGAGTTTCCATAGAATACAGTGTATCCATAATATAGAATTTCCATAATATGGCTTGTTCCTGTAATGTGGTTTGTTTCTATAATGCGTGGTGTTTCCATAAAGTGGGGTGTTTCTATAAAGTGGGTTGTTTTCATAAAGTGGGGTGCTTCTATAAAGGATGAAGTTTCCATAAAAACATGTTTCCATAAGAAGGGTTAAGGTGGAGGATGGGAGAGATTGGGGGTTTTATAAAGAGTTTAGGAATAGAAAGGCAGGTCACACGATCCATACACTGTTAGCCCAAACCGTGTTGTAAAATAATTTGTAGAAGTCAAATCTAGGTCATATTCCCTAGTATCTTACTTTTTTTTGACTATATATATATTTTGGGATTCCAAATTCCCTTATTTCAATATTTATCTCTCTATGAATTTGGATATCCCACCCCACATGGTTTGAAGCCATCCTAGATCACTCCCTTGGTGATTTCAAGAAAATGTATTGGGGTAAGTGCTGATCTTCTTGGTTCATTTCCATTTTTTGCAATCTTCCACTTACACTTCTTGTTTTCGTTCATTTAAACCTATTGTGGGTATATATACGTTTTTTAACTTCAATAATAGAAAAAGATTTTGTTTTTAATTATTGATGAAGAGATCTAAGATTCTTTCATAGAATCTCGATATGATTCTTGAGGTATGTCACCATTCATTCCATATTTGTCACGTTTTCATTGATCTTCATAGATATACATCTCCTATGTCCATTATTTCTCATATCTTCACTTATAGTGGGTAGATCTAATTTTTGGGATTCCAAATAATTCAATTTTAAGTCTTGATCTCTCTATGATAATCGAACTATGGTCATTCTTGGAGAATCGACCTACGTTCTTGTCCATTCTTCATATGTGGCTGAGTTTCGTCAAAACCATCGAGGTAGGATACTTCTCTCTCAACTCCTATTATAATAATAGATTGGATTAGTTTGTAACTACTTTATTTGAATGGGATTTATTGTCTATATCATGGAAAAATCATTCTTTAGTGATGATTATTTGTTTTTGTGAAATTATGAAATCTTGGTAAATTGTTGTGCAATCTGATTTATCCTCATGAATATAATATGATGATTTTAATTGATTGAATTGCTCAAATTTTTAAATGGTTTTATGAAGAAAACATCAATAAAATGGATGTTTTATTGAAATTTTATGCTATTGTAATGGCCTTAATGGAATTGTTTTTCAATAAAAAGGGTGTTTTTATTGAAAATATATTTTTGAAGGATCCTTGGGAATATTGGTGTGTGAGTTCATATTGCATTTATGGGTCTTGGTTGAAATATTACCTTGTACACAATGCCATTTTTTAAATTCAACATTTGATATAAAGTTCATTTTTCATATATGGGGCTTAGTTGAAATAGTACATTGTGCTCGGTGCCATAGATTTAATGTCGCATGTGAAACAATTACCTTTTGACGACATTGTAGATCGATGAGAAACTGCACATTAGTGCGGAACATTCATGATGTGGTATGAATGGATGGATTCGTGGGTTTGTTGAAGGGTTTTGTATGAAAAAAATGGATATTTTGAAATGGTTTTAAATTTGTATTATTTATTTTTCTGGAAATTTATCTTGCAAGAATTATAGGTTTCAATTGCACTTTTATGCGTTTTGGAAATGAATGGTTTTGGAAACTTGTTCATATTTAGTTAAAAACTGTTTTGAGAAATTTTTCTATATAAACTATTGTATATAATTATTTATAACTCTTCTATCTATGTTCCATGAGTTGAGAAGTCATTGGGGAAACCTATCGGATTTTATACTCTCCCCTACATTGGCACATTGTTGATTTTGCAGATGCTATCTTCTAGGATAGGGGAAAAGACAACATTTCTTACATTTTTATCACTACCTCATGACGTTTGGGATGTTGTTATAATATAGATATTAGAGCATGTGGAGCATTTAGTGTTTTTGTCTTTTGAGTGTCTTGTTTCATTTATCCATTGTGTACTTTGATACTTATTTATTCTTTTGATGTTACATACTTTGATGTTATTTTCAGATACATGATGTTGTTGTGTTATCATTCATTTTTTCAGGAATATTATTGTGAATTTTTTGTTATGTTTTTTTGGTTTATTAGCTAATTTCATAAAGGTAAAATCATCCCCAACATGTATTTGAAACCCTTCAGCATTTATTTCCATCCTTTGACATATTTTGGATGTCACTTAAGGCCTAGTATTTGTTCATTGTAATATCAATCCAATTATAATTTTAGGGACATTACTGTATTTCCAAGTTTTTCATCCATTAATTGATGTAAGAGTATATGTCTTTTAACCAACCATTATAGATAACATTCTCCCTCTCCATCTAGGAAGGATATTTTTAATTGGGAAAAATACTTTGATGCATCGTTCTATAAATTTGAACTCAATCTCTTACTAAGAGAAGCTAGCACTACGTTCCCATTTTGAGGAGTATGTACTATATCAATGTTACAGTCCTAGAAGAACAAAATCCATTGACTCTATATCATATTTATATCTTTTTAAAAGAATATATAAATGAAACTCTTGTGGTTATAGTAGATGTTAATCCTCTCTCCCATTAGGTTTTTTCGCCACATCTTCAATAAGAAGACCACCACTACCAACACAATATCATGGGTCACCTAGTTATACTCATGTGGTCTCATTTTTACTGATCCAAAGTCAATCTATGCGTGTCCCTATACGAGGAAACAACCAAGGCTGGTTCCTTATTCACTATAGAACATTACGTACTTGACACCCTCCTCTATAAATCTCATGATAAGATATCCTGTAAATATCCTACTCACCTACATAAAACACTCTTGGAACTACTCCATAAACATGAATGAACATCCCATTAATGTAAAAAAGGTCAGGGATGCTAATACACATGAAAATATGGGAAAAACCTCTTATAGTACCAATACAACCTAAGGAAACTCTATACCTAGGTAATGATCTTAGGTGGATCCCAAGAGTGAACCACCTCAATCATCACTAGAACCATGGAATCGCCAGCCTCTAAAATGAATGATCCATGAATGTGAAACACCTGAATCAAAATTTTACATTCAAGAGATTCACCAAAAGCTGTTTCTCTCAAAATAGGTCCAGGACTTTCTTCATGTGTATAATGTTATCTTCCTCGAATACTGAATACACCAAGATTTTGTCAATAAGGACCACCACAAACCGGTATATGTATGTTTGGAAAATTGTGTTCATGAGTCCCTCGAACACTTTTGATACTTTTTTATGCCAATAGACTCCACTATGTACTCATAGTGGACATATTAACATCTAAAAGATGTTTTCAATGTGTCGTCATCTCTTACTCAAAGATGGTGATAACCATATCTGATGTCAAACATGAGAACCACCTCACCCGTTAAATTAATCAAACAGGACATAGAATATTGGTATTAGATACTTAATCATTATCTTCCCCTAGTTATAGATCCATAATTCCACCCATAACCTCAAACTACCATCTTCCTTCTTGGAAATCAATACTGTGGCTACCAGGGTGAGTCACTAAATCTCATGAATCCCTTCCTCTACAAGTCCACCAACTGTACCCTTATTTCAAAAAGCTATCTAGAGCCATCCAATATTACTATGTAGATATTAGATCCACATTGAGGTATAGATCAATGCAGAATTGTACATTCTTATGGGAGGTAATCAAAGAACATACTGATGAAAGATGTCTCCATACTCGTCCACCACTATTGAAAATTGGTGATTCATATAATCCATAGCACTGAGGTCCATGGTTTACAACTATCTTGTAACTAGAAGAAATATAATATTTGTGAGTCCATACTTTACTACATGCATTTCAATTTCACTAAAAAATTAAAATATGGTCCTATCAACAAGAATACAGTACACTCTATGCCTAAACTAGTCAATTTATGCATGAACTGAAGATAACTAGTCCATTCCATGAATGAAGTTGCGGGGTATCGAAGCCACCACCAAGAGATCTTATCAAAAACACTCACACCTAAGAGTGATGGTACACTATCGACAAGAGTGTGTGATCATCAAATCTACTCCCATATATGTTTATATTCATAGGGATCGAGTCAGTAGTTCCTCTGGAATCTCCTAATCACATACAAGGGTCATGGAAAAAAATAATTAATAGAACATGTGTGTATCAACACTAAAAATATGAAAAAAATACACAAATTTTACTTGTAATCATTCATGGCTTCTCAGTGTCGTAAGCCTCTATCTCATAAGGCTCATGTCATCCCTATCCATTATCTATATGATCATATCATGGACCACCTATGTGTGGTGGTGGTAAAACATCAAAACTTCTACCACCTCATGGTGCCCTTCCTGCTATTTTTCCTCTTCTTCTATCCTATAATCCACCTTGTTCTTTTCTCCACCTCAGTCTTAGTGGTCCCTCAATTGTTCATTACATTTACATACAAATATTTTAGAAACATTGAGTCATACATCCCCAAAAGTAGCACGAGTAACACAACCTATCTTTCAACTAACTCACTCTTCTAAAGGAGACATGCACTACTAATCCTACATTCTATAGACATCATATGTTTTCCTAGAACAACATGATTTAGGTGACTGGTGTTGGGAACCTACTAACATATACATAGCTTGTTGGGGATTAGTTGTAGCTTTTATTTAAGGTGTCTTTTCCTCTAGAAATCATTCCAGTAGTAGAGCTCGCTCCATTACCCCATCATATGTAGGAATGCTATGGGAAATCGTGGAGTCCCCGATCTCTATAGGTAATAAATTTTCTAAGGAATGATATATGAATTACAGGTATCATACCATATACTTGGAGTAGCAATATATATCATTAAATATCTCTGAGAACTATGTTACTATATAACTAACATGTTGGAGATGCATAAGCTCATGTATGAACAGTGATCAAAACATTACTAGAAAAAAATCATCATTGAAGATAAAATCATATTCAACCCAATATTTAGTCACCTCATTGTGTGTCTGGGTCATTATGTTCCACCATCGCTCCATTGATCCTTGAAGAAGACATGAATCTAGCACTTCCATTTAGTCGGAAGGCATCCTCACAAGGTAGAACACACATGTAATTGCCTCGAGACAGTCCTATGCTACATGGGAGGTCATTCTCACCCAAAATATTTGGAGTTCAAGAACTCCTAAACTCGTATATGATATCAAACTATGTGCATCCTCAACTAGAAGCATTAATAGTAACTGCAACTCAATGGTTGTGGTATCGCTGTTAAACCTCCTAGAGGTGCTATATCCAATACATGTTCCAATAACAATGCCTTATTGTAATGTTTTACATCCTCATGATCACACAATGGAACCCTGGCTAGCTATCTTCATGGAGGCATCTGAAAAAATGAACAAGATAGACCACATTCAAAAGAGTATACCAGGTTATGTGACTCAAGAAGGACATGATAATATGCATAAATAATATATGATATGTGTATCATTGTTATACCTATAACTAGTATTTTAATATAATGAGTTAGAAAATATGAATTTAGTGTCCTGTTCTATGGATACGTTGGCTATTGCACCAACACTGGATTCACTAGCTAGAAAGATGAACTCAAAAAACTTAACACTATTTCCCAAAACCAACCTCACAAACTCTTGGTCCTACTGTAGAAATGACCTCCTTTGATACCACATTATCACAACCCATCCCAGAGGGTAATGTGCCCTAAATACCCCAAGACCATATACAATAGGGTAGTGGATTGGGAATAGAAACGATTAGGAATATCCCACAAATGGGAGGCAGTTTCGTAAATACATATACACCCACAAACAATTACAAGCACTAAATATGGAAATGTAAAAACACTAAGTAAACATGCATGTATTACAATGAAATTCCAAAACATAGTACAATAATAGAATACTAGAATCGAAACATGGCTAGAATACATGCCAACCAAAATTGGAGACTAGAAAAGTGAATATATAACTTCATGAAACTCGTCCACAGAAAACCCTACCTGAATGGTAGGTACAAGGTCAATCGTATAAAGCCACTGAACACACCTTGAATTTATGGTATCTCTTTACAATATGTGGTACTAATCCACATTATATTCTGTCGATGAGTAAATATCCTAAATAAGACATGACACATGTGAACAAATCCCAAGCATGGGTGATTAAAAAACATAGAATGACACCACGAAGAAACAATGGAATTACAATAAGAAATACATGAAGAAAAAAGCAAAAAATTAAATGGATTGAAACAAAAAATTACTTTAATTATGTGACAAAAAAGATAAATAGTCATCTCACAACATGCATATTTCCCAATCAAAAATTGCCAGATTATCAGACGCAGCCCACATAACACCTAGTATCAATGAGACACGTAGTCCCGATGATTCACTCAGTCCTGATAAGACATGTAATATAAGTTAGAAACTTAGTATCAATAATACATGTAGTCTCTCTAGTTCATGTAATCTTAAAGTCAGTTAGTTTCAATGTCACAACCAGCCACAGGATATCATTCATAGAGCACTCATTCCGTGGAAACATACACCTTGATCTATTACTGTGTTTTCCCACATCAACAAAAACTCACTTAGATTATCTCAAAAGTACCATCTTCTCTCAAGGGTCCCAAAACTAAAAACATACTGTCAAATAGAAACTATTATTGAAATTTGAAACTATTTTTATAAAATGGTATGTCCTAGGACATGTCTGGGTCTATCCTGCTGGCCGACCCGACCCGGTCTGGCCAACTCTGTCTGGTCCAGCCTGAACTATCCCAGCCTGACTCCCCCTAGTATGTCCAGGACTGCGGTAAAGCTCTCAATGCTACACACATTACATCCCCAACACATGCCTCTCATTTTGACATAGTGTTTGGCTGTGTTACAGACATCTGACTTGTCACTCTACATGCCATGTGGTCTCTCCACTATGTGCTCATATAATGCGAAAATGAGCCGCATACATAGGATCCTCACCACTGTGTTCCCAAGTCAATGTTACAGCCACATATAGTGTCCCATGACCTATTCCATCTCTTCTAGCTACCCTACTTGCATCCTCACCCATTCCGGTTCATCAGTTTCTTAGATTGGACCCTTGGACCCATCCAGCTGCTCGCATGGACCAACTATGTACTCCTCTTCCAAATTTTGTCATACTCCTCCATCTTGCACTACCTTTCTCCTCTATGTTGTCCAAATCACCCAAAAACATCATTTTTATACAATCATTATAACTTTAGGGGTCTGTATCATTGATCATTGATTTTTGTGCTATGAATCAGGGGTGCAATGATCGATCCATTTAATAACAGTTTAAATGTGGGAGGAGAGGATAAAGAACAAAAAATAATAATGAACAAGATTGAGGGGACTGAATAATTGAAAAAGGACACCTTAAAATTGATCTTGGGTGGTATTCATGTTGACTTTGATTCATCCTTCATTGGAATAATAATGAATAAATATAATAACTAAGATATATCACATGTCAAAACCCCACAATTTAACCATCTTATAAGAATTAACGAACGAGAGGTTATCCTTTTCAGGGGATGGTCTGTTTTCATCATTTAATTTAAAAATTGGGAAAGGATCACAATAAAAAAACTCCTTACCTTTATATTTAATGAATTTAGAAAAATAATGATCTTACATCATCATTCATTGACTGGTGATTTGCTGGATCTGAGGTTGTGTCGATCCTACCTCGTTTTCTAATAATATACCTAGAGGTTCTTCTCATCACCTAATATGAATTATAGTGTTATAAAGGCAAACCTATATTTTATTTCCATGCTTATCAAAAATAATAATAATATTGTGTTTCAATGTAACAATAAAAATAAAATAAAAAGAATTTATTTTATATCAATAAATGTCTGAAATATACATTCTAATGCTATCCTACAATAGTGGATGTTTGGCCATAGATAAGGTAATGATCATGATCTAAATGAAACGATTCCCTCCGATTTAGGATTTGGGCACTCTTTTATATGTTATTACATATTTTCTTGAAAACTACATGCACATGCTATTAAATATTTTTATATTTTTATGAAATTATAATGGGAACATCGTTACTCAAAATCACATGTTGTCTCAATGCTGAGTCTTATAATAATCCATTGTAATACAAAAAACCAATACATAGAAATTCACTGACTTAATATATATTATCTATGATAACAAACATTCTAAGGGATAATAAAAATTAAATCGACTTTTCATTAAATATTCTTTGATAAAATTGATAATATAACACAAAAAATTCACTAAAATTTTCTCAAATAGGTTCCATGAATTTATGAATGAAATTATGCAACAAAATCATTATGAATTAGCATATTAATTCTCATCGAGACCCCAATTTAAGTAATTATAAATAATTTTTTTGGGTCTAATTGGTTTTTAATTTTTACTCTAGATGACATCAATTATTGTAAATTTTCTTTTATCCATTATAATTTTGTTGAAACAATTTTGCAACATGGTTCCTATTTTATTTACTCAGTATGTTGGGGATCCCCAGTTATTTTTTCTATTTTATCATAAAATATTTATTCTTCATTTGGATTGGTTTCATTATCATACTAGGATGACTTTATCTACATGAATGCTTAGAAATATAATTTAGATTAGAAAAATGAAATATATAAAAGATAATTTTAGGAGGAAACAAATAGTATTTAAATAACACATTAATATGTTTAGTGAAATCTCATATTCTATTTCATGGGTAAATAGATTTTTATCCTCTATAGAATATTACAATCCACTCATTATATACAACTTTAATTTATTAGGTGTTATCTACATTGCAATCAACATGAAATGTTTTTTGTATCCCAATAAAAGGGATATATCCCATAGAATTATAATATGTCCCCGCTGGTGTTTTAGTCCTACAAAAAAATCCTAATTCATTTTCTTTTGATATGGGTAATAAAATTAATTAATTTTATTGATTCTTTTAGGTATCTATCGTAATTATACCGTTATAAATGTAAATTCACCATCATAAATCCCAATTCATAAAATGTCACTACCCTCCCATTACCAATACATTTTAAAAGGAAATATATGTCATGAAATATTTTATAATCCATCTAGTATATCTGTTGAATTACTCAAAAATATCATATATTCGTAATAATTTTCTTTCTATACTTAGACATGGATATGTGAATAACATATAAAACTTGTTTAGATAAAGTATTTTTCATAGTAATGTAATATAATTTTTCAATTGTATAAAATTTATAACCAATAATTACAAAATCCATGTATGATATAACATAATCACGTGGTCCCTGGGACATCTTTTGAAGATATAAAAAAATTTAATTTGTATTATCACATATCTCTGTATTAATATAGTCATAGAAATATCAATTAAAATATAGATTATTTTTTTGTGATACCCATCATTCAGATATTGATTTATTCAAATGGCTAATTAGTTATTAATGGGATTCATTTTGTTCAGAAAAATCTAAAAAATTATTATAAATGTATATGTAATATTTTTCCTTATTTGTTAATTGTTATTTTAATAAAAAAACATCTCAAAATCCTTTCTACATGAGGTAATCCACATAAATTAGAATTTGGGAGACTAATGATTTTAACAAATTATATATAATCATTATATAATTCAATATATTATTTACAATATATGTATATTCTATAAAACCCTATTGGAGATATTTATTCATAATATACCTTACCAAAATCATCATATACCCTTAAATGGGTAACATAAATCTACAATGGTCAAGTATGCATTTTTGAAGTAAAAAAACAATCGAACCATTAACTATAATATTTAACTAAATAATAATTCTGAAATGAAAATTTATATTTCACATAATTTAACCGAAATCACTTTATTCAGTTTTTTAATCATTTTTAGCCTATATTTTAATTGATAGGGAATTGTGAAGGAAATAAATTCTTATTAATATTCATTGATCATTTTTAGGAAAAATTCAATGTAATGTGGCATATATCTAATTATTCATAAAAACAGTATATTAAATTGATTTATACCCAATAACATCTCATTAGTCATTGAAATTTCATTATTTATATTTTATGTATAAAAATAAATATATTTGATACCATTACAAATAATTGAAAAATAGAAATATTTATTTCTAGATAATTGTAAAGCTATTGGAGAATAAAATTTTTTCTTTCACCATTAACAAGTGCCATCACCCCTCTTATCCCAATGATAATAATGGATAAACTAAAATTAATTCCATATATTTTTCCTTGAATACTTAGTACCAAAAAATAACTATATCACATATATAAATTCTATGTGCATGAAATCACAAAAATGATTTAAATGTACACTATTATAGTATGATAATTTAATGAAAAATTACCTATTATTCAAGCATGATTTTATATGTGATTTAAAAAACCTTTTAAAAAAATAAATACCATTATTTTATTGTTTATAATGTTTTGGATGACCACTTTTTTGAGATGTTAACATACCTTGTTTTTCATTTTTATTAAATTATTTCATACATGATCAATAATAAAGTCATCGGGGTAAAAAAATATGTTTTAATGATATTTTTCTTTGTTGTACATATCAACCAAACGGATTTTTCTCCTTCTTGTAAAATGGTACTCTCGAAAAAACCATTTATTTTATTACTTGAAAACAATCAATATATTTGAAACGTATTTTATTTTCATATAAAACATGGATATCAATGAAAAATCTTTACTACTTTTATGATCATAAAATTTGACTTTTGTATGCAAAATATATTTCAGATTTTTAATCAACATGACTAAGTAGAAATCAATATTAGTAATGGTTTTTGGGTATATATATATGTAGGGAAAACATAATGTATTCTCACATCATATATAACCATTATAGATAGTAATTAATTTGTAACCTATTAATTCGTGTACTGTATGTACTAAAATTAATACAAAATAGATTTATTCCATCTAAAGATAACAAAATATTTTGATTTCTTTACTCATCTACAAAATCAAGATATTTATAAAAAAGATGAAATTATCACAGAGACTCCATAGGGTGATAAATAGTTCCATATCAATTATTTTATTTACATTTCCTATTAATTTTATAGAGGATTCCTTACATCCATTCAATATTCAAAATTATTTAATGATAGTAATGTTCTATAAAATATCAAATGGATTTGATTCATCTTTTTTATCAATTCACTCAACATATATGATATTTAATGAGTTGTTATTAGTTACTATGAAACAATAAATAATAATTTATGAATGCACATATGTTTTTATAGATCATTTCCATGTAAAATAGTATTCCCCTAGCATAATATATTCAGTATGTGAACTCTTTATCATCATCTAGAAATTCTTTTAGGATACCAACTTTTTCATACTAGTGTCACTCTATCTGTTGTCAACTATCGAATTATATAAACTCGATATTGCTCATAATTTTCAATATTTAGTAAAACTAGCATATAATGCCCTCTTATAATAGATACATAACATAACAAACATCATCCAAAGACCATTAACTCTATATTTAATTTTTATATTCATTTATTTCATATGATCTCTATCACCATTTAAACTAGTATTCATATCAAATGATCCATAAATTATAGAATCATCCCAATTCGTCCATAAATTTATTTTATCAAATTGTTTTTCAAAATATTAAAAAATCGGTCTATTCTATTAATAGAAAATTCTCATAATACACTTACAACGTAATTATAATTTAATAATAACAGTGTAAATATGAAAAAATGATTTGATGGGGTTTCTATGCATACTAAAGTAAAAACATGATGAATTGTTTAAAGGAATTATCTTAATTGTTTGTAATACTATTTGTATCTATCAATTTTAGATTCATAAACATACTATAATAATTACTCATGTATAGTTTTAAGGTATTAACACACAAATAAAATTGTGTTATTCATGTAATATTTATATATTTTTATATAATATATGAAAAATGCCTCATAATTTTTCTCTATTCATGGTCTATTTTGGTAATTATTTCATATCATGATTATGTTTAAAAAAACTACTCTTAATAAAACTCCTCAATTAATCAAAATATGAATTATTCCATTTTCTACTATATTTCACTATAAATATACTCATCATTCAAAAAGCAGTTTTTCTATGATCATTTAAAAATAAAAAACTATTTTTAAGAAAATAAAAATTATAATATAATTTTATTAAATTATATTTACATTGAATCAATTAATTTTTTTGGTGAAAAATATAACAATTATAAATATAAATGAGACAATATATAGAAAAAAACATACCATTTTATGTATAAAATATTTAGTTTTTTCAAAATGTCTTCAAATCCTATTAATAATATAATTGATATATGTGATTAAATGACATGTCGATAATAATTATACATATATATATATGTATGTATCTTATATGTATCATATTAATAATTTATTCATTTTTCACTCTATTACAATTTACTGATGATGTTAATGAAGGGTTTATTTAGAGTGAAATGTATGATTTCATGATTGTGATTATTTAAAATATTTCAATACAATTTTCATGTAACAAAATAATAAAATGTGAGAGATTTCTTGTCCCTATACAATAATGAATACTTTTTTAGAGTTGTAATCCCAAAAAAATAATTACTCATCATGGTAAATTCAAAAATTATTAATATAAATTTTTGGTAAATTTATATAAATCATTATAAATCAATTTACATGACCTTAAAAAATTTAATTACTATAATTTGAACAAATTACATTTCTATAAATGATTTTTTTAATGTTTTATTAGTTTTATACTAAATAGTACCTCAAAATAATATAAATTAATTTTTGTGACATCAATTTCCATTTTACGATTTCTCTAAAAAATTGTTATTCAATATCTATATGTAAATTAACAAATAATCTCAATGCCCTATTACATAATGTATTGAATAATGTAACCATGTCATTATTGGGGTTCTCATTATAAAATGGTTTAACAAATAATTACACATAAATGATTTTGATCGTACAATAAAAGATATTTAGGGCTTTAGTGGGAGGGAAATGAAATTGATTAGAAGGGGTTTTACTGAACATGTTTTTCTTTATATTTTATTATTATGTATTGGTTGGATTCTTGTATTTAATTATTATCAATATAAAATTATAATATTTCATTATTTCGATCCTCGGTTAAAAGCATTAAATAAAATTATTTGTCAAAATTTAATATGCATTAGAATTTAGGGAGTTAACTTATTAAAAAGACGCATTAAAATTCATTATTATTATTTTTTAGTAAATGAGTGTTCATAAAATGATGATAATTACTTTTTGGGAGTTATAATTTAGGATGATCTAATATTTCATTGATTGAATTTTTTATTCCCACTAATAGTGAAAATAATATTGTGTTTTCTATTGAGTTTGAAAAAATAACTAGATACAAAAAATGATTTAATTATGTTCATTTTATTATAAATTTTATGGTATGAAAATATTAAGATTTATTATGAGAAATATTTCACAATAAAATAGATTTTGAATCATGTATTTTTTTTAAAATGTCAATAGGTAATGTTTGATGGATAGAAAAAATATTGGTCTAATGTCTATAATTCTCTATCCTAGCAATAAATTGCTTCTAATTGGAAACATTTTTTATTTTGGATGAAACAACCAAAAAATGAGCTTCTTTGGATAGATTTATAGTGATACACATTCCAAGACAAAAAAATTTCCTTGTCTTGATAAATAATGTTATCCAATATACATAGAAATTAAGTATATTTATGGGGAGCATGAGGTGTTGCAGTTTGGCAGGTTTCAAGCCTCTTCATGTTCTTTGTATCACAAGATAGGACAACATACATTGGAAATAAATAAAAACACAATAAATGTAAAATTGGTAAAACAATTCATGATTGACTAAAATTAAGATTTTAAAAATACAAACCATGGGATTTAAAAGTCTCAATTTATTAAATATGTTTGAGCGGAAGAAGCAGAAAAAAATCAAATCTGTGAGAGGATGAAATGTACGAGTGTTGGGATGTCTATTAGTGTTATATTTTATATAATGGCTTGGTTTTATTAGTATTTTTCCAAATGTTAAGAGAATGATAGTTTTTTTATTCTAAAATTTAAAGCACACATATAATCTATAATAATCAATGTTCTTTCATAGTACTAATATAAATTGTTCATTATCATTATTGATAAAGGCATATCATAATATGTACTAAGTGGGAGCACTGATAAATATATTTGTTATTAGTACATTATATTTTAGTGCTAGTAAAACCTCTCTCAATCACAACTTTTTGAAAAGAACTTATAAAGACATTATAAAATAAAATTGAAAATAATAAATGAAAATATAAAAAAAATAATTAATTATAAAAAAGTCATAATTACTATCATTATTATTTGATTGGTAACTACTAATTTACGAATTCTATAAATGGGTGGAAAGTAAATATAAATATATATATATCAACAATATTTCAAAATTGAATATGTTTTATTAATTATATATATTATTCAATTATGAAATATGAAGATGATGTCATATTATATATATATAAATATATATTTATATATATTACACTAATATCAACCAAATTACATGTAAATGAATAAAAATATTCAAAAAAACTAAAAATTAATAAACTCAAAAATAACACATTAAAAAAATTAAAATTTGGAATAAATAAAATAGAAAAGTTAAAAATAAATAACATCATTACAGTATAAATAATTCTAAATAATACTAAAATAAATAATATTAAATATAGTGATGTTTACTAATAAAAAATCCATATATTCATAATATATTGAAAACATAAATAATGTATATACAATATATTAATTATTAAATATAAAAAATATATATAAATAAAAAACAAAACGAATACAGGTAAATATTAAAAAAATAAAGTTGTTTGAAAATAATTATATTTTAATGAATAAGAATGTTTAAATACACATTTATTAATAAAAAAATACAAAAAATATTTAAGAATGAAGTATTATAATTAAATAAATTACAATAATATTAAATTTTATTATTAGATTTGATGAATAAATAATTTCAAAAATGTATAAAATTGGAAAAACATTAAAATGTAATAAAAAATATATATTGGATAAAAAAATATAAAAGTAATTAAATTTTTCGACGAAAATCAAAATATATATTTTTTATATTATGTTAATTTTTAAAATAATTAAATTTATTTTAATAATTGGAAAAATCAAAGTTATATTATGTTTTTGTGAGTTTTTTTTTGTAGATGAAATTTATTTTATTAAGTATAGTTGTGTGATAAATTAATTCCACAATTGATAGATATATGTCAAATTGAAAGAAGGTATATTTTATTAAATATCCATTACTTAATATTAGTTAGTCCATAATTTCAATTATTAATAATTTATTATTTTAAATGAGTTTTACTATATATATGACTCATTTATTGTAAATATATATTTTTTATTATATAAATTATTTTTATAGAATTATTAGATAAATTCATATATATATAATTAGATTTCTATATAAAATAGTATTAAAATTACTAAATGTTTAACTACATTAAATGAGATAATAATTATAATATAAAAGAAGTATCTACTATTATGGAATAAATAATATTGTATAGAATGACTTTCAATAATATTTTAAACTTAATAAAATGTGGAATATATTAATAAAATACGAAAAAAATGACTTTGATTTTTTAATTTTTAAAAATGATTAAAATAAAAATTAATACACATTTAAATAAAAAATATAATAAAAATAAATTAAATTATATTTAAAAAATATTAAAAACAATTGAAAACAAGTAATATTAAAAAAATAAAAAATAAAAAAATAAAAAATTTTAATATATATATTTTTATTAAAAAACATTAATATTTTTTACGAAAAAATATAAAAAATATATTAAATATAGTTTTTTAAAATGAAATATAACAAACTATAATTATTAATAAATGAAAATATCAAATTATCTTATTTATTCATAATTAGTTAGTAGAAGAGTGCATTTTTAATTAATATAATTGAAAAATATAAAGGTGGTGATTATGATATCAATCAAATAATACAATTCCCTTGTCAAAATAACAAAAAAATACCGTAAGTGGTTATTTTATAAGATTCCCCTATGAACACAAATTATGATGATGTTGACCTCTACCCCATAGGTGTTAAAATTTCTAAATGTTATTAGCCCTTTTAGAATTCAAATGTTCATCAACATTTGAGAATTCAAATTAATCCTTATGAATAGAGAAACTATAATATATCTTTGATATATCTAGAATGTATATCTTTTAATCGGATTAGTGGATATAATATATTATTATTGAATGATATTTGTGGTCCAAGAATAAATATTTATACCCAAAAACATTTACTTCCATTTTAACACAAATAAACTGAACCATAAAGTCAAACTTGTCTTCCATGTCCTTCCTAAGGCAATCCGAAGACCATTCTCAATCACATTCATCCAAGGGATTTTTGAAATTGGAATTGTTTATGCTTTTACCCTCAAATTTTCTAATCAAGGCCATGCCAAAAAATTTCCAATCAATTTTCATTAGGTCAAATACTTTATTTGGATAATAACAAAAAAACTTTTATTTTTTTCAACCATTCATTAGGTGGGTTCATGGAGGATACACCAAAAAAATAATAACACCATCCATAATATCTAATCCCTCTAGTTATATTACAAAAAACTATGGTTGATAGAAATAGATAAAGAGTTGAGATTTTAACTTATAATACGTGAAGTATTTCTATATATAAATCTAGAGTGATGGGTTGTGGTGGCTAATGATTTCGTGGCCCGGTGTTCCTAAAATAAAAGTTTTAAAAATTTAAAATATATTTTATATAAATATTCTGAATATTCTTAATAAAAATGGGATAAATATTAAATAATAGATAGGATCTGAATTCTGAAACCACAGTTGATTCTAGAACACATTTCTTACCCAAGGTTCTTTTTAAAATAGGGTGGTCTGATGCATTCATATATCCCACATGGTAAAGGTACATTCATTATAGAAAATAATTATTTATTTAATTTAATTTTGTTATCATAACTTGATCATATATAAGTATACAATCCTTGAGATTAACCATTGCTTAGTCTCATAATCATGGGACAATTAAAGAGATTCCCCTTCCTCTTCCCATTGGAGAATCACCTCATAAGATTATGAACGAAGGATCTAAGTAGATTGGTATGAAATAAATGAAGTTAATTGCTTTGATCATTGTAGGGAATGTATTCTAAAGACTAATTATCCAATTTCCATGTTGGAATTCTTATTTTTTCCCCAATTTGATGAAATTTATTGAGAATAATTGTCTAGTTTTTAATCTAGGTCAATTACTATAACACTGCATTCACCAATATAACTATGACCTTTTTTATTTCGTTGATTTGTAATTAAAATATCCCCATTCTCGATCGTTTCCTATGATTAATTTAGAATGATGTTTAATAAAGTTTATCTTTTTCCTATAATTCTAACTTTCATTGATTTTTACTAGTTAGACCATATAGTGTCAATTCAACCTTTCTAGGTAGAATCGAACTCAAATCAGACTCTTGAAATTTCAATAGATTCAGGATCAAGGGACAAATCGATGAATCATGATAATATCTATAGTGATTATATGTTTGGATGATCATTTTGATGACTAATTTTCAAATAATCAATGGATGAAGGATATAGGGAATGTGTATCATGAGACGCACACCAATATAAAAAAATGCTATAATTTTTTAGAATGTAGGCCAAAAACTATGATCCATAGCTAGATCCACTATTTTTAATTATATTTGATGCAAGATATATGTCAGAATGGCCAAATTAACTGTTCATATAATGGATATGAGAAATATATAAAAACTTGATTATACACCATGTACTGGTATAAACACATGGTGTGTAAGTAGTTTCTTATAGAGGCCAGGGTTTTGAAAAATTAGAATGACTCAATGATGTATATCCCTCATGCATGTTGTTTACAACCTACCCTTTTGTTCTGTGCCATATGATAAAGCACGTGGATAGAAATTTTAATTTTACCAAATAAAAATACATTTCTAATTAACATTGGTGGCACCCCGTATGAATAGGTATAAATTATACTAATTTAAACAGACATGTGTTTATGTAAACAGACAAGACCAGTATGACACATGTAACGAACCGACTCTAGCTGCAACTAAAACCATCACCAAATCTAGACCAAGACAAGGCCTAATTTTTGTTCCATATCCCCACATGCTGGAACAAGTGCTTGGGTGACATTAATTTTGGTTTGGGAACAATTTACCCAAGTATGTAAGAATAAAACATTAAAAACATTCAATAATAAGAATCTGAAATTCTCATGCCAAACATGACATAAGAAAAATATTTAACATAATACATGGTTTTATGTAGGTTACAATAGTTCCAAATATTAAAAAACGTTAGAAGGTAAGACACAATGGCTCCACATGACAAGGCGCCATCACCCCCGAGCCGTCTCCACAACACCACACCATAAGAGGGGACTAAAAACCGGAACAACCTTCAACTAAGGCCTTTCCATTACCAGAGTAAGAAATAATGATGTCTGATTACACCCAAAGGGTGTAAGTAGAATGTGAGCCTATTACCAATAATATAACACCCAAGGATTATAAATAGTATGCAATACATGGTGATAAAGAAAGCAGTTTTATTATATTAAGAAAAAGCTGTGATAAATTTCAAGAAACATAACATTAAATTAAAATAGACTCCAAAATAAAACATTCAGAATATTAAAAAATTTTAATGATTAATTATAGATATTTTAAATTACATCCACAAAAACCCTAATACCAAGGTAAATACCACATATCCAATGAGCACCAAAATCTGTAACACCACTAGGAAACTATATAGTATCATGCACTATGCACCTCACACCTCAATGAAAAGTAACCATATAAAAATGCGTTAGCGTGCAGGAGACACTAGTGAGGAACTAACCATAACCATGTGGTCCCCCATCATCAACCATATAATTTAGTTAAGGTTTCTTCTATCCATTTTCGTAGTGAAATATGGACAAAACCCTTCAATTTCACTAGCTATACTAGTACATATCTGCCCACCTATGTACCTGGTATTCCTTTTTTTTCTCATACAATTTAAGAATGGAACACACACCCATTTTTATGTACAAAAAAACCACTACTAGTAACTTACTCTCATTATAGTATCTACACACATTTCATACAACATTAAAAACAAAACTCATCATTTTAATTTTTAAAAAGATACTTCTCCAAATCTTGTCTTGTTTTATGCCCAAAAGTTTTTGAAACCACAACTTTGCACATATTATAAAAACTCTATGTTACTAAAGCAAAAATTTCAGCCAAAACATAAAATAATAACAATAAATAAATCATAGTGAATCCCTATATAATTTATTAAGTGATAACATTGTAAAACCGTCATTTTTCACAAACATGGATCCTAAAAATTTATGTTTTTCACAATCACCATTAAATAAGATTTTAGAAAAAACAACCAAAGGAGATAAACATTAAAAATATTATTTTCATCTCTAATATATATATTAGAAATAAACTATATAATTATAGGGTAGTCACAACTGAGACAGTTAAAGACTTCTTTGTAAAACCCCCAATTTCACATAAAAGTGACACACAAAATTCATTTTCATTATAAATACCACTAAAACCATTGTTCACGGCAGCATTCAAATCCCATAAACATAAACATAACACAAACACATAATGATAAGTCACAAAATTTCAATCATAATGGAATCACACACAAAAATAATGAAAACCCATGAATCCTTGTGTAAACATCAAATTGCACCATCACCACACCAAGAAGGACCTAGATCTAACCTAATACAAAAGTAATGGACAATAAAACACAAAATAAAAACTTAGTATATAATACCCACTCGATGTACAATATAAAATCAAGAATGATAAGAATAAAACCGAAGCTAATGGAATGAAATCCCTATCAAAATTGGAGGAAAAATGAGGGAGACCAACTTACTTGAGGGATGTTGACAAAATTTCCCCAAATACACTGGTCGCTAAATTTCCATGTATCCAATAATTCATGTGAAGATAAAATATGGATTAGAAGGTAATAAGGAAACTAAAATGGGGGAAAATTGTAAAAATTTAAATATTTTTTAATGAATGATATTACCACATCAAATCTGTACGATTTGAGTAACCCTATGATGTTCTACCCCAATTAGTGATGCATACAACCTCCAAATAAGGTGAAATAGAAATGGGGGAATTTATGGATTTATTGGAGTCTAGTGGTACTTGGTATCACTAAAAATTAAATAATATTGAATAATATATTAAAAAAACATTTTTTTAAAACTGAAAATGGATTTTCGGAGTGGCCCAATTCCTTAAATAAAAACCCCAATTGACCATTATTATAGATCCCCAAAGGGTCCAAATTACAATGGTGGTGTTAATAGGTCAGGGGAGGCCATTTTGGAAGTGTAATGGGTGAAAAATATTAAAAAATGTAATAGTTGTAAAAGAAAAAAATATTGGTTTTTAAATCTTGAAATGGCCTCACAGTTTGGCCCAAATCATAAAAACTCTCCCTTTCCTCCAAAAAATGCATGGGAATACCCAAAATGAAGAATGAATGGAAGTAAAATGAAATTTTACATTTAAATAAGTCATGGATGTGACAATTATTCCCACCATGAAAGTCTTTTTTACCTTGAAATTCAACATGAAGCTCGATCGAAAAATAAGAACGAGTACTCTTCCCCAACCAATATCTTCTGTTCACACGTCTCATGTGTATCACTACCATGCTGCCAATGAACCCAAACCATATTAATAGACTTACCTTGAATATAATTCTATTGGGAGTCCACTATTTTCAATGGATGATCAAAAACTAACAATTTGGGCCCTATGTCCAGTTCATCCCAACACAGCACACGGGATAAATCTGGGTATTATTTCTTCAATAGGGAGAAATAGAAGACATCATGGATGGATGCCAACTAAGAAGTTAATGAAAACATGTATAAAACCTTCCCAATATTCTCTATGATCTCAAAGGGTCTGAAATACCATGAGGTCATCTTCCCTTGCATTCCTAATTGACGTTGGCCCATTCAAGGTTCCACATTCATGAATACCCTATCACCAACTGAAAACTCTAGGTCTCGGCGCATCTAAACAAAATTAGGTTCATAATGACTATTAGATATAAATAAGCACTTCCAGATAAAACTGACCTTCTTAGATATCTTTTTCACCAGACATGACCCTAGTAGGGAAGACTCACATAACTCATCCCAACATAGTGGGGACTAACAAGTCCGACCATAGAGCACCTCAAAAGGAGCCATTAGAATCTAAGATTTGTACCTATTATTTTAAGATAACTCAACCAATCCCAAATGGATATCTCATGAACCTATAATTTCTTGGTCAGATGAACAAATCATGTCCTCCAAAATATGATTTTCCCACTCTATTTGACCATTCGTATGAGGGTGGTATGATGTGCTCATTATAATATGAGATACCAAGGCCCTATGAAGGCCATCACAAAACTGAGAAGTGAAATGAGGGACTTTATCTGAGATAACTACTGATGGAATTCCATTGCATCTTACCACCTCTTGAAGATGCAAAAATCCCAACTCATCCTCCATAGATATATCTCTAATTGAAATGATGTGAGTTAATTCGGTCAGATGATCAATCTCCACCCTAATAGTTTTCTTACCCCGATGTGTATGAGGAAACCCAACAATGAATTTAATGAAAACCTTGCACCACATCCCGGTGGGAATGGGTAATGGTAAGATAATGATGGAGTGCCTTTGATACTCTTTTTCACTCGCTAGCCTGTGTAGCATCTTGACACAATGTTCACTATGTAGCATCTCATACCAGGCCACCAGAACTACCGACATAAATCATAATAAATCATGGTGGCACCCATATTAACATCCCACTATCACTGGTGGCTATCCTGCATCACCACCTTCTGTAGATATGACAATGGTTTTGAATGGCCCTTGAAGCACAAGATGCACTCGGGAGATGACGACCAATTAGATGATGTGTCCAAACCATGAAGAAAATAGCTTGACCATTAACAAAGTTCATCACTTGGTTGATCCCTATGAATCAACTCCAAAAGAGATTGAGTCAAATGATCACTTTCCAAGAACGCACCTCCAATGTTCTCCCCACACTCTCCACATGCATCTGGGAAAAGAGTCCCATAAAAGACAACACATCACTAGAATTCCTCAAAGAATACATAGAAACTCATCATCTCAAGGAATCAGCCACCAAATTGACCTTTCCCAGGGTGAATTAAATGTCATTGTCGAACCCCATCAAGTATTCCATCTAGTGATGCTACCAGAATTTGTGGTCCTCCTCCAAGAAGATATAGGCCAGATTTTTTTATCAAAGTAGACCACCAAATTCGGCCCAAGTAGATAGTGGCACCATTTCTTCAATGCATGCATCACTACTGCAAGATCCATTTCATGGGCTAGGTATTTCCATATTTATGGAATGAGTTGGAGAGAGTAATATACAAAAACATGATTATCATGAATAAGCATGCACCCAACACCCATACCTGAAGTGTCTCAATACACCACAAAACACATTCATTACTTTGGCAACATCATCACATGGGAGGTAGTCAACCACCTCTGTATCTCCTCGAACGATGCCTAATTTTTTTCCCCATAGAAACATCACCCCTTTTTAGGTGAGAATGGTCATTGGAGAAGAAAGACGTGAAAAATCACAGAGTAACCACCTATAATCACCATCCAGGTCAAGGAAACTCCTTATCTTGAACACATTCATTGGTTTCTCCCCTAAAATGACCGCACTAATCTACTCGGGGTCAACTGAACCCCCCTTCATAGAGATCACATGCCCTAGAAATTTCACTTGAGCCTGAATGTGCACTTTGACAAATTTTCATAGATGAGGGGATCCTGTAATGTTCCCGTGTTGATCCTTGTGATGTTATTATTCCTCTTCGCAGCTATAATTTACAATATTTCATCCAAAAACACCACAAAAAAGAAATCTAGATACTGATCGAATACCATGTTCATGAGTTCCATGAAGACCACTAGAGCATTGTTCAATCTGTAGGGCATGATAAAATACTCAAAGTGGTTAAACCTGCTTCTGAAGGCTATCTTTGGGATATCTAACTCTCTCACCCTGAGATGATGGTATCCTGAATGAAATTATATTTTTAAAAACCAGTTTTCCCCCTTCAACTGATCAATCAAATCATTTATTTTGGGAAAAGTGTATTGGTTCTTAATTGTAACCTTATTCCGCTTATGGTGGTCAATTCACAACTAGAGGGATCTATTAGCTTTTTTAGCGAACTACATATGATCCACCCAATATTAGACGCTAGGGAGAATGAGTCCTTTGGAATCAAAGTCTTCCAGCTATATCATTAATTCCATCATCTTGGTGGGGTCCATATGATATTAGGGAAGTGATATCAAAAGTCTTCTCGATGCCTGTTCAATCGAGAACTCCACATCCGGCTCTAGGGGTAAACGTGAAAAATCAACCCACAATACTTCAAGAAACTAATTCAATACATGAGTTAGTTAAAATTCATGCGAAGGGCCATAATCCTCTAGAGTGAGTGAAGATAACTTGATGATAAGGCTTCCGAACTCTAGAAGTGGAGGTCCAGAGCGACCCGATAGAGGATCCCATTCTCCACGAAAAACATGATGACTCCCATCTGGTGTCTTGAAACTCACCGACCTATTGTATAAATCATAGTGTTCCTAGAAGTGTACTATAGAACCCATTACAACTATAATGTAAAAAATATTCTTATATAAGACCAAATGTTCTTACTCCATGTCAATACCTAATAGTATGAGTGCACACAATGGGAACCTAAGACCCTCCTTCTTCTTCTTTCCCAGCGGTGTAACCAAGACCATCAAAAAAGACATCAACTCGGATGGAAAATTAATCATTTCCGAAAAATGTGAAGAAATTAATGAAATAGATTCACCAGTATCCAAAAGAGATAAAACTATATAATATGCAATCAAAACATAACCTTGAATTTTCGACAGTCCCGCCTCTTATCTTGCGGGTGCATGATACGCTTCATAGAGATGCCTGGTCCCTGTCTGAGGAAGATCACTAGTTTGTAGTTTTACCCGAAACTGGCTCTGCCCAGAATATGACCCACCCCTATAACCACGTCCACTAAATCAATATCCCGAAGTCCTCAATGGCTCAGATTTTATTGGTACTCCTCTTGATGACAATGACCCTAACCCAATCAAATGTGGATGTTCCACCCCGCAGATGCTTTAAAAAATCCTCATACCTCCATAATGGTAACAATGAATTAGAGTAAGTGGTCATGGGAGTCGGATGTACCCCGTAATCCCAAACTATTGGCACATGAATGATGAAAAATCAGAATCCATAGATGATATTTTCTTGGAGGAGTGGTCTAAACTTCCACCTCCTTTCATCGCATATTCCTCCCACTTCCTTTATTTTTTTGAATATCTCCCAATACCCAATACTGATACTAATATAGCTAAAATGGACCATTAGTATCGTTCAATCTCCAACATGAATGCTTGGGTAATGACCACATCATAGGTCCTCAACTTAAAAATGTTCACATGGATGTATACCTCTTGTTCCAAGCCATTCTCAAACCTTTGGGCATTCTCTTGCTCATTGGAGACAATTCTACGATAATACTAAACAAATTCAGTTAAACAATTGGAATAATCCATCATCTATAGATTCCCATGAACAGTATATTGGAACTCTCAGGACCTGGTACATTCTAAGACCTCATGGAAAAACTACTCATTTACGACAACCTTGAAATATCCCCAACGCATCTGCTCATTCTTCCTAGTAGTGAAGTACTGATTCCCACCACCTGTAATTGAGACCCTCCAACATAAAGGAGGAACATTTCACCCTAAGATGTCCATGTGTATTCAATAAATCAAACATTCTCTCGATCTTCTTTATCCATTCCTCTGCTTCTTGGGGTTCTATGTTTCCTTGGATGGTGGGAGGCTTATTTTTCAGAAACTCTCGTCCCTTGTCCTTCCTAGGAACTGAATCGTCATCTCTGAAATGAGATGGGACATGTGCCAGTTTCTTTCCAAAATCCTAGACAGCCTACACCTCATCCTCGACTAGCCTATGAAAAATTGTTGTGGGAGAACTCCCTCTGGCTTCCTCTCATGGGTGTATGGGAGATATCCAGAGAGGCATGTTGCTACAAAACGTAATAGTCCCAAAAAAATAACCAACACCACATTTCAAAAAAAAATCAAATACAAAAAATATTAAAAATATAAACACATTTTATTAATAAAATAAAAAACTACTCACCTCCCCCCTACACGATATCCACATGTGGTCGGCAGCCCACACATCACACCTAGACATGAAGTCACTCAAACAATTCCAACATCCACTGGTGAATCATGGACTTCCACAAGGGGTGCAATCCAGGAACCCGACTCATGACTAATACCCTGAGCCCTAATATTCCTAGCCCATGTCTACCTCGACTTATCCCAAAATAGTAATATAACACATAAAATATTAACCCCCTATGATACCATTTTGTCATGAATTGAATCAGGTTTCCACTAATACAAGCACTGAATCCATCCCATGAAATTGTTATAAGGTCTTTATCTATCTCCATGGGATGGAACAAGTTCCCTTGTATCATTAATATAGGTTTGGGAATGATTTAACCATGTATGAAAGACAAAATCATTAAAAACATTCAATAATAAGAATCTGAAATTTCCAAGTCAAACAAGACATAAGGAAAAACTAGAACTGAATACGTGGTTTAAAGTATGTTAAAAGGGGTACAAATATAAATAAAAACAGTAGCATGTCATCCACAATGGCTCGACATGACAAGGGGCCATCACCCCCGAGCCATCTCCACGACACCGCACCATAGGAGGAGACTAACACCTCGAACCACCTTCACCCAAGGCCATTCCATTACCAAAGTCAATCATAATGACGTCAACTTAACCCCAAGGGTTTTATGTGGGTTTTGAGACTAATCCCAATATTATACCACCCAAATATTCTAAATGGTATGAAATTCAAGGAGATAAAGCAAGTGGTTTTAATATGTAAAGAAAAAATGATAAATTTTAAGAAACGTAACTTTCTATTGAAAAGCAAACTAAAACATTCAGAATGTTAACAAATTTTAATAATACATTATAGGTAATGTAACGTACAACCAAACACACCCTAATAATCGGGTAAATCATTTCATAATAAAAATTAATAAAACTATGAACTTGTGCTATCCTGTGGGGATAAGGAGCGCCCTTCAGGTTTTTTCCTGGGCAGGATTTGGTGCTGGTAATATTGGTGACTAGATTCAGTTCGTGAAAACACATACCAATACCATATTTTTTGGACATGCCATGTATTTCTACTTCATAGAGAGTACTTCTATATGGATTCAGTGTCATATCCTATCTTGGGATATGAAAAGGGGAAAGGGTGAGACCAGATGCCATCTAGCTTGCCAACATACCATGTAACACTTAGTTTCTTTTGAGGAAAAATCAAGAATATATATCTCCTTTGTTTGGACTCATATTTTGTCTCATGAGATTCCTATCATGAGCATTCTTCTACTTATAATGTAGTGGTTCATTCATTTTCACTTTCATGATATTATATAAAATATTATACCCATTAAACTTGCATAGAATATTCTAAAAAACGGTAGTGATCACAATTTATCACAATATACTTATAGAGTGGAACCATCTAGTTGTGTTAAGGATGGGTCCTCTACTAAATCCCAAGAGGAAACATCTATATGGTCTTGTCTTGGTCCAACAATGGATTTTAGATTGGAACCCTATAACTAAGAAAACCATGTATCCTCTATATATTATTAGAGTGGAGCCATCCTATTTTCATAGGGCATGGGTCCTCTACTATCTTCTATGTAGAACCCTCTAGCAAGGGTGGTCATGGGTGCTCGATGACTAGAGTAGAACCCACCAACTTGGTATGACCAGGATTATATACCATCAGGGTGGAACCCTAATGTTGGGTTGGTATTTATTCCTCTATCAAACATCATTGTGTTATCCTCTTATTATTATAAGAAATGGGTCCACTGAATACCTCATATGAGGAATCCTCTATCATTGATGTTCATGGGTCCTCAAAAACTCTTAATGTAGAACCCTCCATTTGTGCTGGATATGGGTCATCCACAAACTCCATGAGTTGAATCCTCCCATTCGTCAAGTAATGGGTCCTATATAATTTTATTGGATCCATCCTATTATACCAGCACATGGGTCCTCTAACAAGAGATTGTGGCCCTTTGTTTTATTAGTATAGTGATAAGACATGTCATAACATGGATGGTTATATCATAAAAGTCATGTGAAATAATATGAATCATTGATAAACCTCTATATATTTTGGCGACACTTGCTCTGGGTTAATGATATTAGAATTTATTCCCTTTTCACTCTCATTTCAGTTTTTATGTGACCTTATATATTTAGTTGCATCCAAACCATTGGATTTGGTCAGTCTTATTCCTTGGGTTTTGATGATATTATGTTTATTCCTTGTACATTATATGATTTTATTCTCAAGGATGGATCAATATATTATCCTAATACATCAGGAAAATACAATACATGTAGTTCATATACACACCTTATTAAGCCTCGTGTGATTGGACAAGGTTACTCTATCATTGATTTGGGTGAGATGATGCTTTAACAATATCATGCATGTTTTGTACTATATACTATCATTAAATGATATTGTATCTCTTAATAATCCCCCTCAATCTTTTAATAATTACAAATGGGTATATATATACTCACTCATTCATTTTCTTGGTTCGCACATGTCATGTATTTTTCAAAATTCATATAGGTCAGTGTTGTCTCTAGTTGAGCATAGGGATACCATGTAAATCAGAACATGTACATTGGTCGCATTGTAGAGATTAGATGATGGGATATCTCAAAAATATATTTTTCTTGTCTTCATAGGTTGGGACATATTTTCTAGTTAATCATGTATCGTTTCCCTTTACAATTTTGTTTTCACTGTCATTCACATGTACACCATAGAAGGTTTTCATGAATGGTTTAATTCATATATGTGGATTTTATTTATTATTATTCCTATGCAATTTGTTTTATATGGTTAGGTGTGTTCATAATGGTTATTAAGGAATGTCCTCTTATTTAGGATGTTCAATTTGTAATTTTCCCCACTCCCTTGCCTAATGAGTTGAACATGGGGTAGTTGTGGCTCGAGCCATTCCAAGGGCTGGGTTATATGATATTGGTATCATAGCTATTCATTCTTTGTGATGTTGTTTGGATTATTCCCCTTTCATATATTTTGGTTGGGGTATTGGGAAAAAATTTCAAAGTGTCTCGAGTGTGACTCTGAGGCCAGGTAATCAACTAATAGTATGGGCGGTCATTGTATCCATTCAGTATGACCTTGACTACATAAAAATTGACTCAGAAAAATTAGACATTGTTTGGAATGATCAATGGTAGATCAATAATATGGTATTGAGAAATTAAAAACCCTAAATTAAATTTCTCTCCATTATATATATAAATATATATTGATTTGACCATGTTTATATTCTAAACAAATTCACGATGAAACCACAATGAAATACATTAAGGATACCAATTATTAATCATAAGGATTATCTGATGAGTCGTGAGGACTCAGATCAGGGTCTGTCCCATAAGCATCATCCCCCATGTGGGTAGTTTTCCACATATCTACATATCGAGAAAAATATCATTTCTGTATAGTAGGCTAGCAATACATTTATTATTAGCATGATCTGTGAATTCAAATCATAGAGTTTTCCAATGATAAGAAGTAATACAATTCCTTATGAAGTAACAAATGGGTTATATATATTCATTTATGATTATACCCAGAATGACAATGTATTTCAACAAGCAACTGACCATTTATACAGAGCAGATGAGCTCGGGTAGAGACTTGTAACACAGATTCATAATGATTCAACACTCTTATAGACCAACTATTTTTAGTTATTCTATGTGTATGACTAGGTTTTTCTCATTCTATTCATAATTTCAGAGCATATAGAGTAGTAGTATAGAGGTGTGACAGTGGATGAGAATGAAAATATGGTTTACATAACATACCCAGTATATCTTTCAAAACATATGAGATGGCTACTTCTGACCACAAATGATTGAGCATGGACTCTTAAGATAGATATCTTCTATAATTATTTCGACCAAACTTTTTATAACATTATTATTACATAACAAAAATATAGAAGTGTTACAACCAACAATCCAACGGATAAAATATTTTGCAAAATTAGGACCATACCAACCATTTTTTAAATAAAACAAAAACATTACCAAATTCATTATTTTCTAACTTCATAGTGGTCATCATGTACTTGTTACTATAAGTAATCACATGAGGGAATACATCAAATAATGGGGTGAGCTAAAATCCCATTAAGAGGATAGATAAGGACGTGAATCAATAAAAAATGGGTGAGAATAATAAAAATCCTATGATAATCATAGGATTACAATAATTATTATTATAGGAATCATTAGATAAAGGAATGGGTTTTAGAAATTCATTATAATAAAACATCATGTATTAGTGTTTAAAGACCATACATATCTATAAACAAAGATAGAATAATATTTATTAATAACATATGTGAATAATAGTAAAAGTATCATTTTGAACATAGTTCTAATTATTTTCTTGCAAATTTTACATTTTCTCAATAGATACATTGACTTACCTAATGAATTGGGGATGTATATAATTACGCTTACACCCATTACATCATAATATTTAGATTATCAGTCATTCAATATAGAATATATGGTAGTATTGCACATAATGTGACACATGAAAAGGAAAGAGTTTAATTTAATTTTTAATACTTTCATGTATAAAAATTTGGATTCCCAAATGAGAAGTTTAATATCATATTTTGAATTAGAACCATCACACATGTGTGAAGATGAAACACTATTAAGAGGCGTGGGGATATTTTTTTTTAAAAAGAGTTACTTTGGAAAATAATTTAATTGGTCATAAAAATAGACTACAAACATGTATATCCCATGAAGGAAAATGTTATAAAAATAAAATTATATATTAAGAATATTAAAATAATATATACATAGATTTTTGGCATGAAAGATGAATAATTGAATTAATGGAAATTGTGTTCAAGGATTAACATACCTTATGTACCAAAGTGTTCTTCTTTTAAATAACATAGATAATAATATTATATTTATTGATTACTAAATCAAAAATATCATTTATGCTAATAAAATTTATTTTAATTTATTATATTTATTTGTATCTATTTTGACGAGTTATATTGTTCAATTTTATTGTCCGAGAGTGTTTGTTTTCATGGTTTTAATGATCAGTTCATAAGTATATATGTATAGAAGATGATACATAATGAGAATAATTATTCATAATTTAAAGATTTTGGTATGAATTAACAAATATATATTCAAATGGTCTTATATATGATTATTT
This sequence comes from Viscum album, assembly GCA_963277665.1. Lineage (NCBI taxonomy): Eukaryota > Viridiplantae > Streptophyta > Magnoliopsida > Santalales > Viscaceae > Viscum > Viscum album. Next base: position 277,179,500 of record OY728133.1, read on the forward strand.
TTTCAGATATGTGTATGATAAATTAAATAAAATAGTAATGATAATTTTTTAGATTAATTTAGTGGTTTATCATTTATAAAGAAATATTTTTGTTTGGATATGTAATGTTATGATTATATGATAGTTACATCGAAGAAAAAATTTATAACATAATTTTTTTAAAAAAATATAGAATTAGAATGATTTCATGATCATCATTGAAGGGGATAATGGAATATGAAACATTTTCATACTCGAAGGTTAAAAATAAACACCTCATATATGGTGTTTTCAGTTTTAGAAAAATTAGAGAAGAGAATAGGTAAGATGATGGGATATTTAATTAACACATTTGAATTAAACTATAAAAATGGTATTTGATTTATCATGCCACCTGGATAAGGGGATGTGAGTATAAAATAAGAAATGTATATAAAATGAAATGAAACTAAATGATTATGCAAGAGGATTTTACGTCCTGGATTCTTATTCTTGAGAACATAATTAGGCAAATTAGATTGGGTATTTTGTTGACAACAAATGATTTTTAACATGGTAGAGATTCATGCGAAGTGGACTAGGAATATTTTTTACAGTCTTAATATCAATAGAGGTATGAGTAGAAGAGGTTGAAAGGGGTGGTATTTATAGAGAGGATGGGGTTGAAATTTGACTACATTATTCATTAGTTTATAATTTTGGATCATGACTATGAATAGTTTAATATTCATTAATAAATATATCAAATAATGATTAATAGATCAATAAAACGGTATTATATTAGTTATACGTCATCGATTACTCAATTATTCGTTTTTTTTAAATGCCATAACTTATAGTAGTTCACAATTGACAAAAAATCAACAATTTTAGAAAAATCTATAATATTGAATCTGACAATTTTTAGATCTTTAAAAGTTAAAAATGAGAACCATTTTATGAAAATAATTAAATAATATTGATAAATTCAATTTCTAATTAAAAATAACATTCATTTACACTTAAATGATTTGAAAATTACAAAAAAAATTATCCAACATTGAAAAATTCATAAAGATGATATAGTATTTTCTTACAACCATAAACAGGGAAGTATTTATTATTGAATCAATTTTATGAACTTCTTATTTTCATATGAATTAATTATATTAATTATAAATCATTAGATAAAAATTTATGTTCTCAAACAAATACTAACATTTAATTTATCATTTTTAAAATATTTAATTACTTTTACTATGATATAATTATATTATATTATCATTTATATGATTCCAAAAATATTAATTATAAATTTTCTAGTTAGTTTATTATTCTATTTTCTATTTTTCTAAAAGTAATTATCATGAAATTATTTCATGTTCATTATACTTTTTTTTTGGTAGAGGTTCATTAATTTCTATGAATAACACTTATTTAATTCATAATTCCTGAATAGTATGTTTTTATTTGGCTCTCAATTCTACGTACCATAAAAATGATTTCAATAATATAAATTAATTCCATTGATATAACATATGATTTTTATAATTTTTCATAACATTCAAAAAATCACCCTTGAAATTATATTTTATCACAATATTTTGAAAAATTTTGAGTTTAATTCTCCTTCATTAATTCCTCAGTTTCCCATGTTTCCACTTCAAACTTATGGTTACACCCTAGAACATTCACAGTATGAGTAATCTTTTTTCATTGAAAATTATCTCCCCAATCCTACATCTTCTCTGAATTCTCCTCATAAGTGAATCCATTTTCAAATTGGATTACCTCTGAATTCAGTACATGTGATGAATATGGTATGTAATACCACATGATAGATATGTGGAATCCAAAATATACTTCAGAAATAAATGGTGTATGTTGTAATAGATAATCCTAAATTTTTAAAATAACAACAATCAAAAAGTGATTGATGTAGAGGGGTTTTATCTTTTCTTTTTTCACAAATCTCAAGATCCTCTTCAATCAAGATATGAAGAGGAATAACAAGTCACAAAACCATAATCTCTAGGACTCATCGATGATTGTCTACATAGATCTTTTTTAGTCTTTCTGATTCCTTGATATGAAGTTGATTTATTTTCACATTTTTTACCATTTATTATACACTTTTAGGTCCAATAATCACACATTTACTTACAACATTCTAGTATTCTGGTGCTCTACATATTTTTCAATTAAGAACCTCATATGGTGCTATATGGATTATTGAGTGGAATCATTTGTTCTAAGAGAACATGATCATAATAAGTTATTTTTCCCTTCCAACTTTAATGTAAATAAGAAATGATCGCAACAAGCCATCAATTATATTATTAGTCAACTAGGATTTTTTATTAGTTTGAGAATGATATGTTGTACCTAATTTCAACTCGGTCTTTTGATCTTGCTGGAAAATTTTCTAAAACATGGAGGTGAATCTTGGACCATGATCTTATACAATTGATTATGGTTATCTATGTATCCAATACAATTATCTAGTGTTTATATGTTTATGTTGATCATGTGATATATACTCTTAAATTGTGATAAAATGATCTACCTTTGTAAGATATTTCAAAACTATCCATATAACGTTTTCCTTTAGATGTCTTCGTAATTTAGATGAGAAATTCCATGGTGATGTTTTCCCATTTTCACATTGTATGTTTAATGGTTTGATCATACCCTTTTAATTTTTTATTTTATCCATCAATTTCTAACATACTAGTCCCATTGATGTATATTTATAGGGATCCTTGATTCAATTATCTCCCTAATAGTGCTCTTAGTGATCTTAATAAAACAATTTTCACCCTATGTGAATAGAGAAAATTGACATATCTATATCATTCAAGAGATATTTATTTATAATTGGATTGTATGGTATATATTGGTGTGAAAAAAATCATAAAACTCATACCAAATAATATTTTCTATTTTTTGATATATACATCAAAATAGCTTCTACCTTTTATTGAATTTCCACATCATTTAATTGTGAATTATCTATTTGCTCTGTGAGGGATGGTTGAGAAACCATTTTAGAGAAGAATGATTATGTTACATACTTAATGATTCCCATTTCCATACTTTGAAAATTTATTAATATTTGAACCTTATAAACTCTCATCAATTATAATGATACAACAACCTTTCTACATAAAAAATGTTTAACTGCATTTTCATTACCAAGATGGTGTTGGATTAAGAAATCATAATATGTGATGAGATCTGACTATATTTAATAGATAATATAATTCTCATTTTCTATGAATATATATTTGGCTTTTTATGATCACTATATATCTAAACCTTCATTCCCAAGAGATAATACTTCTATATTTTCATTGAGGATATCACAACTGAAAAGTCTAGAACATGTTTGATATAGTTTTTCTTATGAATTTCTTTTAATCCATGAGTGTTATGATAACACCTTATCATTTATAATCATTAAAATTAATAATAACATCATTAATGAATATTTTTACACCAAATATTATTCTCAACATTTCATTAATGTGGGAATTGGTCAAGTGATTGACTAATTTTCAACTATTTGAAGGATTCTTAGCATTAAATAGTCTTATAAACATATACAAAATTTTGAGTAAATATTGTTAGTGGGTTCATAATTTGTGATAAAATCATCACAAATTATCATTAGATTTAATCTAAATCAACTAAACAATGTATCTCCATTATGAATGTTGTCTCGATCCACTCATCAACAAAATATTTCTATGAAGGGTCCAATTATATTCCCTCTATGGTGATAAAAAGTACCAGAAATGATACTAACAACATCAAAATCACACTTTTATTGTACAACACATAATGAATATCCATTAAATTTCTAATTATCATATTACTCAAATTATTTTCATTTTTCTCCTTGATCATGGTGAATATTAGAATATCTTTGATAAATATTGAATATATTATGGAGAAAATATCTAAAATATCTATTCATTTTTTATAAAAGTATTTCTAGATAATTAGTGTGTTTTAAACGAATAAATATGAACTCATAGTGTGCATAAATAATTAGAAATGATGTCTTGGGAATATCAACCATCCATACTATTAGTTGGTGATATCCTAGAAAATGATCGACATTAGATAAATACTTATCCCCATGTAGCTGATCGATGAAGTGATCTATATGTGGAAGTTTTTAATTTTTCATTATCATTACTTTTATCACATGAATATCCATATAGTGGTGCATCAATCCATCCTTCATCATGAAGAATATGGCCAGCACACCCCCTGGTGAAGCACTCCATCATGTAAAACCCCTGTATATAATTTCTCATAACTTCTTATTCAGTTCCTCAATATAAATTTTGTTAATTATAATATTTTTATTTTATATATTTAATGATCTTGGAATAAGTAAAACAGGGAAATATACAATGCTGCTAAGAGGAAGACCAAACTTTAAGCAGGGAACACATAATTATAGATCAACAAAATGGGAATGTATTTGATCATGAATCTCTCATTTGATTGAATCATTTTAGAAAGATATTCATGATTAAAATGATAAATATATGTTGTTGAGATTAGAAATATGAAGCATATTACTCCTCCTCCTTACACATGTAAAGAATTGGAAGATTCATAGGGATTTGAAGAGAGATCTAACTTTCCAGATATTTGATGTTATCATTGTATATGAATAACCAATCAATTCACATTGTTTCATAAATATCAAATAATGAAAGTAAGAAAAGAAATTGGGAGGTTTTTTACAAAAACGTTAAATGAATGAAATTTATATTCTGTCGATTAAATTATAATTGTATTTTTATTCTAACATATAACTCAACCCCCATATTATGAGGTTGTGTTCGAGTTTTTATACTAAACAACCATGATATGAAAGAATGTATAGAAGTAGAATCAAAATGTATAATCATTATTCTTGAATGAATACCAAGTATACCTTTCTATACATCATTTAAATGATCCACCTTATATTTATAAATTGCATAATATCTCTCTTTCATCATTGGAGTTTTTGGATGATGACCCTATTTACACTGGAGGACTAGTGATTTAGTGAACTTACTTGCATAATGACCATTTTCCAAATGTTTGAAGCATTGTTCCATGGGTGGTTCTTGTCATTAATCCATAACATTGGACACATTATTTTAGTATCTCAAAACATAATGAGATTGGGGTCCTCCTCCTCCTAACATTAAACATTTCCACAATACATTTTTTCAATTACATAGAAACATGTTCATACATTTTGACACATGAGTGGTTTATATTTTGTTCCATATTTATCATTAGATCTTTTAGCCTAAAACAAATCATTTTATTTCTTATAACCATTTCCATGATACCATTATTAAAACACCATATCCAAATTTTTATCACAACAATAAACTTCTTTATAACTCTTAAATTCTAAAATATCGAAAAACATTTTATTGTATGGTTTTTAAAAAATAATAATCTTTTTAATTTTCAATCATTGTTGAGAACAAAACTTCATAACTACATTGAATGCCTTGTAAAATTTAATTTTTATGAAATAATTGATTCACCTTCATTGTTCATCATCTCTATGAATACTAAATCTATCATTGATTGAATATTTCTAGGGAGAGCATTTTTATTCATATTTTCTTTAAATATTCCCACTCCATCTCTTCAATTTCATAATTTGGCTTGGTGTTTTTAATGAAAACCCAAAATTGGTAGACCTATCTATCTATACAATAATCAACCAGATTGGCCTTATTCGTCTTAGAATAATGAAGTATAGTAAATATATTCTCCATTGAGATGACCCATGGTTCTATGAAATGTGGATTCGTTGTTCAATGATATGTCAATATTCATTACGACATAAAAGACTCTATTTCTAGTTTCTACCACATAGTGTAAAGAAAAAATTTCACATTATTCATGTTATTATTCAAAACATGATATATCCCTGTAAGAATCTCCATCAAATTTTTAATTCCACCTCCCATGGCTTTGAGGATCTCATTCATGATTTTACTACATTTTACATCACATGGGTTGTAAGAGTAGTATCTAATCTTTCCCAACGATTTTTAACGTTGAAAAGGCTGTAAAAAAATATTCAATATTTTATGATTAATTAAATTATTCCATTCCAAAATTAACTCCAAATGAATAACATATATGATTTATATTTTTAGAATTTTTATAAAATAAATCATTATGGTTTATTACATTGATACAGTCTCATACTATGGTTTGTAACCAATGTTCCCTAATCATAATTCCAAAATTAACTAAATTGTTCTCTATTATCATCTATACAGAACTTGCATTTTGATACATGACTATTGCATCTTCTAATGATAAAAAATAAATGAGTTATAATCCCAGATAAATAAGATACTTGTTTTCGGAAAATTATGAACACACATAATATTAACATAAAAAACACAATTTTTAATTATATATACTATAGATTCATAATGGTCATCATTTACTCCATAGTACAAGAAATGGACAAATGTAAAAAAACATAGACAGAGTTTAGATAAAATACATATATGATTTTAGATAATGAAATGAATCAATATTACATGGTTTATAATAAAAATCATCATAACATAAGAATGATATCATCATCATAATCATGAGAGGATTCACTAGATAAATTCATCGAATGTGGTAATGAATAAAAATGAATCATATTGTCATACTGGTAAAATACCACACATTGTTGTGAAATAAATGAAAATCATGTTCACGCACAAAATATATGAACAATCATAACAGAATAATTTTGACAAAATCTAGAATCATGATCACTCATATTTCACTTTATCTCATTAGATAAAACACATTACATAATTCATTGAACTACAATATAATTCTAGATGCACTCGTCAAATTATAACAATTATATAACCATGATTTACACATGAAACATATATAAACCATGGAAATAAAAAATAAATAGAAAGGAATTGTTTTCATTTCAAAAGGAATACAACCATTAATATACTTTTGGATTCCTTAATTAGAATTGGAAAAATCTATTTGTTATCAGAACGATCACACATGATTGATGAATAAACAATCATAATATGAGTCGGGATGGGTTTTGTAAATACGACAACTTTGTGAATTTAATTTCATAAAACTTAATGAGAAATATTAATATCCTAGAAAATAAATATTAATAAAAAATAATTTTTTTTGACTTTTTCAATAACAAGCACACATAAATTTGGATCCAAAGAAGAATAACTCCAAGAATGGAAATTTTATTCAAGGATCCACTTATCTTATGTCTGAGAAATTTCTTTACATAAAAATCATGTATAATAAAATTATATTCATTAATAACTAAATAAATATCTACTTATAAATTTATTTTATTCATTTTAATTTTATTATGTATATTTATGGCCATTTTGATGAGTTATATTTTTCAATTTCATTATTTTAGAGTGTTTGTTTTCTTGGTTTTAATAATTTTTTCACTTGTATATATTTATTTAAGATGATGTAACATGATAATAGTTATACATAATTAACGTTATATGTTATTAAAAAACATCCAAAATTATAAATTTTATTACGTTTTCCCCCTATATAATGATGATTCGTTAGAAAAATGGTGAATGTTAATCGTCTAGATTAATTTGGCAATTTCTGATCATTATGATCTAGTTTTATTTTTTAATTTAACATTATGTATAAATGGTAGTCATAGAACATTAAATAAGTATGGAAATTCATTTTATAATCTATTTACGCAATTATAATTTTTATGATCGTACGTGGTGGTAGAAAGGGAATATTAAATATTGTTGTCCATAAAGGAAATAAGTCAACACCTCACATATGATATTTTAATTTTTACTAAAAAGGGAGAGGATAAGAGGATTGAAGATAGATTACCAAATTATCATAATAAAATTATAGTATATATATGATACTTGATTTATCATAGAACATGGAAAAGTGGAGTTGTGGATATTAAAATAAAAGAAAAGTATTTATAATGAAATTAAATTAAAATGAAATAGGATTTTACCTATTTAATTATTCATCATTAGAACATCCTTAACTAAATTGGAATTTGAATTTTTCTTGAGTAAAAATGTTTTTGGAAGTGGGGAAAGGATTGTGAAGAGGAATGGGTATAATTTTTACATGCTACAATTTTATAGAGGTGTAATGAGAAGTTACTATGCGGGGTGGTATTGATAGGGGAAGAGAGTTGAGTTTTTTTATTTTATACATTTTATTATTATATTGGATGAAGAATATTAATATTTAAACGTTATCAAAATATATATTATTTTTTGGAAGGATCATCATTTTTTATGATATGTCCTAATTTTTTTGGACTGTTTTATGGACTCATTTAACTATTTCATTGATTTTTTCAACGTTTTCTTTCTTTAGTGTCCAAGTTCGTGATAGTTTTCTTGGAAAACATGGCCAATCATGGTCAAAAAGTTGTTCATGTGCATATCCCCCTTGATCTCTTCATGTTATTCACTAGTTTTATCCCACTATCTCAGTTCAACATTTTCATGTAGTACCAAACTTGATCAGACCTCAATAATGTCAATAAATTCCTAAGATAGTGATATATCAATGAATCATACACATATAGGGAGCGGTTTCAGTTTTATGAATTCCTTTTTCAGTATATGATACTAAATAATATTAGGTGGACAGATCTTGAGAAATATGATTATTAAACGAACCCCTATTAAATGATGGTATTCGATTTCTATATAAAATAACCTAGAAAGTAAAAAACCATTAATAGATTGACTATTTAATGATGGAATCGAGTCCCATTATTCAGAAGAATGGAAAGATTAAAAAATCATAGAAGTGTTCTAAGAAACATTGAAAAAATAAACTACACGTCGTGTCCCAAAATGAATACTTAACATTTAGTCCCTTGGTTATTGTGACTATATTTTTATGAAATTATAATGATGCTAGGGTACATATCCCTCCTTCATGTTGTGCACCACATCCCCAATGTGGATACATCATTTTACACAGCACATAGCTAGGCATAGACCTTATATAGGTTAAAATGGAAAAATTATAAGTACACGGGAAATGACATGTGTAAAGAGGAATATGATGTAAATTAGTAAATGGAAATGGAGTAATTTACATAGAAACACCCATAAGGACACGACCTAGTCTTAGATTGTTTATACAGGTCTTGTATTCTAACTAAATAATGTTTAAGTGTACATATATTGGGTGTACTCTGCTATGTTGGTGAACATCCATGATAACAGGTTAGAGAACATGTCATATTACCCCATGTTACCTTTTTGAGGAGACTTAATGCTTTAATATCTCCTTCATATGGGATAGTATTTTTTCTCTATGAGACTTTTATTAAGAGTTGTATTCAGCATAAGATATGATTTTTACCTTGGATGTGGATTTTGGGAAATGATGAATAATATTTTATAAATTATGCATGGTTAGGTGATATTTGATGATGGTAGTGATCTTACAGGATCACCAAAGGCTTTTAGAGTTGAAACCACCTACTATTCTAGTCATGTATCCCCTATAGACTTTGTATTAAAACCCTTAAATAGGGATGGGAATGGGTCATTAGTGAATTCTATATTGGAACCCTCTAACTTTTCCCGGAAATTTTCCTTATGGTACTCCTAGTTTGGAAAACTCATATCGGCCTAGGGAATGGGTCTTCTATCAATATTAGAGTGAAATAATCCATAATTCCTATGAAATTTTTATTGATGACTAGAGCTGATATATCATATTTAGGAAAAAATGGGTCCCCTACCACTAGAGTGGAACCCTCTTACTGGTCAGGGCATGTGTCATCTATCGGACATAAGAGTGGATCCCTTGTATGAGAATTGGGTTTTCAGTCATCTACTAACCCCCATATAGAACTGTCCAACTAGGATGGGAATGGTTCATCAACCACTAAAAGAGTGGGACCCTTCTACAAGGATATACATGGGTTATCTACTAGTTACTAGAGAGGACCCCCCTTATAGTTCTATGCAATATTTCTTAACCGAATCCTATAGTGCAACCCAACAGCTACAATGGGCATGTGTCTTCTACCTCTGAGTGGAACCCACTTTTTGTATTGGTCCATGGGTCCTCTACTTTTAGACACTTTCCCCTCAACATTATAGAACTAGGATGAGACGTTTATTGACTTCATTGTTCATGAATGGGTAGAAAATTGATATTCTTGGAATCATGCATGTTCTTTTGGATATATATGTGATATTATTCATATGATGAGATGTGAGATAGAGATCATGTTTCTCTTTTAGTATGGAATATTTTGATTGAGAATAAATATTTAACTCTATCAATACCCATGTAATTGTTTTCTATACTTCAACGGGATTTTATTATTTGTTTGGAATGCCACATATATTTCTTTTTTAGGTTCTTGTCGTAGGATAAGTCTACTAACCTATTGTAGGTGGAAAATACTCAAGGTGTAGTTTATTTACACACTGTGTAGAGACCCTTATGTTTTAATAGGTTTTCTCTATCATGGTATGTGCTTGGATGTTCTATTTGACAATATATTATATCAATTTTGTTATCTATTGTCTTTATATTATTGGCATATATTTTAATGGTTCACTATTATCTTTTATGATTTCATAGTAGAAAAATATTTTCTAAACCCTTCCTTGGTTTTTTCTATACATGTTATGTCACATCATGATGAAGTATTGGTCATAGGTGACATCAAAAAATCATAAGGATACCTGGTAATTCAAAAATCATATAGTGGAAGAAATGTAAATATCTGGAGATAGGATATCTCACCATTTTTTCATTCAAATTTTGATAGGTTGGGACATATTTCTAGTTATTCATGTATTTTTACCTTATTACATCAACGATTTCGAAGTCATACTATTATAGAATATAGCAGTCTTTCATTCACGATTTACAATCTATATGTGGAATAATTTTTTATTATATATCTATATGTTTTCATTTATATGGTCGAGTATGTGTATACAAGTCACATGAAAATTCCTCCAATTTTGAATATTCTATTTGGCACTTTTCACAAACCATGGACTATGGAGGCATGCTTGGAGTAGTTATGGCTCATGCCCCAACATGGGCCAGGTCATGACAAGACAACAGCTACACATTTCCATTGATATCACCATCTAAGGATTTCCAATAAGTATCCAATTTAAAGCCTTCATTATTATAAATTATTGTTTCCCTAAAATACATTATGATTCCCAATAAAAGTTAGCAACTTATAGTAATGGATTATGTAGTGACCAAACTAGTTTCTCTAATTCATATATATGTAGAAAACATTTTAAAGATATAAAAACTATCATGGAATATATTTCATACCATTTCTCTATTTCTATAATATTCCAAGAGTTGTATCATTACAAAATTAATCTAATTAGTGTTTTCCTCTTGCAAAAATTCATCAATATTAAATATCAAATATTCTTGGACTTCGTTTAAAATAATACTAAATTCTATATAGAGAATAGATTTGAAGGTAAACAGATCCTCTTCCATGATCGACTACGACTACATAGTGATATGTCCCCTCAAATCTCCACAAATACTTGGAATATTCTGTCAAAAATCCATCGATGGATCCCTGTATAGTTTTTAATTATCATCCTTAACCAAAAGAGAAAACATCATATCAACAAAGCAGGACACATATATCCTTTTATTTTAAGGTTTGGGGTAGTGAGGTGTAGACAACATTTTAATATATTATCATCCCACTTATTTTAAGTACTCTATAGCCTAATACAACCATATTTCCATTCTAGGACTATAGTATTTTCATGTTCACACATCATGAGGGTTTCCAAACATAGAGACGTGTTTTCAAGACAGTTCCTTGTAACACTTCCCCTTAGAGTGGCATATCATTTTACATGTGTATATGTGAAATTATTATATGATATGATACATGTATCATATTTGGTAAAAACATTCATTAATAAATAATGATTAATTTTTTAATATCATTATGAAATTGAAAAAAAAGATGACAGTAATGAAAAATGTTACTAAATTTCAATAAATATTTATCTGTAAGTTATTTTTAATTAATATTATTTCTAAATTAAATCATAAACTAATTTTCACTAAATATATGAAATAATGATATTATATATAATATTTTGGTAATATGTATGTAATATTTATGAAAGTGTGAAACACAAAAAATAATAATGGAGGAACCCTGTAATCGAAAACGTGTATGACATGTGACAACAATCACGTAATGTAATATGATACCCCTATACATTATAATATATTTACTATTTTAAATATTTTGTATATATTTATACACATGAAAACACCAAGTAACCTTGAAATTCATGCTACATTGGGTAAAAATACATCATATGGAACAACGGATGGCCTCTATAGCTTGTGTTACATGCTAAAGCGATGTTCTTCAATGGAATGTGCTATATGCAAGACTGAGACTTACCACGAAAAAATATATAATTAAATCATTATTATAGAATAAAATAATAAATAAAATAGGTGTTATGAATAGAATTAAATAATATATTATAATATATGTATTATAAAACCATATTTTTTGTTAAAAACAATTATAAATTAATATAATATCTAATTGAATATTAAAACAATATTTTTATAGAAAAGTATTTTTATGATCACAAAGCAATTTTACGATAATAAATAAAAGTAATTAAATTTAATTAATTATTTTACTAAAATATATATGTAATATATTAAATTATTTAATTTTTACATGCATCCATTAGATCTATTATGCATATAATAAGGGCAAACCCAATATTTTAAATATAAACCTATATTTTACAAAGAAAATATTACCACCATTTAATAGAAAAAATATTTTAAATAATAATTTTGAAACTCTTATATATTGAAATTGATAAAATTAACTTTATTTTTTAATTCATAATTTCAATATTAGCTTATCATTAATGTTTTCACTTTTTTGAGAAACATCTATTTTTATTGAATCTTGTAATATAATGTGTTTCAATTAAAAACTATCATTCATTTAAATAATTATTAATGATAAATTAAATTATAAATTTGTTTTAAATTAATATTTGATCATTTATAAACTTATTAAAACAATTTAGGTCAATATAATGAATATAAATTTAATATTCTATATAAAATCATAACATTGTTTTTAATATTTTCAACTAAAACTAGTTAATTCATCTTTCTGTGAGATTAACATTAATCTTAATTTTTCCACATCTATTATTGGAATTTTGAAAATCCAACATACCACATTTTAATAAAGATAATATTTTTTTTCTAATAATACTAACTTAATTTTTTTACAACATTTTTTAGTGAACGTGATTAAAATTAATTATACTTATTTAGGTGTAATTAGACATAAAATGGAATAAAAACATACGTTTAAGGGCACAAATGACCAATTCGCTTGTCCAACACCCATTGTATGGAAATATATCTTCCATTAACCTTATGTTAAACAGTTTTTGTTGTTTTTTATGACATATTTAGGTAATACCATGGGTAAATCTATCTGATTTTCAAGAACACCGAGTGAGTCATTTTTTCATATAAATGGACACCACCTCTAATCATTCCTCACACCACTCTAACCTCATATGCTCATCAAATATATGCCCTAATGTTATACCAAAATCCTTAAACATGACATAGAAGCCTCAATTTGGTCATAATACCTATAATGGATTCCTTTTGGTTAAACCAAAAAAAGATACTCGATTAAAAATTAATGGCTTTTCTCAGTCTATCTATTTTCATTTACATTATATTAACCCTAAAATCACATTACTAAATTAATTTGTAAAAAAACCAGTATACTCAATATACTAGGATATTTTAATGATTCAATTTATACCTAAGAATATTCACAAACCCATTAAATGGGCAACATAACTACTATTTTAGTGAATGGAGAATTATTGGCTCAAGAAACGACGATTGTTCAATTATCCATCACATCCTCTTATATTGGTCATTATGATAGAAAATATATTGATAAATAATATATATTCTACTTATAAATTTTTAACATTATTTTAATTTTTTTATGACATACATTTATTTTTTCCAAGTTGTGTAAATACTATAATCTCATTTGGGGAAGTTTGAATTATGGCCCCTACAAAGAGATGTGATTCATTCACATGGTACATAAAATGTATAAATGGATACAAATAATTAAACATATGAGAAAAAAACATTATATTATATTAATTACATAATTAACCTTATGGATATATATATATATATCATTTTCTTTATACCGTTTCACAGACAAAAAAGTGATTACAGTATACCTGGTTGTGAGGACTACCACCACCCCGACATGAGGTAATACATTTTACACCAAAAAAATATTTATAAATATTTGTGATTAAATAAATTAATATTTATAATGTGATGATTATTTTGGAAATTTTTTATTTACTAATCATCTTTCTCGAACAATATCTTAAAAATCGTAATGTTACTCATGAGTACATACAGCCTGTCGCATCAATGATTGTAATAGAATGTCATTTTTTAAAACATTTATAATTACTTATTTTAAATGTAAAATTAATTTACAATTTTCATAATTATATCATGGTTATTATTCTAGATATTTTATATAGTGATCTCTTTGAACATAGTTTACCAAGAATAGTTGATTCGATCTATAAAACAAATTTGGTCATGAACAACCAATGTGATCATAATTTTTTATGCAGTTGTAAACAATATGGTAAAAGAAAAATAAATGTAATTATATTCATGAAAATTTTTATAATGAATATATAAAATTCACATACATTTTTAATACTGTAATATGAAGAAAGATCACATGAATGAATGATAAGGGATTCATGTCTCATTATCATTCTGTGAGGCATACATAATTATTGTTCACATAATTTCTTTTATATGGTGTATGTACTAAAACATAGACATAAAATATCATGAATTATTTTTTCCTAATGATATTTTGATATTTTATTTAAGGATTATTACCTTTTAGTTATCTAAGTATTTTGTTACCACACTGTTAAGGGATTTTTGTCTCATATTCATTACATAAGGCCTAATTAATTATAGTACATCTAATATAGTCTATTTGGTGTACATAAATCCACATAGACATATAATATAAGTAATTATATTATTATTATTTTATTTAAATGATTTATTTACGGATTATTACTTTTTGGGCATCAAATCTATTTTTTTACCTTATTAAGGTATTTTCATATCACTTATAAAATTTGTGAGATTAATGTCATATTCACTACATGCTTTTTTTGAGTTCCATACCAAATATAAATTTTGATATATTATATCATGAGTAATATTATTACCATTATATTGAAATATTCATTTAATTTTATACCTTTATAGTGATTATGATTTAAATGTTTCAAAGCTGAATGGGATACTTTGGAATAATTAAATATTATGCACCTCCAAAATGTTCATAATATCACTTTATTGCGTTATTGGTATCTTTACCTTAAATAAATAACATTATTATAATAATTTTTACTTGAAAATGTAATTAAATATCATTACTCTCAAAAAATGGATATTGGTATTTCATAAACTGTATATCAATATTCATATGTAGGTTACATTGACAACAAATTTATTAATTAGGGAGTCATTATTAGATCCACATTTCTCATCCAATACTGTTATTTGATTACACATATTAGTAACATTGATTAGTAAATATGTAGAATTCTATAGACTATCAGTGATAGGTTTGCCTTGTATATTATAAAACATCTCGATTCATTGAATGGTTCTCATGAGACAAAATAATTCCAAAATAAGATTTTACCATTAGTTTTAAACCATCTAGTGAATAGTATTGACAGTAATAGGGCTTTATGATCCCAAGACATGTTGTTCATTACAAAATATATTTTCCTCATAGTAGTTTCACTTATTATTAATTAATGAATTTTTTTTCAACATATCTATGAATATATTTTCTTTTCATTCCATTCAATAATGGAAAGTATTTTTTTTTCATACCATTTCATATTTACTTTTCCACATATATTTGTTCAAAATGGAATGTATTTATAGTTATCAACATTCAATATGTATTATGTACTTTCATTTTTATTATTGATTACATGGAATGAGTGTTTATGTATTTACCTTTCCATAATGATTATTCCCCTTGATTAATTATTTCATCTGTTATATATTTTCGTAATGGAACATTTGATCACACCATTATTATGTTTCCTTCCCAGTAATACATGAAGTGTACTATGAAAAAATTTCCAGAATATACTAGATAATCTAGATTCATCATCAATTTTTTATTTTTTTATATAAAAATAATATGTTTTAATTACTTTATCAATTTATAATAAAACATTCTTTTATGAATATGGAATAACAAGAATACTAAACTGGTCATTTATTTGGGGCTCGATTCTTTATAATCATTGCAACGTATTTAGTATCATATATCAGCTCCGGGCTATCTGGGGTTGGGTCGCTAGAGTTTGTTTCATATGATGTTTAGTATCAACCTTGGGAAGTAGATTTAGGAAATCCTTTGTTATAAAACATATCCCTAAGGAATAATTTGAGCATAAGAATAGATTAAAACTGTATAATTTTATAATGTATATATTTGGGGGGTCATCTCATAAATACATCCCTATCTAATTATTAAATGTGGACATGGTTCTAGAACATATGTACATAGGATAAAAAACTTTGACAAGGTGTTCTGGGACAGACCTGACGTAACCTAGTACATGACAATGGGATTTACGGTGCACCTAGTTTAACACTCTCGAGGGATATTCTTAGGATAATCCACGTTTTCTGTATAAAAAATTATGAAAAATTTGAATTTATATTGGAAATTAATACTCAAGGTTAACCCTATGGTGTTTTAGATTAAAAATTAAGATTTCATGATTTAGACTTCTTATCTATTATTACACATTTTTATTACTATTACTATTTATACTCATAGTATTCTTTCTGGTTTTAGTCAATGGATGGAACCCAAAAGATTCATGTCAACATCAAACATGATGGAAAAGATGGAAAAAATTAGAATCCAAATGATGTGTGGATAAGAGTGAATGATGTAATTGTTATTCCAAATTATTTTCCGGAAATATGATTAATAATATATACCGTTACTAACACCCGATTTCACCAAAGTAGAGAAGGATGCAGGATAATAAGACCTCGAGTAGTGGAGACTGTGTAAATAAGAAGGCATGAATTTCGACATGTGATAAGTGTGGCAGGATACACCCAGGAATGTGTATCAATAAAACATGAAAATTATTTATGTTTGGGAAAGTATGACATAAATTAGAAGATTTCTGAGGAAAAATGATGAGTACGATGGAAGGAAATGACGCTCATCCTAGGAAATCCTTTATTGTTCATTGTTGTAAATGTGGGGAACGTTGACATTACTCAAGTCAATTCCCTCTCCTAAAGACTTTATATATATCACGGATAGGTCTTTTTGGATATAAGTGGATGAAGAATTAATGTATTGACATTTTATTGGATTCCTTAGTTAAAATGTTATTTAATGACTAAATTAATTTCAATTATGTATATCAAAATTATATTTTGATGTTATACTAATATTTTTGTATAAAATGACAACCTATAATCTAGGTGGCGACAAATTAGATCTCGCATGGTCACGGTTCTTGAACCCAAGACTGAAAGATGATAAGGGTTTAACGCTAAACACTGACCAATGCAATATCATTGTTAGTTTTCATGGTTTTATGTTAAACAATTCAATGAACAAATTTTTATGATGGACCACTAGAAACACATTTGATTATTAGAAATGTATGTATTGACCATATTTGATTTGTTTTTTATTTACCTTCAAATAGATATACTTTTCAATCTATTAAAATCCTTACAATCTTTTAAATGTATCTTTTAGTGCTTCGTGCATAAAATAATTAAATAGCATGTGATTAATTTTTGGGTGTAAAAGTATGAATTATAATTTAATCATAGCATATCCAAAAGTTGTGGTTTTTTATATGAGATTGAAACATATCATGTAGAAATATTTTATTATATACATGGTCAATGAATGAATTACCAGACATTATTAAAATGAAAATAAAAGAAAATGTTTTCTTAATACCTAAATTTCTCTTCATCTGATGGCCTTCTATGTCATCATTGATATATAGATTTTAGGACATCAATTTTACATTAATTATTTAATTGTATATGATTGATGACCTCAGTACCACATTAAAAATGATTATGTTTTCTCACCCCTGTATGTATCTATAGTTACCAATGTTGTTATATTTCATGGATACTTTGTTAATTAGTATTCAATTTCACCATTGTGAATTCAATTATCTTGTTTTATAGAAGATTTAATATGAACGATTCTTGTGATGTGGGATTTCAAACATAAAACGTATCAATTAGTCTATCACCATGATTGATTTTAAATGGCGAGGACACAATATATATAAGGAGGGGGAGAGTGGGACGCCTCGAAAAAACAAATTTAAGAACCTTTTATTCAAAATCATGTATGACACGTGACAACAAGCACATAATGTAATATAATATTTGTATACTTTATAATATATTCTCTTTTTAAAATATATTTAATATATTTCAATACATGGAACACAATGTTATATTTCAATTCATGTAAAAATGTGTTTGCACACATCATATGCAACAATGATCTTCCTTTATATCATTCATTACACGCCAGAGTGACCATTTCAATGTCTTTATCTGTATACAATACTGAATCATACAGTGAATCAATCTACAATTAAAACCTTGTTATTAAATATAATAAGATATAAAGAATATATTATAAATATAATTAACTAAATTATGAAAATATATGGTTTGGACAACAAAATTGGTGGTTAAAATTAATAAATAAATGAATATATGAACCAATTTATTATTAAAATTATATTTTTATAGAAAACAGTTTCTCTGATCATTATGTTATTTTACTATAATAATTAAAAGTAATTATATTAGTTAATTAATATAATTATATATATGTTATATAATGAAAAAAAAAATATATTCATCCATTTTATTTTTTAAGACAATGATAAAAAAATCCCAATATTTCGTATTATAATATATATTTCAATAAAAGAACTTTTACAGTCTTTTAATGGAGAACCCATTTAGAATTTTAATTTTGATACTATTATGATATTAAAATGATAAAAAAAATATTTTTGAATTAATAATATTATAATTATATTATGTTTAATTTTTGGGATTTTTATGAGAGACATTAATTTTTAGGGAATAGTGAAAAACAATGTGTTTTAGAAAAATATTGCCTTATTGTTTAAATAATTATTAATTTTAAATTATATTAAAATTTTTTTATAATGTAGAATTGGATAAATTATATATCTATTAATAAAATTTAGTGAGTTATAATAAATATAAAATTTAAATTACATATAAAAACATAGAAATATTTTGAATATTTTTCTACTACAACCAGTTAATCCATCTATCAGCAAGATTAACATTAATCATAATTTTTCACTAATGTATTTTGAGTTTTGAAAATCTAAAATAAAACATTTTAATCAATATTATATTTTTTCATAATTATATCAAATTGCTTTTTTGAAAAAAAATGATTAGTGAATGTGATTGAAATTAATTATAGTGATTACGGTGAAATTAGGCATAAAATGGACTAAAACCATATGTTTAAGGACATAAATAAACTAAAAACATTTTCCACACTACATGTCTTGAACTATTTTTTCCCTGAACATTCAATTGATGAGTTTATTTGGTTTGATATGACTTTTGTTGTAAGAACATGTGTATAACTAACTTTTTTTCCGGAATACAAAGTGAGTCTTTTCATTATCTATAAATTACCAAAACCACTACCCATTACTAACACGTCTACAACATCTTATAATCAACCAAGATATAATTTAATGGACACCAAAAATCCATACCCTCATCAAAATTATATTTTTTTTTGTCATAATTCATTACATTGTTTCCTTTTAGTCAAACCAAATGATGTTACCCAATTAAAAGGTAAATTCTTTTCTCAGAATCTATACTTTCATTTCAATTATCCAACCCCTAGAATTTCATTATTATGTTATTATTTTAATAATAAAAGTATCCTAAATATAGAAATATGTTTTTATGTTCATATTCAGATATAAACATACACACACCTTCATCTAATGGGAAATGAACATAATGGTTCTCTTAATAGTGAATTACTGCATCACGAAACAATGATTGTTCAATCATCCATTACCGCGTATTATATTTTCCATTGTGATCGTAACCCTATGTATATATGATATATATGTTATTTTTAATTTTTTATCCATATTTAATTTGTATTCATCACAATCATTTAGTCCATCCAGGTTGTGTAAATAATAAAATCTCGTTTGAGGAAGTCTGAACTACCGCCCCCACAAAGCGATGTGATTCATTTACATAATTTATGGTATGTATAAAATAATTAATATAATTAAAAATATGATACCTAAAAAATCTATATAATATTAATTATATAAATAAATATATGTATATATATATAATTTTCATTATTACCCTTTCAAACACATAAAATGTCATACCATTATTCAAAGACATTTGTACATCCGCCTCTTTGACATGATTTGATCACTTTTACAGTGAATAATTATATATATATGTATAAGTTATTTTATAGTATTTATTTATTATTTCATTATCATTATAGAAATATTTTATTCACTTACCTTAATTCTGCAGCTATCATTTAAAAATGGGAATGTCACTTATGAGTACGTACGACCAACCTTCTCAATAATGGTTACATATTATTATTTCCATTAAAATATTTATAGATTGATATTAAAATTTTATTTTATGCAAAACAATTATCATTATATCATGTTTATTATTATATGGATGTTATACAATGACCCCATTATCCATTGTTTACTAATAATAATTGTTTTGAGACATAAACCATATGTGGTAAAAACCAATAGAGTTAAACATAATTATTTAAGTAGTTGTACAAAAGATGTTAATAAGTGGAATAAATTTAATTATCAAAATGGAAAATATTTTGAATAAAGATTAAAAATAACATATGTTTACTATAAAATATGTTAAAGGATGATCACCCAAAATTAAACAGAAGGTAAGGGATTCTTTTCTCATTTTTATTCTTTGAGGCATAGTGAATTATTGTTAACAAAATTTCATATATATGGTGTAAATACTACCACATTCACATATAATATTAGGAAATATTTTATATTAATTGTATTTAAATGTTTTATTTATGGACTTTTAAATTTGGGTTATCAAACTATTTTTTATCGCATTGGTAAGGGATTCTTGCCTGATTTTTATTACCCAAGGCATACAAAATTTATGTATACATAATTTCATATATATATATATATATTGTAATTATTTACACAATTAAATATAATATCTTGATTTCTATTATTTTTAGGGTATTTTAATGTCTTATACATGTGTTAATACCATTGGGTTTTCCAATCCATTTTTTACTACAGTAGTAAGGATTTTTCATCTCACTTTTTAAAACTGTGAGATTATATGCAAGACATACAACATTTGTGTGTCATTCATACTACCCAATTTTATTTGTAATAGAAATTATACTCTTATTCACAAGATAATATAAGATTTATTTAATTCAATAACATTATAATTATTATGTTTTCAATGTTTCAAAGTAGTATGAGAAACTTCAGATTGTTTAAAGATTATTCTCATCAACAATATTATTAATCTCACATAATATTGTGATTATTACCATTTTCTTTAAGTTATATCTTTATTTTAATAGTTTTCCCTTAAAAATTTAATTGAATATCTATACGATCATACATAGAATATTGGTATTTCCCAAACTGTATACCAATATTCATTAGGTGGTTACATTGACAATTATTTTACTATTTGGGTAATTACTAAGAGATCCTTATTTCACATCCAGTAGAGTTATATGATAATGTATACTAGTTATTTTTATTATAAAATATGAGGAATTAATTGGCTTTCCAATTATGGGTGGAGGACACCCATTATATTTTACCTTTATGAATCGATAGGTTCTCATGAGATGAATAATTACATAAATTGGTTTCTACCTTTCCTATTAAATCGCCTTGTGAATGGTCTCGATCGTAATATGTCATCATGTTCCTGAGACAAGATATTCAATAAGAATGAGATTTCTCTTATAGAGGATTTATTTATTATTCCTCTATTAGATTTTTCATCGACATATCTAGGGATAAATTTCATTTTAGTTTATTCATTAATGTAAGGTGTTTTAGTTTCGTACCATACCATATTTATTTTTCATTATGTAGTTTATTTAAATGGAATGTGTTTCCCATTGTTATCTTTCCATATTACATATGTAATTCTATTTAGTTTATTGATTACATTTATGTGTATTCATTTATTTACCATGCCATAATGACTATTCTAATTGATTCATTATGGTTCCCATTATATTTTTCCCTTACTGAGCAATTGATCTCACCCTTATTGTGTTTCCTTCCAAATGAATCCATGAAGCATATTGTGAATGAAATGTTGCAATATACTAGATGGATTAGTGTTATCCTCAAGCTCTTTATTTATTTAGAAAAATAATATGTTGTAATTAGTGTACCCATTTACAATAAAATTCTCATCTATGTATTTGGTTTAACAAGACTACTAAACTGGTCGGTACTTCAAGGCGTGATTCCTTATGATCGTTCCAACTTATTTAGTAACAGAAATCATCTCAACTCTATCTGGGATTGGGATGCTACAAAATGTATATATGTATACATCCATATATATATATATATTGTATAATAATTATGTTTTCTTATATTTTTTTAACTATTTTCAATTAAATATTATATATTTCAATGTATATGGGGGTGTATCCATGCGGTATACCCCAAGGATCCTACATCAAAGCTACCTAGATTCAAAACTGAGTAAGGGGACTATTTCAGATTAATTGTACCATTAATATAGCCACTACTTGAAAACCAACAACAATCATAGGATGTCGTTATCAATGAAAAATAAAATCACTAGTAAATATACTCATTATCAACACCAATATGTAATGTTAATTGGTGGAAAATATCAGCAGAAAATAATTTTTATTAAGGGAGCCCTTTATTAGTTATTTTTTTAGTTATTAGAAATTCAATCCATTCAAATTTTATTTTCTATGATGAAAAAGTCCACTGTTTGAAAAGGAATTTTTATGTTAAGGTTTATTTTGTTTTATCTTAAAATCAATAAAAGGTATATTTCATTAAAAAATATATCATTAAAAATACTAATCAGTAAATATATTTTAATTGGGAAAATCTCACAATTTTACAACAAATATGATTTCTATAAAACTAAATATTAATTTTCAGTTTCTATATTAGATTTTTATTTATAAATGGAAAAGTGATTAAAAATTATCATATATATGATTTCACTAAATAATATTTTTATTAAACTAAATATTTAATATAAATAATAGTAATTTATATTTCATATATTTTTTGACAATAAAATTATTAAATTATGTAAAAAATATGTAATTATCGTATTCTATTATCAAATTATGATATATTATATCATTGCCATTTTCTTCATTATGAAAGAGATTTGAAATAATTAATATTTAATCCTTAATTAAATAAATTTCCATACAATTTTACACAAAATATGAAATAAAATAATTAATACATATACATTTATGATATTAAATCAATTTTATAGAACAATAAAAAAATGTCAATGGTTGGTATTGTTTTATATTCTTACTTATTATTATATAATATGTTATATTAAATTTACTATTATTTTATTTATTAATTTTTTTGTCATTTGAGACTTTTATATTTACATTTTACATTTTTTTATTTAATAAATGTCTATTATAAAAATTTATAAATTTTTATTAATTATTAAGTAATTTGTAAAATATAAAATATTTTTTTTATTAATGCATTTATATATTTTATTATATTTTAAATTTTATTCATTTTCAATGTTTTAATATATTTATTCCATATGATTTAGCGTTTTAATGCTATATTAATTTTAAAAATTATTATATATCTATTTTCATTGACACATATTTTCATATTAATCTTTATTATGATTTTTTTAATTAACCCCATGTTATTTTTTCAACATTTTTTTAGTATATTCATCGTTTCATTTAATTTCACACATTTTTTACATGAATTAATATATTGATATCTATTTATTTATCATGTTTAATTTTTATCCTTTTTTATAATTTAATGATATTGAATATATATGGATTTAATATTTCTGTAATATATATGTTCTTTATTTTGTTGATACAAAATTATTCTTCAACAATTTACATGTTTTTAACATAGGAATATATATTTATACATTTACATCAATATATATAATAGTTTCTTACATAGGATTAATACGAAACAAAAATATGTATATTTACATTAAATTATTGAAATATTTAGTGAAAAATGGTTTCTAATTAAAAATTAATAAAAATTGAAAATATTTACCAATGGTATCCAGTAAAGGACTTATATTTAACAGAATAGATATTATTTTTTCAATTCAATTTATGTCAAAAAAATTTAAAATTATTAATATAACAAATAGATATACATAATTAAGGACATTTTATATAGAAAAAGCATTCATAATATTTATATGATTAATTTAAACAATAATGTAAATTTAATATTCATATTTATTAACAAATTAATTTTTTTATATATTATGTTTTAATCAATAAATTGAAGTAATTGTTTTTTTAAACCAATATATAATATATATTAGCTTTAAATATGTTTTCATATTTATTCATGTTTAATATTATTTATTGAAATCTAATCTTAATTTCATTACCAATTTTTCAATTTATTCATTTTAAATATTAGATTGTATAATATTTATGATATATTTAATTTCATATTCTTATTTATATATGTTTATTCATTATTAAATTTTTTTATAAGGTTGTAATTAATATTATTAATATGCATTCATTTTCTTTTGAATATATATTAATATTTTTATTTTTTCCAAATTTATATCATTTATAACACATGTTAATTTTTGTAATATATTTTTAATATAATTTTTATTTAATAATTTAGTATCACTATTTTTTTACAACAATACATTTAATGTGTTCAGTTCTATTTATTTAAATATAATGTTTCTTAATCATAACATTTCATTAAATTATATTTATTATATATATATATTACATAATATAAAATTATGTTTCATCCTTTATAATATTTATATTTTCATTACTTTTCATTACGATGTATGATATTTATTATTCTGTTAATTTACATGATAAACATTTAATCATTTCTATAGAAAATTTATACGAAGAAATTTTTTCAAAAAAATTTATATAATTTTTAAAACTCATTATTTTATTTAATTTTTATGAATTTAATTAATTTTTACTCATTACATTTCACTGAATTATAAAATTTGTGCTTTAAGTTATATACATTAATTAATAATGCCATGTAATTTTTAACTTGTCATGTTATTTTTTCTTTTCTAATATAAAATTGTTTAATATTTATTATTTCGTTTTATATATTTTTAATTTATAATATTAAAAAACTTGAATATATAAATATATAGGTTTATTTAGCACACAAATATATAGCACTGACAAATTATATATTTATCAGCTCAAAAATCATAGTGCTAGTAATGATATGTTTTATAAATACTAAAATGAATAGATAGTCACACATCTTTATGAACACTAATATATGATATGTGATAGAGATCGATGTTTACAATGTATTAAATTTTAGATCTAACAAAACATATATTTATTAGTTCATTTTTTAAATTGATGATAGTAAAGTTACAATTATTTTAAAAATAACCCTAACCAAGTACCCCAAAGGATCGTGTCATTCAAGTAATCATAGAACTAAAACTATGGTGTGGATCTCCCACACTATACTAATATGAATCATCAAATTCAAAACTCATGTAATTGTACTTTTTCATCACCCTTTAGGCTCTTTCATAGTTATAATAGTTTCACTTCTGATTTTTATATTTTTACTTTACACAAAGGGTTTTGAGGAAATAAGTAATAATGTTTTTCGAGAAAAATCCAATTTGATTCTCTACCTAATCACATTCGCATTGAGCCATTTTTTCCTCCACCCACACCATCTCCATCATATCTATTTTTAATCAATATACTTATATACACACTTATCATATGTTTGTATATACTACCATTAAGGTCTATACTCCCTCATAAAATAAAAAAACCTCGAATCTGGACACATGGTGCTAGTGATAAAAACAGAAACCTTACATTCTTGATAGCTCATAATAGCACATCAACAACATCAATGTGAAATATTTCTAAAAATTGTTCATTCAAAATCATTATCCATAATCCAAGAAAATAAAACTATTATAAGTGTTATATTGGATGATTATAAAGGTAAATCAAAATAATATTCTAATAATGATCATATTAAATATTAGGATAATCATTAGGTTATGAGATCATAAAAATAAAATATCTAATGTATACCTTATATATGAAATGTAAAAATAAAAATTCAAGAAATAAAACATGGATGTTCATAAGATACCAGTTATAAAATATTCAAAGAACATAGTATATGAGTTATTAACATAAAACATGGAACTTTGAAAATAACATATATCATGAGACAAATCTGAGTCCATACTAACTTCCAATACAATATTACATGTTTGAAAAAGTCCCATAAATGAATAGGATTAATCCATATACCAATATGATGTCTCAGGAAACTAACTAGTTTCCCAAGGCATTAGAAAGATATATAGTTTAATTCATTGCAACATGCTCATTAGTATGTGTGTTACATAAATAATTAAACTCAAGTGATAATCATATTGTTAACTAATTGAATGAAATAGGTACAATAATATTGGCAAAAGTAATTTACAAAGGAAACATAATAGTGGCATCAAAATAGTACATCCCTAGTCAAACTGATAATAAATCGTAAAATTAAATTTGGATGGTGGTATTATAATAGATCAAATTTTCCAAAAATAAATTCACAAAATTATGTTCAAATAGATAAAAACACATTAAATGACATTCTTCAAAATTTCGTTAGGAAAATACCGCTTTTCCACATTGATATCTAAATAGGTTTAAAAATATAAAATATTATAAAAAGAACATTTTAGTTGAATATAAAATCATAAGAAAAGAAATTATGTTTCCAATCATGTCTTCAAGAAGTTGTAAAATGCATCTCATGATTTATAACATAAAAACATTACATTTGTATATTCGATAGAAAAGTCACAAATAAATTTTTTTACAAAAAGATGATATATTATTTTGAAAAAAATAAATAAAAAGTGAGGCATCAGTAATTTTTATAAATTTACATGGTAGAATATTAAAAACATTTTTATACATAATTTTATAAAACATGAACATTAATAAAAAATATTTTTTTGGAATATTTAATAATGTTTTTAAAGAAATTCTATTATAAATAGTAGTGATCAATAATAAAATGAATGGAATATGTTTATTTTATATAATAAAAATTGCATATAAATATTACATAATTTTTTCAATATTCATTTCAGATATAATCTTTTTAATGAATACTCAAGTATGGAAGAAATTAGCCACATAAATGAAAATTTTGTTAATAATTCCCTCACCACATTGTAATTAATAAATTCATATACCCTACAAATTATTACTTATAAAATGAAATATTGATTATTATTTTGATAATTTCATTTATAATTTCATATATGAAAAGTCAATATATGTACACCATATACAACAAATAGTGGTTCACTAAACAAATATATCATAGAAGAAAATATGTGAGACGCTAATCCATTACCTTAGGCAAACCATTAGATTTATATACTTCAAACATATGTATATTGTTTTAAATAATGTCATTAATTCATTAGATGATCATATTAGTATTTATAATACTTATAATAAATTTTTTATAACATTTTATTAAACTTTCAATATTAAAATTTTTTATTTTCACCGATATGTGTGCATTCATTTGATTATTTCTAGATAAGGTATGTTGAGTATGATTTCTCATGTTCTTGTAAGATTTTTATAAATAAATATTAGTTTAAATAATTTTTTAAATTATATCACTTGATTTTAAATGGTCTTATATATAATTTTAATTTCTTAAATGATGATGATTCATTTATCATGAACAATAATGATTATTGGTTAGTTTACATTTGTGGTTTTACCCAATATCAAAACCTAGGATTGATTTCTTTCATATTATGTCGATATAATATTTTAAAAACATTATATATGTTATTATCTAAATATTAAAATCATATTTTGGAAAACCACTAGTTTTATGACCATACATTATGGTTTTTATGTAAAATGAACAATGAAATTATTCACAGAGATGATTAACTGACATAATTTGGAAAATATTTTCATTGCATTGAATAAAAAAAGTTAATAAATGCATATATATGTTATTATACATGAAAAAAAATACATTATTTAAATGATTATATAATTAATAAGTCATTATGTATAAAGGATTTGGGGTTAAAATAGAAGAAGAAAAGAAATTAAGATAAGTAAATTGAGAAAATTACATATGGAATATCTAATCCTTGAGTGGCCCTTGAGGACCATTGATTTTATTTGGATATAATAGTGTCACTAAAACTTCAAGATAATGAGGATTGTTGTTTTGAGAATAGATTTTATTAGAATCAATGATTCTGTGTTGAAATGGTGTGATATGTATAATTTAGAAGAGGTGGGTTTATGTGATTAAAATAATGATTATTCTATATTTAAAACCATCCTCATTGATTTGGAATTAATTTAAAAAAACTATAGTGATATTTTCTGATTTTGAGGCTATTTATTGTAAGAAATACATCACCTGACTATTTTTTGTTCTAATGTTTAGGTATGTATATGTTTTACCTCTTAAGATTATAATTTGTCACTATTTTACCTATTCTATGACATATAAGGTTTTTACCGTGGTATATGTTTAATAACTAAATATTAATTTAACATTAAAACATTATTGGAATAATAATATTTAATATATGAAATCCATTTTACTAAATTATATCACATAATTATAAAAATATTGTTTAAAATTAATCCCACTAGGGCCATGAAAAGCTGTTTTTTAAACTGAAATGATAAAAGGACTGAAATTATATTATATCCAATTTAAAATTAAAACTGATTCCAAAAAACTAAATAACTTTTATTTATATTATGTTTAACATCTTTTACTTTAAATTATATTTAAAATAGATTTGATCCTTATCAATATATTAGATGAAAATAAATTTCTGATTAATATTCATTATTTTCTCAATTCATCAGAAAAAAGAAACTACATAGAAAAATATCAAAAATTTACAGTAATTATTTTTTATATTAAAATTTAAATAATAAACATAATTTTTACAAAATAATCAGAAAAGTTTACAAATATTTATATTTACATTAGGTTCTCTACCACATGGTAGAGAAATTAACCTTTTGAAAAATATAACTTATAATTCTTAAAATTATATTTTATTATTATCTTGGTACAGAAAAACTTATTGGATGAATTAAAAACCATTTATTGAATATATAAAATAAAAATTTTACTAATAACCTTTAAAAATAAGGATTAATTTAATTAATTTAGATAAAATTCTATTACGACCACAAATTGTTTTTATCAAAACACATCGTTTATGATTAATTGTTTACTATTTTATTAATTTTTTATTTGGTAACCTATGAATTCATTTTATTAAAATTTTAAATTATATTATCATAAATTAATTATTCTAATATTTTTTTCCTTTTCAATGGCCATGTGATATCTATAATAGTAATAAAAATATTAAATAATCTTGTTTCAGCTCGGTGTTTTGGGAAACGCAAGTTATCGGAAATAGTGTTTCTCTATAATCACAGTGTTTCATGAATTCTAATGTTTCAATGCGGTCATTTTTTTTGAAATATATCATACCAATAATTACTGCGGTTTCAATTTCTATACTCATTAAATATATTTGATCCTCACAATTTTAAATTACACTACATAAATAAATATTTGATACTAGAAAATTACATTGTGGAAACTCACATATTATATAGGTTGAATAAAACATATCCTTGATAATAGGCAGTGGGAAATGTGAATTTCGCAAAAATAAAAGCATTCAAATAGTGATACATTTATATGAATTTAAAAATAATACTTTTAAGTGAAATAAAACTATCACATCTACTAGATAATGATATAGAACATTATACTGAGAATGTCGAATGTTACAAAACCATGAATCTAGGATGGTTTAAAGAGTCCATTAAAATATTAGTAAGAAATTTTAATTAATTATATTTTTATTTCAAGACACATTACATATATTTGATGTATTAAATTATTTAACCACCTATTCACATGAGTAAATATACCTAAATGACAAATAATGTTCTATCCATTAATAAATTTTCACCAGAAACACGATTTTTCTCCAAATGGTGTGTGTATTTTCCTTCTTAAATAACTATATTCCAATTATAATGATATGTTAATAGAAAAAAATAAAAATAATATATTCCTACTATATTTATGAATAAAAAAAAACCTAAATGGATAGAACACGTTAAATATTCCAGAAATATAAAGACAATTTTTATGCAAAAATTACATTATCACTAAAATTCCAAAGAATTATAAAATGTTTAAGATATATGATTCAAAATATTACTATCCATAAAATTACCCAGACCAATTAAATACTATTATTGAATCCCAAAAAATATACCAATTTGATCTCATAGTCCTTTTAGATAAATTTTAAAATTTATTCCCTAAATAACAACAATATCGCTTAATTTCTCATTTAAAATGTAATTTCCAAAATCACATGTTCATTAATTAAGATAACCATTTCAAAAAACAAAATATTCAAAAATAATTAATATATTATTCCAAAATATAATTCAACCTTTATTTTCCAAATATAATCATATTTTTATCTAATTAAAAAAATCATATTGGATTACTAAAATTGTTAGAACCATCCAATATAACGTTAATCATTTAATCACAAAATCCTTTCATATGTCATGGTTATTTATAAAATATATTATTCCAAAATTAACATCATCTTTAGGTGTAAGATATTATGAATAAAATAAAATAATATTATATGAAATATGACATCACGTTGTCTAGTGTTTGGAGGAAAACTTTTATCATTCATTGGTTTTAGGATTAATTCCCACAGCCTTATTAGATTCCATGATTTTTCACCCATCATATCTATTGTCCTTTTCAGTAAATATATTATTAAAACACCAATAAACTTACAGAAATTTGATAAAAAACATTGAAAATGACTTTAATATGTTTTAGCATCCATTTATATGTCATAAAATTCATTATGGATCGGAAAATGTAATATCCCAAAATTACATAAAAATTTTATATCTCCAAAAATACCATTATATACTTTAACTTTTCCTAAAATATTTGTTAAAAGGGTTTTATAAGGTACTGAACATATTATTCAACTAAAAATAATAATCCATTCATTATATTCATATCTTTTATGAATACCAAAAATTAAATCATCCTAAAATCCAACATTGTCTTACATTTTATCTGATAACAACTATAACTAACCTGAAACCACACATAAAGATTCAGTGCTAATAATAAAAATATTATATTCCTAACATAGATACTAAAAAATGTGACCCAAAAATTGGAATCAAAATATAAAATTTTGAAATAAAATATGGTATCACATATATAACAAAAAACAAATTTAGAATTATACTAATAATGAAATTGTAAAAACTCTTAACAACATGGTTTCATAAACATATACTTCCTAATGAGTAACATTATATCCGAATATACACAAATTTCATAATATGCCAAAAATATCATCCAAGTGAAATAATTCTGGGAAGATTTAATTTAAAATAATTCCATATAACCATAGAAAATTAAATCATATAAAGGGTGATCCTAGATACTTAGAAATGTTAAATATCATATTAATCAAATTATTATCATTTGAGCCAATAAAATTTTCCTATGTTTATGTGATCATGATCAAATCATTTGAAGATTATTCAATGTATATCAAAGGTAAAAAATGCGAGTCTTGAAATAAAACAAGTATGTTCATAAGACATGAGTTATAAATTAACCAAAAAACATTATCTATAAGAGAAATAACATAAATCCATCATTTGTGAAAAAAATATATTACACGTAACAAATATGAGTCAATTATATCTCCATGATTATATCGCATGGTATAAATGATACCATAATGGAATTAGGTTTATAGTCTATCCCAACATTGAATCTCATGAGACTAAAACATTACCTACTGAATTGGAGCTCTATTTGGGTGCACCCATTACATCATTTTCAAAAATATGTGTGATAAAAAATAATCAAACATAATGAGTAATGATAAGTATTATTCATTGAATGTGATGGGAATTGTAATTCGTGCATGAAGAAAAAATAATGTAAATAAAACAATTGAATCAAAATAACACATCCCCAGTCCAAGTGATCATAAACCATATAAAACAATATTCATGATGGTATAATAATAGTTCAACTTTAATGATGTGTACGATTCATCAAATGATTTTGACTAAGAAAAAAATACATTAAATGAGATTTTATAAAATTTATTTATGGAAATTAAATTTTTCACATTGAAACATAAATATTATTATATATCTTTAAAATATTAAAAAAAGAATTTAATTTTAATATAAACATGTAGTTTTGGTAATTAATCTTAAAAAAATTAAATATTCACATTGGTGGAAACATCCTCTCATGTCGTATAAGTTAAAATATTAATATTTTTGTACATTTTTTAGAAAATTATAAATGAATAATTATTAGAAAATGAAAAAAATATAGACAGAAAAACATTTTAAAAAAAGTAATAAATGAGTAGAAAATTTATTAAACAACCATGGTTGATGAGAAAAAATAATTTTATAAATAATTATATAATATATGAATACGATATAAAATTTGAGTTATAAGGGATGCATTAAAAATATGTTTTTTAAAATAATGTTCCTTATATATTTATGTGATCATATATAAAATTAATTGAATATGTTTATTCAATGTAGAGAAACATAAAACTTGTAATTATATTAAATATTAGATTCAAATGTATTTTTAGAAATAATCTTGTTTCAACATAATAATGGAAATAGTTGTTTAACCAAAATAATGGAACTTATGATATGAATTCTCTTACCACATTGTAATGAATTCAATCATATGTCTCACAAAATATTAATGATCAAATTCAAAATTTAATACTCTAAATATAATTATATTCATGTTAATATATATCAATGTGATATATATATACACTTCACACAGGAAATAGTGGTGAGTAAGACATCTATCACATAGAGGCAAAATGTTAAATGAGAAACCCTTACATCACGCTTCCCCTTAGTTTTTAATTTTTAAAACTCTAATAAATTTTTTAAACAATAGTAATAATTAATTCTGGAACCATATTCATGTTTATAAATTTAATTCTTTTTAATTATAATTTTTACCATTTCTTTAATAACATTTCATCATATTCATTGTTTTGGGTGTGTTCATTTTATAGTTTCATGATCGGTTCACTTGTGTACAATTATAGAGGTTATTTTAATGTGGGAATAAAATAATAGTTGTATAATTAATTGGTATTAATTATATTCATGCTTTATAATTTGTCTAATATGTCATTTTTATTACTAACATGTGGATTAATAATTTTATAAAAATAATAATGTCATATGGTTAGTTTATTTGAGCGTTTCTCAAAATTTCACAAACCAACCTTTTTTATTCAATATTATGTCCATAAAGTTGATATAGAACATTATATATGTTATTATATACCAATTAAATTGTTATTTAACTGGAAGAATTGGTTTATGATCATATATAGAGGTTCTAATGGAAAAAAACAAAAAAAAATATTCTTTGAGATGATTGAAAAATTTTATTTGGACTATAGTTTCGTTTCATTAAATGAGAAGAGGTAATAATATTTTTTGAACATAATATATTCAAATATAAACATAACATTAAACTATTTCATTTATTCAAGAATTATTACGTCTTGATGGATTAATGATTTAGGGATAAAATAGATGATGGAATGAAATTATAATAGGTATTTTGAGAAAATCACATCATTAATATAACTTGTTGGAGAGACCCTTGACAACCTTGGATATGGTTATTTTGTGATACTTTAAAAACTATAACATAGACAGAGGAAAAAAGATTTGTTTACGATGATTTTTTATGAAATTTAAGGCTTTGGGGTTGAAATTCATTAGCGATGGGTGGTATTAATACCATAGGAGACGTTCCTTTAATTGAGTAATTTAATGATTTATATATATATATAAACTCAAAAAATTTAGTATTAATTAATTTAAAATAATTACATTAATATCTAATGTTGTGGATTTAATTTAAGGTTATTAAATACCTCACCCAAAAACTATATGTTCTATTTTTTGTCTAAGATTTTACCATGTGATGTTAATCCCTGCCATTATTCCCCCTATAAAGGGATAAATATTTTTCTTACCGTGGTAAATTATTTATACATAACAATTAATTTAACTAGAAAACATAATTGGAAAATTAGGATTCCTAATATGTAATCAATTTTACAATGTTCAGTACACAAAATTGGTCAAATTAAATTTAATATTAATCTAGCAGACACAATGAAAAGGATTCATTTCAAAGTGAATATGTCAAAATTTGAAATGTTTTTATAACCAATTTAAATGTTAATTTTATTCCAATAACCAAATTGGGTTAATTGATGTAAAATTTGACTCGTAATACATTAAGAAAAATTAAAATATAATTGAACTAAATAATATCATAGATGATGAAAATGAATTCAATTAGAATTCATTATTTTTATTACTCATAAAAACTACTATTATCAGAAAAATACAAAAATTCTACCCTAATAAAATTTTTATAATACTCATTCAAAAAATGAACATTATTTTTAATAAAAATAAAAATGTGTCTCAATTTATATTTAAAATAGGCTCACCATCAAAAGGAACATAATTTACCTTTTAAAAAGATATAGTTTTATAAAAAAACAAATCGTTTACCCTTAATAGATTATTATTTAAAATTATGTTTATTTGATTTCCACTCAATTTATTTTATAATCATGTGAAAACTATATTTTTATAATTTATATAATCTCATTCATTCATTCCATTCCAATGTCTTGGGGATAACTATAATTACAATAACATTGTCATAGTTGTATAAGATCTATGATTTGTGTAATGTAAGATTTTTATTAAAGTTTTCATATAAAATATTGTGGTTTCATGAAACATATTTTATTGAAGTGGTATAATTTATTTTAAAAAATAACATAAAACAAAATCTTAGGGTGTAATATAGCATCTATCACTGATCCACTACTATGTATGACTCTAATTGACCCATATAATTTGATGTATATTTCTATTTATATAAAATGTTATTATTTACATTGTAAAATGATATATATATATATATATATATATAGAAAAATGATTTAAAAAATACAATAAAAAATGTAACATTCATCATGTTTGTAAATATATCAAACTACTAAATTTATTTCATTAATTAAATTAATGTTGGTTAAAATATTTAATAATTTCATAATATAAATATATGAAAGATAGTGTTAAATATCTATTTTCAAATTTATATAGATGATATATTCAAATAGGATTATGTTTATTTTTAAAAATTATTATGATTGATTTCATGTGGATTGTAATATGTATTATTTTTTAATTTAAATATATAAAAACCATTCCAAAAAAATATTTGGATGTCTAATTTTCTATTAATTTATTGGAATTTAATTTTTTAAAATATTGTTATTGTAGTTTTTAAAACATTATTTAAATTGATATATGGTGATATTAATATAATTTTTAATGATTCATGTCTTAAATTAAAATCAAATATTCTATATTATCAGTTATTTTATCATTGTTATTCTATCCTAGATGTGTGTTACCGACCACACACACACCTAATTTTGAATAAATATCACCTGATACATATTATAGAACCAAGAACACCAACATAATTTGGTTAGATACTTTGAATCACAAGAAAACTCACACATATACCATTCCACTCAATTCTTTTAATCCACCAATTTTTATTCATATTTCAATGTCCAATTACAAATACATTATAGTTTGCACCTCTTTAATATTATTTCGATTTTTTAATTTTTTATGGATATTGTTTTAAAATTTAATCATTTAATTTATTTTAATAATAATTATAAATGAAATTTTAAATGATGAAAATATCAGTGAAAAAAAATTTCCCAAGCCATCTATATCCCAATGTAACACAGATGTTGTGTATTGGTTCTATCATCAATCTCAAAGGTGATTTGGCCATATTCTATGCATAATTCATTATCTCCTAGATTAAATATTAATACATTACCAATTTTTATCTAGTAATAATTATATAAACTCTAATAATATTAAAATTTCCACTTTTATGAACAACATTGATAGTAATATTAGAATGGAACACATTTGCCTCATCTTTATTTTAAAAATACATTCTTCTAAGAGTAAAAAAAGTGTTCATTCGTAAAAAAATGGATCATATCATTATTGTGTATGATAATAAACATTTATTTTAATACATAGTTCCCTAGTTTTGTAAAAATAACTTATAAGACTCTGTTCCCCCTGATTAACTCATTAATATATCATTCATTTTACTGATGTGCCATAATACATACTTCAATATGAAAAAAATCATACCATGATCAAAATTATCTTAACATAGGGACTCCTATAACTCACTTTAATTCTAAATTCAAACCACCCATAAAACATTAAATTGGAATCATTACTATTATTTAAAATTTTCATATCTGTATTCGTCTTATATAATCATCACTCCTAGTTTTCACTTTGAAATTTTTATAGAGTTCCTTAAATATAATTTTTTCATTGAGGGTGATTATTTTTTAGGTTAACCCAAGTAGTTTGGATAATAATACAATTTTAAATTCGAGATGAGGAACTATATTGAACCCATTTATAAAATTCATCATATTTTCTTATGTTTAAGTATATGATCATATGATAACTAATATATTATCATCATTATGGTAAATAACTATTTATATTATTTACACTCTTATATGTTACTACATTATAAATATAATATCCTATGAATACATATTTGGAATCATCAATACCTCTATATGTTATACATAAATATATTAATTGGAATTCTAATAAACTGACAAGAAAAGAAGATACACTATGAAAAAAAAATTAGAACTAAATACTATATGAGACACTCTTCAAGATTCCGCTAATTCATAGGTAATGGTCTATAATATAATTAGAAAAAAGTTATTTATAATTTTTATAATTTATTTTTTATTGATATTTAAGTATCACACATTTCTCATAACCTTATATATTCATACACTAATTTATTTTTTTTTAAAATAAGTATGTTTAATTTATGTGGTCCAAACTTAATAACTTTTTTGAATTTACAATTAAAGGTACTCAATATTTTATTTATATAAAAATAATTTTATATTTTATATTTTTATTTAATGATAATATTTTATGTTTGGATGATCTATTAATATAGGATAAGTTATGTTATAAGGATAGTGAAGAAAGAAAATAAACATATGGATTTAATCAATAAAATAATGAGTAAGGTACATGTAACAATATATATCATTCAAATTATATTTCAAAATAGTATAAATTTTGATCAATTCAATATTCTATTGGAAAAAAATTAAATTATTTTTTAATGATATTATTTTTTTTTGAAAATATAACATAAAATCAAAACACTAGAATCATGAATCATTTAAATTCTAATTTTAATTATAATTTCCATAAAAAAGTAATTAAACATTAGTTATTATATATTATCATACAACCTCCATGAATAAAAACAATATATTTATTCAAAATATGATATAAATTTCTTCAAAGATTAGTTGTTGGAGAAAATTGTGTCGGAATCTTTTGTGACATCAATTATTTGTGATAAATTGTTCTCTTTTTTATTATAATCTAGCTATGACTATAGGGATAATATTCTAATGTGATTCCTTAGTATCATAATTATTATATATTATTTTTTTCAACTTTATAAAGGATATGTATAATGGTTGGTAATGGTCTATAGATTATGTATGATCTAATAACATATATATAGTTTCTTATTGTAATAAGTGATTGGACATTGAGGATGCAACTAAGATAATGTTGATATTGATATGAGTAAATCATCATTATACCACATAAACTGAATAAATATTACCAACTACTGGGTAATGTACTTCTATGTTCATTTTCTCTTCCTTTTTATTCTTTTTGTTCAATATAAGTGTGTTCTTTTATTTTTAAATATGCAGAACACAAAAAACATCTAGTTAATACTATTGGATTCTCTTCCAAATTAGGAAATAACACCAATAGTTTATGATAGATATATAGGCATCACTAACATGACCATTTTACACACTATGATGACGATACAAATATTTACCCATGTTATCAATATAAATGTCCAAATTTAGTTTAAAACTCACTTCACAAGACCAATCCAAGAAAAAGGAACATATTGTTTTCAAATATTTGTAAAAGAATCCATAATTAATTTTTGATGTGTATGAATTGAATTAATGTCAATTTGAAACATGTTGTGGCTATCATGTGTCAGATATTAGGTTTTCATTATTGGTGTTGAATTTTTCTCTAAAATAATAATGAGACTTCCAAAAGACTAAAAAACATAATTTGATTATTTTAAAACATTAGTATTATGATACATTGTGTGTAAGTGATTCAAAATAATATAACTCATTTAAATTAAATAAATGTGGTTGTGGTTAAGAATCAAAGTGTTTAATTTCAATATAAAAAATTTATTTTAGTTTAGGACATTCATCATATAGCCAAAACAAATCAAATGATCCTATATTTCATTCAAAAAATTAGAAAATTTTCAATAATTTATTTTTGAAAATATGAAATTGAATTATTATCATAACAACACATGATGTGATAATTATTAAGACATGTGAATGATTCAAATATAATATTGACTTTTAAAAAAAATGGGAATCACATAGATAAACCTATAAAAACTAGTTTGGATTGTATTTAAACATTTCATAAATGATACATAATTCATAACATATTAAAATCAACCACACATCAATCTGGAACATAATGTGGCCATTATGTCTCAATGTAATTATATTAATAAAAAAAGAGAAATATTAGATTAAAACAAATAATAAAAGAACAAATCGGTAAAAAAATATCTCATATTGATTTTTGAATTTTTAGAAATATTCAATATTTAATGTTCTATATATAGGAATCACCAAAACATAAATCTAACACAAGATGTGGTATATATTGTAGCGACCCTCACTTTTACCACATTATCATTGCATAACATTATCGTAATGCATGAAACAATATATATAATGACATCCAAAGACTGTATCTGTCTGGTGCTCATGGTATTATGGAAACATAAAAACTAGTATATAAATGAGAAACATTATCTCCCACTAGGTTCTCCAATACTTGAATTCTTCATAGACACATCAAACACAAAATATATCTTCATTACATGGGTGAATAGAAAAATAAAAAGGGGTTATCTTATATGCTAATTAAGTGTAATAAATGGTGATATATAAGCACAATGATGAACATAAGGGCCTGAGAACATGACCATGAATGTGATTTATCATACGCTGCATATCAAAAATCATCAATTGGAATCATGGATTAATTAATGGAATTTCATAAGAAATTAATCATAATTAAATGGAAAATATAGCCCATAAAATCATAACATATAAATAAAAAAAGGAATTATGGAAAACTCATAGTTATATAATATTATTTCAATAGTAGTCAAGGATGATATTCCACGACTATCTCTGTAGTATTGGTTTACTCCCCATACTATAATGATTGTCATGGTTCACTCCCACGTCTACATTATTGGCTTGAGTTCGAACCTCATACCATCTTGGTAGTCATGGTTCACTCCCATAGACAACTAATAAGTCAAGGTTCACTCCCAAAAAATCATAGTCTATCACTGTAGATATAAATATTTACTTAATAAATTTGAGGTAGATATAGGTCCCACCCATATCAAAATTAAATGATACATACTTGTGGAAGAAAATCATAAACAATCATATCATAACCCATGAAATGAAAAAAGTATCGTAAACATGTATTCATATAATATAATATTTTAAAAGATTCAGGTTACATAATCATTTTATCAAAATGAATAATCCATGAAAATTATTGGGTTTCATAATCATATAACCTAGTAAATATTAATGGTTTTACAATGTAGATAATCTATGAAAGACAAATGAGTTGCATAAAAATGGTGTCATAAAAACATAAACAACGAATTGAAATAATGTTAATGGAAACATTGAATAATTTCTCTAGAAATGAATGAATTAGACCAATGGATGTCATATTAGATGGGAAATAACTTTTATATATTCTTTAAAAACATTTCATGAGGAATATATACTTTTTGCATTGAAAAAAAAATTAAAAAATAAATGAAATTTGAATACCATTTTTGTTGAAATAATATTTTAGAACATATAAAAGAAGATTTGAAAATAATAAAACATTATTATAATATTTTATCTATAAAAATTATATTAATAAATCATTTGAATACATTTTTGAAATAATTATTGAATGAATGGTTTTTTAATTAAGACAGATGTCAGGCTGCAGATAGAGATAAAGTATAACATTATTAAAAAAATCATTTAAAATTATTTTATTTTCCAAAAAGTGAAAAAAATGTACCAATGTTTGAAATTAAAATGAATAACCATTGTATAAGATCATTTATGAATATTTTTAAGGGATAGGTCACATGATTTCATTAGAGTAAACATAAACATAAACAATTTAAAAAAGTGGATATATTTTTAACTAAACTCATATCACATGGAAACAAGGGAATATACTCTCCAGGATAGAAATGTAAATTAAAAGAATCAATGAAATCATGGAATTTATTTGTTTCATGATAGTTTTAGTAAAATGGAATTAAATGAACCATGAAAAATAATTTTAGTACATAAGAAGACATGTGTCTCAAAGAAGAAAAACTAAGAAAAAACTATCATAACTATTTGGTAACTTCTGAAAAAATAACCACTCAAAATAAATATCATATAATAGACATTTTAACAACCATAAATTGATAGATAATATTAATAGAAAATATTCATGAGTATTACGTACACCACAAAAAAAGAGTGCTCAAAATATTATGTATCCCACATATATAGAAAGTGAGATAAAATTCTGTAAATTATGTTTTAACGCTATAAATACATGAACAAGATTCCTATATAAAAATAGAAAATTTATGAAAAATATTCTAAATTGTTTTATTATTATATCTATTACAATATATGGTTTGATTATTTCTTTATATTACCATATTGTTAGAAATTATAATTTAAGGTTTCACTTCAGCTAATATCTGCATTGTTTTTCACATTTTTATACAATGGTTATATCTTTTGTCCATATACAAATATCATGATTTATATAATTTTAAATATGATATAATTTTTTGGTATATTATATATATATTTATTATAATAATACATAAAATATAGAATTATAAAATTTGATACACTATTCTGGGAGATGATAGGACATACGTACACATGGAAACTAATTCTATTTTAAATTTTATTTTGAAATAATTAAATGAGATTAAATATATGAATATATGTATATAATATAATTAAATTAAATAATAATTTTATAAATACATGTTCACTAAATCAATCCTTAATATATATCATATAGTGTGTGAATGAATCACTACAATTTTAGGGGGCAATAGTCCACACATCCTCAAATGAAATTGTCTTATTTACACAAAATGGAATGTACAATGATATATGTTTTAATATGATAAAAAATAATAAATAAATAATAAATATAATATATGACAT
This sequence comes from Viscum album, assembly GCA_963277665.1. Lineage (NCBI taxonomy): Eukaryota > Viridiplantae > Streptophyta > Magnoliopsida > Santalales > Viscaceae > Viscum > Viscum album. The sequence goes on from OY728133.1 coordinate 277,221,806, forward strand.
TTATAATCATTGTCTCTATCATAATGTTAACAATCAGTCTTGGTAAAGGACAAATTAACAATTATTATTTTGTGAGGTGGTTGTTATCCGTACACATAAACAATATTTTAATTACCCATTATATGGTATTTTGTGTATGTTCTATTATAAATTATAGTACAAAAAATATCAATATATTTAATATAATAGTGTAGTTTTTATGTAATTTAATAAGTAGTTTTTAGGGGGAGGTGAATGAAAGTAAAATAAAACAGCTTGAGGGAGGAAGTTACCTCTTCTTTGGGTATCTCTTTTTGGTTTTCACCAATGGTCTTACATGGATTTGTTTTATCCCAATGGGTAACTTAAAAGATTTATCAAGTAATTTTTGTTTTTTTATTGATTATATAATTTCTGAACATAAATGGTTTTATATGTGTGAGGAATTGGGTGGAGAGGTGGCTTTTTATAGTGGATGAGGTGTGGCACTCTTGTAAATAATAGGAAAAGAATTCCACCCACGTTTCTCCCATGTCAACAGATTAGTGAAAAATATGGTCTGAAATGGTCTCTTATAACTCTTTCTATTTTGTTTTGGTTATGTATTTAACATTTATTAACTTTTTAATGAATTTTTTCTCTTAATTAGTGTAATTAATTTTATTCACATTCACTAATATTTGTAGTCGAACTGTTTTGTTAATAAAATAAAAACTATTAATTATTAATATTTAAAATATGGAATTGATTTTTCAAATAAAAATCATATAAGTTTTATAATTTAATTTAAATGTAATCACAGTAATGGGAAGATGCTATGTGTTTTTAAATTAATAAACAACAAATGTTTATTATGTTTTTATATCTATAATTAATGTGGATTTTTTTACACTAAAATATATTAGATTAAATGATTAGATGATGATATAATTAATCTTCTAAATTATTTTCTAATTCAATTTCACATTTAAATTAGTATTAATTAAAAGGAAGCATTGAATTAAAATTCAATGTTTTTCACTATTATAAAAAAAATTCCCAGATAAATCCCAAATTATCCTTGATAGATAATTTTTAAATTATAAATTTAAAATATACGTTTTCTTATCATATTAAAATTTTAATTTTCACTAAAATTATTTTTATTAATTTTCAGAGTGGGATATCAAAAGAAGATTATTTGTGATAATAGAATTTTCAAACTTATAAAGACATGAAAAATATATATTTCATTATAAATATGTTTAACATATATAAAACTATTATATAAAATATTTGGAAACAGGTTATTGATAGATATATTACAAAGTTTAACATATTTTTTATAATTATCTCATTTAAAAAATTATTACAAAAAAAGACATTTCAAAGAAATTCGGTGTTTTATGTAACATATGCCATGTAAGTGTTGTGTGTAACATTTTCCATGTTAGTTCATTGTTAAATAAATTTGTGACATTGTAAAATAAAATATATAAATTAATATTTAATCTAATGAAGAGAAAATGGTCCATAAAAACTCTAGGTTTCACATTCAACCCCCCCCCCCTTAAAATTAATTTTTCCTTCAAAAATATTCATTTGGGTATAAAAAATGTGGATACTTGAATTTCATAAATTAAATAATTTCCCATTTCTATTCTTCTATATGATCTTTTCTCTACAAATATTTCAACATATGAGTGGTCTCTTTTTATATAACATTCTCTATATAATCCAAAATTTCAATTGTATATTCCTCATTAGAAAAATCTTGCTCCAGCAGTCTGAACTATGAGTTACATACATGTGAATTGTCAGATATGTACATCCTTATGAGAGAAATATTGAGCAAATAATAGACTTGAGACGTATTTTTTAGGATGTTCTAGGATATATTCTACCATCCCAATATGATCATTATTTTAATAGGGACTGATATACAATGGACATAGTTTCCATTTCTTCGGGAATCTCATATAATTGGTTCAGAGAAATATTCATGGAATTATCTTTTCACCACCTTAAAATTATAAATCATGCATATTATTTATTTTTTCAATATCATGATTCCTTGATAGAATAATGGCTGGTTTTAACCATCTTAACCTATTATTTAGAGATCTCAAGTCCAAATAGAGTTCATTATCCATCCTCATAATACCACTCTGAGGCTCTAAATTTATTCTAATCGAGGGTGTCATAATGTGACATATTAATGCTTTAGTGTTAGCTATTATACTACAAAAAGCCTTCCTTGAAGAAGGAGTTAATACCAATAACTTTTAAAATTTAGAAAATAATTTCTCAACATATCCTCTATGGCTTTAATTTTTCATTCCAATAAACCATCTATCTAGCGATGAAAATAAGTGATGAAACTCAATTCTATATGAAGTTATTATTGAATAAATCATATGAATGTTATGTTAAAATATCGGAACTTGATTTGATACCACAGAATGTGATACTCCATGTAATGTTACGACACCCTTAGCTTGTATATTAGCATGTTATCCTGGATATAAGTCTTTTCTAATAGAAATGAAGTGTGATTAAATTGTAGGGATAATGAATACAACCCATATAACCTTAATTTATTTAGAGGGTTTTAGTATTCAAACATCATAATCCATTGTGATGTTCTCCAATTTCTAACATGTTATGGTGTATGAATGAAATATCCCTTTTTACGTTTTTTCTTTTATCTTTAACTTGATTTCATACCCTGATCAGACATATAAAATATATGATTTTTTATTACGGTTGAGGCTCACAACCTCTTTATTAAAATAATATGTAAACAAAAGATTTTAGGTAGTGTTGATAACAAATCCAAAGATAATTAAAAGACACTAACCAGTTTTTGAATGGGTACTCATACTTTGGTAGGGGAGGTGGCCACCTCTACCTCTGGGATGTCGTCCTCTCTTCCCATACATGACATGAGTCCACCCACCATCAACATCATTTGCAGGGTCGGCCACAATGTGGGTGCATGGAGTAAACAGTCCTGCCTCAGAACTGGTAGCCAGCAGATCAAACGAGTTATGTGTGCTTATATTGATGAGAGATTCCCTTTCTTTGTTATCAGTCATGGACATCACCTACATGGATAGAGAAGTTTCATCCTCATTGGAAGAATATATAGAATATATGATATATCTCTTCATTTCGTAAAGAAATCACTATTCTTTTCTATCCCTATACATCATTTTTCTACCAAGATGAATGTGAAATAATTAAATATGAACTTACTATGACAAATCCTTCATCAAATATCATATGGAAGGAAAATATACAAGGTTCATGAACCATATCATTCCAAACTGATCGTGAATAATCTTAGGAATAGTTCTAACATTGTTTTTTACACTACATATTCCTTATACGACTCTTTAATATTCACAAGGATATAGAGTAGAATATTCATCTGATAAATATAATATTTTCCACCTTCCCTAAAGATTCTAAGATCCAACCATTCAAAATCCAAAAATATTGAATCTTATGTGATCCTCATTATGAATTATCTAGTAATATCAATCTGACTCAAAACATTAGCCACCTTGTTCGCCTTCCTAGGGTGGTGATGTATTATGCAGTCATAATACATTATCAAATCTATCTATCTTCTATGTTGAATCTTCAAATCATTCAATGTGAATATATATTTTATACATTTATTAATATTATTTATATACACTTTTATCTACATATAAAATTCCTTCAAATCAATAATTAAAAATTACTGATGATTACATAAAATCATGATTTTGGTAGTTTTTCTCATTAATCTTCAACAACCATGGGGAATAATCGATATCCATATCATTATGCACAAGAACACATCCAAATACCTTTCTTTATGTATCACTATATATTATAAACCCTTCCCCACCATAGAGTAATTTACTTACAGCTTCACTGACTAACATTCTATCTAGTTCATTGAAATTTTCATCACATTAATATGTCCAGATGAACATGACAACCTTATGAGTTAACTATGTCACATGATCATATATTAAAGATTAATTATCCAAAAACATTCGATAATATATAGTTTATCCAAGAATCTTATGGTTCTCTATCTCTATGGATTTTTTAGTAAAACATTCAATAGACATCTTCATTGATTTAAATACTTCTATAACATCCATTTTGATTACATGACCCAAAATTGAATCCTTCTTTGGACGAAATAACACATTTTATATTATGAATATAATTTCCCTTTCCATAGGGTGCTTAGTATAACATTTATGTGGTATTTTTTCTCTTCCATGCTCTTTGAATATATAAGAATATCATCTATAAAGACAACCAAATACGTGTCAAGGTAATCTATAATGACTCTATTCATCAAATCCATATCGAGACCAGGGGATTTAGTAAGCCTATAAAGAATAAAAATATATTTGTAATTCCTATATTTATGTTTTCTGAAGAATATCATACATATTGGATGCCAATTGACGATATCCCAATTGAAGTTCTATCATAGAAACGTATTGGGATCCTGAAAACTAATCAAACCAGTCATTAATACATCGAAGATGATACTTTTTCTTGATTTTTAACTTGTTTAATTATCAAAAATCAATTCATATTTCCATTGGTCAATAATTATTTTTCAAAAAGTGAAACGGTGCATCTCACGATGACAAACTTGGCCGAATGAATCCATTATTAATTTTTTCTTGGGTTTTCTTCTTCAATTAATACATCTCAATCATGCCTAATCTATATGAAATATTTGAAATTTCTATGGAACAATTTATGAGTTATATTGATAAACCAACATCATGTTTTTGTGGAAGTATAGGAGGATCTTCTGGAAAGACATCCATAAATTAGCAAACAATTGGTATATTATCAATGTTTCTTTTATCCCCATTTATTTGAGATATGAAACCCTTATGAATTGGAATTAATACTCATTCACTAGAAGTAATCTCTATAGTATGGAAATGCTTATTGTCACATTTTTGGATGATCATATGAAGTATGAAATATTAAATTGTAAAATCTATTCCTCAGAAATTTATGTCAAATTTATGTAGAGAATTACAATCTATGACTATGATGAAAAACAATTAAACAAAAGGATTAATGACCAGATATATATTAATCGTATCCCCATAATAATCATCTCGAGACAAATCATGTACTTGGGATACACTCATCCTACCATTAGAGGTTTTCACTGTTAATTCAATATCTAATAAATTTGGGTAATCTTAACACCCTTTTAAAATAAAATTCTTGATGGTCTTCCAATCCACATTTAATAAATTTTTTAGATTAGTTAATGATATTTCATCCAAGAATCATCCCACACATATAATATAAAGGGGGACTTGTATTGTTTTAATAATGGGTTTTATATTTTCTATTAAACTATGTCATCCTTTTCTTTTTAAAACCATAATATCAATACATTAATCTAATCCATATCAAAATTTATTTCCAAATGTGAAATATCCATGTAGTTACTAATTTCAATGATGTATAATTCCCTTATGGGACATGGATTGAAACTACTAAAAAATATAACAGTTTTAATTTTTTATAGGATGATAATATCTAAATAATAACTCAAAATTCATATCAAATTAGACTCACATATACCAATAGATTCATCATCTGTGTACTTCAATTTCAGGAAAAATCTCTCAATATTGGATTTAAGAATCCATGGAAAATAAATATTAAAAATTAATATATTTAACTATCTCAAGTCTTTGGATTCAATCTCATATTTCTGCAATGTATTCTTGATTAGATTCCAGCACTAGTTTCTTCACAATCTAACTAATAAACACAAATAATGAATTTTTCATGATGAAAACACATGAGAATGGAGAAATTCAATTCCGCATTATTGAAACATTGTTCATAAACTAGTGAATCTGATGACCCTTTGAAAGAAGTTATATGATAAATAATGAATGAATAAATAGAATTGTCTTCCATATTTTTGTTATTATGAAGTCTACTATGATTCTTAGATTGAAAATTATATCGGAATATAGCATGAGGGTTCTCTATTTTATCTCCAATTGAATTTGGTTTTTTAAGAGAAAAGAAATTACATTTTCCATCATAATACCTATTAATACAGTTCATTTTGGGTTAAATCCATCAACTAAAATTTAAATAATATTATAAGAAATAGATATCATAATAAAGAACCACATAATTGTAAAAAGTCACTTTTATGATATATAACATATGATACATTAATTAATCTTTGACAAATTTGTTTTAAAAAGGCAATTAATACCCATATTCTATTAAAATATTTCTTTATGGTCTTTTACTAGTTTATGAATTCTTAAAGATAATCCCTTGGGATTGTTGATCTATCTGCGTATCAGGGAATATTGTCATGTATGAAATTACACTATGTCAGGCAATGAACTTTCTGTAAGTGTTCTTAATCTTAGATGCATCTATGGAAATGTCACTTCCAAATGTTTTAGATGGATAGGTATGTGTTTATAACAAACCACTCACTCTATCCTTTACCAGAATTTTAGGAAAAGTTTCTATAATTTTCTTTGTACTTATTTTATCCTTTGACATGTATATATGTTTTTCAATAAGATTTTCCTATCATATCATCCAAAGTTTGACTAAGACATTTATATTATACTAAATATAGAAACCCTAACATTTCATACATTAAAATTACACAACTTTTTCATAATACCTAACACATTATACTAATAGACACCCATATATTGTATTATTCTTCATCCATTGGATATATGGAATAAAAAAATGCTAAATAATTGAGCTGAGTTTTCTCCCACTAGGTTCTTCTTTAGTAGAACCCTTATTAGACACATCAAACATTAAATAAATCTTCATGACTTATTGGAAAGGAAGCATAAAAATTGGTGAGTTCATATTAATATTATGGGTAAAAAAGTTAGATATGTAAACATAATAGTTATAATATAGGTTTAAAACATGATCAGGAATGTTGAAGATCATACCCTACATATCAAGGATCATAATAATGAATCATTGAATAATTATTTTTTGTTCATAACACATGAATCATAAGGAAATGGGGATCATAATCCATGAAACCATAAAATAGAAATAAAACATTGAATTATGGCAGAGAAATAAACATATAATATTATTTCAATAGTACTAATGGAATGTTTTCAAATAGAATCATGGTAGTATGGTTTACTCATCATACCATCTTGGTAGTCAGGTTCACTCCCATGACCATCTTATTACTATGAGTTCACTCCTCATACAATCATGGTAGACATGGTTCACTACCATGGTTATCTTATTAGTCAAGGTTCTATCGTAAGACCGTATTAGTATATCACATGAGATATAAATCTTCACCCAATTCATTGGATTAAGATATCGGTCCCACCCATATCATAATGAAATCATACATTCATGGGCCACAAAATAATATTCAATAATATCACAACACATGAAATGAAATGGGCATCATAAACATGTATTCATATCGTAACCTATGGAAAAATATAAATGTTTCATAATCATTTCTTCAAAAATAATAACCCATGAAAAGAAGTGGGATTCAAAATCATATTACACAAGAGTGATTAATGTGTTTCAAAATCATATAACCCACAAGTGATAAATTAATTTCATAAACATCATGCCCTAGATATATAAACCATTAATATGATGAATATGAATAGAAAAATTAAAGGATATCCCTATAAATTATAGAGTAACACTGATGGATGCCATATTATATAAGAAATAAATTTGAGATAAAAATTAAAAATATTTATGTAGTAAAATAACATTTCATAATAATTTTTTAAACATTAAACAATTTTCTTTGAAAAAAGCATTAAAAACTTATAAAGGAAAAATTGAAAACAATAAATAAATTACTATAACTTTTCCACAAAATATTTTCTTCAATTATATTTTAAAATATTTTTATTACATTCTTGAATGTGTAGTTTTTGAAAAAAACAAATTTTCGACTAAAGAGAGATATAAAGATGAACTTTCTCAAAAACAGTATTGTAACTATTTTATGTACAAAACATGGTAATAATTAATAAAATATATTATCATATTATTAATTACCAGAGGATAATAATTTTAATTAATATTTCTAGTCGGATGGATCATATGATTTCATGAATTGAATCATAAACATAATTAATCTAAAAAATGGAAGAGATTGTTTCAATAAACTATTATAACGTGGTAACATGGGAACATAACCTTAATGCAAGAAAGGTAAATTAAATGAAACATAACATATAATAAAAATAATTTTTTTAATTAAATAACATATCAAATTAATGTTTATGTACACAAAATAATAATGTTGGTGCACCATAAAAACTGTTTCTCAAACAAATGAAATCATGAAAAAACATTCTTACTGATTTAGTAAATTTCGAAACATTAATCCCATGAAATATATATCATATAATTGATAAATAAATACCAATAAATTTTATATTATTATTCATATAATACATTAACAGTAATCATATACAACAAAAAAAAAAGAAAAAACTGGATAACATGGAATGTATCTCACATATATAAAAAGTGAAATGAAATTCCCTTACCTTATATCAGGACTCACTTCATACTCAAATAATATTTTGGTATAATAAATATATGCATATTATAATTATTTTATTAGTATTATTATTATATATAATACCATATATTAATTATTTGATACAATATATTACCCTCATGTTTAGAAATCTATGGTATAAATTAATTTCCGAGAATATCTCACATGTGTCGTAATTAGCTATTTATTTTGTCATTATACTTATATATTGATTTTTGAATTTAAATGAAGATATAAATATAATTTATATTTAATTTATTTGTTTTTTTAAAATTTTTATAATATATAAGTATGAAATGGAATAGAACATTCATGTAGACTATAGTCTTTACGTACACATAAATGTTGTTTCTATATTTATTTCCATATAGAATGAATGAATGAAAATTTCATTTATTAATATATAAAATTAATATAAATATGGTTTTATTATCTTATTATAAATCTTACATATGTTCAAAAAAACTCATAATTAATATATTCCATGTAGTATGTGAAAAAAATCACATCGCTTTGAGGGGTGGTAGTTTGAACTTCCTCAAAAGAAATTACCGTATTCAAATAAAAAGGAAAGTAAAAAAGATATATGGATTAAAAGGATTAAAAAGTATTAAATTTTTTCCCAATATTTAATATATAACATATATATACATATTTAACATCATAATTTACACCATGAAAGGCGGTAGAGTTCAAAAATGAATGATCAACTTTTTGTGAGGTGGAAATTCACCATACACATAAACAGAATGTTCATTACCCATTAAGTAAAAGGTTGTTTAAGTGTATATATGTTATATATTTTAACAAATTCTTACTGTATATTATATACACAATATTTTTGTTTAATTATTATAAATTCAGAGTTATGTGTTATAGAATAAAAATAAAAGAATGGAGTTTGTGTGAATATATTTCCTTTTCTTTGGGAAACCCTTTTTGGTTTTCACAAAAGTTATTTCATGGATTTTATATTGAAATAAGGAGGCCTCAGTGAGGAAGATATGGATTTTGGTAAGTGTATTAGGTTGATATTTTCAGATACTATTATGTTTAAGAGGTATGAGGATTCGGTAGGTGAGGATTCATTTTTATAATGGAGGATGAGAAGAATTATTGAAAATTTTGGGAAATGGAATTCCACCCACCTTTTCCCCATGTATATTTTATATAATAATGGACAAAAATCAACACAAATGATGATATGACTGAAATATGTCCATAAAATGGCATGTGGACATGTTTTATTTTCATTTTTGGCCTAAAAGTTACGGTTTATTACATTGTTAACATTAGTTTTATCGTAATATTTGTAATTAATATTAATCACAATCATTAATTTTTAGGTTATAAAGTATGATAAACATAATAGACATCATAAATTAAAAATTCTCTAAATATGAAAAAAGGATCCTAATTTCAATCACATATTTGCTAGAAATTTTTTTAAATTTATCTCACTGATGGGATGCCAATGTGGGGTTTTAAATTTAAAACATCAAAAAAATTCCTCTCGTTTTTATATCAAATTTCGTTATTAAATTTATATAAATGAAATAAATTTTATTAATTCATGTAAATATGATATAATTTTACTTCTAAATATAATTTTAAAAGACTTTTTCCAAATAAATAAATTAGATGACAATTTTGATTTTATTATAAATTTGGTATTTTTTATTATTCTTCCAAAAATAATGCTTCTCATAAAAATACCAAAATGAAACCCTAACATAATTACAAACTTATGAATTCAAAAAATTAGTTTATAGTATATATTTATAATTTTAAATTAGTTTAAAATTAATTTTAATGTTTTTCAGAAAAGGACATGAAGAGAAGTTTATATGAAAAACCTTATTTTTAAATATATAAGGTCTTTATGAAATATTATAAATTAATTTATAAATATATTTTTATTATAATAAAATGATAAAAATATTTTAAATGTATCCATTACTATGAATATTACTATGTTTATTGCCTAGGTTATAATTATATAATTTTAATAATTGTAAAAAAAATATGTTTCATAGAAATATAGTGTTGTGTGTAATGTAAGCGATGTGAGTGTTGTGTGTATCATACACCACGTCAGTTTCCAGTGAAATGAATGTTTTAGCTAGTGAAATGAAAGTTATTAATGAATATTTATTTTTTTAAGAGAAAATAAAAATATTAATTAAAAATATTGATGTTATATGTGGATCTAGAAGTGTGTGTTTGCAATATAAAAGTTTTATTTTTGTTTAAAATTCATGTAACAATCTAATCACAAGAAAATGAGTGTGTATTTTTTCAATCATTTTACAATAATCTATAATTCATTTTTATGGGTTTAAATTAAAACACATGAAATTCTAAAATTTGATGTGGCTAGTATTACATAATTTTTTTCCAATATAGAAGTGTAATTTATGTTTAAAACTTATGTATAAAAAAACTAAGGAAAATAACTCAGAATAATTTCATAAATTATGAAAATAATCCACAACTTATTTTTTATATGTATACATTTATCGCACATCAATATGATATATGATGTGTTTAAAATGACTCAAATAGTGTGTTTTCAATATAAATGTCCGATTTAGGTTATTATGCATGTCATATTGTGAAAGACAAACAAATGAGTTAATAATACTTTCAAATATTAGAAAAGTGACCAATGATTCATTAGATACTTCTATTTATATCATTAAAATTAATCAAACACATGATGTGGTTATTATAATCAAATTTTTTTATTTCAATATAAATTTTACTCTTTAAATTTATACATGTTAATATAAACAAAATAATAAAAACAAACTCATATTATGTTAAAATTTAGTACAATACATAATTCAATAATGATGTATATGAATTGAAAACATCTCAATCAAACACTTTATGTGGTAAGTGGGACTCAAAGTGTGAGGTTTCAACATATATGTGTCATTTTAGATTAGAACACAAATCATCAGATATAAATTATACAATAAACTCCAATTATCTTTAATCCTATCTGGAATATACATAATTGAATTGTGACATGTATGAATCCACCACATATCAATTTTAAAACTGATGTGAAAAACATGATTCAATGTGTGTGTAATAAAAATGGAAGTTTTTTTATGATTAAAATGTGAATCAAGTAGAAAAAAATAAATAAAAAAGGTTTATTTCTTTAAAATATTATTAAAATGATCACTAATTAATTATTTATCTATAAAAATCAAAAAAAATATAAATCCAACAGACGATGTTATTGTTGTGCCTCAAAGTGTATGTTTTCAATATAAAAGTTTATTTCAATTTAAAATGCACATAACTTTTCAATATCTGAGAAAATGAGCCCATATTGTTTCTAAAATTTTAATAAATGATCCATATTTTATTTTTTAATCTATAAAAAACATATAAGTATGTAATGCATGATACATCATGTATGAATCTATGGGATTACTTAAAATGTAATGTATTATTTTTTTAAATGTGTATCACAGTCCAATACAATGAAAGAAATCTATAATATTTTTTGGAATTTCGGAAAAAAAAATTTCCATATTTTTTTTTTAATTTGAAGTAATATACCTCACATAAATATAACACAAGACGGTGTTTTTAGGGCTTAAAGTTTATGTTTTCAATATACTGTTGTAATTCTATTTTAAAACAAAATCCCAACAAAAACTATTTAAATTAGATCACATTATTTTCTATAATGAATAAGTAGATTGATAATTAATTATTGATGTGTGTAAATTGAGAACACATCAATCTGACACATGATGTGGTTGGTATAACTCATATTAGGTGTTTTCAATATAAAATATCCATTTATGTTTATAAAATGAATAAAAAAGCCAAAAAATGATGAGATGGTATCATCATATTTTTATACATATGAGAAGTTAAACATATTTTCTTCTTAACATGTTGGAATAATTCACCTATCAATTCAATATGAAATGTGGTATGTGTGATTGGATGTGTTTTTTCAATATTAATGTTCTATTTTATATTAAAAAGCACAGAACTTTAATAAAACATAAAAATTGATCTAAAATTGATTTAATATATTATTAAAATTGTCCATTAATCATATGAGACTTGAATGAATCAATTGTTGTTCCATTTGACACAGTATGTGGTGTAACATCCTGACTTGGGAGCCACTGAACGGTGCTCTGAGCTAGTTGGTCACAGGTCCTCTATGTGCCTCCACATATGCCATAGGGTGTTGACTAGCAGTGAGGGTATAGTAAGTCTATATTGGAGGGACTATACCCTCTTTTATCAAAATATAATATCATTGGAATTAACCAAGAAATATCATAAACACATATAAATATAACAGTACAATGTCAGTAGCATAATCAAAACCAGAAATACAATACTAAACTGAAAGGTAAAACATGTTATTTCTATGGAAGATCTATGTGTCTATAACGAAACTGAATGTAAAGACACAATGACTCCAAATTGTTCCCAACCCACATCTAGTTCCCTCTTCCATGCTCCAAAACCAAACAACACTTTAACGAGGGATCTTTCCCTTATCTAGTCTAGTAACAAAAAAGTCTATTCCGGTACAAATCAGTCAGCTCAAATAGGGTGTGAGTACGACTCAGTAGGTCACCAACAACAGTGTCAAAAACTAATCCAGTCATAAGCAGTGTATACAAATGAATTAATAATAAAGAAAGACAATGGGGAAAAAAATTATATTTATCCAATTAATCTTTCATTAACACGTTAAACATCCTGGTTTCCGAGAACACTCTAAATACAATGCATGCTTTGTCCCGTGTTGGATCCTGAACAATTTCCCCTACTCAATTAATAATTACAATGTCATAATATTAAGTTTATGAATATCCAAATGAAACCATTGTACAAAATAAATGAAAGAGTGTAGAACATCATCTCTAGCACACATGTGAGTATTTGTAGCATCAGTCCCTGTCTCAAAACCCCATGAATATTTGGAGCACCATTACTTGTCCCATAAAATATCAAATTCATGCATGTCATTGGTTCTAAAACGCCATGTCTAGAACCTCTATGGATATTAGAAGTGTCAATATGTGTCCCAAAATACTTTTTGAAAAAAAAAATCAATTCACATATAGAACCATATTAAAATGTTTAATCGTCTTTATCCTTCTATCATAACTCTCACCCATATTCAGTTAGATCCATAATTCAAAAAGAACTGCATAACCAAACCACCAATTATTTATTTATTCCACAAAATTTATACAACCACATATGATAAACAAGATGAGACTGTGGGATTGGATTTTAAACAACCTACCTCGATTTATTGACGAATGTTATGCTAACGAAAATAAATAATATCAAAGTGACACAACGTCCTTGATCAATTTCTGGATCTGAATCCATAAAACCCAAAATATGATCAAGGGCATTAAGATCTTGCAAAACTATATCTATATCCACAATCCAAGATCTATTACTAAACTCATAGGATTAGGTCCATGGAAATGATGGAAATATATAATGAAAAGATCAAGGAAAGATAGAGGAAATAATGGAAGAAACAACATGATGAAATCTACTTACCGAAAGGAGATAAGGTTTTCGACCTGAGCATTCAATTTTGAAAAAAATCATTTGGATCACCTTGGAATATTTCTATGAGGCTTTGGAAACACCTATAAATATTCCAACCCGATCCGAGTTCGGAAAATAGGGAAGTATCGGGTTTTGGGTTGTTTTAAAATGGATTTTCAGTATTAAAAACTACGTGCATGGTTTCTTGGACTGTGTCACACGGTCTGTCAAACCGTGGGAAAACCTTGAGAACCTCACTATCCAGATTTGTACAGTCCGCACAGTTTTGTCCCCCGGTTTTCCAAACTGTGTGTAAACTGTGTGTACCTCTCTGTCATGTTCTTCTTGGTTGGAACGGCTTCATCGCATAGTATGTCAAACCTTGTGCAAACTATGCAAAATTCACTACCCTTTTATTTTACTTAAAAGTTCACCCAAACGTACCCCAAGTAACTACTCCAAAATAGAGGTACATAAATAAAACAAAAGTTCCTGAGAACATACCTGAGATTGACTCCAGAAAAGGCCGAGATCTTACATTCTCCCCACCTAATAATAGCTCATCCTTGAGCTATACTCCCGAACTTCTCTACGATTTCAAGGTAAAAAGCTTGGGCCAATTAGTCTGTATATCTGCCTCTCTTTCCCATGTCTTCCCCTATACACGTCCATGATTCCATAAAACATGAACTATCAGTACGGTCTTTACCCTCAACACTTTCTCACTATGATCCAACATAACTATCTGATGATCCTCAAAGGACGCATCTATCTCTAGCTAAACATCATCCACATCAATCACATGAGAAGGTTCAGGGTGATACAACCATTGTTGTGATAAATAGAAAACTTCATGAAAAGGACTATATTTATGTGGAAGGCCCAATTGGTATGCAACCAGCATGACACTCTTCATGATCTCAAAAGGTCCAACAAACCTGGGTTCCAACATTCCTTTCCATTGTATCCAGCGGTGACCCAACCTAGGTGACACCCAAAGGAAAACACGATCACCCTCTATAAACTCTAAGGTTCTACTGCATTTGTCTGCATATGACTTCTGCATACACTGATTCGTAGCCATGCATTTCAGAATCAAATGAACCTGCATTGTCGTCTTCTACACGAGACTCAGTCCCAACAACTCTAACTCACCTTCTTTCATCCAGCATAGCGGTGATCTGCATGGCCTACCATAAAGACCCTCATATTGTCCCATCTGTATAGTTTTCAGATTACTGTTGTTATAGGTAAACTCCACTAAAGCTATGTGCTTCTCTCATGTACCACTAATGTCAAGTACACACTCCCTCAACATATACTCATGCACTTATATGGTATGCTCTTACTATCAATCTGTTTACGGATGGAAATACATACTCAATAAAACATGTGTACCAAGTTCATTCTGCAAGCCCTTTTAGAAGCACAAAGTAAACCCTGAATCATGATCCGAAACTATCGTTTGTTGACCCCATGCAGTTGAACTATCTTCTGTAAATACAGCTCTCCCAACTTCTCAACTTTAAATGTTTCCCTTATAAGCAAGAAACGTGACACCTTTTTCAATCAATCCATAATGACCCAAATAGAATCAATCTTCCTGAGTGTTTTTGGAAGACCTGTCATGAAGACGATGGTCAAGTCATCCCACTTCCATTCTAGAATAGAAAAATAATTTAGTAAACCTTCATGTGATTGATTCTCTACCTTCACCTACTAACAGGTAAAGCATTGTGTCACAAACCCTGCTATCTCCTTCATCATGCTTGTCCACCAAAAATGTCATCGCAGATCATGCTAAATTTTGGTCACAATAGGGTGCAATGCCCATCTTGATGCATGCAATTTCTGCATGAGCTCCTCTCACATGCTCGTAGGAACAACAACCAGATTATTTATATAAACGTTATCATTCTCATATAACTTCTAGTCTAAAGGTGTCTCCCAACCATAAAAGTTTTCCATCAAGGATAAGAATCTAGTGTCCTCGTATTTCCAATCCATGATCCATCTCAAAAGTGTATACTCCACTACAACTGACATGAGTTCCATTTACACCTGTCTCTCCTGAACCACAACATGCATTTCAGTTATGAACGACATCATCCTCCACTCAGCACTATATTCCTGAAAAATCTATGTCTGAGTCCTCCTACAGAAAGCATCATTCACATAATTTCCCTTCCCAGGTCTATATACCTGCACAGAATCAAAATACTTCATATACAAAACCCATCTCTGCTTTCTAAGATTTAAATTGTGCTAAGAAAAGATGTACGTTAAGATCTTATGATTAGTAGAAACTGTAAACCTTTCACCCAAGAGGTAGTGTCACCAAAACTTCAAATCATAAACCACCACTGCCAACTCAAGGTTGTGCGTTGGATAAATCCTTTCAAGCAGCCTCTGCTGTTGAGACCAATATTCCAAAAAATTATATCTTTGAATCAAAATAGCTCTAACTCCTATCCCAGAAGCATCACAATAAATCGTGTACTCTTCACTAGACTCAGGTAGAGCCAAAATTGGTGTGGATGTCAAACACTTCTTTAACTATTGAAAAGATGTCTCACAAGCCTCTAACCCTTAAAAATTTACTCCATTTTTGGTCAAGCATGAATGTGGTGTTTCCAAATGGGGAAAGTCTTGTATAAATCTCATTTAATATCCAGCTAACCCTAGAAAGCTTCGGATATCGAAAATATACTTGGGTTGATCTAAATAAATCACTTCTTGCACCTTATCTAGATCCACTGAAGCACCATTCTTCGAGATTATGTGTCCCAATAAGTGTAACTGATCAATACAAAATTTACACATAGATAGATTAACGTATAGATGTTTCTCTCTCAGTGTACTCAGGACGATGTCAAGATGTTAGGCATGATCATCATGAGCCTTGGAGTACCCCAAGATTTCTTCCACAAATACTACCACAAACTAATCTAGGGGAAAAAAAGAGATCTTATTCATAATATCCATAAGCATTTCTGTTGCGTTTGTTAACCCAAATGTCCTAACAATAAACTCATATAGCCTATATATACTCTTGAAAGCAGTCCTCAGTATATCAGATGTCCGAACTCTCAACTGGTGATACCCTAATCTCATGTCAATTTTTGAGAAAACCCAGGATCCCATCAACTTGGAAAACATATCATCATTACAAGGTAGAGGATATCAGTTCTTCACAGTCATCTTATTCAACCTCTGGTAACCGAAACACAAATGTAAACACCCATCACCCTTCTTTGGGAAAAGTATAGGTGATCCCCATGGCGAAGTACTTGGACGGATAAATCCTTTATCCTTCAAGTCTTCCAACTGATATTTGATTTCTTGATGCTCTATCAATGCCATTATATATGGTGGAATAGATACTGGCTCAACTCCTGGCATGATATCAATAGTAAATTCAACATTTCTCTTAGGTGGCACCCCTGAGAAGTCATTTGGGAATAAATCTTGAATCAAATCAAACATTGATGGAAAGATATCTTGTCTAATGCCTCTTCCATCCAGTAAAAGACTAGAAACATGGGTCTTGAGATCCCCCTGTTGCTGAGTAATTGGCCATGCTCGGCCGGCTGGGATATCCCACTTATCATGGTGATTAAAATGGTCACCCACAGGTGACATAAATGTCACCATCCAACGATAACAATCAATGTGGGCTCAGTATGTGACTAACCAGTCCATTACTAGGATTAGGATGAAGACTTTCATATCAAGGATGTTGAGATCCCATAGGAAACATTGCTCGTAGATCTCAAGAGAATATCCCTTGAACATACAGATGTCTCTGGACTATACCCCCAATGGTGTGAAATTCATTACATCCCCGCTCAAAAACTCAACCGTCAAACTCAAGATATTAACAAGTATTGTAGATATAAATTAATTAGAGGAACCAATATAAAATATAGAATTAGAAAAAGTAAAATCCACAAGAATAGTACCTCTCGCTGTCGATGGTCCAGCCTCGCTATCCACAAGTGTGGGTTGTACTGCATGAAACTCTGCTGGTCCACTTCCCTGTGATGCCATTTGACTCCCCTGACTTGTACCACTATAATGATATGGGTGTTTCTTCCCAAGAGAACCAAATCTATCACCCTTACCACCTCGGCTAGTCGAATTCCACCTTTGAGACTGAAAGGGTGCAAAGGATCAATTTCCCACACACTTACTCTGTTTGGCTAATCTATCACCACCTGACTCCTTTGGGTTCCTGCAGAACATCTAATGATGTCCCATCCGAATAAAAGATTTTCATTCAACATGGGGTCAGGGACATCGATTACGATAATGTTCCGACCTTCCACACTTGTGGGAAAACACTCGGGTAAGGTCATGTGAAACTGACCCTTATGCCATGTTACTCTATCACCCACCTCCCTAGCTGACATTCTCATAACGTCTCTTCCAGATCACAAATGTCACACCACCTGACTGTACAGAAAAAAAAATTTATCCACCACTAAAATCCTCCATCTGGTTCCCCTTATAGATGAGAGCCTGATTTGCCACATCTGGAAACTTCTTCAGCCAGCAAATAATATCTTGAGACTTAATTTTACATTAAAGTCCATCCTGAAATCATTTTGCTGATGTAGACTTGTGTACTTCCAATGATACTGAAAAATGTTAAAAGTATGTAAAGCATCTAGCATAGTATATTATAGACATATTTCCTTGAGTTAGCCTCATGAATTCTTCCACTTTCTCTTGTCTGAGAATATCTGGATAAGAGTGCTCAACAAACTTCTCCTAAAATTCCTTACAATCCATAGCTTCAAACTGTCCATTCTGAGTCTAGAAGTCCCTCCAAGGTTTCAGTTGACCGCGGAACATGAAAGTTTCCAACATTTATTTCTTCTCAATAGGTGTATCTCAGTGTTCATGTATAGTATGGGAAGATTCAATCAAGAACATAGCTTTCTCTGGACAACCCACTCTAGTAAAAGTCAATAGGTGCTGCAACTGAAACTCCCTCGTAAGATCAGGCATACTTTTCACAGCCCGACCTGGGACTCTTTCCATCATTTCCATGAAACGGGTCAGGTTCTCTCTAATATTCTCCCCCAATTCTTCATTTGGTACTATTGGTGCCCTAGTTTAACCCATTAGAGGACCATTTCTATCTATACCCCCCGCTCTTCCTCTCGACAAGCGTCGTGGAGGCATAATTCTACAAAGCCAAACACGTATCTTAGAAAATAGTTCACACTATTATCATAATTAAACACAACCAAATTATTCATATAAATTTTCAATAATTTATTTCACTTTCAAAATTAGACACCATTTCCTTTCAATTTAACATGCAAGGAACAGAAATAGTTAAAGTTCAACAATATACCAAAAATCTTTTTCTCGTGCTTTCCTAAGATGATGAATGCCACAATAATCATGACTTCCTAGAATTAGGCATTTAGATGAGACACTCATGCCTTTCTACGACACGAATCAACACTCAACAAATTCCAGAAATAATAATCACATCACACAACAAGTGAATCACCCAAGGTAAAATAATATTCAACTATAATGACAAACAGTAATAACAGCTATCCCACCTTGAGTACTTGAGTTTTCCCTCGTACATGGGTTTGAAACACCCATGCATGAAATCATTATCAAGCCCCTACATACCCTATTATCCTTTCTACCTTCTCCAAATAGTAAGACAAATAAATAATGAGGAAGAAATGTTCTCCTTTGATACCACTTTTAACATCCCGACCCAGGAGCCACTGAATGGTGCTCCGAGACAGTTGCTCACAAGCCCTCATGTGCGCCTCCTCATATACCAGAGTGTTCCAACTAGAAACTAGGGTCTATTAATATAGTCTTAGGGAGACTATACAATCTATTATCCGAATAAAATACAAGTAGAAAAAACCATGAAATAGAGGAAAAACATATAAATATAATAGTACAATGTCACTAGCATAATAAAAACTGGAAATACAATACTGAACTCAAAGGTAAAACATACTAAAGCTATGTAAGAGCCAAGTCTCTACAATGAAACTGAAAGTAAAGACACAAAGGATATAAATGGTTCCCGAGCCACATCTAGTTCCCTCTTCTATGCTTCAACCTAAAACATCACTCTAACCAGGGTTCTTGACCTTGTCCTGTCCTACAACAATAATGTCTATTCAGGTATCAATCAGGCATCCCAAGTAGGGTGTGAGTATGAATTAGTGGATCACCACCAACAATGTCAAAAACAAATCCACTCATAAGCAATGTATGAAGTTGAATTAACAATAAATCAATACAATAGGGAAAACAATTATATTTCTTTAATTAACCTCTCTTTAATACATTAAACATCCAGGTTTCTGAGAACATCCGAAATAAAATGCCTGCTTCGGCCTGTGTAGGAGCCTAAACCATTTCCCATGTTCAATTCATATTTACTATGTCACAATATTATGTTTATGAATATCCAAATGAAACCATAGAATAAAATAAAATAAACAGTGTTGAACGTCATCTCTTGAACACATGAGAGTATTTGGAGCATCAGTCCATGTCTCACCACCCCATGGGTTTTTGGAGCCTCATTGCTTGTCCCATAAAATATCAAAATCATGCAGGTCATTGGTTCTAGAATTCCATGTCAAGAAACTCTATGGGTATTATGAGCGTTAGTCCATGTCCCACAACCCTTTTTCAAAAAAAATAGCCAATTCACATATACAACCATATTCAAATGTTTAATCTTCTTTATCCTTCTATCATAAAAAACACTCATATTCAACTAGATCCACAATTCACAAGGAACCCCATTCCCAAACCACTAATTAATTATTTATGCCACAAAATTTATACAACTGCATACGCCTAACAAGATGATATTGTGGGATTACATTTTAAACCAACTAACTCAGTTTATTGATGGATGTTTACCCAACAAAAATCCCCAAAATCTGAGTGGCACAACATCATCAATCATTATCTGGATCTAAATCCTTATATCCAAAAGTAAGGTCAAGGGCATTAAGATCTTGAAAAACTATATCTAGATCAACAATCCTATATTTATACCTTAACTCATATATTTAGATCAACATAAATTATACAAATATCCCATGAAAAGATCATGTAATGATAGAGGAATGAACGGCTAAATCAATAGGATGAATTCTACTTATAGAAAGGAGATCAGATCATCGATCTGAGCCTGAAATCTTGAGAAAATGTGTTTGTATCGCCTTGGAATCTTTCCAAGAGGCATCGTAAAGACCTAGAAATTGCCATGACAGAGTTAAGGTCAGAAAATAAGGATGTCTCGGGTTTTGTGTGGTTTTAAAAATGATTTTTGGAATTAAAAACTGTTTTCACGATTTCCTAGATAGTGGCGTGGGGATTTTCAAACTGTGCGCAAACCGAGCGGATCTCACTATCCATATTTTCATGGCCCGTGTGGTTTGGCAGAACGGTTTGTCAAACCGTGTAGAAACCATGCGTACCTCTCTGTCCAGTTCTGCTTGGTTGGCACTGTTTGGTCACACGGTTTGTCAAACCGTGCGCAACCCACTTCCCTTTTTTTACATAAAGGTTCACCCAAACACACCCCAAGTCACTACTCCAAAATAAAGTTATGTAACAAACAAAAGATCTTGAAAATGTGCCTGAGATTGACTCTTTAAAAGGCTAGGATCCTACATGTGCCCTATATAACTTTAATTTTGTGTATTCAATATTTTAGTGTTATTTTAGATTATTAATAATGTCTGTCCTAAAACCTGAAATATATCTTGTTTTTTATTCAAATTATAGGAAATTGATTCATAATTAATAATTAAATTTTATTAATTGAAATTTAATTAATAAAATACAATTTGTATTCATTATGAATAAATGTTTTAGTTTTTTATATACAAGTGTCTTATTAGTTCAATACTCATATCAGTAGTCAAAAAAACTAATAATTCTTTTATTGTTTTCAAATAGTCAGAAAAAGATCCATAATTCATTTTTTACAAGTATGAATAAAAAAATAAGATAATATAAAACATGATGTGGTTGTTATGACTAAAATATAATGTTCAAAAAATATATGTATCATTTACTTTAAAAAAATATCCAAAATGAAAAACCCATAAAAAGATAAAATAATGTTTTAATTATTTCTAAAAATTCCCAACAATATATTTTCAGTGTGTATTAATTTACCACATGTCAATAAAACACATAGTGTATTCAGTATATTTTAATGAACATGTCTTCAATATATATGTGTCTTTTACATTAAATATATGTGACATTGTAATAACAAAGATAATGAAAATTGATTATTTTTGAAAAATAGTAAAATAATACATATTTATTATTTTTCATTTATATGATTTTTTTCATATCAATCTGGCATGACATTTCGCTGGGGTGACTTGACGTGTTACATTTCAATATACAAGTTTCATTTTGGTTTAAGACACTCGTCACATAGACAAAATGAATAATATTATATTGATATATTATTAAAAAAATTATTAAAAGGATTAATAATTCATTATTGGTCAGGAAGAATCAACTACAAAAAATCGTAATCATGATGTGGTTGGTATGACTTGATGTTCATTATTCAATATAAAAGTGGAATTTAAATAATATAATTACTAGTATAATTGATAATATCATTAATATATATTAATTAACTAATATTTTTTATATGTGGATTATAAAACATTAATATTATAATCTGTTTATTTTTTATTAGCTATTACTAAAGAAAGAATTGTTTTATTTTATTGATAAGATTTTGCAGGAAGGTTGAAGATTTAAAATGGTCTACTATATGATTATTTACATTGAATATGGGTTTTTATTTTTCATTAGTAAATAAATATATGAAATGATTATAAATAAATTTTATGTCAGTTTTTAATTTAAATGATGTTAATATGTTATATATGTTATCCAATCTGGTTTTCGTTGAATTGGTATTCATATTTTAGTATTATAATTATGTTTGTTGTTATATGGATGTTTCATGAATTCTATAAGGATGCAACTATGTAGTATATGATATGATCATTATAATTATAAAATTATATTTTGACATTCTAATCCTTTTATTATTCTCCCAATAAAAAGATATAATAAAAATATCATTTATCAATAAAAAACACTGATAAAGGAGAGATTTATCAGTTGTTTTTTAGAACTGATATAGGGCATGATCTTTTAATGGTGATCTTGTAGACATCGAATTTTTTAATTAGAAAATTCATTTCTAAACACTTTTAAAGAGAACATTTTTACTATTTTTAAAATAACTTAGTGATACAATATAAATAGATATATTCATCTGAATTTGGATTTTCATCCACATAAGTGATCGTACGGACCATTCAGAATTGGACTCTACAATAGTGGGTAAAATACAGTTTGACATGGAGAATTAGAATGACTTGGAATAATAACAAGGTATTGTCGAACGAAACATACTTGTGAGAGACAAAAATAATTGTAAAATGTTCCCTAACGTTTATCATGATCTATTTTGTCCCCATATAAATCTAATTTGGGAACGATGGGTTCGTTACATGTTTCTATCTACTCATCGGATTTGTCTGATGCTGTTGATAAATATTTATGTGATTATAGAGAGGGTAAAAATATCATAATTCCTTGGGTGCCTCTATGGAGATATTATTTTGTAGAAACATATCATGGAGACCTCCTCCCAAACAAGGGAATGATATGTTTCCAACCACGATTCATCAGTATGATGAAAAAAATCATGGAAAGAGTATGATCTAGCTTTCTAACTAAGATCATGGTGTGATGATTACTAGAATAATGATAAGGTTTTCTATTTGAATGGTTACAAGGCATGATGTAGACTATTTCCTCTGGGGCTCAAGGGCCATGTATAGTTCTCAAGGTTAATTGGACATTAATTCATATTTTGGTAGGCCTTTAGTTTTCCAGATATCATTGATCATGTAATAGAATTTTCCCAACATAGTTAATGTTAAGGATTTAATTCCCAATAAAATAAGGTCCTCAGACATAACCAATTAAAAAATAAAAAATATATTTATTATATTTCATGTTTAAATATATATTTATTCACTTATATTTCCTATCTAAAAAACATATTATAGTTTTTTCAATATAAATATTTTATTTTATCATTTTTAGTTATTTAATGATATAATTAAATTTATAAATATACATGTTTTTTGTTTTATTATTATTGATAACGTCCACACTTTATTAGTGAATTTTTTTTGATAAATGACTACAATTATTAACATTCAAATAATGTGCTAATAAAATATATTTTGGTTTGTCTCAAATATTTTGGTACTGTAAAAAACAATACTTATTATTTAATTATTTTTATTGATTTATGAAATATGATTCAATGTATATGAAAGAGAAACTAATTTCACATAAATGATACTCTCCGAAACAAATACGATAGTTTGAGGGAATGAAAACATCATGAAAGCGGAACATGTAAAACATATACAAATGTATATATATATATAAGTGTATTAATATATATATTTTTATGTACATGCAATTAAACATAATTACATATACATATATGTTACTACAAACGTATAAGTATAAATATATATTAATTAAATTAATAATAAATTTATTACATTAATATATGTATCTACAAAAATAAATAAATAAAAACATAAAAATTATTTAGTGTTATATTGTAATAAGACTAAACAAGCACACATAAAAACAAATGTAGTGCCATATAATAATTTATTAATATAATTATTTATATACATTAAAATAAATTGGAGTTATTATTTACAACTATACATATATATAAGTATATATGACTATAAAATTAATAATTATATATTATTAAAATTACATGCATACATTTATATATTTTTTTATTTAATATTTTCATCATAAAATATTTATATACATTAAGGATTTTATATAGAAATATATATATATATATAATAAATTTAAAATATAATTTTTATAATGGAATTTGTTTATTTAATGTATTTTTATACAGATATTATATTTTAACATCTATATTTATATGTTAAACATTATATATATGATTTTCACTATTAATCTACAATTAGATATTTGTGCTATTTTATATTCCATGTGAAACCAAAAACTAGAAGAATCACACCACTATCAAAATAGTTAAGTATACCTTCAACAAACTACTACCAAACATAGGTGATCCCAATCAATTCCTTATTTTCATCAACATTAATAATCATCCAATCAATAGATTATTTCACCGCACTCACAACATAACCATTAGCTTCACAAATGGTTTGATAATGAATCATTGGGAGGCCTCGAGCAGAGGGAGAAATATATTTATGGGATAATACCATTCCATCCATATTTGGGTTTTAAATTATTATAATATATATATATATATATATTAATTCTTTACATTGAATTTTATATTTTTTTATATATATAATATTAAATTTTAATTTATTTTAAATGATTAAAAGTAAAACATAATCAATTTTTTAAATAATTGAATAAATAAATAAGTATAAATATATAAATATATATATTACTTATATCCAAATAATAATATAACAAAATATAATACATAAAATGGAAATTGAAATATAATTTTAGGTCATATACGATACTGTTGGAGAAAAATAGCTACATTCATATCCTCATGCTTTCTTTTGAGGGTGTGTGTAATTATTATTTGCCGCACAAACCTACGAGAGTTATTAAAACTACCAAAAATGAATCCTTATGGGAGGCATGTGGGAATGTGGATGATCCCCCATCTAGCTTAGGATAAAAATTAAAAACATTTATTATAATTAAATATAAATATATATAAATAATATATACATATATATATTTAATTATATTAAGTACTTATAGAATTTTATAATTTATTTTGGTCAAATTGTGAGTATGATGTTACCAATAAAAAATTTCATGTGTTTGTTTTCCATTATTCACACAAGGCCTCTATTTCATTCCCAATATATTTTTCATTTCACTGAATTTTTTCATAAAGTGTTATGACATAACATAACTAATAAAAGCATATGTGAGCACACAATATCTCCCTATATTAATTTGGTATTCAATATATAACTATTGACTTATCCAATGAAATAATATTTGGGTTCTACTTAAAAAATTGACATTCAATCATATGATATATATATATATTTATCTAAACACACTCTGTTATTTGTTATGTGTGTTTGATATGATGTGGATCCAACACTAAAATTGGATAGATTTAACTAGTTTTGGCGACTTAATATAATTCATTCATTTAACCATTAATAAAATTTTATTGTAATAAGGATGTCATTTTAAAAAAAATCACTCCCTCATTGGAATGTGGAATCAAATGAAATCCCATTAAAGAACAAGATTTATAATATCTATTCCCTTTGTGTGTGGATAAGAACATTTTGGGATTTATATTTTCTATGACACATATTTATCTAATAATATCATTAATTGAACAATAAAAATTTATATAATGGAATATGTTTTTTACCCTGTAGTCATATTTCGTCAATTCATCAATAAATATGAGACCTATTTAAAAAATAATATAACATTTAATTATGAAGAAAAATAATTAATATAAAATAAATTTTTTAAAAAATTGATTTGATCTTCCTCAATATCATTGAAATCCACTAAAAAATATTCAATAATTCTTTAATAATTGTGAAAATAGATATCTATCACAGAGTCGAGACACATATTTATCAAACACCCTGGGGAAAAATCTTGCGAATAATTTTATATCATGAAAACATGCTGAGTATATCCCATAAATATCATATATCCTAATCTAAGGGAAATACTCTCTCTCTCTTGAAGCATAATATCCCACAAACTCATGTGGACCATTTTCTAGAATCTGATGCTTGAAATCACAAACCATCTGGATCCACATACATCCCTAAAAACATGAAAACCATACAGATGGGATCATTGCAAAACTATAGAACCTGGGGAATAACATACACAAAGGGGTGTGGGGGAATCACCTATTTTTAATAATAACCATGACACCATTACCAAAGAGAAATGTCCCACTCTGGTTCATAAACCATTTTTCATATATTCTTGATGTTTTAGCTCAGTCAAAACAACTTAATGATTGAACGAAAGGAATAAAACCACATAACGTATATATATCACTCACATACAAATGAACACACACTCCTGGGAAATAAACACTACATATGACCCCATATCACATTATACATGACATATCCACTCAAATGGTCATGGAAACATTATTTTATGTGTTTTCTGAAGAAAAAATAAATAAATGTTCCTAATTATTTTTTTTAAAAAATTGTATGATAGATGACCACCCCAGTCACATTTCAGTTATGTCATGTGGATCCAAGGGGATAGCCAAAATTCAGTTAAAATTCCAATGTTGGTAGAGGGATTCTTCCATTTAGCTGATTTTAATAGAATGTTTTAATATTATAAATATACTATTTTGTATATTAAATTTTTATTATTTTTATTGTAATTTCTATGTTCTTATTTTTGTTGATATATATATATTACAAAACAAATTAGCAGAATATATGTATTATTTAATATCTATGCATAATTACATTATAGTAATCTATAATTTTGAATGAAACACTCATTTATGGATCTTTTTCTAGAAGAGATCATGCTTTAGAAATCATTCTTCATTTTCGATGAGAGTTTTAAGTTTTCCCTTTTTGGCATAGAAAAACTAATATATATTTATTGATCATTTTTAATTAATTACATAATGATATTAATTACTATATAATAATATTATTAAATAACTAATTAATTTATAAAGATATAATAATATATAATAGGTACAAATTTGTTTGTAATTATAACAAAATAGTGTAGAATATAGAGATGCTCCATGGCCCCAGAAATTTTTTATAAAATTAAGTAAAGGTTACATATAAAATGATCAAGGTAAAATTGGGAGAAGAGAACACCAAATAAGACATATAGACTCGCCCTTAATTTGAACCACCCTGGCCAAGATAACCGTCATGACCTCTTGGGTGCCTTCCCCTTCTCCATTATTTTGGGGCCTCCCACACAACACCATGCTCTTTAGTACCTAATAGGTCAATAGAAATTTGATCAGCAAGCTGCCTATCCACCATAGGAACACTATCATTATCATTTCCTCCATCAGCACTGGGTGACTTAATAACTAGAGATTCATAAGATGAGGTATTCCTTGTTTGGACGTTAACAACCAGCTAAGAAGAAGAGGAATTACCCACTATATGTGGTGAAGAATTTTAAACTTTTCAGTCTCGTGTCTCTCTAAATCTCATCAATTTCTATATATTTTATGGATTACAGCATAGTAATCAAAATCTCTCTTTCCAACCATAATACTGGATAATCCCGCATGAATGGGAATTGTATATTCAGTGTTAATTTAATGTGCATGTAGCACATGCTCTAAAACATTTCACCTAAAATCAGAGTCCATACCATCCTGAAGAACCAAAAAGGGAGAAGATGAAATCCACACCGGTTCATTATTAATAGATACTATTGTTTCATCATAGGCAAGAGCATCCATCACACTCCCATCAGTTGCACATGTAATAGAAACCCGCACAGGCTGCACAACATTATAAGTAAACTGAGAAGAAGACTATGCAATATTGGACTCATTATCAACCCATGTGTCACAATGGGAGTGTCCTAACTCATCACTGATAGAAATAGGAGCAATTCAATGGTCAAAATTCCCCATAAACACAAATCCAGTTTCATTCTCCAGAACATGCACTCGAGAATGAATTTTTTTTTCAGAAGCATCAAAAGTTGCCTGTAAAGGCATCAGGTTTTTCCCAACCACAAGGGAAGAGCCCCATTTAATTAGACAATGATCTAATTTCCCATTGGTCAATAATTTTTCCTCATGAAGTAGTTCAGGGTCATCATAATCACCATCTTATCTCTCCACATCACCCCATATAAAAATTCCATTCTAGTGAATCGTATTATTAACTGGTAGTAGAGGCTAAGAATTCAGCTCACCCCTACCACAAGACACCCCACCCTTGTTTACCACCTGCCTACTCCCAGCCACCACCTCCACAATGGAGTGGGTCCTTTAACATATGAAACATTAGAGTTTTTCATTCCCATTTTAGAAGGTATAGAAACTGCTTTCACAATTTTAGAATTTCTCATTTGTACAGTTGCAACAGGTTCACAAACATTGGCCACTTTAAACATACACTTATCGATAATATGTCCCTGATTTTTACAGTTGAAACATCAAATCCCCCTATTAAATTTATCTTTATCATATCCAATGGTTGAGTAGTTAATATAAAATTCAGGGACACTTTCGAAATCAATGTCAAGCTCAAATTTAAAATCACCTGAAATTATGTAAACAGTCTCAACAAGAGGCAAGGTCATATAAAATTAAACCAAAATACGATCAATGTGACCATATATTACTGATAATTTTTTTATCAAGCATAATTAGAGTTCCAATGTCCAAAGAAACATCCCAAAGTATGCTTGAGTGCCAAAAACCCCAATTCAATTCGTTTACACGAATCCAGGTCTGTTCCACAGTTTGATTAGCAGGCAGAGGATCAAAACTAGTGTCTAAATTTTGAAACCTCAAGACCCCTGGCATTAGGATCACAAACCAAAAACTCCATTACTTCAATTTTATTTGATCAAAAGGATAGATGAAAAAAATTTATATCGAGAGACACAATATTCCAATTACAGAATCCCCTTATTTAAAGAAGTAGTTTCTTTAGATCCTCAATATTTTAACCATTTGCATGTTAAAAAATATGAGCAATGATCGAGTGTTTATATGAATCAATTATATCTTGAAACTACGATGGATTGATTCAATTACTTCAAGTGCACCATTCCATGAAATCTTATGAGGAGTGGAATTACCCTACCAAGTGCCAAGGATTAAGCGATCTACAACCTTAACCCGTGAATCATCTGATGTATGAGATGAGGCTCCCAAATCAGCACCCTTCAAAGGTATTTAACCATGTGAGGATTCTACAAGCCGAACCACAATAAGCGCCAAACCAGATCTACCACCCGCCTTATTCGACAGTCCAATAAAGACTTCCGCAGGATTGAAATACTCAGACATTGACGAAATGATCATGAAGAAAAACCCAAGACTCAATTTTTTTAGGTCGAGAGACTCTCCATTCCCCTATTTGAAATTATATAATATATAATTAGTCAATAATAATCTAAATATTAACAAACTAATATTTCTTAATTATAAAATTTTACATTATTAAAAATAATAATATAATTAGTAATTATTAATTAATTGGTAAATAATAAATATTTAATAACTCATTGAATTAATTAGTAAATCATTATTTAGTAAACTAGTAATATATTTTTAATTTATAGAATAATTAATTAGTTAATTTGTAAAAGAATTATTAATTATTAATTATTAAATATATAATTAATTGGGTAATTAGTAATATAATTATTAATTTTATAATATGTAATTAGCAATATAGTAATATAATTATTACTAAAATAATAATTAATTAGTTAATTAGTAATAGAATTCTTAATTATAATTATTAACTTTTATTATTAATAATTCATTATATAATAATTCATTATTTATTTAATTAAATAATTATTAGTTATAATTATTGATTTTTTATAATATAATACATATTTAGATAATTAATAATGTAATTAATAATTCGATAATAAATAATTTGTTAAATACTAATAGAATTATAATTTTTAGTTTTTAATTATAATTTATATTTATGTAATAATTAATTAGTAATATAATTACTAATTAAATAATTATTAATTAGCTAATAATTAATCAGTTATTTAGTATTATAATTATTAATTATATATTTATTACAAAGATAATTATTAATTATATATATAATTACAATATATTTAAGAAATATATTTTATTTATTATTAAGACTTTTTTATTAATTATATAATAATTAATTTATAATAAATTAAAAAAATAATATATAACATTGACTATTTAGAAATCAATAGTGGATGGATAAGAGAAGAGTTTTCCAATTGGAACTCTTCATTTTCCTCTCTTAACCAAATATCCAAAAGGGAAAACATAAAATTACTATTCCAGAAGTGCTAAAAAATAGAACTACAACTCAATTACTACATGAGCTTATGGGTATCAGTAAAATCAATCTCCATGAAAATTATCTAATAGAATTTATATCACTATCATGGAATAAACCATATTGGTTTTGTTGGATGAATTATCTAGGTACAGTGAATGACCATAATGATGCATCACCATGAAGTTGACCTTCCTGCTCACAATGTTGAGCACCTTATTGATGAACAACACCCCAGTACCAATACCATATTTCTGAAATATCCTCATATATTATGATTTTATGACCCATAATTTGTATAAAATTCCAATAACATCATGAACTCTAGCATATGGTATGATTTCCCAATAGTAGCTAAAAATAACAAGGGGTGCGGTAGGGGTTCATCCCAATCCTACTCCAAAAGTCACATGAGCACAAAATTCTCTTCATGGGACTCAATCCATGACAAAAATATCATCTTATTAATTTACATCCATTTTATTATTGCTAAAAATTCCAACTGTATAAAATTTCTCTTCCATGGGACAATAAATTCAAATTCCCTCAAATATTCACAACATTTAATGACACAATGATTTACAATCCCACCACCATAACACTTATCATCCCAATTATGTATCATTGGTAAATTGAACATCAACTCATACATAAATTTGTTTCCAAATATTGATTAAATATTCAAAATTTATTCTAAATATCTAAATTGGATTCCAAAAAGAAACTCCAAAAACTATGGATAACTATTCATCAAATGTATATCAACCCACATGAATCCTGACAAATTAAAAGATAAAATAGATAGATAGTTATCTATCCAAAAAAATTGAAGAATAATTAAACTTCTTATCCCCGATAAAATTATTATCCCTGTGACAACCGGGCCCCAGTGACAGCACATCCACCCCGCCTTAACATGGCCATCAGGTCCTGGCCTACCAGGTACCACCAGTTGCCCCCGCAGACACGTGGGGCCCACCCCAGGGTCCACCCACATGCCCGAACGGGTCATCTGACTAATGACAGTCCTACAGGCCAATGCTTGTCCTTTCTAGTGTGTTTTGTCCTCACTCACACGCACCCTAGGAAACTTTCTAGAGGGTCACCCATCCTGATCACTACTCCAAGCCAAGCACGCTTAACTGTGGAGTTCTAATCAGACAGGCTTCTGAAAAGGAAGGTGCACCTTGTTGACATGAGTCATATCATTTAGTAATTTAACCCTTTATCATTTGGAGATGTTACAATCACCCCCCCCCCCCTTTAGAGCACAACACCCTCGTTGTGGGCCCTACATCTCAACCCAGGTAGTGCACCGCACACATAAGGCTGGGTTCCTCCTCTGATACCAAATGTGACAACCGGGCCCCAGTGACAGCACAGCCACCCCGCCTTAACATGGCTGTCGGGTCCTGGCCCACCAGGTACCACCAGTTGCCCCGCAGACACGTGGGGCCCACCCCAGGGTCCAGCCACATGCCCAAACGGGTCATATGACTAATGAAATTCCCCACAGGCCAACAAATGTCCTTTCCAGTGTGCTTTGTCCTCACTCACACACACCCTGGGAAACTTCCTAGAAGGTCACCCATCCTGATCACTACTCCAGGCCAAGCACAGTTAACTGTGGAGTTCTAATCAGGTAGGCTCCCGAAAAGGAAGGTGAACCTTGTTGAAAGGAGACATATCACTTAGTCATTTAACCCTTTATCATTTGGGGATGTTACAATCCCCACCGTATGAAGCTCCTCATGAAGGTATTTTTTGGAAATATTGTCTATCAAATTATAGGCTTAAACCATTGAAACATGTTTCCAATAGACCATCGACATTCGTGATACAATTTCCAGCACACCACGACAAATTGGATACAAATATTAATTTTTTTTTATTCTTAAAATAATATTTTTAAAATTATTGACCCCTCTCACTGACACATTGTAACGTCGCGGTTCCAAAAGCAACCCAGAGACGCCCCGTACCCGTTTGGCCACGTGGCCTCAAGAACTTTTTCCCAAACACCAGAGGTTGCCGACTAGCTGCGAGGGACTTGGTGTAAGAGTGCGGAAACTATGACCTCATTGGAAGAGTATCCAGCAGAAGTAATCATTTCCACACAAGAGTGAAAGAAGTAATAATATCATACCAACAATAAACAGCAAAAAAACTGATAGAATAAATTGGAGCACATATATATATTTATGAATGATACATATGTCTATGAAAATAGTGAAACAAACCACAATTCTAAAATACAGTACTAAACCAAGTACAAAAGACAAATAGTAATCAGCTCCACATCATCGCATGCCTAATCTTGGTCTCGTGCTCTACAACTCCACATCATGTCAAGTACTAGAAGTATAAGGGTGATTTCCCTTATCTATACATGAAATAATATAATCTATTTGTGACAAAAAAACATGGCCCAAAAAGGTAGTGATACTAATCCCAATAGGCATCCACCATGAGATATGTGCCTAACATTCAATGAGTATATGGTAGGTAAAAGTACAGGAAATAGTTACCAGGAAGGTACTCAACAGTAAACAATCCACAGTTTCAATATCAAGATACAACTAAACATGCAGATAAACACAACAATCAACCCTCTACTAAGCACACTCTATCTAACCCCTCTAGTCCTACCTAACAAGTACAAGAAACCCTGGGGGCATTACACTCAGTCTAACATCTATAGTTCAACTAAAGGATAGACTCTCTGATGAAGCACTCGCCGTCATTTCTGCCTATAGTCTCGTTTCATAACTAAATGAGGTCTAGGGAAGAACATAGTCACATTACCTCTGTGGATCACATAAAATAACTATAGACATTATAAGAAAGCACTCAATGTCAATTCCCCCTGTGGTCTCACATCATAAAATTATGAAGACACTCTAGAGAAGACCTCAACGTCCATTCACCCTATGGTCTATACACCAAGTTCTCACAGCCCAGTGTAGGTCATGCAAGTTTAGCCACACGTATCAGCCAAGGTAAACCTCAAGAACTACTTGTCTAGAATTCTACAACATAACATCATAACATAACATCATTCACACCATCCTACAATACTTGGCATTGGAAGGTAAATAACCACATAACAGACAAACTAGTCCTAAATGTCAAAATAGGAAAAACATGCAAGGGACACATAGCCAAAGCACATATGATCACCCTATTCTCAATCAATTATCATCTATTAAAGTATAAAAGTTTAGAAGCAAAATAGGGCTAAAACAATAAATGCACATTACCCCATTCATGGGTATTGTGCAATTTTTCACATAATTCTCAATGACATTCATCAAAAAGGCACAAACCACCTACCTCAATGTCTGGAGATCTCTATATGTGAACCATGAGGCTTGAATCACATTAAAATGTTTATGATCCTCAAAAACATCTAAAACATTCAATGTAGGATAACTTGAGGGAGAAGAGGAATCCAGTAACGATGCTCTAGGAGAAGGAAGTTCTTACTGAGGTGATCCCAACCCAATCGACGATAGTTTAATCAAAGATCAGATGGATGCTCGAGGGATCAATGAATGATCATGGTCGTACGAGTTATCTCATACGAAAAAAACCTATACGAAGATGGTTATGGAAATTAGACGTGACCCTGGTCCGTTTAATTAAAAAAATCAAAATACACGGCATGTAAATTTGAGTAACACGGTGTGTACTCTCATATTCTGTACTCCGCTTTAAGCGGCCTCCATTTCACCACCACACAGCCATGTGTGTGGCCATGACATGCCCAACTCATGGCCTCCTATGGAATATTAGTTTATGTCATGTACTCATAAAGTACACTGCGTGTACAAATTTTTTTTACAGAACTTCCCATTTTTCAAAAAAAACGTCTAGAAGAAGAAAACATACTTGAAAAAGATGATCTGGGTTCATAAAAACTATCCCCCTAAAATAAATTTGCCCATGAATTTTACTAGCAAGGTGGTATAGAAGAAGAAACCCCAAATAGCTCTGGTCACAGTAATCTTGCATCGGCCTCCCTCTTCCAAGTCTCATCTGGTACTCACTCGTGCTGCCAAAGCACCCATACCAGAGTGACAGACTGGCCAATGAGAACCATTGTACAACGATCAACAATCCAGATAGGATGATCCTCGAACAATGCATCCCCTTCCAAATCACCCTACTTTGGTTGGAAAACATGAGATGGGACATAGAAGTAACATCGAAGATGTGAAACGTGGAAAACGTCATGCATAGCCCAATATCTCTCATGCAACTTCAATCGATTGGCAACCGAACCAACTCTCTCCAACACATCAAACAGCCCAACGTACCTTGGTGAATGTTTACCCTATCTCCTAATCCTCTTATTCCCTATCCTCGGTGAGACACATAAGAAAACATGATCCTTGACCCTGACCCGTAGAAGTTGGCTCCGCTGATCAACATAAGACTTTGGTTGAGACATTGTAGATTCCATTCTCTTCCTATTAAAATCTACCTACACTGTGGTCTCATGGAAAAAATGAGGTCCCAACATATATGCCTCTCCTGCCTCCATCAAACATAAGGATGATCGACATGGCCTACTGTAAAACCCTAATAAGGTTCCATCTGAATACTTTCTTGAAAAATATTGATGTAGGTAAACTCCACAAGAGGTGTATGATTTTCCCAAGAACATCCAAAATCCAGGATGCATGCTCGGAGCATGTCCTCAAGAACATGAATCGTACCCTCAAACTAGCCATATTTCTGGGGATGGTAAATTGTACTCAAAATTACTTGTGTACCGAAAGATTTATATAGCCCCAACCAGACCCAAGAAGTAAAATGAGCATCTTTGTCTGAAACGATGGCGTATGTAACTCCATGTCGATGTAAAATCTCACAGATATACATGCATCCCAACTCATCAAGACTGATGGTCTCCTTGGTCAGTAAGAAGAGAGCAACCATCATGAGTCTTTCAATGACACCCCAAACTGCATCATTCCCTTGAGGCGACCTCTGTAAACCTATCATGAAGTCCATCGCGACATCATTCCACTTCCACACGGGAATGGATAACTAGTGAAAACTTCTTGTTGGTTGCTGATGCTCTGCCTTCACCGGCTGATAGGTGGAACACCTCATGACGAAACCAACAATGTCCCTCATCATATGTGGCCATCAATACCAATAGTGTAGATCACGATATATCATGGTGAAACCAGGATGAAGTGCCCAAACTATGGAATGAGAGTCCCTCTTCATCTCTTCGCGCATGTATTTTGGAACCTATATAAACCAATGGAAACTTAAGACCTCATCCTCACCTATGGTCCATCCTGGAATAGGTTCCTCTCATGACACACATTCCTGTAAGAATAAGCCTTCATAATCTTATTGCTTTCTCATTCATAATCGATAAAGAAGGGTATTGGTAACAACTACAGATGAAATAAATTTCCGCCTATGTCTGTCGTGCACCCCCAAATTCATCTTAGATAATAGATCCATAAACTACCACTCACTACTGGCCACTTGAACTACATGTACTTGAGTCTTCATGCTCAACACATCAGCCACTGCATTTCTTTTCCCAAGCATGTAGGAAATCTCAAAGTCGAAGGACTATATGTATTCAACCCACCTTCCCTATCTCAAATTCAAATAATGCTATTTGAATATGTACTTGATACTCTTATTGTTGGTGAAAACCATAGAATACTCTCTTAGAAGACAATGTCTCCAAAAGCGTAAGGCATGAACAACCGTAGCCAACTCAAGACCATGTGTCATGTATTTCCTCTCATGTGGTCACAACTACCGATACTCGTATGAAACTACTCCTTCCCCATTCAAAATCACAAATCCTAGTATTGGTGCTGAAGTCAACCTCTCCTTTATCTCTTCAAAGGCTGACTCACACGAATCTGACCACAAGAACTTCACACCCCTCTTAGTCAAACAAGTCAATGGTGTGTCTAAGCGTGAAAAGTCTTTTATGAAATGTATGTAGTATCCATCCAACTCTAGAAAACTCCACACCTCAAATATGTTCTTTGGATTCAAAAAGGAGACTACTACTCAGAATTTATATGGGTCAACTGACACTCCAGTCTCTAAGATAACTTGACACAAGGAGTGAATCTGATCCCTCCAAAAGTGACATTTTGAGATCTTAAAATATAACTGATTTCTTCTTAGTGTACGCAAAACAATCTCAATATGTTTATCATGGTCATGTCGAGTGTGATTGTACACCAAGATTTTGTCCATGAAGTCCACCACGAAGGAATCGAAGTATGGATGGAACACTCAGTTCATCAAATCCATTAATAGAGTAGTTGTGTTCGTGAGATAGAACAACATAACCATATAATCATATAGGCCATACCCACTCCGAATGTTTATAAGATGTATATAATATGGTCTAACAATAAATTTATGATAACAGAACCTCAAGTCAATATTCGAGAATACCCAGGCTTCTCAAAGTTGATAAAAGATATCATCAATGCTTGGTAATGGATATCTGTTCTTGGATTTCAAATGGTTCAGCATCTAATAATCCAAAAAAATCCTGAGGATTCCATCTACCTACATCGCAAGAAGGATAGGAGAACCCTGAGGAGAAGTACTGGGTCAGATGAAACCATTTGCATTAAACTCCTCCATATTCTTCTTGAGCTCCAGCAAGTCTGGTGTATCCATCCTATAAGGATGAATGGACACCAATGCCGCACCAGGCATAAGCTCAATAGAAAATTATACCTCACACTTTGAAGGAAAACCTGGATATTATTTTGAAAAGATATCCCTGAAACGATTCACCACCAAAGGAAAATCCATATGTGAAGCCCCATGATCATCCAGATAAAGACCAGCGATCTGGGATGTAACTCATCATATCCCATGATGCTCTAGACACTCTCTTCTCCTCTGGAAATCCCATTCGCCCTCATGAAGAATCAATCTACCCTCTGGTGATATGA
Source organism: Viscum album (assembly GCA_963277665.1). Classification (NCBI taxonomy): domain Eukaryota; kingdom Viridiplantae; phylum Streptophyta; class Magnoliopsida; order Santalales; family Viscaceae; genus Viscum; species Viscum album. Next base: position 277,260,076 of record OY728133.1, read on the forward strand.
AACTCACCCAATGGTGATAGTAGTCGATTACTACCAAGAAAAAGACTAGCATGTCCATTCTGAGAGTGAAATAATTGTGTGTAATCTCTAGGACATAGAGGTCCCATAAAAAGTGACACCCACCAACCTCTAGAAAACACTCTTTACACTGACGTACACTTGCCATTATAGTCCCCAACAGAGTGTCTAGTGTCACGACTTAGTAAAATAAAATATGTAGAGCCCAAGGATCTCTACAACCACAACAGATATAAAGTTATAGGAATCCCCCATATCGAAAAAAGACGACGCTAAAACTAAGGCAACTATGATCAGACCTCGAACTGTAGAAGGTCTGAGATCATGCTCTTATTTGGTCTACTCCACTACAATGGTCTGGCCCACTCGATGGCCCTGTGGCCCTCCCTGACCACTTTGACCAAATCCACCCTGATGTTGCTGAAAGACTGGCAACTGACAACCATGGCCATGACCTCTACCTCGTTCGGAACGTCCTGAAGAACCATAGTTCCTAGACTGGTGAGAATCAGGTGGTGCTACTCCTAAACGATGAGTAATATAAAATCCCATATCACCAGCTACTAGTGAAAAGATCTGACAGAAGCACTGAAGATGGCCCATCATGCCACAATATAGGCACCCCACTAGGTCTCTTGGGCAGTGTGGCCTCGTATGATGGCTCTTCCCACACTAGTATCACACCACATGGCTACCAGAATAAGTGTCTCGCCTCCTTGGATCAATGTGTGAAGGATCTTGTGGATATTCCTACTATTAGTAGGAGGAATGTTAACTCCAGATGTCTGGCCTCCCTGGCTCACAACTCTGGAATCCCTCAAATTGCGCTATGTGATCCGAACATGGTTGATGATAGAAGTTATTGATGTCAACCATAATATATTCTCCTGCAATCGAATGTCATGCCTCAGACCATCCTCGAACATTCTTCCCATGAATAACTGATCATCTCCTAAAATTGGCATGAAGCGCTGCAACTCAGTAAAGCGGGAGGAATACTCCATAACAGAAATAGTACCCTGCTCCAGACTCATAAACACCCTGGATTGATCAAACCTCAAGGTTTAAGGATAGATTCAATCATAGAAGATTCACTTAATCTCATCCAATGCCATAACATGAAGGCATCCCTTCTGTGAGACCACATCCCATCACCTCTTGGTGGAGTCCGAAATCATATAGGTAGTGAGCTTGACCCTCCTCTCTTGATGATTTACCATATGCTCAAAGTTCATTGGCAAGGATTCTTGCCATGAATATATATCCTAAGACCCTCCTTCCCCTAAGAAAGTGGAAGGATAATGCGACTGGAAAATCCATGTCAAATCGTCCATTAATAGGGTAGGAGGCGGTGTTCCCTCAAATGCATGCATCATCCACATAAAGCCTTCCCTGAACTGTCCATCAACACTAGTATTAGGTGTAACATCTGGTTCCAGTTCTGGCACAACAAAATGATATGCGGGAAGTCTATGGTCAGCCGTATATAACATTTGATCACTATCATGTAACTGGTGGACAACTGGAGGATGTCTCAATGGCATGAATCCGAAAAGTCAAATGGAAGCCTTAGATCAAGATTATCAAGGATAGAAAACTGGAAGTACAAGAAGGGAATTGGAAAATGAAATTATTCAAATTTTTCAAAACATGAATACATGGCATGTATGTCCCTTACACGGCGTGTTCCACTAAGTCACTCACATGGGCGTGTACTTCTTCCAGAACTGGTAGTGTAACACCCAAACACATAGTGTGTTGTCTTAACACATGGTTTGTACTTGAATCCACTTTCTCTTCCCGTGTCCTTCTTCATAGTTAAGCCACACAGCTCTCCTAATACATCAATAGAAGGTGTTCCCACGGTAGGCACAGTGTGTAATAGAGGATTTTCACCTGGCCCGTGTTGTTAGTGACACGGCCTGACACATGGCTTACCCAACACGGAATGTTCAATGCAGAAACAGCCTGTACATGAATGGATTACAATGACCTGTGTTGTTAGTGACATGGCTGGGTATATGGGTCAAGATACAAGGCATGTTTTACTAGTACATGGTCTGTTCTAACAAGACTTTACCCATCCCGTTTCTCTGCCCACATGGCTGATGACATGGTTAGAGACTACATAGCGTGTAAATAGAGTACATAGTGTGTACTTAAGGAAAACGGTTTCTTCCCAAACAGAAGAACACAAGGTTTGTAGTGAAAACTACACGGCGTGTGTTCTGGGATTTTACTGACAATAAGCCTCATGTACTACTCCAGAACCTAGAAAAACACTGAAACGAACATTTGAAGTGCCAAATTCTGATTCGTGAGGACCCATACTCCTTGAGAATCATTGCTTGGCATCTTATACAAGATAAAATATATATAAACAAGTCAATGATCCACCAAATTCTGGTCCATGAGGGCCCATATCACCTCAAGACCATAATTTTGGCATTCATTCAAACAAAACCTTACACAAACAATACCCTATCAAACAACATTTATTTTTATCAAGGAATATTTCACAACATCATGCATATTCTACACAAAATCTATCACAACAACATGATATTTCTAATGAATCCTAAACGGGATAGCATGAATTCATGAAATGTGATTAGTAACAAGTGTCTATATGATGCCTGAGATGGCATACCCTCATCTCATCGGGTTTCGATAGAAATAGAACCACAATAACATCAATAATAACATCATAAATCATATGAATCGCTCAAGGTGAAATCAAGTCAAATGTAAAAATTGAAAAACCATAAAAAATACAATTAAACATGGTAGAATGGGTTTTCCCTGTACACGGTTTAGCTACTATTGTGTACAGTTTTTAACAAGTACCAATTACTTCCTATCCCTAACTATAAGATCCAAATAGTAACTCAAGAAAAAATGAGCCCTCTAATGCCACTTTGTAACATCCCAGTCCCGGAAGCCACCCAGAGGAGCCCCGTACCCGATTGGTCACATGGCCTCATGTGAATTTCCCCTAACCGCAGGGGCTGCCAACTAGCAGTGAGGGCCTTGGTGTGATAGTGGGGAAACTATGCCCTCATTGGAAGAGTAAACAAAGGAAGTAAAAAAATACACACAAGAGAAGATGAAGTTATAATATCATGCCAAAAATAAACAGCGAAAAACTGATAAACTTGAGAACATATATATAACTATGCATGATACATATGTCTTGGAAAATAGAGAAACAAATCACAATGATTATATACAGTACTAAAACAAATACAAAAGAAAAATAGTAATCAACTCCACAGCATCGCAAGCCTATTCATGGTTTCATGCTCTCCAGCTCCACAGTATGTCATTTACCTGAAGTAGAAGAGCGCTTTCTCTTTTCTATACCTACAACAATATAATTTGTTTTCCCCCAAAAGTATTTCCCAAACATGGTGTGAGACTAATCATAGTTGGAAAACTCCAAGAGATCTGTGCCTAACATTCAATGATTATATGGTATGTAAGAGTACCTAAAATAGTAAACAAGAAGGTACTCAATAGTAAAAATTCCACAGTTTCAATATCAAGAAACAACTAAGCAAGAAGATAGACTCAATAGGTAACACTCTGAGAAGAACACTCAGTATAACCCCTCTGGTCCTACCTAACAAGTACATGCAACACTCTGGGTTATACACTCAGTATAACCCCTCTAGTTTAGCTTAAGCATAGACTCTATGAGGAACCACTCACCATTAATTCCCCCCAAAGTCTCGTATCATAACTAAAGGTGCTCTAGGGAAGAACATATGTCACATTCCCTCTATGGCCCACGTCGAGGAACTACAGACACTCTAAGAATGCTCTCAATGTCAATTTCCCATGTGGTCTCACATCATAAAATTATAAAGACACTTTGCAGAAATCCCCAACGTCTATTATTCATATGGTCTATACATAAGGGTCTTGCAGCCCTGTGTAAGTCAAGAAAGAGTAGAAGTGCGTATCGGCCAAGGTAAACCTCGAGAACTACATGGATAGAATTCTACAACATAACATCCTATTACAACATTTGTCACACCATAATACAATACCAAGAATGGAAATGTTAACAACCGTCTAATAGGAAAACTATACCTAATTGTAAAATGAAAAAAACATGCATGGGAAACATAGACAAAGCACAACAATTCAACCTATTAAAAATCAATTATCATATACTCAAGCATACAAGCATAGAAGGAAAACAATATGGCTTAACTGGTAAATTTGAAATACCTCATTCATGGGTATTGGGAAATTTTGCACATAATACTCAAGGACATTCAACAGAAAGGCACAATCACCTACCTTGACGTTAAGAGATCGCTATATGTGAACCTCAAGGCTTTAATCACCTTAGAATGCTGAAGATCTATAAAAGCGTCTAAAACGTTCAATGGAGGATAACATGATGGAGAAGATGAATCCGGAAATGATGCTCTAGGAGAAGGAAGAGAATAATGAGGCAATCCCAACACAATCGAGGGCGATCAAATTTGAGATCAGATGGAGGATCAGGGGCTCAGAGATGGATTTTGTATGCATGGGTTTTCTCAGAATAACAAAACCTATAAGAAGACGGTTCTGGGAATTAGACACAACCCCAGTCTGTTTTATGAAAAAAAATCAAAATACAAATCGTGTAATTTTGATGTACACAACGTGTACTATCTTTTTTTTACTCCACTTCAAGCGGCATCCATGTAACCCCCACACAGCCGTGTGTGTGGCCATGACATGACCAGCACACTGCCTCATGTGGAAAAAAAGTATTCAACCTGTACTCATAAAGTACATTTCATGTTCTTCAAAAATTTCCTGAAAATCCCAAGTATGTATCATTGGTCAATTTAACATCATCTCATACTTAAGTTTGTTTCAAGATAGTGATTAAATATTCAAAATCTATACTAAATATCTACATTGGATTCCAATAAGTATCTCCAAACACTATGGAGAAATATTCACAAAATGTCCATCAACCCACATGAAACCTCAAACCTTATGAGATAAAATTGGTCTACAGTTACCTATCCAAAAAAATTGAAGAATCATTTATAATTTTATCCCTAATAAAATTATGATCCCCACCGTTTGAAGCTCCTCATGAAAGTATTTTTGGGGAATATTGTCCTTCACATTGTAGGATTCACCCATTTAAACATGATTCCAATAGACCATCAACATTCTTGATAAAATTTCCACCACATCACAACCAATTGTATACAAATATTCATTTGCTCCTATTCTTGGAATAATATTTTAAAAATTATTGACCCCACTCACTGACACACTATCTAATTCTCCAAGCACAGTTTTATAATTAATATATAATTCTTATATCATATAAAAATCCTCATAAAATTATGAACATACAACACTCTAGAATTATAACGTGGGATCCAAAAACCCCAAAATTGTAGTAATACTCTCATCTCTAGAACCAATCATCAATTGATCTATGTCACCATCAGGTCACATCAATATTATAATGATCCCAATTCCATCAAATGGAATCCATCCATCACCACATCTGAACCCAAAATATCATATTATGTGAGGAACAAATATATGATCACAAGTATTTAATGATTATTTTTTCATTTCTTTTAATATTTATGAATAAGATATTATTTTTAAATTAAAGGGGACTCTAGGTATTATGGAATAGTCAACATGCAAAAATGAGTTGTATTGATATCTTATGTTTCATACACCATTGAGTTATGAAGAAAAATAATATATTATTATTATTATTTTAAATGGTAGTTAACATATATCTATTTTTTACCAAGAATTAATATAACTAACAACAATATTATTATACATGTTTCATAATTTTTTTAACATTAATCCAATAAATTATAGAGGCATAAAATGATAATGAATCTAATATTAAGTATAAAATACTCTAATAATTTTAAAAGATCTTCTTGATGACGTTTTGATGGAGAAACCATTATAAATATATTTTCCTCACTTTTATTTGTTATATTTGGTAAAATAATTTTCTTCATTATAAGTGGGACGTTAAAATTTATCTTCAATTAAATTTTGATATTTTTTCAAATAAATTGTAAATTGGAATGGGTAATGAAAAATATTTCATTTTAAATCAAAACATTATTTTCATCTAATATATATATATATGTGATTTCACATTGAAATTGGACATAAACTCAAGTAAATATTTTGGTAGTTTATATATCTTAACAATAAGATCTCTAGTATTAACATTGGGAAGTAATTTTAAATTAATTCCAACAATTTATAGGTTTTTAATTTGGAAAAAATTTTCCATATTTTGAATCGTATGGTTCAAATTTTGTTAATAGGTACCTTTTATTTTTCGACATTATGAAAAATAACATCACTAATTATTTTTATTTACCATGTTTAAATGATAAATCTGGTAAGTAAGGGTAGAAGTAATATTTTAATAATATAAAACTACCCTAAAATGTGTCCTAATACAATTAGATTATTTATTTCTAACCATGACCATCCATAGAAAAATATTTTTACATTTGGGATCCACAAAGGACTGAGAATTACCTGTTATAATATTTAATTAAATGTAAAGGTAAACATTATAAAAAATGAATATTATTATAAAAAACAATTCATAGGGGGTTATATAATAGACAACATCGACTATATATAGTAATTAGAAATTGAAAAATATTTACTACATCACGATATTATATTTTTAATTTTTATACACTAAATAAATAAATCCGTATATGACACAATGATGGATGAATGATTTCTAAATTAATAAAGGAATCTAGAAAATGATATTATAAATAAAAAAATTATTAATATTTGACTTAATTATTTTCATCCACGAATTCTCTAGGTGAATATGAAACATAAGGATTGATTCAATGTTTTTTTGAAGGAATAATGTTTTTATGACTTTGTATGAAAGTCAACTATGAATAGTGTCAAAATATTACCTAATTCATAACACTAAATATAATAAACATTATTAAATGATATTAAAATCATTAAAATTTAATATTAGTCCAAATATTTATGATATGACCCAATATGTCAGAAATTAATTTTTTGGGTTATTTGACATGATATATTCATTACATTAACCCACAATTTGTTCAAAAACATGATATCACTATAAGATTGAAAAAATTAATGTAAGTGTTAAACAAAAAATATATGGATTTAAAAATATTCAAAATAGGTCTAAACTGTATTAGATTATGGATATTCCAAATAATTGAATATTATATTTGTATTAAAATATATATGGACTATTATTAATAGAAATTATCTTTATAATGAATTATTATTTCAAGGCTTTCTTAAAGTGCCTCTCATACCTCTTATAAAATTCCACCACCTCTACCCACATACACAGACCTCTAAATCCCCTTATCGCATCCATCATCTCTTCAAATAGGCTCCCAAGATACACACTTTTTTCATAGAAGCCTTACGTTGGGCATATGGAAATTCAAGAAAGCCTTTTGACTCAAATAAAAACTAGTTATCCTACTTATTGGTAACATATTATCTCAAGATAAATTACATTATTTTCCGTCCCCACTACCTTTGTTTATCTAAGGGATTTGAACAAACTGTTTCTTGGTATGGTGAACTACTGCCTCAAAAAGTGATGATTATTCAATTTTCCCCATCCACCTATCCTGGTGGAGATTATGATTGAATTGTATATATATATATATATATAAAATTTATATTGTCTCTGTTTTTCTGTATTTTTTTTACAACATGCCTTTATGCATTCTATGATGTGAAAATATGATAGTTTCATTTGTGGAAGTGTGGACTACCTCCCCCATAAAGTGATATGACTTGTTCAGGATATACATGGAACATTAAAAGGATTAATTATTTAAACTATGAGACATACATTAAATAAATATAATAATGATATTATATTATATATTTCTATCATTTGATTATTATTTTTTAAATATGACGTCGAAATAAAACTAGCATTCAGGAGAACGTACCACCTACCATCACTATGAATAGTGCATTTCATTTTTTATCTACAAAAGTTATGTAAATTATAAATTCATATATTCATGATATATATGATATTTAAATAAATAATAATATTTTAGAGAAGTTGAATGTTTGACTACATGGATAATTTACCACAAATAAGTTGATTTTCGACCCAAATACCTAATACCGACAAATCAACTGATATATACTTAAATAATTACATAATTATAATAACATGATGAAAAGTAATATACAATGGATAATAAAAATGAAAAAGGCATTGATTTAAGTATAAATTACCATATGTTCATAGTTCTTGAATTTAAAAAAAGAATGGGAGAAGTTAGACTCAAGGTAAGGGAATTCATCTCAATTTTCATTCATTGATGCATATGTTTGTTTATACATGACTTTATTTTTTAAAATGTATAATTATACCAATTTAATATTAATTTAATTTTAGGTTTTCAAAATAAAACATATGTTTAATAAGTGTTTTTCAAATGATCAAATGGAATGTTTGATTTTAATGTACGCGTTGACAATGACCATTCCACCACCATAAGCATTATATGATATTTGGCTTCCATAAAAACTGTATTGTTTTTAAATGGAAAATAAATAAAATATACCCTTTTTAAGTATATTTGTATCAAAACTGGTTTTTATAGGTCATTGATTATGTAAATATAATTAATTGATATATTTTGATGGCAATAAGAAATGTTATCTTTCTTTTATGCCTAATTTATCCATTATGAGTATGTTATGGTTCTAGGGAATTTTTTACATATACAGGTTATTCTGTGATAACTTTAGGGAAGTTGATCACAATATAGGTGTCTAATACATTGGGTAATGTGAAAAAGGTAAATATTAAGGTATGTCCATCGAGATTTAGGTAACATAATATGATGGGTATTGAAAATGTAACAATGATGGTTGCTCCCTATGTTGTTGTTAAAGATACAACATATGTATGCTATAGAAACCACAAGTTACCATTAGGATTTATGATTATTATGAGTTATTAATAAATTTTATGATTTAAAGTATTATGTTTAATAGATTATGTTTTATTAGTGGAATGTATGATTTAATTGGTCTGTATGTATTCATTGACTGATGTTTTCTTTCCTAATTTTATAACCCTTACTGAGCTTTTTTATGATCATATAATGTTTCTGAATTGTATTTCACATGGTATAAGTAAGTGTAAGAGAATGGAAGAATTCAAAAATATTTTTATTAAGAAAATAATTAGTGTTTTTAAGGTATTTTATTTCTTTCAAAAAAATGGATAGAGTAGAAGTGTCTACAATGTTATATTAGATATATAATGAAATAATTATTGGTTAATTCTCAAAAAATCAAAAACTAAAATGTTCCTCAATCTGAAATAATGTAAATTCTTGATAAAAAATCAAGATTATGTAATGATTAAGGTAGTGTTCTTATAGTTGGGGTTAAAGGACAATTTCAATAACTTTAGGAGTTTGGTTATTATTAACTGAATATCCATAAATAATTTTTACTTCATGTAAATATTGAAATTATAGATCATTTTAATATTACCATATTGCATCGTTTAAGGTATGTGTGTGTTCAGAATGGTTTTCCATAGGGGAAACATGACACCTATTATGGGAGGACATCAAGAGGTAATCAACCTACCAAATCAGCAACCAGAAATAGTTATAACCAGAATAGATTAGTTTGATACATGATGGAACAGTTCGCTCAGGCTATAAATGGTGGTGGTTTCTATTCATGATATCATCCACATCATCCACAAAGGAGTGTGTCGGTATTAGATCATTTAATGAAGAAATATCCCCATAATTCAAAGGATCATCTAACCATGTGCTAGCTGAAGAGGGATTAAATCAATAGAAATGATTTTTGATGTCATGGGGTGTTCAAAACATCCAAAGGATAGTTTTAATATTTAATATTTTGAAGGTGAAGATGATCAGTGGTGTTTGATGGTTAAAAATATCAAGCATGGTGTGGATATTGATTTTTATTATTGGGATGAATTCAAAGGTATGTTCTTGAGAAATATATTCGTAAGGAAATTTTTCTTTGGATGGAATAACAATTCATTAAATTGAGACAAGAGGATGACTTAGTTGATTCTATCAGTCAAATTTCAATCGTTTGGCATGGTAAACTCAAAATTTCATATGTTTTCTTGGCAGTAAAATCAATAATATTTGCTCAGGATTAAATCCATTGTATTTAAGGGAATTAGAATATTTTGAGTTCAAAAGTTATGATAAACTTGATCAATGTATGAAGATTTTGGAAATTTAGCTTTTTGACGATAAGGTGTTATTTAACAAACAATAGAATAAGTGGCTGAGGTGGATGGTGAAATATAAGAACTTTTCAAAAATTTCTAATGGTAAGAAACATATGTTTACAGATTGTTAAAATTGTGTTAAAAACATACGGTTGAATGCCATTTGAATTCTAGTAAGTTCTTAAGATGTGGTAAAATGGGACATAAGACATTTAATTTCACTATAATGTTTTATTTTAATAATACAACAGACTATATATTACAGTAATTAAAATTTATTATGTTTAATGAAATGGTTCATTATTAAAATTATTGTCTAACTAAGAACTCAAATGATGGAAAGCAACAAGAGTAAAATCATAATGGGGTGGTGATATCTGATGCTTCTACTTCAGAAGATGATAGGACTTCAGTTGAAGTAGTAGAAAATACATTGATTGTTTAATCAGATTATTTGAATGTGTTTTCTGATTATGGTACTACACATTCTTTCATATCCTTGAAATTTTAGAGTACATTGGAAATTACATCCCAATATATGTAACCTAATCGTGTGTTAAAAACCCCTGGTGGAATGTTGAGACAAAAAAAATCATAAGAACATTCACATCCTTTTGAGAAGAATGAATCTATATGAAACCCATATTTTTTCTCTATTAGAGTTTGATGTTAATTAGTGTATGTGATGGCATTCCATTTATTGTTCTAATATTGAATTCAGAGTTAAAGATATTGTTTTCTGAAATAATAATTCTATTTTAGTACAAGATTGAACCCTTAATTTTTATTAAATATTAGGATACTTGGAATCTAGTAAATGATGGAAATGAATTTTACCCTATACATATTGTTGAAAAAAAAAATATATTCAGAATTATGATGTTGTAGTGGTAAATAAGCATCTTGATGTTCTTCTTGATGAGTTTCATGGTATAATTCATTATTGGGAAGTTGAATATACTATTGAATTGGTTTCTAATTCTAATCCAATTTAAAACCCCCTTATAAAATTGATCAAATTTACATTTTAGAGTTAAATAAGAAATTTCAATAGTTATTAGATAAAGGTTTCATTCAACCTAGCAAACCCCCTTTGGGTGATCCTATCTTATTTTTTAAAAAGAAAGAAGGTTCAATTTTACATTGAATTTATTATAATTGCTTGAATAACATCACATTAAAAACATGTATCATTTTCTTTATATTGATTCATTGTTTGATCATTTTCATAGATATTAATATTCTTTATGATTGACTTGAGTTTGGGGTACCATCAAGTGAATGTAAAGGAAACAGTCATTTTGAAGACTGTGTTTCATACTAGATATGGAAATTTTTATTTTTTAGTGTTTTCATTTAGGTTAACCAGTGAAACTTATGTATTCATGGATATTATGAATATAATATTCATTTAGTTCAAGGATAATTTTGCGGTTGTTTTTATTGATACTATTTTGGTATATTCCAAAAGTAATGAGGGGCATAAAATTCATTTATTGGTTGTCTTGGAGACCTTATATGAAATGAAAATGTATCATAAATTCAGAATGTGAGATATTTGGTTACAAAAATTTCATTCCTTGCTCATATTTTTCTATAGATTTTATAATTGTTGATCTTGCTAATGAAATGTTGTTGATGAATGACAAAGGACCAAAAATATAACTCTGATTCTTTGTTTTCATGGTTTGGTATGTTATTTAAAGAGTATTGTTGATCATTTTTCATGGTTATATATCCTAGTAACTATGTCAACTCGAAATAGTGTTCAATTAATCTAAACAAAATAGTCTAGTGAATTTTTTTTTGAATTGAAAATAATATTATAAATTATCATGTTTTGGAACTTCCCTTCAAAAATAGTGAATCTATAATCTATTGTGATGCTTCTTTTAAGGGTCATTATTTTGTCCATATGAATAATCGTGATGTGTGAAATATATAATGATAAAAATTGTTTAAAATATATTTTTTATATAAAAAATTTAAACATCATACATAGGAGATGGATGGAATTAATCAAGAATTATGACTGAATGATTCATCACCATAAAAAAATGAAAATAAAATGGTCGATGATTTATGACAAAATAGTTTCTCTATATTAACCATTAAACATTCATAATTGAATCCTTTGGTTTTTGATTTGGTGAATTTTGGGTTGGCTGTTTTTGGTGTTGGTAACTCCTCAATTTTGTTTCAGGAGGTAGTGTAATAATTTCTATCAGACAGAATTAAGCATGAATATAAAGAAGATAGTGTGTGTCACAAAATGGTTGAATTGTTATAGAATGGTATGTTGCCGGAATTTATCATTGATAAATACTTTTTTTTCAGGTATGGATAGAGTTTATGTGTTTCTTTCTATTCCTACTTGAAGGATAGTATATTATGTGAAGCTCATAGTTCTCCAATTTCAGTTCATCCATGTAGTACTAAGACACACATATATCTTAAGTAGTATAACTAGTGGGATGGAATTAAAAAGAGTTATTTTTAACATTACCCTAAGATGTATGATTTTACAATAGGGTAAAACAAGTAGTTAGTTATTGAAAGGTTTTTGTCGTCCTTCTCCAGCGTGAGAGTGGACATAGGAAATTGTTTTTATGGATTTTGTAGTGGGATTACCAAATACAACATGAAGTAAAATCACAATTTGGGTTATTATTGATTGATTGACTAAATATCCTCATTTCCATTCTATTATATATACTATTTTTCAAGATCAACGTTCTTATAGAAACCCAAGCCTTATAGATATAACATTACATGAATTAAAGCAGAGTTAATCATTAGAATATAAGCCTTGGATAGTTAAGTCTAGTGTTTTGGAAGACTAGGTACATAAAACATAAAGCACGAGGATAAAAAATTATTTCTTTATTTAATCTCCATTAAGAGCTCCTAACATCCTTTGAGCCCTTTCATCTGCATAGGGTACCCTGGGGAACACATGAATAAAAGGGATAAGCTAAAAACCCCAGTGATGGAATGGACATAAGGATACATCTTAAGCACATGAGTTGGGATTCATGACATAATGAAAACAAATCATAGAAAATATTAAATCATATAATATAATCATGGGATCATATAAACATGTAATAATATAAATGTGGCATAATCATAAAACATTTCTTTAGTATGGGTCAAGGTTATCCTCCAATCCCGTTTCCCATCACATCTCATGGGACTTAACTTTACCCAATACATTGTAGCACTATCTGGGTGCACCAATCTCAATATTTTCATAAATATGATTTCCACATAAATATTCTTTACATATAAATATTCTTTCCATATAAATAATCATACAAAATAAATCGTTCGTAAACATAAGGATACCCATGGAATGAATTGGGTACCACAATCAGGACATTAAGCATAACTAATGTGTGTATCATGAAAGTATCGATGAAATTAAGGGATTAGAACATAAATGGTCATTCATAAGGTAATATAGTCATATAACATGGTAGGTGGAAAAAATATCAGTGACAACATATATGAACTGTATTTGAGAAACATTAGCATTAAACCATTTTTGTGTTGTTCAAAGGAATGTACTATGGAGGTTTTAAAATAGTAAAGATGAATTTCTTTTATATAAAACAATAACTGAACCAAAAAGTATTTTATAATAAAAATAATTATTTTATAAAGACAATGGCGTCTTAAAATAGAAGATAGAGTGCACTTGAAATTGGGTAAAAATTCGGGATGTTTCTTTAAAACGACTGTGCTTATTGCCAAGTATTGAGGAAGGATTCACATAAAAGAATGTATATCCCCAAAAAAGAATGAGATATGGATCATGGAACATGATTTTGTTGAATATTAATAGATTGTAAAAGTTTTACCTAAACAAATAGACAACTAAATATTGGTAAAAATAAAAATAGAGCAACCCGAAATAATAAGGGAAGTTCTGGTTGAATCCATTACAGGTTATCCTCATGGTATTAGGTGTAACTAAGATGGCTTTATGAGAGATATAATGGGTTTCTCATCGCATATAAACATTATGGAAGTATGGGGGAGGTCGGCAAACATACCCCATTACTTGGTATTACACAAAAAGGCAGTGCATAAGAAAAATCATGATTAAGAGTGAAAAAGAGAGGTTCTATTACCTTTTTTTGGAGAAAAAAATAGATATCATTAATGACGAATATCAACAGACATAAAAATGCAAAGCCACGAAAGAAAATTGTCCCGCCAAAGCTGGTTGGCCTCGAAGGGGCCTGATGTTTCCAACTGGTGGGGTGCAATATTTCCTTCTCTTTTGGTAAAGGAGAAGATGAAGAATGAAAAGCATTGGTAGAGTGAGAGAATTTTCCTGACAGTGAGGCCAAAATACTGGAGTCTGTCGTTGTTGTGGTTAATGGCATCGATCACGGTGAGTCAATCAGATTCAATGCATATATCAACCCACCCATGTTCCCAAGCCAACATCAAAGCTTCCAGGATGGCATTAGCCTCAGCAACCGCAGGTTCCAAATAGGCATGATGTGATTCACACTTTGCTGCGATTATTTTCCCCAGATGATTTCAGGCCAGGAGACCAAGGGAGACAAGTCCATCCTTTGGGAGAGACGTGTCCACATTGATCAAAAGAACACCTTCCATTGGGGGGTTCCAATGAGGGGGGCAGGAGGGGGGGAATCAGGAATTTTATGTCAAATGTGGTGATTCCATCCTTTGATCCATGAGGTGGCCCGATCTATCCAGAATTCCGGAGGTTTATGCCTGTGGTGGAAAGCAGCATTGTTAGGCCGTACCCGGATGATCCAGGACATGGTGCAGAATAAAAAATGTAGGATTATTAATTAATAATTCCAGAACCTATCTAATGTAGATTATTTATTATAACCATTTATAGTTCATTCAAATCCATTTTTTATTAGTTATAAGGGTCAATTTCATTGTTAGGGTTCATTTGTTTACTTGGCTTTAAAAATACCGGTTCCCTTATATTCAAGATTGGATTACATGTAAGATTAAAGTGGTTACCTAGAATTGAATTTATATTCTATAAGTAATGATCTAAAAGATTACATGTTTTTAAATTTAATTTGGTTACTTAGAGTGAAGTCTAATTATTATATATATAACCATAGTGATAACTGTTTTCTGTTAATCTGTAGATTTGATTACAAAGAACATGTTTTGCATTATAAGTTAATAAAATTTGTAAAAAAGGATTAAAAAACAAAAACTAGGATATATTACATATATAATAATCTTTTTCAATATTTAAAAATGTTTTTATGACCAGAATGAAATATAATAAAACAAATTGATAAATTGTTGTCCTTGAATGTGCTAAATTAGCACATCTCAAATGGTGCTTTCATTTCGTTCAAATAAAAGGGTGGGGAAAATAGAAAAGATAATTAAATATACCATTAGCATAAAAACATTCCAGTACATGTATGTTACTAGATTTATCATACTATTATTGTGATGGGAGGTGATGAAAGAAATAAAAAAGAAAAGAAGAAATTGGGATGGGGAATTTACCTATTGAGAGTTCCTCCTTTGAGAACCTTTAAAAGGGATATGTTTTGGTATTTTGAAGAGTCTAAGAGCTTTTGGACATGGGGGAGGATATTGTGGAGTGATTTGGGTAGAATATTGGCGAGGCATAAGGATTGAGATGAGTGAAGACAAGAGGAGTGAGGGGTGGGGGTTATAATGGAGGAGAGGAGGGTTTTCATAATTTTTTAATCATTAGTTTATTATTTCCTCACATGACATGGAATAGTAATTATTACATTATCATGAATAGTAAAAAATGCATGTTAATTCGAACCAAATGTTCTTACATCGGAATATCATCATTAACGACTCAATTAATCAATTATTTATCATTTATTGTGAATTATCAGATTCTACTATTCATCCAGAATTCAAGTATTTCATAAAAAATCCCAAAAAATAACTCTAACCATTTTTCATTGTATAGATTCTAAAAATGATGTCCATTTTTCAAAAATATTTTTCTACATATGATTAATTTAATATTTAGTTAAAATCATAATTTATTATTAAAACCAGTTTTAAAACATTCATTTACTTTTTCTAGAAATATTGTTATATCATAATTTCAACATGAATATTATTTATATATTATCATATGTAAAGTTACTATTCATTAGGGTATGTTACTATTCATAAGTTTGAGTTACTGTTCACCAAAAATTATTTTTTTATTATCTGACTCCAAATAACATACTGATTGTAACAATGTATGTCAGATTTTCAAAATTCCAAATATATAAGTGACAAAATTATGTTTAAATGTCACTTAGAACTTATTAGTTCATTATGTTTTGTTTTCATGTGATTTTATGACATAATTATAATAAAGGAATTTCTATTTATAAAACATTGTGTTGTTACATTCTTTTCCCATTATGAATTTTTTCCCTCAAATTTTCATTTTACATTCTAGGCCAAAAACTAGTGTGGGTACTTTTCCATCATTGCTTCCCAGTTCTCATGTTGCCACTTCTTAATTTTGGTTTATCCATATTACCATGACCAGATGAGTAGTCTTGTTGCCTAGAAATTTGTCTCTACAATCCACAATCATTATTGGCTACTCGTTGTAAAATATATCATCCTCCAACTGTACAACCTCTGAAGAGAGTACATGTGAAGGCTCTGGTATGTACTTCCATAATATGGATACATGAAAGACATCATGTACTTTCGACATTATAGGTTGATGTGCCCGTCGATATCCCACAACAATGACTTGATCAAGGATCTTAAAGGGGTTGATGTACCTGGGACATAACATACCTTTCTTCCGAAACCTCACATCCTTCTTCCATGGAGATATGTGTAGAAATAACATATCTCCATCATTGATCTCAATGTCTCATATACGGTTATCTACATAACTCTTCGGTCGAATTTGGGTTGCCTTGATATTTTCCTGAATGGTTTTCACCTTCTCCACCATTTCCCTGACCATTTCGTATCCTCGCAGCTTACGCTCACTGACTTCTTACCAACACAAAGTGTTCTGCATCATTTCCCATATAGGGATTCATATGGTTCTATTCGGATGCTCGAGTGTAAACTGTTTTTGTAGGATAATTCTACCATTGGAAGATGTAGGTCCCATCCTCCTTTGAATTCAATAGAGCATGATCTCAACATTTGTTCTTGTGTTTGAATATTTTGATCAGATTGGCCATCAGTTTGAAGATGATAGGTCGTACTGATGTTCAGTTCTGTGCTGATAGCATGCTGGAGACATTTCCAGAACATTGAGGTGAATCTCAGTTCATGATCGGATATACTAATATTGGTACTCCCTGGATCCTTACCACTTCTTTGAGATAAATATGTGCAATTTGATCAAATGAGTATTCCTCTCGAATCTCTATAATGTGATTTGTCTTCTTAAGATGATCCACAACGACCCATATATCATTGTCTGCTCTAGATGTATTTGGAAGTCTAATTACAAAGTCCATGGTAATGTTATCCCACTTCCATGCTGGTATGGGTAGTTGTTTCATCATCCCCTTAGAATTTTGTCGCTCAGCCTTCACTTGCTGAAATATGAGTACATTAATGTATATTAGGAAATATCCCTTTTCATATTGTGCGACCAAAAGTCTACTCGGAGATCTCGATACATCTTTGTGCTCCCTGGGTGGATAGATTTGGTAGAGCTATGTGCATGATTCCACAACTACTTCTTAATCTTTGGATCGAATGTTACACATAATCATGTCCCAAATCATACAACTCCTTCATCATCAATTTTTATATCGAAGGATTTCCAATTTTTAAAAGCTTCCTCCCGTTTTGAATTTCCACATCCTTTCTTTGAGCATCCTTTATTTTCTCCAAGAGGGATTGTTGAGAAATAATTCAAAAAATAATTGATGATGTTCATCCCTTAATTATTCCCATCTCCATACTTATAAAATCTAATATTATTGGATCCTTCTCAATTCTCATCATTTATAAAGATGTAGGATCCTTTATACTTGGAGCATCTACTACCTTGTTTTCCTTTCCAGGATGGTAGTGGATTTAGTAGGCATAATCATTGTTGAGCCTTATCCATCTTTGCCGGTGCATATTAATATCTTTATGTGTGAATATATATTTTAGATTCCTGTTGTAATTATATATCTCAATTATTTTCTCAAAGAGATATTACAACCATATTTTCACTACAAATATCACTGCCGCCAACTCTAGATCATGCGTAGGATATGTTTTCTCATTAATTTTCATCTTCCATGAGGAATAGCCTATCACATTATCATTTTCCATCACCACACAGCCTAAGACATTCTTAGAATTATCACTATACACCACCAAAAGTTCTCCACTTGAAGGGAGTGTTAGTTATGGCGTAGTGATAAGCCTTTTTTTCAACTCCTTGAAATAGTCTTCACATTCTTGTGTCTGGAAAAACATTACGCGCTTCCATGTCATCATGGTCATTTGTTTTAAAACTTGTGAAATTTTATTCATGAATCATCGATAATACCTTTCTAGACCCAAAAAGCTATGGATATCCATTACAGAGGTTGGTCTGGTCCACTCTTCAATTGCATTCATCTTTGAAGGGTCGAAAAATTTCCTTTTACTGGGGATAAAATTCCCCAAGAATGATACATCCTCCATCTGAAACCCACATTTATAGTAAATTGCATAAAAATTATTCCTTCGCAATGTCTTTAACACAATATTCAAATCCTCCTCATCTTCCTCTTTTCACTTGGAGTATATTAGAATATCAGCAATGAAGACTACCACAAATTTGTCGAGGTAATCTCAAATGTCTCTATTCATTAAATCTAGGAAAATTTCTGGAGCATTAGTTATTTTGAAGGTCATTACTATGAACTCAGATTTTCTATACCTCGTTTGAAAGGCAGTATTGGGAATATCTTCTTTCCTCACTTTTAGATGGTGATATCTAGACCGAAGGTCCACCTTAGGGAATTAACTGGCCCTCCAAAGCTGATAGAACAATTCATCTATCTGCTGAAGGGGATACTTTTTATTTATAATGATTTTATTGAGCTCACGATATTTAATTTAGAGGTGCATTGATCCATCTTTCTTCTTGATGAAGAGGACTAGAGCACCCTACGGTGAAGCACTCGGGCAAATAAATCCCTTTTCCATATTCTCCTATAACTTGTTCTTCAGCACTTCGAGCTCTACAATGGATATTATGTAAGATTTCTTTTAGATTGGCAAAGATCAAGGGATATGTTCAATTGAGAACTCATCCTCTCGGTTAGGAGGTTGACCAGGATTCCGATCAGGGAATACATTAGTGTAATCCCACATGATGGGCCTGTCTTAAATCATGATTCTGTCCTTTCTCTCAATCATTTGTTCTAGATATGCTTTCTCATAAAGAAACAATATCCAAACATGAGATTATGGTTCCAAAATGGATACATATTCTTCCTTAAACTTATAAATAATTGTAAGATGCTTCGGGATTTGAAAAGTGATCTCCCTTTGCTGTCATTTGATGTTGGACTTATATAAAGATACCCAATCCATTTCCAAGATAGCGTCGAACTCCACTAAAAAAAGTATGAAAATATTTTCAAGGAGTATCAGTCAATAAACGTTAACCGAGAAGGATTTATAAACTAGGTACGCAATAATTGAAATTTTCCCTATTTTCATAGATAAATTTTCCTCCAATTTTTGATGTGGTTTTGGAATAGTTCTGCTAAACTTGTAAGATATGAAAGAATTAGTAGAACTAGAATCAAATAATATATTTTCTATTCTTGATTTAATAACTAGCGTACCTATCGCCACATCATTGTCCAGCTCCACCTCATTAGTAGTGATAACATTATCCCATCCTTATTGCCTTGGAGGTTGTTTCTAATTGCCTCCAAAAATTCATTTCTTAGGTCAATTAATCTCATAATGACTAGCCACCTTGTATTTGTAACACAAAATTAATTTTAGGCTAAGTGTTGATCTTAACATTAATTTATAATTCAACATTAGCAGGATTTTTCATATCCCTTTGGCAGTTCTTTTCTAGATGACCAAACATTCCACATTTGATGGAATTCACGGTTCCCTTTAGACAGTTACCAATATTCTTCTTCCCATAATCTTTTCATAGGGTAATTTGAGGATTATTTCCATCATGAGATTTGTTTGATGAACCACCCACATTTTTCTTCATTTTACCCTCCTTTTCACTAGGCCCACAAGACCACTGAGAGTCTCCAATCTCTATTTCAATCTTGATGGCACAACAAAAAATCTCCTCATAAAGGTTGAAGTCTCGAATCTCCAAGACATTTCATAGACTCATCTTTAGTCCGCTAAAGAAGAAATCCACCTTGATTTTTGTGTTCATGGCAAAGCCAGAGGAGTACCATTCATGTATTTTAAACTTCAATACTTACTCCCTGATGGTCTCATCTTTCTGCTGCTTGAGTCCAAGGAACTCTCCTTCCATCTTGAGATGGAGGGTTCGAGGAAAATATTTGTTGAAAAAATTCCTCTTCAATTCCTCCCAATCAATGGAATCAATTTTTCCTTAGGACATTGTATTATTGATCAGTTTCCACCACGGATCTGCTTCCCCATCAAAATTATTGACTACCAGTACAACATTCTATTCTTCCGAGCATTGGAAGATGGAGAATATGTTTTCAATGGAGTTAATCCATTGGTCTATGAGGAGGGGATTAGATGATCCGCTAAACATGGGAGGCCTTTTCTGCATGAAGGATTCTACAGAAACATTCATTTTCGTTAGAGGAGGTGGATGTTCCACCTAATTCATGTTATTATTCATAACTCGAGCAAGGTGAGTAAGTACTTCCATGATATTTTGAGCACCTGCTCCCTTCATATCAGGCATATCATTAGGAAAATCTTCACATTGCCTATCACATTGGTTTTTGGAATTTGTTCTTATATTTCATGCCATTAACTATGAAAAATAACATATAATTAAAGGTCTTTAATACTTACATATTGATCATAATAATGGAAACATTTAACATAAATGGATAAACTTATAATGAAGAAGTACATCGTAACTTTTGATTCCATAGGTTTATATCTAGGTTATCCTCGATCTATTTCTTATCTTATATTCTTATGGGATTTTTTGTCCCTTAATAATGGTTTGTATTAAGCTCGTGAATCTACCAAAGCATATCCCCCGAAAGTGTCATTACCATGACTTTTTCAAGGCCCATTTTCGTGCATGAGTTCCCATTTGAGTCTAACTCAATGCGGGATTTTTGGGTTTTACCCCTAGTTATATCTATGCCAGAGCCGCCTCTACCTACTCGTTTCAAGACGGGGATGTATTTTCATGAAAACCCCCTTACTCAATACTTACCAAAATTCAGTAACGTTTTCTTATAATTAGTCTCATCCTTAAAGATCTCACTAAGTTGATCTAATCCTAATCTCTAAATATAACTAGGACATCCATTGATACCAACTATAGTAACACATGCCTTTTATATATAACCTTACATGATTTTAAGCATAGTTAATCATCCAAGTACAAGACAACGATCGTTAAGTTTAGTGTCTTAGAAGACTATGTACATAAAACATAAAACATGGTGATAAAAATCATTTCTTTATTTAATATATTTTAAGACCTCCTAACTTCTTCTGATCCCTTACATCTGTAAAGGGTACTATGGGGAACACAAGAACAAAAGGATGAGCTGAAAATCCCAATAATGAAATAAACATAAGGATACATGTCAAACACTTTAGTATGAAAACAAAACATGGAACATATTAAATAATATCATATAAGCCTAGAATCATATAAAAATGGAACCATATAAATGTGTAATAATCATAAAACATTTATTTCGAACGATTCAATGCTAACCTACAATCATGTTTCCCATTTTAGTATGGGTCAAGGATGACCTCCAATCCCGTTTCACATCACATCTAATGAGACTTAACTTTACACAATGCATCGGAGCGCTATATGGGTGCACCCGTCTCAACATTTCCATGAATATTATTTACACATAAATATTGATTCCACATAAATAACTTTCCTCATATATAATCACACATAATCAATCGTTCATAAATATAAGGATACCCATGGAAGGATTTGGGTACCTCAATCATGACATAATGAATAACAAATGACTGTATCATTAATGTATCAATGAAATTATTGGATTAAAAAATACATGGACGATGATAAGGTAATATAAGTATATATCCAGGTAATTGGTATCAAATAGAAGTGAAAACATATAAGAAATGTATTTGAGTAACATTAGCATTAAAATATTTTAATTCTTTTTTAAGGAAAATACTATGGAGCATTTAAAATAGTAAAGAGGAAGTTGTTTTATATAAAACTAGAATTGAACCAATATGGGTTTCATAATAAAAAACAGATTTTATAAAAATAATGGTGTCTTAAAATAAAAGATAGAGTTCCCTTGAAATTGAGTACAAATTCAGGAAGTTCCTTTAAAACGAGTGTGCTTATTGGGAAGTATCAAGGATGGATTCACTTAAAAGCATGAATATCACCAAAATAGAATGAGAGATGGATGTTGGAACATGATTTTCAATTATATAAATATAATTTACATGTTTTACATAAAAAATAAAGGAAACTACATTTTAGAAAAAATAATGATAGAGAAACTTGAAGGAATAAAGGAAGTTCGGGTATAATCCATTACGGTTTATCGACATGGTATTAATTGTCATTGAGAGGGCTTTATGAGATATATAAGGTGTTTACCATCACTTATAAAACATTAGGGATGTGTGGGGGAGGTGATAAAACATACCCCATCACTTTTTATTACACAAAAATTCATAGCATAGAGAACTATATTGATTTAGTGTAAAAAGAAGGGAATCCCTTACCTTAAATCCATTGGTGTTCTCTACTTGTTATTAAAGAACTTAATAAAAAATTGAGATTATTAATTAATACATCTATAACCTATTCCATGTAATTGATTTATTATAACCATTTTTAGTTCATTCAGTGTCTTTTTTATAAGGTATAAGGTTCAATTCCATTGTTTGGGCTCGTTTGTTTACTTGGCTTTAAAAGATCGTTTCACATATATTCAAGTTTGGATTATATGTAATATGAATGTTGTTTTAAAGAATTGAGTTTATATTTTATTAGTTAACATCCATTATATTTCATGGTTTTAAATTTAACTTGGTTATATAGTGTGAATTGTAATTATTATATATATAACCTTAGTGAAAACTGTTTTTGTTAATCGGTGGATTTGATTACAAAGAACATGTTTTGCTTTAAAACTTAATCACATTTGTAAAAAAGGATTACAAAACCAAAAAATGATATATTACATATATAATAATCTGGTTCAACCGTAACACAAATTCATTCATTACAATATTTAAATATAATGATATAAATTGCTAAATTTTTGTCCTTGAATGTGCTGAATTAGCACATCTGAAATGGTGTTTTCATTTCATTCTAAAAAATGTTGGAGAATAGAGAAATGATAATGAAATATACCATTACCATGAAAAAATTCCAGTACATGTATGTTACTAGATTTATCAGACTATTATGTTGAAGGGAGGTGAGGAAAGAAACAAAAAGAAAAGATCTTAAGAGGAAAGAAGAATTTGGGAAGAGGAATTTACCACTTGAGAATTCCTCCTTGGAGAACCTCTTAAGGGGAGAGGGTTTGGTATTATGAAGAGGATATGAGATTTTTAATGTGGGGGAGGATCATGGGGAGATATTTGGCTGGAATATTTTCAAGTCACAAGGCTTGAGTGGAGTGAAGATAAGAGGGAGTGAGGAGGTTTTATAGTGGAGGAGAAGAGGGTTTTCATAATTTTTTAATCATTAGCTTTTTATTTTCTCACATGACAATGAATAATAAGTATCCTATGATAAGAAATAGTAATAAATTCATGTTAAATAAAACCAAATGGGATTACCTCAGCATATCATCATCAATGTCTCAATTAATCCATTATTTAGCATTTATTTTGAATTATCGGATTCTAATATTCATCAATATTAAAATATTTCAGAAAAATCCAAAACATTCTCCCTAACCAATTTTCAATGTGTATAATCCAAAAATGTGGTTCATTTTTAATTTTTTTTTCTAAATATGATTAATTTAATAATTAATTAAAATTATAATTTATTATTACATACCAGTTTTAAAACACTCATTTACTTTTTCTAAAAAACATAGTTATATAATACTTTCAACATGAATATTATATATATATATATTATCATAAGTAAGGAATCTATTTATTAGGTTATGTCACTATTCATAAGGGTATATTACTAGTCATAAGAGTAGGTTACTATCCACAAAAAATTTATGTCTTTCTTATCGAACTCCAAATAACTTACTTATTGAAACTATGTATGTCATATTATCGAAATTACACATACAGAAGTGAATAACTTATTTTTAATGGTTAGTTAGAACTTATTAGTTAATTATGTTGTGTTTTATGGTGATTTTATGAAATATTTATATGAAAGGAATTTCATTTTATAATGATTTGGGCCATTATAGTTCTCAATTTTATATTAAATCAATAGTCATGTCATATGGAAATCCTCTATCAATAGTATCTAATCGTGATACCAAGTTCACATAGGACATTTGAAAAACCCTCAAATGTCAATTGGTACTTTATAAAATATCAGTAAATCTTTTTATACCCAATTAGATGGGTAGTCAGAAAGAAAAATTAAAACATTGGAATAATTACTCTATGATTATTTAATATAATACAATGTATGCTTAGACCAACATCACTGTTTAGTTTAGTTTTCATAAAATAATAATTATCATTACAATATATAGATTTCACCATTTTAAGAATTATATGGAAAATGGTTTCAAACTCCAAATTGTTTGGATGATGTAGGTAAGAGGAAGGTGATGGGACCAGAATTGGTAGAAGAGATTGAAGGAAATTTTTAGCTGATTTGTAAGCACATGAGAACATATCATATTAGGTAGAAAAGTTATGCGGATAACCGGAGGAAGGATATTTCTTTTTAGAAATGTGATCATGAATTTCAGAATGATTTTTCATTGAAAAGTGTGGTGTGTTTTCCAAATAGGGAAATATGAGTAAAATGTTCATTGGACCCTATGAAATCCTAGTGAAAGTAGAATTAGTCTCCTATAGAGTAGCTTTACCTCCATGTTTATCCTCGGTACAAATTTTTTTTCATGTTTCAATGTTTATAGTCTAAATGTTTGATTCAAATCATGTTTTGAGCCTAGTGGTCGTTCAGTTGGAATAAATTTTTTCTTCTAAGGAACAACTAGTCCAAATTCTTGACCACATAGAGAAAGTATTACTAAATAAGGTAATTAATCATGTAATGGTTTTGTAGAAAAACTATATGATTGAAGTGGAAACATAGGAATATGAAAATTCTATGTTGGATAAACACCCCGACTTGTTTGAGATGGTAAAAAAATATTGGGGATTCAAATTCCATAATTGGGGTAAAGAAGTAAGATCCTAGTTATTTATAAATAATACCTCTTCATTTTTATTAATATTATTGAATAATATATTATTTTTACATTAATGGGGATGCTTTTTCTAATTTCATACTCAATAGGAAACAATTATTTTCAATGAAATCCTACGTTTCACAGAACATTGAGTTATACAGAAAAATAATATAACAATGTTATTATATTAAATGGTTGTTAATGCCTAGCCATTGTATTTGCAAGAATCAATAGAAATAACTATAATATGATTATACATGTTATTTAATTATTTTTATATTTATCTAATAAATTTTATATTCTTAAAATGAGAATGAATCCAATTTTTAGAATAAAATACTTGAATATTTTTAAAAGAACGTTTTACCATTTTTTAATGGTGAACCATTTTTAAATATATATTTTGTCCCATTTATATGTTTAATTTTACAAAATATTCTTATTCTATATGAGAGGGATATTATTATTCACCTTCACATAAAATTAGTTATTTTTTGATGTAATTAACATTTTAATAAATAGTGAAAAATAATGCATTTTAATTCAAAACTGTTTTCTCATATGATTCATTTAAATAGAATGATTTCCTTTTCTAATGGTTTTAAAGTGTAGTTGGATTATTTTGTTATCAATTAATTTATTTTTTTCATTGTAAGTTATTTCATATATAAATTCAACATAAACACTTGTCAATCATTGGATAAATATTACATCTTTAAAACCTCCTTTGTGGTTTTGACAGTGGAAATTAATTTTAATTTAATTTCTACCAATTATATTTTTTAAATTTTGAAAAATGTTTTCAATATATAAAATCAGATGGTTTAAATTTTTTTAATTATTTCTGTTTATTTTTTGACATTATGAATAGTAAATTCAATAATTATTTTAATTTACCATGGATAAAAGATAAATATGGTAAATAAGGGTAAAAATATTTTAATAATATAAAACAACCATAAAATGTATCTTAATCCTATTAGATGTGTAATTTCAGACCATGATATTTCATAGGCATATCTTTAGGAATTTGGGAGCCATGTGGGACTGATAATGACATGTAATAATAATTAATTTAATGTAAAGTGAAAAATAACATAAACATAAATCTTTTTAGTAATTCTAATTTTTATGTGGTTATATAAGTAATATATTTGACTCTAAATAGTTATTATAATGATAAGAATATTTAATAGATCATGAAATTTTAATTATAATTTTTATATAATATATAAATATATTTAATTAGACACAATGATGATGTTGTGATTGCCCCACTAATAAAAGATTCAAATAAATAATATTATAATTATTGAAATCAATTTTATTTTATATATTTAATTTCATCCAAGAATTATCTATTTGAATATAACATTTTAGGATTGATTCCATGTTTTTTATGTAATCAAGTTGTTATAAATTTTTAAAAATGACATGTATGAATAGTGTTCAAAACTGACATTATTCTGATCTTAAAATATAAAATAGTATATTCAATGATATGAAATTTATAAAAATATCAGAATCAGAAAATGGTTATAATATGTCCAAATATATCATAAATGAATATTTTTTGGGTTTTTTTCATTATATTGTAATTATAATTACCTATAATGGGTAAATAATAAGATATCACTATAAAATTAATAAGTGTAAAATAATTGTTAATCTCAAACGTTAAGGAAAAAAATATTAAAAACATGTGTAAAATTTATTGGATGATAGTTTTTTGAAAAAATATCTTTTTATATTCTAATTAAATGAGTTTTGGTCCATTTTAACTGAAATTGAATTTATTATAAATTAATATTTCAAGTCATTGTCAATGTGTATCTCCTCCATCTTACAAAAGGCCATAAATTCCACCCACAAACTCACAACCCTCAAACCCCTTGGATCATCAAAATTATTATAAAATAATTATCCAACATTATTTATTTTCTACTCTAGGTCTTACCATTTGTAGAATGGAATTCAAGGAAACCATTGGGCTCTAATCAAAAGTATATACTCGATTTAGAGGAAACAACTTCTCTCAAGGTCATTTATTTTATTTCTACACTCCCTATTATCATATTATTATTTGAATATATAGAAAAAATAGTATCCTCAATATATTTTGTTGTTTTATGGGATGTATTTGAACTTCACTTACACACACCTCCAATTGATGGATACAAATATGTTGTTTCTGTGTACGGCCAGCTACTGCCTCATGAAATGATGAGAGTTCAATTATCTCATTCCTCCTTTCTTGGTGGAAATTATAATTGACCATAATTTATATATTATATTTATTATATTTATATTGTCTCTGTTATTATTTAATTTTTATTCCCAATATACCTCTATGATTTCCATGATGTCTTAATATGATAATTTCATTTGAGTATGTGTGGAATACTTCCCCCTCAAAGTGATATGAATCCTTTGTATTATACCTATAACACAAAAAGGATTATTTTATTTAACCTATGAGACATAGATGGAATATATATAATACTGGTATTATAATATAAATTTTTTATTTTTTATTTTTTTTCTTTTAATATGTAAAATTAATAAAAATATCTATTATGTGTATGTATGACCTACCGTCTCCATGGATGATTTTTTTCATTTCATCTCTCAAAATTATATTAAAATTATAAATTCATTTATAATATAAATATATATATGATATTGTAACCATGATTAATATTCTAGATAAAATGGACTTTTGGCCACATAGACAATTTATAGAAAATAACTTCATTATTGACCTAAGTACAGAATATCGACAAACCGACAGATATGAACATCAATAATTATGTAATTTATATAACATGATGATAAGTAATATAAAATGAATAATAAATTATAATATGGTTTCAATAATTTATAAATTATCCTATGTTTATTATTTTGGAATTTAATGAATGAACAAGACATGTCAAAACCATTGTAATGAATATTGTCTCAATCTCCATTCATTGATGCATATATTGGTTTATACATGACCTTAATTTATATAGTGTATAATTATACCCTTTTTCTTATACATTAATTCAATGGTTATAAAAAGTATTATTTTATAAAAATATTATAACTAAATAACAGAAGTATTGTTTCCATTTAACGTATGTGGAGACAATGTCCTTTTGGTCACCACAATCATTATTGTATTAATGGCTTCCATAACAAGATTTAATTATTTTAAAAGGAAAATAAATACCATATACCTTTTTCATGTATGTTTCTTTGAAAATGGTTTTGAGAAAGCATCTATTTTGATAATTTTTTTAATGGTATATTTGGAATGAAATATGGAAATGCCATATTTCCATTTTTCTTGTTTTATGTTTTATGATTATGTTTTCCTTCTTAGGAATTGGAAATATATATGAGTGATTATATGATAAAATGAGGGTGGGTGACCATTAGATTGATCCCTAGTGAATTTGGTAACAGAACTTAGGTAAATGATAAGGTTCATACAAAGATATTTAGGGTATATTTTATGATGGGTATTCCCAATGTAACCATGATTGCTTATCCAAATATTGTTCTGAAATATTCAACATAATTATGATATAGAAGCCATAAACTACATTTATGATTTATCATTTCTATAAGATATTGATAAATCTTATTATTTCATGAGTTATTATAAATAACTTAAGTTTTATGAGTGAAAAGTTTGATTTTATTTATTTGTATATATTCATGTATTAATGATTTTTCCATATTTAGTAAACCTTGTTGATATTTTTATGATCATTACATCTTTTTAAAAAAAATCATAGTTTATTATGAAGGATAAGATAATGGAGGAATTAAAAAATACAATTATCAAGAAGAGAACTCATTTTTAAGGTGTTTTATTATTTTTGAATTAAATTGTATAGTTTATAAGTGTCTACATTTTAATATTTTAGATGTAATTTAATAGTTAGTGATTAATTCTCCAGAACCACAAACCATAAAATATTCTCAATGTTAAATAAAGTAAATTATTTATAAAAAATTCTGATTATATAATTTTTATGTCTGTGGCCTTATACCTAAATAAAATTGGACTTTTCTACACATGAGAATACAAATTATATTTCGACCATTGAAATATCAGTCTCTACACACAAATGACCCCACCAATATTAGATTCATACCACTATGACTGAAAAGATTATCCAAACATCATGGTTATATTTAATATTGAACTAATAAACTAATAAACTAATATTAATAGACAATAAACCCCTCTCAAATCACATAATTAATAAACCCAACTATAAAACTCATACTCTGCTTTCAACATAAAACATAAATTTTTAAATTTTATCATCTCATCAAGAAAATAATGTTTAATATATAATATATTTTTAGTTCAAACATGTGTGTTACCATATAATGGAAAATAGTTCAATCCCCAACATATCACTTCTTGTATACCATGCATAAATGGAAATGCATGATTTAATCCTATAATCACACATTTGTGCCTCATTTTAATCTCAGATCTTTCTAATTCAGACAAAACCTACCATTGACTGATCTCATATTAAATGCCCCATGGAATCATAATTTTATTTTGAGTTCTCCATCCATCATATATGTAACACCTCATATTCTAATAAAATTATTTCAGGACCTAGCATACCAGAGCATCCTAAAATTCATATTTTTGTGACCTAGAAAAAGTTTGTTACTAATCAATACCCTAAATGGAAATACCATATAAAAAATGTGCACTAGATATTATAAATCGAGTGTTATAAAAAATATACATTGGCACTAACTTCTATCCTATGGTAGAGTAATTTTCCAATGAGCCATAAAATATATTTTATTCCATTAGTGATTGCATTCTCATTCAAACAAAATAGGTGCCCACTCCTATGAAACCCAGTCTCATGAGCTAACTAAAGCTTCAATGGGTCTCATACCATCAAAATAATTCTCACACACCTATAAAAATGATGATTCCTCACTTCATGTCAATATAATCTTGCTAGGAGCAACAAAATACTTTGTTCCCACAACACTAAACATTCCACCCATGAAATGAACTATAACCCAAAAACCAACAACCTATTTGTCATTCCAAACCCCAAGGTGTCGTTCCATGATCTATCCATACCAACTATAACCATTTAGGGGAATGAACCACAATACATGTTCAATATTCATTCATAAACAACATCAAAAAACAACCAATGTATCTATCTTAAACCCCTATTATTTAACAATTCATATTGTCTCTAGGGGTACACACAAGACTGAAGTACCCCACCCTTGTGTGAAAGTAATATATCATAATTCTTCTCATCATAAGAAAAACTTCTTTCATTTGAGTTATAACAAATAAATCTCTATGTTTATGAGTCCCATAAGCCAGGTCTCAAGTATCTAAAATTTCAACGGTAAAACACACCACACCCATACAAACATCACAATTCCACTAACATACCAACAGATCCAATATAGTGTCTCACATATACATATCTGACATGATATCCCATGACCACATCCACTCCTCATGTAATGAACTGTGAAAAATATCATTAAAACAAACAAACCCGTGAGGAGTAGGTGAAATCAATATAAATATATGAATATTTTATTATGATTAATCGTGTCAAGAATGACCATATTCTTAAGGTTAAAATATGTAAATTTTCATCAACAATCTATATCATATAACAAAATATTGGTTATTATTTATGATTTAAGAATCCAAAACTTTTTATTGACTACTGTCATATCAGGGCTTCCAATTCATATAATTACCAAATGAGTCTCTCTATAATTCCCTTAATTACGGGACAACATAGTATTCATCTAAGGATATCCCATCCAGTATCAGTATGAATACTCATCATAAATAAAATATTATTGTACAATTGAGATGAATTCCAGCAATATGTAATTTAGTAAGAAAATATATATGTTTTGGTTAGGAATTTAAATGGATGATTCATCATCCTCTCCGTTATCAATAATATAAATGAAAACATATTACATGTGAATCTAATGTGTTAAGAATGATGCATGTATAAAAGACTGATTCAAAATGTATGATATTGAAAATAAAAATATATTGTTCATAAATTCAAAAATCATTCATGGATAATTATATTAATCATAACTGTTAAACAATATAAATTAAATATAATATCTCTAGTAACTTGGGATAACCTTTGAATACAATTTCCATTATGAACCAATTCAAGGATTATTAAAATTACCTACACATCACAATTACTTTACAAATATTTTGTAGACTAAAATACAGCTAAAAATATGTGGCTATAACCAATTTTAATTCCTTCCTTTCCTTAAACCACTCAGAATTTACATGGAATAGGGTTTCACATTACCATTTCCATGCCACTTGTTATTTAAGAGGCTACCAACAACCATTAGTGGTGAAAAGTGATACCATAGAGACAATATAAACTCATCATATATGGGGTAAATTATAGTGAATCTAGATGAAAACATCCATAAGAACATTGATAGGACACAAATCAAAGAAATCAATTCTATATAAAATGACTATACCGTATATAATTATCTTACATACCAATTAATATTCTATTAGTTGAATAACATCTAAAAATTATCAAATGAATCTATTTTAGAATTGGATTTCCTACTATCCCTGAGCCTTATGTCTTCCAATATCCATCAAAGGAATACCTATTGATCATTCAACATTGGTCCTCTACCCATCTTATAGTTTCATGAAATATGGTTTTCTCAGGTACCAAATTTCCATAGTATCCTTAGGCGAGTATTGATAAAACTAAATAGGACAACAAAAATTATTTATATGATACAAATTTAAAATTCATTGAATGAAAAAGTTATTTTGTTATAGTAAAACATTGAGTCAAAAGTGATAATAATTATCCAACATTAATACTTATGTTCTAAGGGGAATCATGAGATTTATTAAACTATCTTTGGTGAGCGTCAAAAATCAATAAACATGTCACACCACAAAGGTGTAATGAATTCCTTCATAATAACTAATTTAATATAACATATAAGGATCCAAGAATAGTCATCAAAATTATTCCAATGTATCCCCTATGTAGAACCATGTCATACATCAATTATTTTATAGAAAAATCATCCACCCTAGGGCCCCCTATATAAAACTATCCATATACCCTATATGAGTGTCCACATAACCTTGAGGAATCTAGAATATATCATGAAACTATGCCACAAATCTCCATGACCCACTTATAGAATATATATAGTGGTGTCTCACTCTATAACCTCTTATTAAATACACCATGGGGAATACTCTCTCCACATAACCAAAATTTATCATACACCCAATGTTATCTATGTCTACCATCAGAATTATAAAGATACTACTAAGGGTATCCACATCATTCCTGAAAAACACAAAAATCATACATGGGTTCTCACACATCCTACCTAAGAACATTGACATCAATGTACACGTTTCAGTCACATCCCCTAACTACAATTGTCATTGTCATATAATTACTAGATGAACATATCTCACCTATGTGGGAGACCCAACAACCAAACACACTCAAGGAAACAAATCACTAATCTCCTCTTATAATATGCCACATAATATGGGTACTCAACAAAAACCGACAAACATCTCCAAATGTGGATTTTCATGAACACAACCCATCCATGAAATTATAGGTATTCTAGATATACATTGTTTGTTCTTGGAATCATTGGTCAAAAACCTTTTCAATAATTCTTAAATCAAACCAATGGCCTTCTCCACGGTCAATAATAAATTTTGTATCATACTAAGGTCCCCTATAACACATCATTGTACAGACACCCTCTATGGGATCTTCTGTGTCAACCATGTCCCTTGGGTCAAGACCATCACACAACAGGGATAACAACACTCAATATTACCATGCTCAAATCATGGAAAAAAATTTGACATGTAATACCATAACATTATCATATTATAAAAGTTTCAAAAAATCACATCTCCCATCCAAAAACAAAACAAACTATTCTCATCACATCAATGCCTCCCATAATCCTACACATGCCTTCCCTATTTGGGTTTACATATACAAATTAGTGAAGAACACCGTACCCAAATTCTTATTAACTATTTAGAAGATGTATCATATCACATGGGGAATATATGTAATATTTCATAAGAAACAATTCTATTAAATTAGTCGCATATACACAACGAAACTAAGGGAAATTATCTTTTCCTCAATATGATCATTCAGTGAAAAAATACACCTATTTGGTATAGATACCTAGTTATTGGCCATTGGAATAATGATCATCACTGTACATTCCAATGATCCATCACTATCTAGGAAATGTTTCTCTTTTATTTAGATTTTAAACTAAAAATTAATTTAAATTTATATTCACATTACCATCGGTGGATGGTATACATATCTAAATCTCATACAAAAAACACAATGGGATGTTTAGACACAACCAACCTCAAGTATACGTATTCCATTTACTAAAATTTCATCAATTAATCAACCACAATATTATATGCTATACATTCATTTGAACCTAATGTGTTTAATAATATTTTCCATGAACAACACTAAACCAAAATAAAATGGGTTATATTATATAACCATTAAAATTAACTTGTATAATTGGTGATTAAAAGTATAGTTATCCAAAATATGGAATATATTTAGATGAAAATATAAATTCCAACCGTAATTTTTAGATATTAATTAAAATTCAACAATCATAAATAAATAACTAATAATACAGATTTATATTTTACGATTTTATATGTTCAATTTTTATTTTTATTTTATTTTTGAAAATAAATATGTTATATATAAATTATATGGAATATATGAATAATAAATTAACACAAATTTAAATAAAAATTGATACTAAATAATAATAAAAATGTTATTTTTTTTAAAAAAAAATTCTTAGGAAAACAATTTTTTTAATATTTAATATAATTATAGAAAATTAAAATAATGAAATATTAGAATTTTATGTTTCAAAAAAGTAAATTTATTTTTCAATTTACAATTTCAGAAACATCATATAACTAATTTTTTATATTGTTCGAAAATAATTGATATTAAATGGGAATAGTGAAAAGTACTATTATCACCCAAAATATTACAATTCAGAAATTGCAATAAGATAATATTGACTATGAAATTTATATGAAATTAAATATACATATATCACGAAATAATAAAATTGGATTTTTGATATTAGGTTTATCTTCTAATATAAATTATTATAATTTTTTGACTATAAGTAGTATTTAGTGAAAATAAAATAAATAATAATTCTAGTTTATAAATTAAATATTATATTTGGTAAAATAATTTATCTATTTTTTAAAAAATTTATATGATGAATATTTTTATTATAAAATATTTCTTTCATGAATATTTATAACTAATATAACCTTATCTTAAACATAAATTTAATTCTAAAAAATAACTTTTTTAAATAAAACATATTTTAATGTGTTAGCGGTGCAAATACTATAATTAATTTCAGAATCCCATAGAAATTATATTTTTTAATATGATAATAATATATAAAGTAATAATTTAAATTTTTTTTAATGATAAAAATTCCATTTTTAGTCATCAAAATAAGTTGCATAATTTAAAAATATAGTTAACTCATTCATGGTATATTTTTGAAAAGTGGGGATTAAACGTGTGAAAAGGGTAGAAAGAAGTTTCAAAATGTTGGATAATGAATTTTTTATGGATTATAGATCTTATATATTTCCCACTCCATTAGTGACCTTCATTGATGCATTTATCTATGATTAATGTAAATAATTATTTGAAATGTAATGCTATTTTACGAAAAATTCACTCTCATTATATATAGTAGGATCTCACCTCCTCTCCATTTATCCAATTGTCATAGCTTTATTGATAAATTACTATTAAAAATTATCTAATAAACCCCCTCCTCATATACTTGAATCATTAGTCCTCCCAAAAGACCATTATAATAATACTTCAGTATTTACCCATGTAATAATATCTAAAGGAAGAGGTACAAATGTCAACCATCCTCTCTATGTTCTTTTTTTTCATCAAAATGATAATGTCATTTATTTTGATTAAATTATGATTATATTAGTATTTATAACATGAGAATATATATTTTTACATATTTAATATGAAATTTATAATATTTTATAAGAAAATTTGAAAAATGAATTTATTGCCATGCGTTTGTGAGAACTACTCCATTCATGAAATATGAATTATATTTATCATGAAATTTTTTCATGGATATTAATAATGTTTAATATAATTAATTCATGAAATAATTATAATAATATATATATTTAAAAATGATAATTATTTTATTTTAACACCTTCTCCCTTCATATAAATAATGTGACCATCATTTATTAACGTTCTGACTAGTAATTTCATAGAAAAATGTGATTTATTTTTTACATTAACACAAATCATGGATTTATTTTAAATTTATCACATTTATAAACATTATATTTATGAATATATTAATATTATAAATCTATAATATTTGAAAATATATAAATAATATTAATAATAAACAATTATAAAAAAATTAACCACATGTTTGGATAATGAAAACACAATTTGCATCCATTTCTGGAAAACCTGTAAATATATATGTGTGTGTGTGTGTTTATATTTATAATATAGTAAATGATAACATAATTGAACACAATTATAGTGATCATATTTATATTTTACAACTCATTGGGAATATGTAAGAAATCTATTTGTTTAATGATTAAATAAACAATCTACCCCATGTAACTGACAAAAGAATATATTTTATTAAAAAAAGTCAAAATTATAAAACATTTAATATTTAAAAATAAATATAGATTAATATATTTATTGATAATTTATATAATAATCATTATTTTTAAATTTATTATATGTTTTCCCATTTGTGAATGTTATCCCCTCTATGGTATTAATAATAAAAAATCATTTTTATCATTTTTATCATTTTTAATTATGATTATATATGTGAAATTATATTTTTAACACATTCTATTTAAATTCATGTTTTATTATACTTAAAACGAAAAATTGGAAAATTATGAATCACTAACACCAACAGAACACCAGACTCACTTACAGTGGAAACATCTCACTGACTGAAAACATGTCTCTCCAAAATTGAAAATGTGTCACTGATAGAACTAATTTCTCACACACAGTGAAAATATCTCACTAACAGTGAAAATTTCCCACTAACAGAACAAATGTCTCACCAAAAATACAAACAAATTCACTAATATACTACTCACCAATAGGATAAATGTGTCCCTGATAGAAGGAATGACTAACCGACTTAAAAAAATGAGCCAATGATGCATTGATTCACTGATTCATGGGGACACCTAAAAAATTACTCACTGATTTAACATTTCCCAGATACATATATAAGGACTCAAAAATATAAAGAGTCATTGATAGAATTCATCACTAATATACTATTTTAATTTTATTCTTCTTAAAATTATATGTAATGCTCATATTTGATTTTTATAAATGCTATTGATTAAATTATTTATTTTATCAGACAACATTAATAATTATGTCATTTGATATTATAAGGTATGAGTTTATTCCACATGCTTATTGTCATCCCACATAATACATCCAAAATATGATGAAATCTTGGCACATGAGATGTATATAAGAATTAGAGAACAACAAGAAATACTGTATGAGAAAATATACTAGACCAAGAATAAGAACACACTGATTACTCTCATTCTTACTAGTTATAAAATAATAGATGATTGTGGTTCTTCAAAGAATCATTCGTCCTTGTATGAAAAAACACAAAGGAGGACAATTCCATCATCCTAGAAAACCAAAACACAATGATTCATGAAACTCTATTTTCATTGTAAGATTTTGGAAGAGGAATTAATATTCACTTTTACTACCTCTAAAGAGTCCAAAGCTAAATTTTAATTCTTGGAGATACTTCTAAACTCAATATCATTATTTCCAGACCTGTTGTGTGCATTTTAACTATTTTTCCGGGTGACTGTGAATATATCATAAAAGAAACGCATTGTCTCCCGCACTGAACATAAGGATACAATATATCCTTAATAAAACGTATTTTTACACATGTTATATCCCACATAAAAATGTGGGAAAATTCTTTTTGGACATGGCTGTTTTAGTTCCCATGTTGAACCATGGTAGAGGTCAAGTGACCTAGACAGTATTTATATTGATCTTTAAACCCCAATCTTGGGTCTAGATCGTGGATTTATATATATTGCTTGGTGGAAGGTGATCACCACATAGAGAGTATTAGGTCACGTATTGACACTAAATCTCTTTTTTAATGTATTTTGTTTTCAGATTAATTTAAATCTGTTTTAAATTATATTTTAGAAACCTATGTTTCACATTGATAGTTATTATTGGATATTATTTATAACATTCATGGTTTAGTAAATTTCACTAAAAAGTTATTTTAGTCTTTTAGGATGATATAACCGAGATGAAATCAATCTCTAGAGAAATTAATTGAATAGTGAATCTATTATAAATTTAATACTTTTTTTAACTGCCATATTTTGTTTTTAAATCAGGGAATTTTTAAATAATGTGTTTATAGACTTTTTTATAAAAACTTAATTCACCCTACTATTGTGCATTTGAATCCAACTATCATTTGGCTTCGATGGTTGTTATTGAATTTCTATTTTCAATTATTCTCAACTATGATTGTTTTTGTTTTAAATATCTATAAATTCCAATTAGTTCTATATCATTACCTCAGTTAAATTTAGTTTTTCTTCCTTAATATTGATAATAGACAGAAAGGTGATGCAACCAACTGACCTCCCATCATTAATGGTACAAATTATGCCCATTGGAAAATAATGATAAAAATGCACTTCAAAATCATGGGGTATGATATTTGCATGGTAATAAATGATAAATATGACATTTGAGACACTCCAAGGACTAAATTTAGTGATTCCACAAAAAATTTTAAAATAATAATTGCAAATCTATTAATGCCTTGTTTTTTGATTTAGGTGATGAAGAATTTAAAATATTTTCTACATTAATATATGTTTATGATATTTGGGATATCTTAGTTGTTTCAGATGATGGAACCACTAATGTCAAATAAATTTGAATTAATAAATATAATTTTATGTATTGTAACAATAATATGAAGCTTGATGAACCCATTTTTGATATGTATCTTAGGATTAATGAGATTAAAAATACAATTATCTCCCTTATAAATCCACTGGATGCCGAATAAAAAATCATGCAGCTTCTTATATGTCTACCCGAATAGTGGAGAGGAACCTGAGTATCAATTAAGGAATCTTGTGATATCAAAAATATTCAATTTATGGATCTAATTAGAAAACTGATGATGTGTGAGGAAGAATTAAATGCCAAAAACATTGAGGAGGATGAAAAAAATAATATGTTAGTTCATTCAAAACAACTACTTCCAAAAATAAATAAAATGAGAAAATTCAAATTTAATTTAATAAGAAAAGGGATGAAGATCCACCATCTAATACTGATGAGGAAATGGCTCAATTAGTACATTTATTTAAAAAAGTTTTATAGATGTAAAAAATAATTCTGGAATCCCAGTAGCCAAAGTATGTATGATATAACGGGTAACTTGATAAATTATTGGAAAAGGAATGATAAAACAAATGAAATGGTTTTTTATTAATCTAAGAGAAGAGGACATGTAATTTTTGACATTTCTAAGTTAACATATATATTTAAATATTAGGGAACTGATAAAATATAAAAAAAGGAAATAAAGGCCACATGGAGTGCCTTTGAGGATATCTCAAGTAATTCAAAATCATCACATTATGAAAAAGGTCACATGGAAGACATGTGATTCATGACAAGCACTTCTGTGGTAATATTTGAGTCTCCAGTTCCAAATTCTAATTATAATGGAGAAGACAATGATGATGAAAATATTACTAATGTTGATATGTTTGAATACTACCAAATTCATGAAGATACATTTAGTAAATTAAATGATAAATATAATTCTTTAACAAAATGACATGCCCTTATGAATATTTCAAAATCACATATTACCATATAAAAGGAATAGAATGCAAAATTTCATATAGAAAACAGTGTGCTTAAATTGTCTAATGCTAATTAAAAAATGATTTATAAATTTATACAAATGTAAAGGATGTATTTTTTCAAATTATTATTACATAATTTGAACCCAAATATACTAGTGGTATTGGCTATCAACCTGGTAAAAGAAATTTTGTCAAAACCAATTTTTTTCCATGTCTCGATTTTCTAGTTTTATTCTTAATCCTGGAAAATATTAAACATGTTCCATATATGAAATATCTTATACTATTTCATGTTTCTCTATCCCAAATAATGTATATTTTTTAAATATAATACATATTTCTTATAGGATACCAATGAAGCATGTATGGGTTCTCAAATCTCTTATTACTAATGTTACTAGAAACAATCAAATATGGGTACAAAACTATTTTCATGACACTTTTGATTTTGTACTATTTTTTTGAAGAGATCATATATAGGAATATGGTACATAGAAAATGAATGTTCAACACACATGATAAGATATTATTCATGCTTCAATAATATGATAAATATTGATGATGGGAATTTCACTTTAGGTTAAAATGAGGACAAAAATCATTAGAGTTGTATAGATTAGAAAATCTAATTTTGTTATAATTTCCAATGTAATTTTTTTGATGTATTTATGTATAATTTTCTCAATGCCTCTCAGATATGTGATGATGGTTATAAATATAAACTTTAAAATCATTCATGAAATGTAATTAATTATAAAAAATGATTTTGTGTTTTATTTTTTTAGAAATGATAATCTGTATTATTAAATATATATTCTTTAGTTTCTAAAAATTATTTATGTTTGAATTCCTTTAATAAAAAGTATTTTCATATCCATAAGAGATTAGGACATTGTAATAGTCATTATATTTTAAAACGTATAAGGAAAGGATAAGTTAAGGATATATCTAATATTGAATTTCCAAATGATAGATTCTGTAATCCGTATCAAAAGGGTAAAAATCACAAAATAACATTAAAACAAAAGAATTAATTTTCTACTTCTCTACATATTTAGTTTGATAACATGGATTTGTTTAGACCATCTTTGGTTTCATGTCTAAATGGGGATCACTGTGCCTATATTTATATGACTATCCAAGATAAACTTGGACATTCGTTCATTCAAACAAATGTGAAACTTTTATCATTTCACCAAGTATAATGAAATGTATAGAACCTATGTGGTCATAGAATGAAATCCATATGACGTGACAATGAATGTGTGTTTGAAAATCAAGATTTTGAATCTATTTTCGCACAAAATGTCCATAGTCATAACTTTTTTCTTATTGGACACCCCAATAGAATGTTGTTGTAGATGGAATACATATAAATTTAAAATAGATTTCCCAGACAATGTTTAATGATTATTAATTACATATATATATTTGGGTAAATGTTTTCAATATAACTTTTGTAATATTTAATTGAGTTTTAGTCCGACCAATTCATTATACAACACCATATGAGCAATTGATTAATAGAAAAACCATTGTTTGTTACATTTATGTCTTTGGTTTTAATTTTTATATCTTTTATAATTTGTAAAATACTGAAAACATTGCATCTAATAGTAATGATTGAATCATTATAGGTTATTCTATCTCTAGTAAAGCATACAGAGTCATTAAAAAAAGAACTAATTTTGTGAAAGAATATTTACATGAAAAATTTAATGTAACATATCAACATGAACCTATGGCCTCACTATAAAATATTGAGGAGGATCATTCTAATCTGAACATAAATGAAAAATCTCTTGACACAGCTGTTAAAAAGTATGTTAAATCATCTAGTTCTAGAAATTCTCTAGACTCTATTTATAATGAACCCAAACATGTTGATGATGTAGAATCATTCGCCCTTATTTTTTTGGATACATAAGAACTCTTGAGAAACATTTTTTTATATTATGTAGTTGGTGACCTAGATAAATAAACACTGAGTTGATATTCTCTAATAAATTAGGTTGAGTGTAAATCCTTTTTGTCACAGTATCAACATAAGAACATCAATGATGCTACCAATGATGAGTTTTGGGTAATGGATAATGATGAATAATTAAATCAATCGGAAATAAATAATATATAGATAATTATAGACAAACATAATTAAATATTTACCATAGAAACTAAACGGGTCTTTAAAAATAAAGAAGATTAAGATTGTAATATTTTATGAAATACAACTAGATTGGTGTAACATGGTTATAGTCAAGAAGGTTGGATTTACTATGAAGAATCATCTTCAACAGTTTCTTATATGGGGCCATTGGAATATTGATTTCATATATAGAAAATCTAAATTCTACACTATATTAAATGGATTGTAAGAGTTCATTTCTAACTTGGTATATAGTTGAAGATGTTTTCATTAAACAATCCACAGTTTTAGAAACCCTTACTTTCTATGTACTGTTATCAAATTTAAAATAACTTTATAAGGATTAAATCATGCTCCAACTGATTGGTATGATAGACTAAATTGTTTTCTTATTTCCAATGGTATTACAAAGGATATAAGTTATCTTTCTCTCTTTATAAAAATAATTTATAATTATTTTTTAGTAGTTCAAATTTATTTAGATGATATTGTTTTTGAAATTTATAAAAATTATTTATGAGTATATTTTTCTCTAATGATGAAAATTAAATTTGAATTTAGTTTAATGGGGGAGCTCCAATTCATTATTGTTTTTCAAATCATTCAAAATAAAGAATTTATTTTTTTATATTAATGTAAATATATTAAAGATATTTTAAAAACATTTGTCTTTGGTGGTACAAAAAGTAATGATACTCTAATGAGTACTTCTTGAAATTTAATCCTTGATGAAAATGATAAAGATAATGATCAAACCACATATAGATGAATGATTTTTAACATACCCTACTTAACTACCAGTCTTTCTGATATTATGTTTTGTGTGTGTATGTGTTTCCATTTTCATGATAATCCTATAGAATCTCCTATAAATATTGTTAACAGAATTTAAAAATACATCAACTACACTACTGAAATATGATTGTTATGTCTTAGATGACATCATTTTGATTTATTGATTTATTCTAATACTGAAATTGGTGGTTGTATCTAATGTAGAAATAGAACCTCTAAAACATGTCACATTTTGAGAAGGCCCCTATTTTCATGGAGTAGTACAAATGAAAAATTCAAATGCATTATCTAGTGATTTGACTGAATACATAGGTTTTTTACTTTTTGGGCTCAGATTTTGTGGATGAAACATACTTTTCTAGAATATGGATTTCAATTAAGACTCATCCATATAAACGATGATTATACAAGTGCTATTTAAATTTCAAAGAATTATATTTCTAATTCGAGAACAATAAATATTGATTTAAACATCACCTTTTGTGATATCATTTTCAAAAAGGTGATATAACACTATATTTTATTAGCATTGAACATCAGATTCCTGATATATTCACAAATCCATTGGACTCTGAAGGAATTAATTACATCGAACATGAATTGGGGATGATTAATTTGTATGGAACTTATGTTGATAACTCTTTTTTATATATGTGTTTAAATTTCATGTTTACACTGACACATTTGTATGATGACACTAACAATGTGATGTCAATAATGTATTTCCAAAACTGATAGTGTCACCATGTTACTCCTATGCGGACACTGATACTGTCATGTCAATACTGGAACTCCAACACCAATAGAACAGATTGTTTTGCAACTTTTATGTTTTATCCAAAATGAAACTCTTTTATAAATTTCCTTGAACCGAGATCACAAATTTATGAACTCCAATTCTCTAAATGATATAAATTTGAGTTAATCCACAATAATGCCTTCCCTTTAACATTATCCCTTGAACTCTTTTCAAATCTCTTTACACTCAAAATTTTAAATTCCAACATTACAACTAATCTGTTAAAATATACAGAACGAAGTGTTCACTGAAAGGATGATATGTAGATGATTCACAATATAATAAGAAGCCAAAAAATATTAAAAATATAAGAAACTCAATATTGATTTCGGGAACCATGTGGTAACACTCGATAAAGAAGTTTTCAGTTAAGTTTTTGCTAGAGGGAATGCCTCTAATATTGAGAGTGTTGTAGAAAGAATATTGGCTAGAAAGATTTTTAAAAAAAGAGAGGCCTAATTACTCGATGATCTTCCATGATTTATACACAAATGATTAGTTTCTTTTATATGTATGTTATTTATGTTAGATCAAATCATTATCCAAAGAATGGGGTTTTTTATTTACTTGGTGGAATTGGCCGGAATGCATTATGTTTCCACACAAAGGTGTGAATGATGATCAATAATAAAAT
The DNA here is from genome assembly GCA_963277665.1 of Viscum album. Lineage (NCBI taxonomy): Eukaryota > Viridiplantae > Streptophyta > Magnoliopsida > Santalales > Viscaceae > Viscum > Viscum album. Next base: position 277,304,438 of record OY728133.1, read on the forward strand.
TCTTTTCCTGAAACAAAAATATTTTTCTATGAGACTACTCTGATGTTGCTAACTAGAAATGATGAGACCATGACAACAATAGATATTGAGATATATGGTGAGGGTAGAATAGTTTTTCAGTTCAATCATCATCAATATTGTCCTTGGAAAAGGGAATTTTCATATTTGATGTATCAATATGTATAACTGATATTGTTTTTGATGAAAGGGCCCATGGGGAATATGTGAAAGTACATGATTGTTCACTTCAGGGAGATGATTAAAAATTATTGTAAGACAAATTATATATTCTACCAACCGATAATCTAAAACAGGATTCATGTTAAATGATGTATTGATGAAGGTGAATAAAATGTATAAACATTCTGGGGAATTTAGTTGAAAAATTAAAATTTCAAAATATTTAAAATACATTGGAACCCATGGAAGATGGCATAGGTTAGTGATGTGGATAATTATAATGAAAAAATCTACCTAACCTTCCATCCTATTAGGTCGATAGATTTTGTGGGTCATGTTCTAGGACCAAAAGATTTTGATCTTTTTAATTATAATTAGGAAGAGTATCCAACTCCTGATAGAGATCAAGATAATTCTATAGATGATATGAGTAAACCATACATTGATGAATGTCTAAGGAGAATTACTTATGGACCTCCTAGACAACGTATTTTATTACGTTCTAATGATCAAAATCACAGTTTTAATGGTTACGAAGAGACAAAATTTTCTGTAATTGTTAACTATATGAGATGATCTAGTTCTTATGATGGAGAATCTACATAAGAAGAAGAAAAAAAAGAAGAAGAAGTGGAAAGTGGTAGTAGCCCTAGAGGTGAGGATTAAGGAAATGAGTGACATGATGATATATGTAAATATGATTAAAATGATGGATATGATAAAATAAGTGGTATTCATACTGATTTTGATAATCCTTATGATTATCAAGATACTACTATAATGATGGATAATACTGTGAATTCAGAAACTAGTATAGACCATTATGGTTCTTTATCAGTTGAAACAAAAAAAGAGGTAGTGGTTAATGTTCAAAGATAAGTGCATGATTAAATAATAACAATGCCTACATTGGTTTATGTGAGATGAATATCTCAAGATTAGGGGGATAATCATGTGAGAGGATATATAATTTTGGGGGAGCTTCAGGTTAAAAGAGATCAAATTGGGGGAGAGAATCAAACTGGAAGAGTGAGAGTTGACACTCTGACCCCATATGATGATGATGTTATGTTTGAGTGGTAATGAGATCATAGATATGTATCTCTAGTTTTTTACTATGAATATTTATATGATGAGGTATTTGTTCATGTTTCTTGATATTCAGTGGCTCATATCACTCCCAGTGACTACATAACTAAATCTAATTTTGGGACATTCAAGGAATAACTTTTGTCCACCATTTATAAATTTTCATTTCCTATTACTACGTTAATATTAAGTGAATGTGGGTAATGATTTTCCTTGGAACTATTATTTCCCTAGTGGAGAAAAGGATAATTTCATTCATTTCAGCTATTGTGACAGATAATAAAAAGTTGAGAAATTAGATGTCATGACTGGATTCCACTATTAATGGTTTGACCTCTGAGTATAGGACATGCACCGAAAAAATCATGAATGGATATGAATAAATTATTTTTAACTTTCATGTCCCTTATTTTACATAGTTGAGATAGGATGTTAGAGTCACTTTTGAAGGGGAATCTAGCTTAGAATCTCTTGTATCACTCACCATATGTTGGCGCAGTGAGGAATGTGATTATAGAAGAGAATAAAGCTCTTTTGGTTGGAATATATAAATAGAAACATGTATATATTATCCTAGATTTTTAACAATTTTATTCTATTGTTATTTTATATTCCAAGTTTGCTCAAACATCCAAAGCTCAGATCAATGAAAATGTTGACTATTGTTTCAAATTGATCTACACAATGAATCCACAAGAAATTTTTTTAATATATTTGGAAGATAATATAATGTTCCTATTAGCTACTTGCGATTTTATTGATCATGTTCAAAACATAAAGGACTTCACACATATTAATGAAATACTCATGGAGAATAAAAATGATTTTGAAAAGTCATTTCAATATGGTGGGAAGATAATAATAGATTTCATCAATATGTTGAAGTCATAATTTCATGATTAGAGTGAAGTTAGATTTGATATAGCTATTACACAGCAAAGACCACCTCAGACCTCTTTATCTCACCAAAAGTAAAAATGTATCGACGATAGTGAAAATGTGTTACCGAAAAAAGAAATGTATCACTGGTATTATAAAATAAATCACTGATATATGTCTCCCCAATAGTACAAATGAGAAAACTACAATAGGTAAGACTCACCAATAGGAAAAAATGAGTCAATCATTCATTGAGTCACCGACTCATGGAGAGAACGATACAATTACTAATTGATAAAATGAGTCACTGATACCAGTTGAAGGAATCATTATAAAAGAATTCACTAATAGAAAGACTCAGTGGTAGAGGATTCATTGACAGACTATTAAAATGTTCATCTGTTTAAATTTTTCTCTAACAGCTATAAATGAGTTTCTTAATTATACACATTAAAATAATTGTTTTTTCTGAAAATATAAATGATTATATTAGTGAATAGTGTGACATACGAAGTACCTCCACTTGTTTCTTATCAGCCAACACAAGACACCCAAAATAAAAATGAATTATTTCAACAAGAATTGTATAGAAGAAGTAGAGGGAAACCTAAAAGAACATCCGATCAGAGATAGATCACCAAGAAAAATAACAGATTATGAACTCTCATTCCTACTTCTTATGAACTAAAGGGGGATTACTATGCATAAAATCATCAGTAATCCTTTCAATAAAAAAACACTAAGGAGGAATATCCCATATTACTTGAAAAAAAATCAAAAACCTTCATGACACACTATTTTCAATTTCTATATCCATAAGTGGACTCAATCTTCACATATAATAAATTGAAAGATTAAAAATATTTATTTCAAAACACATAGATCTTTATAAACACTAACCCTTTAATTCATGCACTATTTTTTTCATCATGAATACTTTTTGATTAGTGTGTGAATCTTCCTTTTAAACACATAATGTATCATTCACTAAACTCAAGGATACAATATATCCTTAAAAAAAATTCACACATGTTATATCACACATGGAACTATGGTAGAGGTCATGTATGACCAGGATATTTTTATTTCCAGGTAGAACTATGGTAGATGTCAATTTACATGGAAAGTTTGTACACTATTATGTAAACCCATATCCGAGGATTGAAGGAAATATTTATATATATTGCATTGTGTAAGTTGATCAACAAGTAAAAATTATTATGTCTCATATTGACACAAAACCTCTTGTTTTAATCAACTATGTATTAAAATTTATTTTACTATATTTTAACTCATATCTCATAAAACTTTGTTTCACTTTGATAGTTAATCATAGATAGTATTTATAACTATATTTGTTTTCATAATTTTTTTTCAAAATTTGTTTCTCTCTTTCAGGTTGATATTAATTTGAACTAATCAATCTATTTAGAAATTAATTGAACTATCAATCTATTATAAATTTACTTTGAATAACTAACCTTTTATGTTTTTAAAATGGGTGATTTTAAAATATTGTTTCTAATAGAAATATTTATAGAAACTCAATTCATCCAATCCAGAGTGTCCTACTCCGACCAACAGAATCGTTTACACAATCACTAAGTAACTTAAAACCTAATTTAAGGGGTTTTTTCTCAAATTTCTACATTGATATTTGATTATTTTTTTCATAATATATATTAACTGGGTGTATTTATTGGAAATGAATATATAATTTCTATAAAATGTTCTTTATCAAGGTGGTTTAAATATCCACATCATGACAAATAGATCAATGTATTATTAATTAAAAATTGAAAATCTATAAGAATTTATATTTCTCAATTTGATTATTTGATATATGGTTTGTATTCTCTCTTGGTTATAATTTTATCCTAAAAAAATTCAATGGAAGTATTTATAATAATACATTTTTTAAAATAATATTGATTTATAAATCCATATCAAAATATACATTTTTTAAAAGAATGATAATGATAATATATTGGAACTTATGAATCATGATTAACCACAACTTGAAGGTATGTGGATCACAATAAACACCATAAATGGTATGATCTATCATATGATAAAAATTCAATCTCAAATTTAATTTTATGGAATATATAACCCAAAGAAATTATTTGGGTCAAATAATTATAATCAAAAATATTTCAAAAATATGATTTCATCATTTTAGGATTCCATATAACCATTGAAATCAAAATCATGATCATTCTACAATGATTTATCTATACTCTGATGAAATCAATGTTGATCACTAATATATAATTATACGTAAATTGTAGTTTATTAAAGGGGATTAATATCTATAACGACCCATACTTTACATACATTGTTAATGCATCAAAATTGAAGCATAATTATTACAACATATAACAAAACCACGAAAGGACCGTATAGGTATAGTGTCTTTAGAAACTGGGAAACATAAACAATTGGTTCATAAAGCGTCTACACTATCTACCATTTCTTTCATCATATCTATAGTCCCTTTTGGAATATCTTACTTAATAACCTTCTTCCTGACCTGGGGAAAGAAAACATACAAAAGGGTGAGCTCAAATGCTCAGTAAGGGTAAACAAAAGAAATATCAATCACATCATATACATAAGCGCACAACTTTTGGAAATTTTAACCTGCAAAAGAGATCATAATTTTATAACATGGGATAAATCATGGTAGTGAAATGTAATCACAAAAATCATAACATAAAACATGAAAATTTTTGGCATACACACATAATCATAGAGAATTATTTCATGTTAGTCAAGACTCATTTCCAAGACTATCTTAGTGGACAAAGTCCCTTTCTGAACCGAGTCACCCTCATTTCAGTCCTGTTTCAGTGAACCGGTATAGCCTACCATTCCAGCCATGTCTATCTCATGAGATATAAAATCTTTACCCAATGCATTGGAGGGAGATATAGATCCCACCCATCTCATAATGATACCATTCTTATGTGTTTCACAAAATCATAAATCATACATCATTGCATAACCCATGTAATACAAATGGGAATCTTAAACATCATGACATCATAAAACAATTCATATAAGATAAAGGAATTCATAAAAATAATTCCATCACAACATAATCAAATCAATATAATAATAGGGATAAAAACAGAACCCTTTATTATCTTAGATGGAAAATAATTTTGATAAAACACTTAAACTTCATTCTTGAGGAAAATATCCTTTCTACTTCAAAAAAACTTTTCCTTTCATTACATGTCATACTATTTTAAACTAAAAAAAGTTGATTAAAAATAAACTTGAAAACTTGTAAAGGAATATTCTTGGAAATAATGTTTTAAAAATCCATTCATGTCGTATAAGTTAAAAAAACATTCTTCGTACTTTTGTCGAAAAAGTCAAAAAAAGTACCTCGTATGAAAAACGACAAAAGATTCCTTTCCTATCTTTTAACAAAAACTCACTGAAGGGTAAAATAGGATTTAAAAAAATGTAGGTGAATGGAAATAATATTAAATATTGAGGAAGTCTGGATGTGGATGATAAAATACACCCCAGTAAATACTAAAGTATAAACAATCTCAGATAAAAATGAGATTGTGATATTTCCCTTACCTTAGGTCCGATTTTCTACGTAAGTGTCCGAACTGCCAATATAATGGTTTAAATAATGTTATTTACTTATTCCAGAATCATAAATATAATAATATATCATATATGGTCATATTATTAGCGTCTTATTAGTAATATTTCATTGTTACTTGTTACTCGGGTCTTTATTGCCTTTTGTTCTTATGTGTGTTTTGCCGAATAAATTCTTATTCTTCTTTTAAGGTTATAGATACCTTATATACAGAATGGTATTAGTGTAACATATATCATATTTATTCATTCAATTCATTTATATAATTACTATGTAATGATGATCATGTTGAACGAGTTGCATCACATCGTGGAGACGATATTCCGTACGTAAGCACGAGCGATGATATTGTTCCCATGATCGTGGAATTGTTTTTAAGTGTATTTATACAATTTCATTGTCAATATCACTTTATAATAATCATATATAGTTACTCATTACACCATTATACCCATCCTTGTACGGTGATGGTGGAAAATAGATTACACCACGGCGTGGAGACGGTATTCCGTACGTACGCACGCGTGGTGATTTCATTTTTCCGTAGGATGGATAGAAGGTGAATTAGGGTTGTTTCATATTTATAATAAAATATCCGTATGTAAGTAATACTGATGTTATTACTTTATCATGAAACAACTAAAGAAGAAGAAGTTGAAGAAGAAAGAAATTTAAAAGATCGGTAATGGATATTACCTCTTCTTTGAAACGCCTCTTTGAATCCTCCACTTAGGGAACTAAGATTGGACTTTGAAGAAGCCCAGGACCTCTAGGATTATTCTAGGGAAGTGGAGAAGAGATTTTGGCAGGGGTTGGCCGAGCATGAGTGCTCAAATTGGTGTGAGGAGGAGGGGGAGGAGGTGCCCTTTTATAAGGGAGGAGAGGGGCACCTTAGGAATATCTCAAAATATTATTTTATATTAATGTCAAAATCGGTTTATAATGGTTCCAAAGGGTCTTATTTAGGAGCTAAAGTGGGGATGGGTCGAAATCCTATCAACCAATAGGATTTAGACAAGTTAGGTTATTATTTTAACCTTATCAATTAGATTTAACTCTAAGTTAAATAATTTAACTTTTACCGTGACTTTTTGTTTTCTTACACTATATGGTTAATACACTTACTATAACATGCCAAACGAACCCTAAGTTGTATATTATTAATATATATATCCTTATCTAAGTCATTTGGCCAAACCTTAGTTTTTTAGGAAAAAAATAACAATTAATAATATTTTATTTTATTTAAAAACTATTTTGTGTCAATTTTGACACTATTTGATATATGATTTTTGTGAAAGTCATAACAGAATTATATGTTCGAACCAAGTTTATTATATCAACAGTAATATATCATAGTAACCTATAAAATAAGAGGAATTCATAAAAAGTCTCAAATTACATTTATTTTGGTGTTTATAACATCAATTATGTCAATATTTCATTAATAAGAAAATTCCTGCATCATCATTGTGTCATAAATAAATTAAATTATTTAATGTCTAAAAATTAAAAATAAAATACCATTATGTAGGAAATCGGTTTAGATTTCTAATGAATATTTATAGTCGAATTTATCTTATGTATACCCCCTTATTAAAAATGTTTTATTAAATAAACTTTGATTTTAACTCTTTTAACCCTTCTTTAAATAAATTAATAATAAATGTCCTAATCTAATCCAAGTGGGCCTAAATGTTAATATTTTATTCCTAAGTTTGTCTTTGGTCGAATTAAACTTTTCCAATAGAATTATGACATGTGTTAGGGTAATAATAATATCATTTCTACCCTTAATTACCCTATTTACTTTTAACCGTGGTAAAAAAAAGTAAAAAGTTACTATTCACCAAAAAATTATTTTCATCTCATTGAACCAAATTTTACATACTGACATCAACCGTGTCTCTCGGATTTTTGAAATTCCACTCACAGAAGCGGTAAAATTGAGTTTTATGAACAATTCAGTTTTTTTAACTACCACTTAGTGGTTTCACTATTCATCAAAAATTGAAAGTTTTTAGAAAAAAAACCAAAAATTAGCCCTAAGCTATATTTGATATTATGAACTCAAAAATGATGTTTTTTTACCAAATTCAAAACATATCTGTTGCATTAACTAATTTAAAAATTAATTCCCATCGTCAAAACAAATAGCGTGTTTTTAAGTGATAATAACTATCAAAAGATTGAAACTTGTTTATAACTGTTTTAAATGTGAAATTACATCCAATGACCATCATTGTACTAAATTGTAAAAATATATTTTAAATATACTTTAAAACCACTAAAATTAATAATTTATCACTATTAATTATTTCGATTGAAAAAGCTGTTTTTAATTAAAATTTAGTAATTTCCACTATTCATCAAAATATGAATATATATATATATATGTGTGTGTGTGTGTGTGTGTGTGTGTATCTTAGAAGGACACATCTACCAAAAACTTAATCACATTCGGCAAAAGTCTATGAGATTATTCTGAGTGATAATTAAATTGATGAGATATATGGATGAAACCATCAATTTCACGGTTCTACTAAGAAAAATACAATCGATAAGATGTTATATTATTTATATATAAAACCTCTAAAGTCTATGTTATTATAATGAAATCTAAAACTATATCTGAAATACATTATGCACCTTACTTGATGATAACTATAATGTGAGCTAATCTCCAACCTCAAAATATATTGTTCATCAATTGAAATCAATGCATTATTTATTTCGAGACTGTATTATAAATATCTATTTCTAAATCCTCTGATCTTACTATAATGTGTCTATAACTAGCCATGGTCAATGTACCGCTACCTCCCTTGCCTCTTGTGGTAAGAGAGGTGATAAACATGGGCATCCAAAAAAATCCATATATGTTTCCATATGAATAGCCTCATGAAATATATTGTTGTAGGATAATTTATATGAGGTTATATGATTCTTCTAATATACACATATATTTAAGAAACATTTTATACGAATTTAATGTAAAACCATTATTGTGCGCTTTGATAGGACGTCAATTTGATGGTGGTATGATGTGATCAAAAAAAGTATGTTACCAATGACCACTATTAGTTGTTCCAAATATGAGATGTAAACCAAAAATCCATATACATTCTAATGGTATGAGGAAACCCATGAATAAGAATCATATCATGTTCATAGAATCTGATAACATCATCTACTAGTAATTTCATCCAGATATTTAAGAAGTGTGTGACCTTCTCCAACCATTCCACAGTAAACAATTAATTACCCACCCCAGAGGGTGACAATGAAAAAATGTACATGAAATACTTTTCAATATTGTCCCATTTTCGCGTGGTACTGTGAATATACTATATGAAATGTTATTATTCCTTGGTTTCATCATTCACCTACAGATATTTTGATATCCTGGTGGAAAAGCCAATAATTTCATGATTCATTCTTGGCCACCAGTGATAGTGTTTAAGATGATGATAAATCATAATAACTCTGGGATTTACTACCAAATACATAGAAAAAAATTGATTTATCATCTCCTCTCAGATGTCTGCTATAATTCTGACACATCCATTAATACATATAATTTAATCCGCCTTAATAGTCATGTAAAATAAGGGTCCTCACCTACCCCACTATCCCAAAGTACTAAGACCATGTATAATGAAATGTATCTCATAATAATCATATCCAAAAGACTGTTATTAACATAAAAAAATGATATAAAATTCTTCTTGTGGATACCCTTCACCACCAACTTCTTCATAAAGAACCACAAAATCAATTTTATTCCCTAACAGATACTAGAACTTTTTATGTTTGAGTCTTCTCTCACAGAGGTCCCACTACTATATTTTATTTATTATGAATAAAGGATATATCCAAATCAAATGGATAAACATGACCAACCCACCATATTTGATAAAAATTATTTTCACCCTTTTCAATTTTTTAAATTTGTATTTTGTGTTTAGTGTATAGAAAAAAAACCATATCTTTAAATAGTTCCTTAAAAATGCAGGACATGAACCATGACTAACAACTCAATACCATTATTTTGGTAATTCATCTCCTGAGGTATTACCTGTAGATACCCTTATTTCATGTCTCTATGAACCTGAATCTGAAAAAAATCCGATTTTGGTACATGATGAATCATAGTAAACATTTAACATCATATATTCTCAATAAGTGTTTGGATTGGTGTAGAAGTCAACCTTTTATTTTACTCTTAAAAAATTTCTCATGTTTTGAACTATAACTATTTCACCCAAATATTCTTTATGAGAGATATAGGTGTATTTGGACATTTTAAGACTATGATGGATAACATGAAATAACATGGAAGTCCTAAGAAACTAAAAATATCAATGAAATTATAGGGATACAATGAAGAAACCACAACAGTCACCTTTTTAAGGTATATATATAATCCATTATATGGGATGTTATAAGACAATAAGTTATCAATATCATTGTGAAACAAAAATTTATCAACCTCAATAAATAAAATATTATATCTTATTGTAATTAAAATAATTTCCTTGCATTTGGAATGATTTTTCAATTCTGTTAATACACTAATATTTCGTCAACAAATCTACTACAAAAGCATCCACAAATGTGAGAAAAACTAATTGATTAAAGCCATAAAAACTGATATTGTATTCATTAGGATTAAAGGTGTATCTAGATACCCATAAAGGGTATACCTAATATGTAATATTTTATGATGTTTATCTATCATCATGATATATGAATGATGGAAAACAAAAATCTAAATAGTTTGTCAGAAAACATGAGACCCTAAGAGATATTAGTGTAGGTCATCAAAACAGTGAACAGAATACAGATTCATAACTATCAACTAGTTTAACATTTTTTTAATCAACACATAGCCTAAGGGTTCTTTATTCCTTTTTTTTTTGAAAAGGAAGCTTAATGCCTCAAATAAGTATCATTCTATATAATCCCCATTTCTTCTAATTACTCTATCTATCATTTGAGATAATGTAGATGAGAAGTTTCAATACAATAATGAGAAATGGATACTAGTGAAACTCATAGATATGACTCAATACATAACTCCCACTTCTTCTCAATAGATATAAAAGAAAATTCATCTAACAAGACAACCTTGAAGCATTATAATACAAATGGAATTTATTCAATCACATTCCCTATTCATTCAGATAATATATTTAAATATGGACTATCACACCACACATCCTATGATGACATGGTCCATATATAACTTCATAGAAATTACACTATCTGATATGGATATATCTAATAATATATGATGATGTATGGTATTCCCTCCCATGATAGAAATCAACATGGGAATGATAATATTCAAAAGTATACATTAAAATTATGAACGAAAATCACCAGGTCACAAGAATAAATACATTAAACTATAAGTGATACCATTCTATCTCAAGGTGGATTCCATGAACCATTGTATTTTCTCTTATATATATCATTAAAAAGTTCTACGGGCATTAACACCATCATAAAACAGCAAAACAATCCCAATTATATCCATATTACTATCATTTAAGGAATAAATTGATGAACATGTATAAAAAATGGCATGTACTAGAGTAAATGATATAAATATATTAACTCCCATTTTAGATGTCCCAAAATAGTTCTCATCATTTATTGGATTTACTAATTATATTTCGCCTCAACCACAATTATAGATATACCATGACTACTATAATAAGGACCACTCAACTTTCAAGGTGAAAAAATTTATTTATCCATTAGCCTATACCACAAACTCGGCATCAATTACAGTTAGTGTTCCATCTCCCAACCTAATAAATAGTTCTAAATCCTTCTCATGATCTGAGAATCAGTGTGATTCCCCTTTGATTGGATACTAGGGATAATTTTATGCTATAACATAGTAGATGGCCTATCTAGCTACAAGATAGACACTTAACTGGGTGTCCTTCACACTAGCTCATCATGTTTCACATCTGTCAATATTGATGACATAAGAGATAACAACATGTACTCATATCCTAGATTGTATCCACAAAACAAGATGTATGAAAAAAACATTTCCTTCCACCAATCATGGTGATAATTTGTCAGCAACTATTAATTCCCTTCAATAGTCCCACATCACCCCTCAGTTTATGTTCATAAATTAACAACTGATTTTCAAACTTAGTTATTGTAGTAAAACTAACATGTTCACCTGTGATTAAACAGAATGTTGGAGACCTTACACAACATTTATATCCTTATATGTCTTATTATTATGATAGAATGTAACAAATTATAAATCTATTTAAGGTGTTCTAAGTAATCTATAAAGGTCATATCAACATTCTCCAGATGTTTAATCTCACAACCATGTTCTATTCTAAATTTCTCATGAAATAAGTAGTCCTACAATCTTGATTTTAATTACATACAAACCATATCAAGGAGCCTATAAGATTACTTCTTAACATCCCACTAGCATTTAGTTTCTCCTAAAATTAAATACATCATTAACATTACTATCTACCTTTGGGGAGTCTCCAAGTTATCAATTATCGATTTGATAGTAAAAAATCATAGATCAACAGAATGAGGACCATTATACCCTAAAAAAATTGGTTGATTATATTAATACAACAAAATGTCAACTTTTACATAGTTGAGGCAGCATGTGGGGTCCCTAAATATTCTAAATAATATGAATTAGATCGAAATAACTAATAATTTTTACCAATTTCAGGAAAAACATATGAGGTCACATGTTGAAATATTATAGATTATACTAGCAGATCATTTCCAAAAACCACTAAATCCAGGTTTAAACCATCATCCTATTCCATGAATGGAGGATTTCATTGTGTCATATATCAAAAAATTCATAACACATCCCTAAAAAAAGTTTACGTATCAATGCGATCAAAATTATAAACAAATGAAAGGTACAACACTTACTATTACTAAGTCACAACCTCTACCTACTCAAATATCCACGACATTGTAATAGTTATGATCCTAAATAAATCTAGGGAATATATTTCTTCCCATTTTTGCTATCAAGTCTAGGTCGTTCTCTTTTATTCATATCACAGGTCACAATATATAGACTAGAAAATTATATTTATTGAGGAAACTCCCATTAAGTCAAAATTGGAAAATCCATTTAATACTGATCATCCCATATAAAATATCATTGAAATTTTAAATTTTATCAAATTAAAATTTTCATTTAATGTTTTATTTAAATTTATTACCATTTTCTTTTTATAAATTCCCATATACATTATTTATTGAACTATGGAATCCATTTTATCACAACCAGAACACATTCCAGCCCATTTGACGAATAGTCCATGAATCAACATTCTAAAATTGAGAACATAAGGTGTCTGTATGAGACTACACATAACTAAATATTTTGTTAATGCAATATATTTGAAAAAAATTAGAATCCTTTTTCAATACATTTTTCATTCAAACAACATTTATATCACACATTCCACATTTATAATTTAATTCAGTCATGAAATGCATCTTATATGGCATGGTATATGCCTAAAATGTGAATTTATTATGGTCCAAGATTAATAAATGATCAATTATTTCATTCCATATCCATCCAAGGATTAAGTGAAATATAAATAAAAAAATAACATTATCACATATCATGATTATCAACAAAAAGTGGAATCAAATGAATTTTAACCAGAATAATATTGAATATAATATCCCATATTAGGATATATTGAATTTTAATATTTTGGGTTATCTACTAACGCGAAATTTTCATTACTATATTCTATAACATACCTAATTATTTGGATAATATTACAAAATAATAATAAAGAAAAAACTAAATTACTCAGATTCAACATTGTTACATCAAGACATGGGAGCCCCTAAAAAGTTCCATGAAAATGTGGGTTGCACGACCTCAATAGGACCTCCACATTTACAATTGTTTCCATCTAGAAGTAACGGTCTCAGGTCATAACATGGAGGAACTATATCATCATGATAAGAGTCAAAAAACGTTGTCATAATAGATAAACACTATAATCCAAATATAATAATAGTGAACAGTGGTGGTAAATCATTAATATATTATAGATAAACAATTAAATATATAATATCCAATACAAAATAATGAATAAAAAATTATTTTATAAAAAATGGTAGGAAATAAATAGAGATAGACATTCATAACAATAACAGTATCTAAATTACAAAATGCCAAAATGACTATTTCTGGATACCATCACGAGCCACATCAGTGTAATGTGCACCACACTCTTATGTAAAATCAATCATGAATAATAATGGGGACCATTCCCCAATACATAACTGAATACATGATTTTGGTATGGGTACCCAATGACAGCTATGGTGTGATATAACACCCAATTGAACACCAACAATGATGTCTGTAGAAATTCTAGTTTATGCATATATGTAAAAGTTGATAGAAATATATAATAGGAGTAATGCCAATCTGATACTATCTATTATACCATGGAACACTGTTAGAGAATAATACATAATCATGGATAAAGATAAATCATGTGAAATACGTAATCAGTATCCTCTGCTGAGTAATCATGTGTTATAACAACATAGAAGAATACAATTAGTTGAAATTTTCCAACGTATCTAGTGTATTTTGGATCCAGATGAGTAGAAATGTCCATGGAATCCATGTAATTCATTAGTTCTATATAGATCAATCCATAATCATCATTATCACAAATGTAATTTAATAGTCATCCATTAACTATAACTTTTATCGTTTAACACAATTCACAATATATTTCATACTAATAAACAATCCATGACTTAATCTAACTCAATCCACATTTTCGATTTATACCATTTATCCATGTTAATAACCATAAATAATATGGATTGGAGACATATTACATCACTTAATATAATATATAGTTCATTAATGATTTTTATTCAAAACATGATCTCATACAACCAAATAGGGTTGTATATCATAGGACGATATATCAACACATGATACGCGTTGTCCATGTCTTGGCTGAAAACCTATTTCCCTCACGTAGTTTAATTTTGGAACCATATTAAAGATATGTTAATTTAAACAAAGAATTAAACTAATTCAAGATACCCACATAGAATTCTTGGGAAGTGACATAATAAAAACAAGTCATCAATAACTAAACATTGAGGAAAAAGTTATTAAACACATAACTTATTCTCATGGTATAACAATCATTGAGTATTGGTTCCAATCACAAACCATATTAGTTGAGAACAAAATAAAAAATGAATACCTAGGAAAAAAGGAATATTATATTTCACCCACATAGGTTAATATATATGAATAAAAACATTGAATGTACAATTTGAAATGAAGAACTCACCTATGGATATAAAATGAGGTTAATAGTACATTAATCAAACATCAACAAAAGAAACATATAACATACCCACTCCTCATTGGCATGAGTTGATATGGAATTTCTACTATGAATTAGGTATATATCCGAAAAGCCAATTTACTGAAATAAATGTCATGGGATTCAATACTATTGGTGGAGAATTTTTCATAGAGAATATGAACATCCCAACAAAGCACACCTTAACAAAATAACCACGATATGATGCACGGTAACAATGTGTACATGTTAAGTAAAACCAATATGAAAATAAAACATGACTATAGTCAAACTTCCTCCTAATACAATTTATCTTATAAATTTCAAATACTAAACCACAAAGCATGTAGACCCCAAATAAATCACTCCACATATCCCAATATTCTATATATTCCAACTCCAAAGTTCACTCCAATGTATCATGACAGATAACATAAAATGGGATACATGTATGTTACATGATTCATAGTAAACAATTTCTACAAAAGCACCAATGTTACAATGTATGGGTGAGTAATGATACTCACTATGTTTTCACTTAATGGAATCCATATCCACTCTCTATGATAGTTCATGTTACCACATTTATATAAAAATATTATTTATAATATTTATAAATAGTTTATATCATAATTTAAAGCCATTTTCATTCCAAATGGTTTCCATGGAATGCATAGAAAAAAATATTTAATCCATTTAACATCCCTTTTTGGAATATCCCTTCATGGATTTAGACACAATCACCCATTATTCATTGACATTTATAATATGATGAATAAACCCATGTCCCTCAACAAAGTCATCATTATGTGGTCGGTATCCCAGTTACCTAATAGAACAATCCTATTTTCTTGGGTCGTGAGTCCTATACCTCAATCATACACGCTCTTTATTCAGTTTTTCTTCAAAACCAGGAACTCATAGTAACCCATGAATGTTAAAACCTTCCCAAAACAACCATTTCATGAAATTCAACAAAAAATCCTTTTATAGAAAAAATTTAATCATCCCAATTCAATGAAAAAAAAATCATATATTAAAAAATTATATTAAATTAATTAAACAAATCCCTTTTCCAAACAATAAATTATAACAATTTCAAAAACCATAACTGAATAGGTTTTTTACCATAATTTTCACATCAATATAAAAATCTATTTCAACTAATTAAAACAATTTGAGTATATTACATCAATTTAAAATAAGAGGCATTGATAGTGATTCTATCTACCCTGAAAACATTGTCGAACATAAAGAACGACAAAAATTCATCAACAAAACATAATTGAATATTTAAAAACCCAAATTTGATATTGTTACCTAAAATCCACATAGAAAAAAACATTAATTATCGGAATCCAGTTTCATAGATCTAACTATAATGGATATGATCATTGAATCCATTTGTTGGAAAATTGTATATCAAAAAAACAACCATGAATTGGGACATAAAATCCAATCTGGCCTTTAAAACATACTTATTTTTCAACAAATCACTCCAAGACCGACGAGAATCATATCCACATACATTGGGTGGAGAGAAAAATAGGTGTGGGTAGAAATAATTCACATAAATGGGATTAAGGAATAAATTATAATGAGACAAAAAAATTAGGATCTATAAATTAACCAGGAATGGTTGGTCTGCACATTTCGGTAAATCACAAACCAAGCATGCACTATCCACTACCTCACAACACACATCACATAGTTTTTTAAAAAATATAGATAAACTATTCACAAAATTTGTTTTTCCCTATAACAAAATAATAATAGTTACAACTTGGTGGACACATAGTTTGTCCAAGCTGTTCTTTTATCCCTGAGCATAGCTAGTGGTAGTTATTTCCCACTACACGGTTTTTTGTAGGAGTTTTACTACTTCTAATAATTTTTCTATAAACATTGTCTTGTAGAAAATCCAAAAATAAATTTATAATTTCTTCTAAACCCTCCCAACCTCTCCCAATCCAATTACCTAAATATAATAAATAAATAAATAGTTACTTACATTATACTAGTGGTGATACATTATTGCCACTGTTGTCTTTTCTATCCCCACAATTTTGAAAACAAACATTTCCCTTAAATAGTTCACATCATTTCTCAACCATTTCATTCTCTTGTTCTCATGTTTTCTATTAAATCCAACATAGTTCACAAAAATCTGATTATAGACCAATTATTTTACCATGAATGAAATTTCATTCTTATCCACATTATTCAAAGGCACATACACAGATGAAGCATCTGAATCAAGGTCAATGTGATCCAAATTAATCACAAAGTCAGGATCATGGAGATAATTATTCAACTAAGACACATGAACACATAATGAACTCCAAAAAACAATAGTTGAAAATAATATATATATTCCACCTTACTAACCACTTCTAGAATCTCAAAAAATCCAATGTGTTGAGTTTATAAATTTTCATTTCTTCCAAAATGATGATACCAAATCATTGAGGAGATTTTACATAACTTGTGATCACTAAACTTGGATTAAAATGACAATCAATAATTATCCACATATTGTTTCTGATAAATCGTTACAATCATCAACCATTTCCTGCACAATGGAATATTATTCATTGTCTTTCGATCAATGATCTTCCCAACCAAAAAAAGTCACTCTTGTTTCAAGCTTTAAATGTAGACAATAGAAAATATTCCCACGATGTAATAAAAAATCATACGTCGGTATTTAGGTCAGATTTATTTTTAATGTCATAACTCCACTAGTTGTACATGATCCTCTCATGATCCATGATAATATATTACACAACAATGAGTCATTTCCTCCATTTTATTGCCATCCATTAAGATAGTCATTCTATATGAGGATGATAAACTAGACTCATGATAAACTGTGTCCGAACAGAGTTTCTTGTATTTCTAGAAAAGTGATGTAATCCTCATGTATCTATCTGATTCTATCCAAATTAGTATTTTTCACCTCTTTACCACTTCTCAAATATTGATTTCTGATGTTTTCTACAACATAAAATATTTTTAAATAATGATCAAATTAATGAAATTTTTATGGTGTTCCACTATTAACTATATGGAATTGTGTTTTCGAACCATCATTGGGATAAATATCCCATAATATGTAGTTATCCGCTCCAATTTCAAAATTTAGTTTTTATAGACTGCATCTTATATACTAGATTCTTGTGGTAAGCATTAACCTTATGAAAACCAATAAATCTTGAAAAATACTCATCCACATTAATTTCCACACACACCCAGTAAAACTATGCATTTAATTTTGTATCCATCTTATATTTTCCTGGTTGTAAAACCCATTTTGAATAGTTGTATCCAATAAATAGTTGTTATTATAACACATGGGTATGACCATATGATCTCAATTATAATGAAATGAATTCCAATCTAGTTTTCATCCCTCAATGGTCTCCCCACAATTTAGTTTACTCCTCTTTGATACACATTCTGAACAAAAAAAAAATTCATTATTCATTATAGAAAAAAAACGTAGAAATTTGAATGAATACTTCAACATCACATTGGTCATCACAATCCATGTGTATGTTAGTTATAGTTAACAACAAATACTGCAGATATTAATACCATTTTTTCAACTGAGGTTTTGAATATCAAAATTATTTACCATCCACAAATATTTCATTACATTGTGTATAAATTATATCAATGTCAAAAATATTGAGATATTACATCAATATGATTTATCTCAGATTCAAATCCCTTTGTGAGAAAACTTATTTAAAAATTTAATATCAATAAACACACTTAATTTTTCACCAAAGGAGTAATGATGTCAATTCATCAAAGAATGCACTACTTCAACTAACATAAAATATTGGTTTGTTTATATTTTCTCAATTAAACAAAATATTTTTTAGCCATATGTAATAAAATTCATTCCTTGAATGAGATAAAATATGAATCCTAATTACAAAAAAATAAAAATGCAACACGTAACCATATCATAATTATACAAATATAATTATTGGTACTCGTATAAGGATTAAATTAATATCTTCAAAAGAAATATAATATTCCTAGATCCATTGAAATGGAATATTATTTTGTCAAATCTATCCTAGGTGAAGCTAGTCATTGACAGTCACAAACAAAACATCGATAAGAACTATCTTATCTAATAAAAATTAATATCTCGAATATATAATTGGGTGGTTATATATATATTAAATCATCAATAATTTATGGATCCACATAAACTCTTTTATAAGATACTTCCTGGCAATCGAAAAACACTTTTTATATCCTGAAAGTCAAAATTTAATATTTTTTCATTCAAATGGAGATCCTATAACATTCTAAATAATGTTTCCTAGTGTTAAATATAATCAATTTTTTTCCTGGAATAAACCTATATTTTATACACTATATCAACCAAAAATGAATCCAGATGTCTCTGAAATATATGATTCATCAGTTCCATAGTGACCAATTGTACATTTGAGAGATAGAACGGCATGACCACATCTTCATAATAGATATACCTATGTTGAAAAATTAATTTCATAATATCCATAATACAACCCACAATTTGTTTTATAATGAGTGAAATTAAATTTTAATAAACGAATGGGATCATTTAAATAGATTGAACAAAATAATCAATTCATGGATTTTGTTATCAATTCATCACGCTAAAAAGTTTAATAGTACAATAATCCATACAAAATTGAAGAGAAGCATATGTATTTTTAAAAAACAAGACTAATTCTTTACTCTAAGATAAGTTATGCCAAATGAAACAATTTCAATACATAAAATCTATCCTAAAATTCAGTTCACTGTATTCATTAAATAAAATGGATGGGAAGTTGGTCATTACTCGAGATCGAGATCAATCATAATATATACTTCTATTGAAGGTGGAAACATAGTTAAATTTCAATGAAACAATCCATATACATATCAAAAACCACTCAAAAAGTTATATTCTAAATCTTCTCCTTGTATTAGAAAGTCAATGCCTCCATCTATTTTGAGTTAATTCCAACTGCTGGTTCCAACAAGACCATTTTACCACCCTTTACATTCTGGCCTCTTATAATGATATATTAAAATCCATTATTTTTTGTAAAACAAACTATTAGTGTGTAAAAATCAATTTGAGCATTTAACACTGTAATCTAATCCATACATATAATTATTTAATTGATATTTTTCTCAGGCATAGATTAATATCATATCATATTATCTATATCAACTATTATATACCATTAATTAAACATAAATGATAAAAAATATCTTCTATAATTCACTATTTTATTTTTCAAAAATGATGGAATCATCTAATCATTTAAACAAATAAATATTAGTAGTATGAGAAGAAGTTAAAAAATGAAATTAACTTGTGTCATAAATTCCTCTATAATAGTAGAATTAAAAATAATCATACGTCTCAACGTTGATGATCTAAATTGATCATCCACAATCACCTTATCAACAACCTACAACAACATAATCACTGCAATTTGTTATATTTTCCCTATTGATACAACCCTTTCTATGGAGTCACGGTATTTCTAGAGTTAGCATGTCATGATCTGTGTTTTTAATCTGGGTTTTTCTTATTCCCTATCACTATCGAAGCACACAACATCTATAAAACATGACATGTGTCATGAACACCTGTCCAAAGAGCACTATGACAATTGAACTGGAAAATCCACATCTAGTTCCAATTGAGGAATTCTCGTAGTGGTTGTATACAATCTCAAATCATGTGATCAAAATATCCACATTAGATATATCATGTTTTTTCTATGGTTTTTTAGTCCGATTTTCTTGTCTTTTCATCTTATTATGAGTCATCTCACTACATTAAAAATAGTTTTCCTTGTTTCTAATATTCCATTAATTAGATTTCGGACTATTTCACATATGAATCAACATGATTCGTCAACCAATATCTATTGAGATATTCCTTTCTTCCACCTTCGATATATTGTCGATGTCCATATAAACAATTATACTACGAACAAGTATATTTTAGTGACTCTTTTTCCTCACCCCTAATTCAAAACTTCATGCCATCAATGTCACTTTAGATAAATCATTGGGTGAATAGAAGAATAAATTAATAAAGTATGTCATTTAATAAATCCTTATCATATGGGGATAAATTTGTTTGTGAAAAAATTCATTAAAATACTCACATACAATGCTTTAGTCCAATTAATCATGAACTGCTAAATACCATTATTTTTTTGCATGATCCACCATTATATATTACTATATATTGAATTTCAAATCTATTAGTGTTCCTTGAAAATTTAGGATTTTATTCATCCTATTCTTTCACACCTCTTCCTTCTTTAGTTCGAAATCACCCCAAAAGATGAGTGGATTCCTATTGTAATAACTAATTGAATGGTCAATATTCATTGGTTTATCCAATTAGATTCTTTTATCTAAGGCCGCAGAGGCATGGAAAATACTGTGAACTAGTTTTTGGTTCCCTAAAGGTTCTTATGTAACCACATTCTCAACAATATATTTTATTTATTTCTATGACTCTTATCAGGATCCTTTTTCTATAACCAAAAATGCCATTAGCCTTACTCTCATTCCACCAAAAAACAATAAACAAAAAATTTATCATATCATAAATATTAGAATAAGTCATTCCCAAAATTACACACATTCCATTTTCAAACCATAATATAACAGTATACAGTATTTTTGATAATCAATACATTTTCAAAATACAACTATCATTCCATTTCAAAATCTCTCATTTGAAAAAAATAAAATATATTTAAAAAATAAATAATATTTCACCCAATAAGTAATCATTAATGAAAATATAATATGAATACCTAGTATGAATTCATTTATATCATTTCACATCATTCTATTCTCATTTAAAAAACCCATGATAGTTACATTAAAAATACTATAAGTTTTTAAAAAAACATATATGTACCCAGCTCCCTAGTAACATGAGTTTCCTGACAAATATGTTATCAATGCTATTTTATGATCTACATTTCATGTTCTGACAATCGTAATCATTTCTACCATTGTACCATGTTGACTAATCGAGAATGAATTTTCATCTTTATGATAAACACAACTAATACCATTTTTTATCAATGGCCAAACAATCTAATACTGTTTTCTCATATAGTTTATACAGTCCAATACTGATGCCATTTATATCATCATTCCACATCCAAATGTATTATGTCGTGGAGAAAATTATACTAGTCCTTTTCATGCATCACTATTACACCAACAGCTAGTAATAAATTCCAATGGATTTAATATAATTGGGGGATGATTTTTTCCATTCAATGTTAAAAACCCCAAGAAATAAATTGGAATCAAATAACCACTAAATGATTCATGATAAAAATTTAAACAAATCAATTTATACCCAAAATATTATCAAAACCCCACTATAATCAAAATATGTCTTAAAAAATTCATAGTACCCCCAAAAAAGACTAAATCGCAATACTTAATGACAAAAAAGACATCACTCTACAGTTCCCAATAGGATATATAGTTCAACTCTACGATATAACTCATGGTATCATAATTAATAACTAATTAAATTGGTTACTTTTTCATTACATGTGAATTGATAAATGATACATGTAAAAGAACCAATGATCCAATGTAGGTGGTGAGTAATGAATCTCATTAGGATTTCCCCAAAAAAACATCAAACTAATGTCATTATGATAAAACATGTTCTAAAATTTCTATATATTAGAATTTATATAAAATAATTTTAAATAGATTATATAAGAATATAAAACATTGGGAATACAAAACAGTTTCCATTGAATACAACCAAACAACTCTTTAAAGAATTTCACATACCTTTTTGGTATACCCATTAATTGATTTATACACACAAACATGTATTCTTGAGTAATAGTTCTATTCTCATGATGGATCTATCTTACATCCACCATGTCAACACTATGTGGCCAACCTCCTTATTCCCCAATGGAACCTTCCACTAATCTTGTTTCATGTCTCTTATATCCTAATGATATACATAATATATTCTTGGTCATGTCGATTGCATGACCTCACACCAAAAAATTTATGCTAAAACCATGCTAAAGTAACTACTTAATTACATTTGATTAAAATCATCATTTTAGGGAAATCATTTCAATAATACAAATTCAATTAATTAAAACCAAGGAATGTTTTAAAACATTATTTTAAAAAAATAAAACAAAGTATTATTCAAAATAACCAATTTCTATAATTTAAAAACCATTAATAAAGGGGATTTATACAAAGGATATCACATGAATATAGTTATCCATTTATTGAAATTTAAAAAAATTGATATTATTATTTCATGTTATAGTAAATGGATTCTAATGTGAATCTACCAAACTCGAATACTATAGAGATAATGAATAATGGAATGCGTTTTTCAAAAAATAGTGTCTAATCTCAAAAAAAATCAACTGAGATATTCATCCTAATCATCCACAAAATAATAAATCATCATGATTAGAATCATATAGAAAATATATATCCCCAAATGACTATATCAATTAATATAGGATAGTGAAAATAATTTATCTAGTCAACCCACCAAGAATATATACAAACAAATAAATATGGCCTTAATTGCCCAATGAGTTTCCAACAGAACAAACATGGAAATAAGAAGAAGGTCTCCAAAACCATAAAGAGGTGATAAAATTGAGTTGGTTATGAAGGAATTGAAAATATGAGAGGTTTAGTATTAAATATTATTAAGATCCACATTATGGATATAAAAATTAACCATTCCTGATCACTCACACAATAAGGATAATCATCCACCAATTGTGTGCCTTCCAATACCTCCCAAAACCATTTTCATGGTTTTCATGCATGGTTAGAAAAACTGTGCGCCAAATGTGTATTCCATTTCATCCAAAATGCATGGTTACAACTAGGTTTCCACATTGTTTGACCAAACTGGGCGCCTAACCATGCACTAAATAAGATTCCTCTATTCAAAAATTTTAGGCTTTCTATATGGTTTACATGGTTTATTCTAATCATACACAAACCACGATTATCTATAAAATCCAAAAAACATTCCAAAACTTTTCAAAACCCTCCCAAACACCACCCGAACACTTTACAAAATTATGATACATAAAAAAGGTTAACATAGATGAAACATGGGGTATAAAAAAATACATTAAAGCCTATATCAATGATTGAGAGTACGCAAATGTGACAGAGACTATATTTGTTGGCATGAGAAGAGGAAAAATAACTTCAATATAATTAATTCATATGGTAAAATGGACATTTTTCCTATATTAGTGGGGTCTAATTGTTGAACAACATAGTTGATCAAATCATGTAACAACATTGGACTCATCACAGTCTAAAGAGGTAACACTCATCGTTCATGTGTTTGATTTGGAAAACTATGCATTAATAGTGTTTTCTCCTTATTGAAATTTTTAGAACCACCATAAAAGATTGAAACATGGGTTTCACAGTTTTGGAAAATTTAATAACCCACTTCTTCTCCTTGGAACACAGAAAATGGTTGGTAGTAAATGTAAATCCCAGGATTTATGATTTATACTAATGGTTGGCCCATCTTATTCTTCTAAAAACTAAGAATATGGGCTCCGAACAGGCCCTTGAATTCTATGAAACTACAAGGACCTCATAAGTCAATGACATTTGTTTAGAATCATTAAACTTAAACGAAATTAAAATATCTATAACTTATAGAATCAAATGGGATGTTACACATACAAATGATGTTATATGAAACAAGTACACTATCATTGAAAAATATTAATAGAAAAAACACATGTTTGATAAAGCAATATAAGAACATGAAGATATGATAAGGATAATATATCCTCATTTTATATTATCATAGGGAATAATTTTTTGAGATAAATCTATTTTTGGGTGGGTGGCATATAATAACAAATTTGTTTTTTGATTTTTTTTCCAAAGAATGTAAATTTCTTCAATATAATTTGTTACATCAATCAATGGTTTGCCTTGAAAATTTGAGTTAAATAAAACCATGATCATTATCTTTATAAAAAACTATTTCTAATGTTAACAAAACAATAAAATATTACTAATATTATAATTTAAATGAATCAATTATAAAAATCATTTCAAAGATAGAGGTATCAATAGAAATACATAATTTTTAAATTGTAATTACTAAAATCCAATATAATAAAAAAATATTTAAAAATTTACTTATTTTTTAGAAAATTTTTATATTTTTTTAAAACACTATTTTATTAATAAAATAATATTATATTTTATTAAAAAATAATAATAGTATTTTTTCTCAAAAAATACAAATTTTTTGAAAATTGTATATAAAATTTTATATAACTATATAAATATTACCATATATTTAATTTTTTTATTATTAAAATATTATTTTTTGATAAATAGTGAAAATAATAATTTTCATTTGAAAACATTATTATCATATAATAATTTTATAATTTTTATTTTTATTTCTTATTTTGTTTTTATGTTTCATTACATAAATAATATTTCAATTAATGAAACTATTGTAATTGTAATCATTATAATATATATTTTTTGTATAAAAATTTTCAATCCTCTGAAAATAGTCAATTTGGGAAAATTAAGTTTTTCACATATATGGGTTTAATTTAAATTTTTATTTTTATAATAATGTAGATATATTTTTAAAAAATGGATTTCATATATTAATTTATCATAACATATATTATATTGTAATACTAACTCAATTTTATTCTATAATTATTAATAATACTATAAATTAATTTAATTGGAATAAGGAAAAAATATGCATACAAATGGTAAATAGAATAAGATAATGGTTAAAATTACAAATAAATTTTCCAAAACACAATTTATTTTAATAATCACTCCTTATAATTTCTATTTTTTTAAAATGGTATATTTTTTATCCTTTTAGAATGTGAAAAATATGGCTACATGTTTTTATTTCAAAAACATACAAGCATTCTACTAAACCCACTTATAAAATGACACCCCTTATCCTCTCTTATTCACACATACAAAAATATTTGGTTGGTTAATATGACCCAATATATAATCCTTAATTACCTTCACTCATTCAATAAATCGTTGTTTTTTCATAATGATATCATAGGAAAGATTTTGGTGAAAATATAAGGTGGTTACTGGGAGAAGTGGTATTTTCCTTCATTTAATTCTTTTTTTCTCCCTCAAAATTATTAAATTTTTATTAAACCATGATTATATAAAAACATAATTATGTTCTATATATTATGATGTTTTTATATGAGAATTATTGATAACCATATCATCTTCGACAGAATGGGAAATGAGATAATCATTCACATTTAAGGAGAACTACCACCTCACAAACAATTATTAGATATTTTCCGTAACAATAACTTAATGTTGTATATAATGATTGATTACATGTTTATATATGATATTTAAAAATATTTTTATAACTATAGAATTATCAAATCACATACAATGTTTTACATTTTATTTTGTGGGAAAGTTATAAATCTTCTCATGTGTACGACAAATTATTACCTCGTGAAGTGATTCGACTCTTTAATTTTTTATATTGATGGTAATAAAGGTTGTATTAATGGATATATTGGACATAAATGAACAAAATATCTATAATTTTAACATAACATATAAAATTATATATTTCATTCCTATTAGAAAATTTATACCATGTTTATTTGGGTGTATGACATACCATCACCATGTACAATGTATTTCATCTTCAATATATAACAATTATTGATTTATATAAATAAAATTATAATTAATATATAATATATTTATATAATAAAAAATGCAGTATATTATAGAACCATGACTAATGTAATATTACAAAAAAATCAAAACATACATGAAAAAAGAATGATTTTTTTAACTTAAATGTGACATTAACATTGAATATTTAATAAAAGTGTAATAAAAGATTCTAATTAGATAATATATGGTATTATTTATAAATTTTGGTAAATTATTATATTCATAATTAATTTTTATTTATTATGAAGGACCTATTATTGTGTAATAAATAGGTTGGGAAATGAGGTGTGGAATTTCAATCCCATTTTTTACATATGTGAGAAATTCATTATTCACAACTTATTAAGATAATGTGTTGTATTAAATGACTAGGAATTTGTTTTATGATTTATCTCTTTGGAAATAAGTTATTTAAATATTAATTCTTTAATCACTTTTTCATGCATTTAATAATTCAAAATTTGCAAAAGATGTATGATATTTTTAGCTCAAATTGGTTCATTTGAGATATAAGTTTTGTTATATGCCACTATTAATATATAAGGTGTATATTAATCCCATATGACATGTTATATTATTATTATCCTTATATTAATGAAATTTAATGTATTACTTGATTTTATTTCATCAATTTCTTTTATGAATCAAAACAAACTAATGTGGTTAATGTTTTATTTTATAATGTCAATGTTTATTAGGATTACTTATAATTAAGTTGTAGATGATAAAATATTTTGTAAAATAAATAAATAAAATATTGAATTATTTTAACTTCTAGTTATGTAATGAGAATACATGTTTTCCATTGATTTGTCTCTCTTTATGTACTCAAGATATAAAAATAATTATTTCAAAATAAATCACATTTCTTTCTCTCTCATGTTAAAACCTATTTCCTAAAAAATTATATTTTTTCACAAGTTTTTTATAATTATTTAAAAGGATAATTAATGAAATTTTTCATATTTTGTTACTTTTCATTAAATGTTTTAAAGGAATCATAATTTCATTTTCTAAATAAGTCCATCTTTTTGTACTGAATGTTTCAAAGGTGTTATTGATTTCACATGTATCAAATGAAAATAATTTAACTCATTCGGGAAAAATAAATGTTTTAAACATAATATATATCTTTAAAATGATAGTCTAATTGAAATGGATTTTGAATATTTTCTATATTTAAAAAGTATTTTTTAGAGATTAAATGATATTTTCCCAATAAATTTAATAAGAATTCATTAAAAATAATTTTCCATAAATGATGATATCCTTACATGTTATATATATTTTAATGTAATAATTATAATTGAAAAATATATTATTATTTAACAAAATGGATTCTATTAACAATTATTGAATGGATTATATCTTCCTAATAATTTATTATATATTTATTGTATTATTTAAATATAATAAATTATATATCTTTTACGGAATGAAAAAATATTTTAACTTTTATTAAACTGAACAAAAATATTCTTCTACACCATTCTTTTAAAAGAAGGTTGGCTTTTTTCTGGAAATCAATTTATTATTAATATTTATAACGAATGTAAAAATTATCATCATGAAATAGAAATTTACTGTAATAAAACGAATAAATATCATATGAAAAATATATATAAATTTTTAATATTATTAATCTGTAGATTATTTATCACCTAAGAATAATTTTAATGAATAAAATGCATTTTGAATATTGTATTTATTTTAAATTATAGTTTAATCAGGTTTTTTGTATATAATTTAAAATATAAATTTACAAAATTATTCAAAAATAATTTAAAGATTATATTTTTTGAAATAAAAATGTTGAAATTATCTTACAATAATTATTTGAGATTTTTATGACATGTTTCGTTTCATTTATTATTAGCAAAAAATTGATAAATTTTAATTGAAAACTAACATTTATTTAAAATATTTTAAATTTTTAAATTTTTTTTTGAATTGTTATTAAATTAAAAATAATTCAATAATATATCTATTTATCTTATTTTATTAATTTTAATCATTTCAATTGTTAATATTTATAAAAAAATTCAATTCTTTTGAAAGTTTTCATATGTAATCCATTCTCTCTTCTCATATCTAGAGGAGATATTTAAAATTAAAATATAAAAGTCTTATGAATTAAATTTGGTAAAATGTTGTTATATGTTTGAATGAGAAGAATTTAAACTATATAATAAAGTCAACGTAATTTTTTTCTATAATGAATACTGATAACATTTAAAATTATTTACGTTGATTATAAATGTTTACATAGTGATTAAATATTTAATACCAGGTGTAATAATTACACAATAAAATTTCAAAACACATTGTGTGGAAATATATTTACATTAAAACTACTATTATTGGTAATTAAACATTACTAGGGCCGACCAATATTATGAAAACATTTCAGAAATATAAAGTGTTCCCCCCACCCAACATATAAAAGGCCACCCCCTATTCTCTCTACTTCACACCTTAAAAAAACTTTGGTTCGTAAAATAACTACCAAAATAACTTCTATAATTCCCAACACTCATCCTAGAAGTAAAATATTTTATGTAAATCTATCTTTTGGATGTGTTGGTGAAAATCAAAGGAGGATACCAATAAAATATGTATTATATATCAATGAGTGTCTCAATATAACTTAATTCCACACCCTTTAGGTTTTTCTTCAACCATGATGATATAATACCCTATGTATATTCCTTATATTGGATTTTTTATTAATAGGGTAATGACCATAAACCATATACATCAATATCAAATATTTTATGAAATCATCCTTTATATGTATAATGGACTACATCCTCATGAATCAATATTTTTTTTCCCACCTAGACTCATGGATTGGTATGTTGATGGATAAAATATCTATATATATATATGTTATTTATTACAATATTATACGGCTGTTTTGATTATATCATATATCCATTATTATATTCCTTTCTATATAAGACACAATAACATCACTTGTGTTTACAGAATCCTACTACCTAGTGAAGCTATGTGACTCAACATTCACATAACACAGTACATGAATGGCGATATGGAATAATATTAAGGATTACATTCAAATAAGTGTTGAATACTGCCTCCACGAAGCTATTTGACTCTATTTTGATCGCCATGCCTCGTAGAAGATATACATATATATATATATATATATGAGTGTGTGTGTGTAAATATAAATAAATAATATGAGTTGAATTATAAAATTATTTTTCTAAAAACGTAATATGTTTCATACCTCCATTCCATAATGATTGATGAAAATTGAAATGTTAATAATGTGTATGTACAACCTACTTTCTCTATGATCATAACACACATAAATTTTCATAACAAGCAATTATAATTAGATTTAAAAGATAAATTTATATAAAAATATCTAAATTATTTTATGATTATTATTTTTTAGATGTTAGAACAAAATAATATTGGAATTAATTGGAACATTTATATCAAAAAACACATGAGAAAAAATTGATATTAACACCCAAAGGAATGAAATAATGAATTGTAATTAAAAAATAAAGCAATATGTTACATAAGGATTATATATGATATTAATGTAATTTATTAATTTATTAAGATATATTAAACTTCAACGAATGATGATTAATCACGATCATCAAAAAGTGATAATATGATAATGGATTTCCTCTCAATTTCATTTCAATAAAGAATATTATAATGTTATCAACCTTATTTCATTTTTATGTTGTATGTATTACCCTTTGAATTTTAAAAAAATGAATAAACCATTGTTTATAGTATTTTCTCTTTCAAATTGACTTATTCCGTTAATGATAGTTTGAAATTAAACATATCATGATGTAAAAAAATTACAAAACGCGATTTCAATTCCATAGTTTATTTAAAATCGTCATTATTGTTTATATAATATGAATATGCTTATAATGAATTTTGGAAATATATTTTTTACATCCTATTTTCATATGTCTATTAAGAGTTCACACATGTAATTGATTCATTGATCTATATCATATCAATTTTATTATCATGTGAAGTATTTTTTTCAAAACCTCAGTCTAATGGATATTTCAATCTCATTTTCCCGTAAAGGAAATTATATAATCATTGTTTAATGAAGCCATTAAATTTATTACCATCTGGATATTTATAGTAATTTTTATGTGATACTACAATTTTCTATTTTTTTAATTAAAATTATTGCGAAAATATTTTAATACAGTCTGACATAATTTGTATCTTAAGATAGAAGTCATCATTTTTAAAAACCCATGTTTTTTTAAAATGTTTTTAAAAATATTTTCTTTTACTATTTAAAAAATATATAAGGAATAACTTTTTTTAATTTTAATTTTTTCAAAATGTATTCAAAATAATATTTTTATCACTTTCTAAATGAGAGAATTTTCTATTCTTTTTTACTATAAAAATGGAATGATTTCAGTTCCATGAATAGAATTAATAAATGTAATGTCCATCATTTATTTTATTTAAGAGTAGCTTTTTAATTAATTTTATTTTAAATTTTATATTCAATAAAAATGGTTTTCAAAATGGATATCAAAATTAAATGTTTATTTTCATCAATAATCTTCCTAAAGATCATTTTATGCTAATTTTGTTCTTCCTTGAATAAATCATTAATTATAACACTAATAGGTATTTGATAATACCATATTCAATCATTATTTAATTGATTTATGATATATTTTTAATGGACTGTATTTAAATTATATTCATTGATTCATTTTTTAGTAATTATTTTTTCTTTGAATTATTCAATTTTGTATGGAAGTTAAATCCCAACTTAATATTAATATTATTTATCTGGTTTATGATCATATTCTAAACCTTATAACAATATTTACCTATGGAGTTTACGATAAATGTTATATATATTTCTGGGAAAATATCTGAAATTCATAATTCATTTCCCAAAATGGATAATTGATGAAAAAAGGACATTATTAATTGGATTATTCAATATATTATGAATTCTTTGGAAATATTTTCCCTATTAGGTCCTAGTTAATTTTATCATCATGACCATCAGCAGAATCATGTGATGAATAAATTTTTTACCCTTAGTTGAAATGATTTATAGTAATTAGTTATGAAATGTCTAGAGATTATATCTTCATGTAAAATTTATTATATTTAGGGGAAACATGATATCTAATAATTATTAATTTATTTCATTTAGTATTTCGTTTATTATTAAATGTAATGTGCTTTCACTAATTCAAAATTCCAAAATGATTAACCCAACCTAATTTTTCTATTCATATTATTTCTTAAATTTGATATTTTATGCATATATTTATAATTCAATATGGATTATTATCAATGAGATTTTCACATTGATATTATATATAGATTAACTCCCTTATAAGTTTATTGATTATATGACCAGTTTTTTCTGTTATAATCATTCTATATTAATTATGAAAATTGATTCTTGAATTCTTCTATTTTAGTTAATTCATAATTGGAATCTAACTCACCATTATTTTTTACTTTAAAATAATTTAATGATGTATTCTGAGAAATATATTCTAGAATAATCTATCAGTAATGATGCCTTTCTCAAAAAAATATGTAATAATTTTTGTATTAAAATTTAATGCAAGTTTCAATCTTGTATCTAGATTATGAAAACTAATAAACTATTATGTCATTTGGTATGGTATTCCATTATCTTATAATATTGTAATGGTAGCATGAACCCGATCTAGGCTACCGGTTTTTTGGTTTCTACATATGGCATTAGAGAATTTTTAGTTGAAACTAGGGGAACTAGATTTAGGAAAGCATATATTTGGGAACATAGCCCTTTGATTGAATTAATTATAACAATATAAGAACCTCATTATGTCATGTTAAAATAGTTATTATTTGGGTTGTCCTTATAATAAAACATAATCTAGACAATGAATATAGATGCAGTTCTTGATCATTTAAGCATTGTGGCTATAAATCCAAAAAGGGAATGTTGTGATTGACATGACCATTTGAGGATACACAATAATGATGTGTACATATCCCATGGTTTTACAATATTGGAGAATATGATTTTGATAATCCACAATTTTTTATGACACATTATGAAGGATTTTAATAGACAATGACAATGAATGATCTATGAGATACCAAAGGTTTATTAGATTTAAAATTATATGTCATGATATAAACATCCTATAAATGAATATATGGGTTTCCCGTTATGATTAGTGATGCTCACATTATAATTTTCGTTATTAGATAATTTCTCCTTCTAAATTTTACCCTTAAACCATGGAATGACCTACGTACAAATAAATTTAAAGAAGTATTTATGTATTGGGATTCATGAATTTAATTTTTGATGCATTATGCAAATAGTATTCTAGTTATAATGATCATCCGTTAATGTGTTTAAGGTTGATAAAATGTTCACTGTCTTAAACACCTAATTTTAGGTTTTATATCCTGGTTAACGTCTAATATTATGGATATTTTTTTGGTAAATTAAAAAAATATAAAACATTGGTTTAGTTTTTGTTTTTGTGAAAATTCAATGTGAGAAATAATTATTTTACATTATATAGACATAAGTTTAAAAGTATTTAGAACATTGTGATGAATAAAATAATTAATTTTTTATATAATATTTAAATATATATGTTATACTACATAGAAATAAATTATAAAATTGTTTTTTTGAATTCCATTTTAAAATGGATATTATTGATTAATTTTATTTTAGTGATTTCCATCATAATGATTTTGGAATGTTAAATGAATTATATGAATGTGATTAATAAAACGAATAATATATATATATATAAGTTTAAAACTTAACACATTGTCCATGTTATTCTAGAATAAACTTATTATTGAAGGATGATAATGGTTTCACTCCTAAAACTAGCCTACAGGTTGTCATGCTTAATAAGTTATTTTTTATTTATATAATTTAACAGATAAAAATTAATAATGAACCAATAGTATTACATAAAATTTATGGAGATTAATTTATCAAATTGTTTAACTTGTGATATGAAAAATGGTTTTTGAATATAGTTATATATAGAAATAATCATTCCAATATTTTAAATATCATACGATCAGTTAAAAGTTAGTTTTAGTGTATCAGGGAATAAAAATTCATATTTTGGATATTCATTTATTAATTTTTGGGATGAACTTAATTTTTTAATGAAGCATCAAAAAAAGATGAAATATTGTTTTTTAACTAAAAATATATCATGTATATATAAATCCTTATATTTGTAGAATGTAAAATCATTATTCAACATTCAAAAATTGATCATGAATTAAAATTTCTATATTAATAATTTCTTTTATGTTGATTATATGGTCTTTAAAATCATAAAATATTTATTTATTTTAGTCATTATGCTTTACATTGATCATTCAAAATATTCTAATCAACGACCTCAATCATTACATGTAGTTATTTATTTTTTCCTCCATGTTCGTATCCTCACATGCAACCAATGTTTTCAAGCATAGGTGTATAGTTATGTGTTATTCCATATCACCATTGTAACTCCCTTTCTCTCTAATTATTGTAATATTTTATTAACCTTTTTACAATGTGGTGTTCTCATAAATGGTAACTAAAATGTTCAAACTATTGATTTATTATATTTTATTTAAAATAAGTAGAATCAATTTATTTACATTGGGGAGAAAGTAACACTTTGAAATTTTAAAATATGAACATCATATTCGATAGCATATCTGATACACAAAACAAGAATACATAAAAATATAAAATCCAATGAATTTATCACATATTTAATATTTTAAATAAAATCAATAAATTATTTTTCATTAAATGCATGAAATACTAATTTTATATTCCATTACATGAAAAATAATGTTTTTTCGAAGGCTTTCATTACATGAATTGATGAGTTTATCAGAACAAAAATATACTGTACTTATTTTTATTCATATGATTGATATCATAGAGAAATAAAAATGGTGGATAATAATTTCTTTATATAACTAAAAATATATATTTTTTACAATTTTTTGTTGATAGTTTATTTATTAAAAATAGAATATTTGTAATTTAAATGATTTAAAAATGATTTTAAAAAATTATATTTTTTAATGAAGGAGTAATCTTACATATTTCCCATAATTTAATATTGATTTTTAATATTTTTAAAAATTTTACATCTAAACATATATTTCACAATTTAAATTGGAATATA
This sequence comes from Viscum album, assembly GCA_963277665.1. Lineage (NCBI taxonomy): Eukaryota > Viridiplantae > Streptophyta > Magnoliopsida > Santalales > Viscaceae > Viscum > Viscum album. The sequence continues at coordinate 277,339,651 of OY728133.1, forward strand.
AATATTATTGTATAGTCATTTTTTAATATTTTTGTAAAAAGTTATAATGTATTTATAAAATGTGAAAACTAATGAAATTTAATAGAGAATATACATTTATTTTAAATTATTTCAAATGATAATTATATTATTATTATTTTTTAATTAAAAATGGTATAATTATAAATCTATTAATTAAATTTATTTTAGTGGAACCATTTTCATATTGAATTTTTATATAAAAACAATTTATACTTTTTATCCATTTCACATTTAAACCCGGCTTTTAATTATTCTTGTGAGATAAATATTAAATTATTTTCTTCAAATTGTAGGAATTAAATTTTGACAAATTTATTAAAAATTTGGAATCATAATAATTTATATATTTTATTAATTTAAACAAAATTGTTTACTACAATGACTTATTTAAATAGTTTAAATTAATAATATTTATAAAGGTAGAAATGAGTTTACTTGGTGGATAAATAATGAATATATGTTGTATGAATGACCACAGTCAATTCAAAAACGCATTTTATAGACATAAATAGAACTTTTACCCAATTTTATAATGAATGGACAATTATTAGAGCATATTGACATGAAATAACATATGTGGGATTCACAAATTTAATAAATTATATGTGTGAAACTCCCCCAACTTATAAATGGTAACTCCCTATCTTCTTCACATCAAAACATATTGTCACATTTATTTGGGCCTTGAAATTTTTATATAACGTCCAAAATTCCCTAAAATAATACAATAGACCTTATTTTTTTCATAAATCCATCCTCTAAAGGATTTAGTGAAAACATGAAAAGGATACGTAGAGAAGAGCTAATATTCTTCAATGACAATCATTATTTTACTTTTTTATCCACCCTGTTAAATATTTATTATACCAATAATAAATAATATCCTCACTATAATTAAAATAATGGAATTATTTTTCAATAATATAATTACCTAATAAAGTCGGTATTCTATCCAATGGATTAAAAAATCATCATTCGTGTGTACGACTGAATATAGCCTCACAAAGCAATGTCATTTGTTTTTTCAATTGAAAATCTACAGGATGTTTGTGATGATTGATAAGAAGTATAAATATGTTATTTAAAAAATTATTATAAATTTGGATTCATTATATCATATCATTTTTATATATATACATACAATTATCTTCCATTCCAAATAATACATGATAATGTCACTCTTCTGTAGGGCTGACTACCATATAATGATGCGATGTGATTTTTATTTCACTAACACATTATGTTGAATTTGAAAAAATAGTTATTTATTATATGTGATATAAATAAAATATTTTTTTTATTCATGATACATTTTTCATTCTGGAAAAATAATTTACCCCATTTTGATTATTTTCTTTTAAGTCATGTAAAGATGATTGCATCCATATTTTACAAGTGGACTAACACCTTCATGAAGTGATGGGACTCTATATTCATAACCACCCCATATGGTTGATATATATATATATATAATGAAATAAAATATTATTTATTATATCATTATAATTTTTTAAATAGTTATATTTCACAAACAACTTTCCTTAATGATCATTAAAATATAGAAATGATAATAATGTGTATGTAAGGCCTAATGTATCTATGATAATAACATAGTTTTTCAGTAGAATAATTAGTTATTTGTTTAAATGTAAACTTCATTAAAATTAACAATATTATTTATTTATTTATATTCTTTAAGTGACAAAAATATATTATTTCATGAATAATCAAATCATTAGAAACAGAACACACATGATATAATATGATAATTAAAACACAAATCAAGAAAGGTAATGACTTATAATATATAAAAAGGTAATAATATTTTATAAAATGATCATATATGATATTATGGTTTTGTTTTAATTTAAATTTTATAAATATTAGTGGAGTTTAATGGAAAAGAAACCAAAATGAAGAATAAGTTAAAGAATTTCATCTCAATTTTAGTTCATTGATTCATATAGTAATATCATGAAACCAGTTATATTAAAATGGTGTATATAGTACCCCATATACTTGTAATATCAAAAATACCTTAATCATGTAATATTGAGATTTAAATTGAATTATTTTATCTAATGGTCTTTTCACATAACATTACTAAGTGATAATGATATTCATAACTCGGTTTCTTTTTATTGGGTGGTATAAGATCTTCATTTTAATTGATATTCTATTATTATTTGTATAATTAATTTCTAATATATATTATTTACAGAAAACTTATTTTGTGGATTTATAATAGATTCCCATATTCTAATCATTGACTACTTCACTCATCACCATTTTTATCATTTTTATGATTTGTTTCATAATAACATTATAATCAATATTTCCAATAATTTAATATCCATAAAAATTAATTATATGATAATTGATTAATAAACACTTCAATTTTATTATATTATGGTAATTCATGATAATTTTAATTTGATAGTTTCTTTTCATACACATTGGTAGTTAGAATTAATAGTAATTTTTTTAAAAGTATCTTTTATAAATTCATTCTTCAGTCTGAAATCTATTTTCCTATATAACCATGATAAAAAAAATTAATGTATTATTTAACCTTTTCAGAATTATGTATTAAATAATTTTGTAAAATGTTTCTCTTTATAATGTTTTTTAGTTGAATATTCATATTTCATTCTGATTAAGGAACCATCAAAATAATTTTACGGTGCAAATAAAATATTCTTTAATGAATGTACAGAATAACTTCCCATCATAACTACCATTCCATTGAATATTAAATTTGATGTATATAAATAAATTTTTAAGGAAACAATTTTTTTTAAAAAATAAGGGATATTTGTTTCAAAAAGGTTTTAAAAATGAAATTTCAGTTGTCCTCTTTATTTTTTATTACATTCTTATTTGTTTTTAATTCATCAATGAGAACTACCCATTATTTTTACAGTAATGAGAATATGTTAATAATATTTTTATATATCTTATACAGTTATTAATATTATTAATAACACAAAATATTTTTAAAATTCACATCCATGATTATATTTTGTATTAATTAACTTTTAACTGAATTATTTACTTTCTTATGGACATTAAATCATCCCTTAATGTCAATATTATTTATAATTGATATGTTTATTGGCTCAATTATATAAAATTTTAACTTATGGTGAATAATATTAACATAATTAAAATATTTGGGGAATATTGAAAAAAATATTCATTAATCAATATATATATCTTGTAAAAGAAAACATTATTAAATTTATTATTAAATATATTAGGAGGGTTTTGGACCTACATACATGGTGGGGACCAATAAATTATATCCTCTCTATGAATTAGTAGTATTTTGGGTCAAATTAGTTCGATATAAATAGTTACACGGGTTTCAAACTTTCAGTTTTGAACTCTCTAGAAAATAAATCTCGGTAGTAAAGATATATTGTTTCATTGATACATGATGTGAAATAGGTAACAATTCCCTTCATTCGGTAATAATTTATTAATATCATATATATTTTCACTATGTCATCATCTATTTATTCATATTGTTATTATTTATTTATTAAATGGAATGATTATCAAATTAATTACCGTTCTGTATAGATTATACCTTTTCTCAATATGATTTTCATATTATTGAATAAATAGATTTTTTTGTCAATTACATACTATTTAATGTTTATTATTATAAAATTGATTTAAACAATGATATTATATTTGGATGCACTCTATTATTATTTTTCTATTAAATGGAATTTTTGTTGAGTTATTATCATTACATATTAATTATTCTTATTTATTCATGAATTCTTCAACTATACTTAACCCTAAGAGAGAATTTGAGATCACATTTATATTATTTCCTACCCATGTATTCCATGATTTCCATTATTAATTTTAGAAATTTTTTCAGTTGTAGAAATAATAATATTTTTTAAGAAAATTATGTTTTAATTTTTGTGTTAAAAAGTAATGTTGGATTGTTTTAGGTATATATATTACTCTGAATAAAAACATATTCAGTGCTTCGAGATGTGATTAAATGTATCATTTTATAAATTAATTATAGTAGGACCTAATATTTATTTAATAAGTTCTGGTTCACTATAATGATATGATTTTTATTAAACTCATTTCTTATTCCTGGTTTTACCATGATAGATATCTTTTAAAACCCACTTCTTTTTTCCAGAGTAATGATATGATTAGTTTTTTTAAACCATTTCCTTTAATGGGTTGATATACAATGAATTATTTATGATCCTATGAAAAACAATTCAATTAATATAATAACATGATAACTGGGACCTATATCTCCCACAATTCATTGGACAAATTTTTATATCACATCAGATAAACATCACTATAATGAGGTGTGATGAAATTAAAATAATGAATTGTGACACCTATAATATCTTAGGGTGTAACCTTTGACTATTAAAATGGTTTGGGTTGTGAAATAATTGTATTATTCTTATGATTGATACATGGGATTACTGCATTGGGAATGATTTTCTAGTTATAAAGAATAAAGTGAATGATATTGTAGTTCACATACAATCAAGTCAATTATTTATCCATGTTTCTAGAAGAACAATACATATATCTGCATAAGGTGTGTTTTTCTTGATTTAAGGAATATTATTAAAGAAATAAGTAATATTTTGGTATGATATGTTTTTTTCAATACAATTGGTGATATCATAAAGATCATATTGTATTTCATTGTTGATTTATTCTGTTTTCATGAAATGATCATTTTTTATACACAAACCCTAGTTGGAATATTATTTTATTATATTCTATCTCACATGATATAAAATATTTGAAATATATGGTTTTACATGTATCATACCTTATTATATAGTATATTCATATTATATGACCGATAAAAATATAAAACTTCTACATATCAAATAATATAATTTTCATGACCCGACCCTACCGGTCTCGAGCCCCAACAACCCCAAGCCCGCATCTATATGCTAGGGGCTAGGGAAAAGGGCCGAAGGCCAACAATCTCGGGGAGGACATTGCCTACGTACCTGCACACACACACAAATCCCACTCAAGGCAGAAGTGCAGAGTAAAAAAAGGAAACAAAAGTACAAAAAACTATAACCCAACCAGAGTATTGCATCAACTTCTAAATAGAACAAGTAAAGTGCTGAAAATTACTGGCAATTAATCTAAAAAATAAAGTAAAAAAACATGCACCCTACCAGAAAGGTTCCATAAACCGGAAATAGGTAAACGAAAGAAAATAGCTGGAGAGTCTCACACCTGAAATTCTAACTATGACCACTGAACGCAGACCAAGCTCTTATGTCCTCTATGCTCCTTTGTAGTCTCCATCGACCTCTCCGTCGTCTGTAAGGGCAAACCATGTGTGGGAGATGACCTATCAGGGGTGAGTATAAATATACTCAGTAAGCTACCCAGAAAGCTCAAGGGAACATCGAAGTAGATACTAAAATGGTGAGTTGTAGACAAAATAAAGAACAATGTAAGAGTATAATAGAAAGAGTGCAGCTCAACCCAACAAAATAAAGGATGTAGACTTATATAATCCAAGAGGAGCTAGACACGGAATGCACGTGTCATACCCCACACATCTTCTCCCCTCCTAGAAGGAGAGTAACTGAACCCAAGTAGTGGGAACAGAAGTAGGGTGTATATATATACATGCTCAACAAGAAACAGTAATGAGTGTGTAAGGGGATATATATCTCCAAGATCATCCCAGGAAATGTCACCAAAAGTTCTATGGATATCCATCACTGATGCCCAACAGTCTTGCACGTCAATGTTGTATAATCTCTAAACCGTACAACCAAGGGTCGCGCTCTAGTAATCATGGAGAAAAGTTGCTGACTAGCCTCATAGAAAGGGATGAGTGTGAATGAAGTCATCGAGTAACACACTGCTCAGCCTAGATGGAGGGTAAAGCCTAAGTGGTCATCGGGTAACCCACTGCCCAGCCCCACTAGAGGGTAAACCCTAAGGTAAACGGGTAACCCACTACCCAGTGTTGATAGAGTGTAAACCCTAAGGTCAATGGGTAACCCACTACCCAGCCCCGCTGGAGGGTAAACCCAGAATTGGTCCAACAACTCTGCACTGCCAATTCCATACCTAGGTGTCACTATCATTGCTACCGTGCGTTGGTTTGGAGTACGTCAATGGAACTTCTGACCAACACCCTTTCTTGTTTCCATATTTAATGAGATCTTGAATGATGCTCTTCATGCCCAAATAGATTTCATCATTGCAATCCTCATTGAAAAACACGTGAGATATACTATTTACTATCCTGAAGTGGACACCCGACGAAAAAGTTATTCAATGCTCCATTATGCCCAAACAATGTCTCATGAGGCCCACACCTCAGTCTCGAAAGAGTTCAGGAAAACTGCTCCATCACGATACTCTTGAAAAAACATGCCAAATTGACTATTCATTCGCCCCGAACAGACGTCTGATGAAAAAGTCGCAATACGCTACACACAGCATAAAAGGCAGCCTATGGGCCCCACCCCTCAACACCAACATCAATGCCTGAACCCACCATGGACTACTTTTACATGACTCCTGGGTCAAAACACCACTGATGGGACCTAAAAAGGACTCTAGATGTTCTCGTGCCATCGGAATGAAGAATCCTGACGAGGCGCTAAGTTAAACATAACGAGCGTGTCGTGCCACCGAGCTCCCATCTCGGGAATTAAAAATCTCTGAGAACATCTCAAAACCTTCATCATGATCTTAGGATCATGCCTCCGTATATGGAACATGAATCTGACACATTTTTTGCAAGTTAGAGGCATTTTAACCCCAACGGACGAAGACGGGGTTGGCGGGACCGGTTCGGCCGCCCGGACCGTCCGGTCCACCGTGGCCCATGGATCACCTCGCGGGCCACACTGCTTCACTCGGAATAGCATGAGGTAGTCTAGATATTCCCCTATGAGACTCGCGTTTTGCATGTCTTTGTTTGCTCCAGGGGTCGCAACGACTGTAGTCTAGCGCCGCACGCCGATCATCGAAGCCGACCGACACAACCCGCGCAACGCAGCCTGGACCGCTGAGGTGTCAGGCCACTGTACCACTCACCTGCATCAACCGCTGAGGGTCCACGCCGCTGCATGGGTGCCGTGTTGTCACCTGGGGATCCCGCGCCGCCATCATTGCCCGACGGACCACCCTGGAACCGCTGAAAAACAACAGTTTTGGTCCGAAACATCCCGGGGCCACCCTGGACGCCCCGGGACTTAGATTTTCGATCCAAAACAAGCATTGAAAATCATGGATCAAACCCTATGCATATATGGAATTTTCATGACAATTATACCGAATTTTTATGCTATAATTTGAGTTATAATAAGTTCCATAAATTTAAAATGAAAGCGCAACGATCCAACTTGGCAGGGCGTAGCCCGTCACATCAAAAACAATCCACCAGAGCCGCAAAAAACCCTGGAGAGGTGGGGAGATTAGATTGAAGAAGGTGGATCCTTTTGTTGGGAGGGATTCTGCCAAAATTATTTCATTGTGGAATAAGGAGGGGGTGGATGTGTTTATGTAGATAAAATTAATTAAAAATAATAATTAATACTTAAACACCCACCAGTAGGCTCGTACCTCAACTCTCAACGGGGTCGAGGATAAGCCGCTCATAGGGTAAAATACACATTCCGAGCGCAACGGTGGTTTCGGAATTTTAATCTGAGCCTCTGTTCATAAGTTATAACGTTTACGTACGAGGCCGCTAAATTAAGAAGAGGCCCATAGTGGAATTTTCTATAGGAGGGTCAAACACTCGAAAGTTACACCCTTCCTAGGGTAAAAGGCACGCTCCTAACCAAACGGTGCCCTCAGTTTTAACATCCGATCAATTATTTTAGGAGTTATTCTATTTATTTGGAATTTTTAGTGTGAATTCAATTAAAATTAATTCTGGCCACACTGGGGCTCTAAATCACACGCCATCAGAACGCCCATCATTGGAATGACATCAAAAAAATTCAATGTCTCCCAGTTTCAAAAACTAGGTTCTTACATAATTCCTTCCTTAATGTTTTTCGTCCCCGAAAAACAAACCTAAATAAACAACTCCAGTTATTGATCTCGTATCAGGATCTCTTGTTCACAGGTGCTCTTCTGCACCCTCCCATGCAACCACAACACATGAACCAAAGGAATGGTCCATCCACACAGATTCCACTCCTTCCAGTATCCAATCGCCACTGGGTGCTCTGAAATGGTGGCTCCATCTTAAATTTTCATCTCTCCCTAGTCGATAACATGTGTGGGGTCATGCAGGTATTTCTTCATCTATGACACGTGGAAGACATCATGCACCCTCTTCAGTTGTGGGGGTAGGGAAAGATAGTAGGAAACATCACCAACCATGTGCACCATCTCAAAGGGACCAATGAACCTCAGGGATAGCTTGCCTCCCTGGCCGAACCTCCATGTTCCACGCCGCGTGGAGACCCTCAAAAAGACAAGATCCCCCTAATCAAACTCCAAAGACATGCGACGATAGTTTGTGTAGACATATTTCTGCTCTGAGCTATCCCCATCCGCTAACTAATGACCTGCACCATCTCTGTCATCACCCACTCCATCTCTTATCCCACGAGAACGGTCTCCCCATCCTCCTTCCAGCACAATGGTGAGTTGTAGGGTCTCCCGTAAAGGGCCTCAAAAAGATTCATGCCGATAGTAGAGTGGTAACTATTGTTGTAGGTGAACTCCATCAAGGGTAGGTGATCCTCCCTGCTTAGGCCAAAGTCTAACACGCATGCCCTGAGCATATCCTCCATCACCCGGATAGTGCACTTCGTCTACCTGTTCGTCTGGGGTTGAAAAGATATATTCATCCGCAGGTGAGTCTCGAATGCCTCTTACAGGCATTGCCACAATCGTTATGTAAACTGCGTGTCATGGTCAGAGATGATCTTTGAGGGTACTCCATGAAGGAAGACGATCTCCATAATGTACAACTGCCCTAGACTCTCCACCATTCTCTGCTCTATGATGGAAAGTATGTGTGATGACTTCGTCAGTCGGTCCACTATCACCCAAATAGAATCATGGCCTTTCACTGTGCATGTAAGACCTATGATGAAGTCCATATATATTCCATCCCACCTCCACTCTGTGATATAAAGGGGCTGCAATAACCCTGGTAGGACCTGATGCTCTCCCTTAAGATACTGATAGGTAAGACATAGAGAAATGAATTTAGTTATGCCCTACTTCATGTCAGACAAGAAAAACTGCCACTGAAGGTCTTTGTAAATAATCCCCACACTGGTATGTCCAGCCAAGGGAGAAGTGTGGAATTCTATCATCACCTCCTCCCACATTTCCACTAGTACTACAGCACACCCCTAGAATAGGATCTCATGATTACCTCCTTCAAAATACCAATCAGGTGGGTCACCCGTGGACATCTAATCACACATATCTCGCTATCAATATCTACCACCTGAGACTCTCTCACACACTCAAGGATCGAAGGCATCAGTACCATTGACTGCAAAAACTATGTACCCTCCTGCTCCACCATGGTCAGATGTTGGGAAGCCAACTTCTCTGAAACATCCCACACTAGACAAGCATGGGACATCATGCTAAGGGCATCTTCTACTATGTTTCCCTTCCCTGGAGTGTATAATATCTCATAATCGTAGTCATACAGAAACTCCAGCTAGCTCCTCTGCCTTAGATTCAGATCCCTCTGAGTGAATATGCACTTAAGGCTCTGGTGGTCAATGTAGACCACAAAACGCTCACCTAGAAGGTAGTTTCTCCATAACATCAAGGTTAAAACCACCACTGCCAGTTCCAAATCATGAGTCACATAATTCTTCTCATGGTCCCCCAACTGCCTCGACCCATATGAAATCACTACCATCTGCTGCATCGTCACGCACTCGAGCCAAGCTCCTGAAGCGTCACAGTATACCATGAACTCAAAACCCTCATCTGGAATCATCAACACTAGAGCACTAGTCATCCTCAACCTCAACTCTTCAAAGGCCTTTTGGAACTAATTAGTACAGGTGAACAGTAGTCCCTTCTAAGTCAATGCGATCAAAGGGGAAACAATCCTGGAGAAGTCTTCCATGAACCTCTTGTAGTACCCTGCAAAACCAAGGAAGCTTCGCACCTCGGATGCATTCTTGGGTGGATCCCAAGAAATAACTGCCACTATCATTGTAGGATATATGGATAAATCATGTTCTATAATGGCATGCCCAAGAAATTGAACATCATGAATCTAGATCTAACACTTCCATAGCTTCCCATATATATTGTTCTCCCGAAGTAAGTCTAGAACCATCCTCAAATGCTCTATGTGCTCCTCATCTGTCACAGAGTATATGATTATGTAGTCAATAAAGACGTGCACAAACTGGTCCATGTATGGTTGTAAAATCCGGTTCATCAAATCCAAGAAGATGCTAGGGGAATTCGTCATGCCAAAGGGCATCACCAGAAACTCGTAATGCCCATAACGTCAATGAAAATCCATCTTCGGGATATCAGCCTCACAATCCCGCAACTGGTGGTAGCCAGATCAAAAATCAATCTTGGAGAACCAATTGGGACCTCTCAACTAGTCAAAGAGGCCATCAATACTCAGAAAAGGGTACTTGTTCTTTATCGTGGCTTGATTCAGGTGATGATAATACACACAAAGTAGTAGGCTCAGATCTGCCTTCTTCATAAACAAAACAAGAGCTACACAGGGGGACACACTGGGCCTAATGAATCCCTTCTCACAAAGGTCGTCCAACTAAAGTCATAGCTCCCGATGCTCTGTGGGTACCATCCGATAAGTTTCACATGATATTAAGGAATTCCCCGGCTACAATTGAATTCATATTTCCATCTCACTCCTCAGAGGTATTCTTAGGACATCCTTAGAAAAAACATCCATATAGTCCTCTAAAACGGTAGGGATCCAGGTTCCTGTAGCGTCTTCTGCTCCGAGAGACATGCATGCCAACTGGTGAGAAAATTTTCATGGTCCCCTGCTCAGAGTACCAGACTACTCTACCACGAGGTCCCTTTCACTAAGGATGGTGAACCTCGTCCCATCATAATACTCGAATCTGACTCATCTACGCTAACAGTCAGTTTGGGCGCGAACCATAGAAACTAAAACCATGCTCAGAATGACATCGTAAGGTTCCATCGTGATGAAAAGTAGGTCCAACGTGAAACTCTCTCCTCCAAACGATAGTTCGCACTGTCTACAAACAAATTTCACTAACGAGGCACTTCCCATAGGATCCACAAGGTAAATCGTAGGTGTCAGCACTTTTACTGGGAGGTCCAACTCCCGTACCAAAAGTAGCAATATAAAAGTGTTGAAGGAACCTGTGTCTACTAGTACCGAATCAATCGTAGATTAATCACTAAGCATACCTCGGGCCATATCATGTGTTGGGGGTTCAAGTACACCAACATCATGAAGCTGCCTGCGACCCCAACCCCTAGGTCCCTATGCCTGGAATGGGCCTCCCAGTGGTAGAAATGGAAGGAACTCAAAACATCATCCCACACATCTAGGTCTTTCTACTCTACATACGCCACCACCCTGAGGAACACCCTGTCCTCGCCTGGGAGATCCCTAGTCACTGCGCTGCCTCGGCCATTATGGTGGGCCCACTGCCTGCCACGGCTGCTCAGAACGCCTGGTCGGGAAGTCCTGTGCTAGGTGACCCCGTCCGTCACAAGCATAGAACCAGTTCTATCCTGACTTCCTCAGTGCTCTACGAAGCCACTGCGGTGTACAACCCTGGCCCTAATTATACTCACGGAAGGATCTCCTCGACTGAGGCTCTTCTCTCTGTCACCTGCCTGTTACTGAAGACTCTGCTCTAAGGCAGCCACAACACGGCCTTACCAGCTGGTGTCCCTTAGCCAAGAATCTCTCTATCATGAGCTCCTGCTCTAGCACCCCAGCATAAGTAGGGATGAACAAGGGTACTACACTAGCTCAAATCTCCCTATTAAGACCATGCTCGAACTTCCTCTCCCGAAAGTAACTATCACAGATTATATCCTATGTGTATCATGTCAGATCGGTAAATCGGGTTGAGTACTGCGCCACAGTCAACCCCCATGCTTCATCTCCAGAGGATTTTGAATCTGAACGGAGTGTAAACAAGTGAGTGAGTACTCCTCCTAGAATACCTACTAAAAGCTATCCAATGGGAGAGACAGCTCGTCATGGGTGTGCATAACCAACCCCCACCAAAGCCTGGGAATCTCAAGGAAAAGGCCGAAATATAGGGCTACCATCTGGTCCACTGGTGTCTGTACCAACGGAGAAGTCAGTCCACTGATTCTAGCCTGTCTTCTGCTGCTTGGGGATCTAGGTCCCTACAGAACTTCTATGGTCGCTGATGCTGGAAGTCTTGAGTGCACTCAGCCTATGCTCAACCTCGGCATATGTTGTTGGTACTAACCACTGCTCTCCAAAAGGAGGGGCTACTTCTGAACCAATGGGTGGAAGGGGATCACGTGAGGGTCCCTGAACTGACGCATCATCGCTCGTGAGGTTGGCGTCACAAACTGGAGAGGGTAACATGGCTGGGTGAAATCATGTGGGAATCCTAAATATTATCAAGGATTACCGTTATTGGATGAGAATATATATATAACAGTAATCAAAAAGGGAATCTGACTCATCAAGGACATACAATGACTCAATCCATCTAAATGCATGTTCCAATGTTCCCTAAAACAAGAGTCTCAATGTGCCGAGTCAACAAAACTATTATCAGGGTCCTGGTAAATGTATACGTCGACCGCCCATACCATCACTGGACTCCCTGGCATGAGAGCCTCTCTCAAGACACATCAACACTATTGCCCTAAATCACAACCAATTCCTTTTTAAGAATGCCCGAACAACACCCCAAGGAACGAACCATCCTCAGATACCACTTTTTTAGGACCCAAACCTACTATTATCGAGTTGCAACTACACCATACCTGCCTCCGTAGGCCATGTGCTGGCGACAAGAACCGAAGGAGTAACAATATCTAGTGGGTCTTTGCCTATGTACATGTATAGACACAAACAGCCCACTTAATGCAGAAGTGCAGAGTAAAAAGTAAACCAACGTACAAACAACTATAACCCAACCACAGTCATGCATTAACTTTTAAATAGAAAAAGTAAAGTGATGAAAAGTACTGACAAGTAAACTGAACCGTAAAGGGAAAGACACACACCCAACCAGAAAGGTTCCACATCCCGGCAAGAGGTAAAGGAAAGTAAAAAGCTGGAGAGTTATACACTTGAAGGTCCTAATATGACCACTGAATACATCCCATCCCCATGCATCTTCTACATCCCTCTGTATTCTCGATCGACCTGTCAGTTGTTAGCAAGGGCACACCAAGTGCGGGAAAATCCCAAGAAATGGTGAGTATAAACATAATCAGTAGGATTCCCCGAAATATCGAGGGATCCACAAAAGTGGTACTAAAATGGTGAGCAGTAGATAGAACAAATAACATTGTAAGAGTAAAATTGATTGAGTGCAGCTCAACCCAACAAAAGAAATGATGTAGACTCATCCAAACTAAGAGGATCTGTACAAAGAAAGCATGTGTCATACCACACACTTTATTGACACTCCTAGAAAGCGAGTAACTAAACCCATGAGTGGGAACAAAATTAGGGTCTATATATATACTCAACAAGAAATCTGAATGAGTGTGTAAGGGGATCTCTATCTCCATGATTAGCCCGGGAAAAGTCGCCAATGGTTCAAAGGATATCCATCACTGATGCCAAACAGTCCCACATGTAAAATCTCTCTCATCGCTAAACTGTACAACCAAGGTTCCCATTCTGGTAATCACTGAGAAAATTCACTGACCTGCCCCTTAAAAAGGGCTGAGTTGGAACGATGTCGTCAGGTAACCCACTGCCAAGCCAAGCTAGAGTGTAAACCCAAAGTGTTCGTCGGGTAATCCACATCCCAGCCCAAATAGAGTGTAAACCCTAAGGCTAATGGGTAACCCACTTCCCAACCCCACTGAAGGGTAAACCCTAAGGTCAATGGGTAACCCACTTCCCAGCCTCGCAGGAGGGTAAACGCGGAACTGGTATGATAACTCCACACTGCTCATGCCATCACTGGGTGTCACTAACATCGCTATCGTTCGTTGGTTCAGAGTACGCCAAAGGAACCTCCAACAAATCCCTTTTCAGGTTTCCACATTTAATGATATCTCGAATGAGTCTCTGCATGCCCAAACAAATTACACCATTTCAATCCTAATGGAATAACACATGAGATAAACTATTTACTTTCTTTAATCCGACACTAGACGAAAATGTTATTCAACACCGCTTTATGCCCCAAAGGTGTCTCGTGAGGCACACACCCCAGTCCTGAAAAAGGTCAGGAAAACTGCGCCATCGATATACTCTATGAAAAACACACCAAATCGACTATTAATTCACCATGAATGGAAGTTTGATGAAAAATTCATAATACGCAACACACATCTTAAAAGACGGCACGTGGGCCCCACACCTCAACACTAGCTTCAACACTAGAAACCACCCCAGACAACTTTGTCACGATTCCAGGGTCACAACGCCACTGAAGGAACCTAAAATGGACTCTAGATGTGCTTGCGCAATCCGAAATAAGAATCCCAGTGAGGCGCTATGTAACACTTAATGAGCGTGTCGTGACACTAAGCTCTCGTCTCGAGAATTAAAAATCCCCAAGACCATCTAAAACCTCTATCTCAATTCGAGGATCATGTCACCATAAATAGAATGTGAATCTAACACTTATTTTGCATGATAGAGACGTTTTAACGCCAATGAACGAAGACGGGGTGAGCCGGACTGATTCGGCTGGTCAACCCATTTAGACCTGCGGTCCCGGCTCGGCCGCCCGGACCCCCCGGTCCCCTACAGCCTGTAAAGACCTGTAAAATTCAAGGGAAATTTTTTCTTAATTTTCTTTAGAATTTTACAAGAGCGCGGTTTCAGACGGCACCTAATTCCGAGGCACGGAGTGCCCAGAATTAATTTCCGAAGTTTGGCTCGGGTACGTTAAGTGAACGAACGAGCGGGAATTTCTAACTTTTGATCCGGTGCTCGGAATTAAAATCTGAGGGCACCGATGAACTCGCAGCGCCGATATTCGCTTAAAGAGACCTTTTCGGGTGTTGCGTTTGTTTCGGGTTGAGAGTTAGTTTTTGGGAGATTAGAATAAGTTAAATAAAAATATGTAAACACAATTTTTATTTAAACTTAATAGTTAACTTCTCTCAAAGGAAGTTAGGTGTGGGACCCACACCCACTTAACCTCCCTTGAGAGGATTAAGTGTGATGGGGCCCACACGAAACCTAACTTTACATCTTCCCTCAAACTCCCTTAACCCCTCTTTAATTAACATGACAATTTGTTAATAAATGTGGAGTTATCTCTTCTTTGAATTTCAAACTTTTGAAATTCTAGTGTGTTGTTGTGTTAATAAAATAAGATAGAGACTTATTTTATTTTGGGTTTAGTTTTGTCTCCTTGAGAGAGTTGGAAAGGTTCTTTTTGTTTTCTTCATCTTCTTCATCCTCGACGAAGAACACGAAGAACGCTGTTCTTCAACGAAGAACATCTTCGCCAAAGAACACGGTTTTTCCGCGACGCCATATCCGCGACGTGACGTTCTTCTTCCGCATCATCTCTTCCGCGACGATTTTCCGCGACGAACGCCATCGACAACGACTCTTCCTCCGACGTCAAAGGAATCAACAACGATATTCCACGACTACATCAACGTGCGACTATCGAGGTAGGGGTTCTTGAGTTCGTTGTTTTCTTTTTATTTGACTTTCCTGTAGACTTGACGAAGAATGCTCAAGTTCCGACGAAGAACGCCGCTCCGCTCTTCTTCGTCTTACGTGTCAACGAGAGAGAACACTGCTTCTTACTCGGATTCCCTTCGTCGACATAAGATGTTTCACCAACGACGTATCACATCGGACGCATCTCTTCGTCAACGGAATTGACGAACGACGACCGCGACGCCCGATCTCCGCGACGTTGACTTCCGCGGACGTTGTCAAATCTTCGAACCTATACCCGAGGTAGGGGTTGTTGTTTATTGTTTAATTATTTTTTATTATATTCTTGATCATGAATTTAGCCAGTCTAACGTGTGGCTTTGAAATATTTTAAGTTGCGTTATTGCTTAACGTGAGGGGGCCGGACCGCATGAACACGGCCGAACCCCCCTCCATCGTTCTTGTTGTATTGCTTGCGGGTGGATGAATCAAGGTGGCGTGGTGCCGTCGCACCACGCGGATATTCGCCCAATCCTTATTACGCGACGCCGTCGCGCCGCTCCATGAAAGAAACATCAAGAACGTGACGCTATCGCGCCGCGTTGAAGAAATTGAGGTGCGGCGGAGGGGCGCGGTGCCTTCGCACCGCGCCGGATGATGAAAACCGCGGCCGGTTCCGGGCCGCGGCGGAAGAGAAGACCGGCGGCCGGGCCGCCGGCGTCGGAAGCCGAAGGGGGGGACCGGAATTTCCGGTCCCGTTGGAGAAAACCGGCCGGCCAGCTGGCCGGCCGGATGGCATTAAACCGGGGGAATTAATCCCCCGGCCAACACACAAAACCCCCCCTCTTTATGAGGGGGGCGGTTCTTTGAAGGGAGGGGGGCAGCCGGCCCCCCGGTCCACACAAACAGGCCCCCCACGTGGGATCAGTGCGACAGGTCCTGTGTGGGCCCGATCCTGTGTGGGTCTGATCCTGTGTGGGTCCGTGCTCAGCGGTTCTGTGTGAGCCATTGCCTAGAGGTCCTATGTGGGCCCGATCCTGTGTGGGTCTTTGTGGGGGTTAGTTACCTTTTGATCCTTCGTGGGTCTGACGACTTAGATGGATCAGTGATCATCTTTATCGTCCTTTGATGAAGTATACCTGTGTGACCTGAATCCTATTGCTTTCCTGTGTGGATTGTGTTGTGCAATACTGTGTGGATTACATTTTGCTTTCCTGTGTGTAATACGTTTACTTTCCTGTGTGGACTGAGTTGTACTTGGGCTCGGAGGTTAGAGCGTATTTTAATTGATGACTTAGGTATATGTATGGGCATATACCTAAGCAGTGTCGGTTATTACTTCGTGATTGTTACTTTTCTTCGTGGTTTATCCTTTGTGGATTTGAGAGACCTTCAGGGGTCTCGGGGTCCCTACTGAGTAGCTTATACTCACCCATGCACGGGCTTTGCCCGCAGTACGTTGTGTTGGTTGCAGACGACGGACAACGTTGACCTTAGCTGGGGCTTGCAGAGCGGGACGGTACCCGGAGGTGGACCACTGGGCGGGACGTGCTCGGAGCAGACGGTGGGACCCGTGGAGCAGAGCAGCTATCTGTACCCACCCTTCAGGTGGGATTTCCAGTCGACAGCTCAGAGTAGCGGCTTTTACTTTTCAGTTGCTATTTTCCCTTTCGAGTTGTACTTTACTTTCAGTTTGGGTTTGTATTCTGGTCCATTTACTTTTCCGCACTTTCAGTTGTACTCTGCTTTTGTTTAGTGTTTACTTTCCGCTTTCTTACTATGTGGTGTTTGTTTACTTTTCAAAGGAAATGCCTTCCCTTTTTACTGGGATTTACGCCTTGGTGCTAGTCGCCAGCCCCTGGCCTATGGAAGGCGGGCTTGGGGTAGTCACGGCACGGACCCCGAGGGCGGGTCGTGACAAATTGGTATCAGAGGAGTTCGGTTCTACCGCGAACTCTGATCTTTTCTATGTGAAGCAATAATGTTTAGCGTATTGAGTGTGGTTATCAGTCCAGGGAGTCCAGTGTTGGTGCGGCGGCCGACGTATCCGTACACCAGGACCCTGACTTCTGATTTCCGACTTAATGCACGAAAACATTGATTGCGTGTGTGTTTCAATGTTTTCTTTGAGATTACTTATATCAGCTCACCAGGTATACTGTTCTAACCGTGGCGCACCTGTTTCCTTTTCAGGATGGCCCCACGACGGCAGCCAGCTAGGGTTCCGAGAGTCGAGCGTGACGACATCCCACCGAGCGACGAGGCCTCAGTGCAGGGCCCTTCGCAAGCAGTGGCACCGGCGGTAGCTCTACCCGCCGAGCCCCCAATGCTTCCAGCAGCAGCCGCTAACGATGCACATCGCCTCAGCGCACTGCATGAGTTTCAGCGCCAACGACCACCCAGGTTTCGCGGGGAGACGGATCCCCAGGCAGCAGAGGACTGGCTGGAGGCAGTGGTACGAGTGTTTAGGCTAGTGAGGACACCAGCAGACCTCATGGTGATCCTCGCTGCGAGCCTACTACACGCAGCAGCAAGACGATGGTGGAGCATGATTCTCCAGGTGCACGATGAGGCATCTCTTCTTTGGACGGACTTTGGGGGCCTCTTCTGCTCGGAGTTCGTCCCAGCCACCCTTCGTGCGGTGCGTATCCAGGAGCTTCTACAGCTGCGGCAGGGCAGCATGACGGTCGCTCAGTACTCGGCGAGATTTACCGATCTCTCGCGCTACTCGACCGACATGGTACGGGACCCATTCTTTCGGGCCCGGACCTTCGAGCAGGGTTTGAGACACGAGATCAGGGCATCGCTGATCTCCCTCAGCATACCGACTCAGACAGGAGTACTGGAGCGGGCCCTTCTGATCGAGTGCTTCCTTGCTGAGTCTACACCAGCACAGAGACCCACCGCAGGGCGGCACGTAGCGGAGTCTTCGGTAGCAGGTAGCCGACAGATGACTCAGGGGTCCAGAAAGACCAGACCTTCAGGCAGACGACCTCAGGGCACTGGCTCAGCAGTGCAGGGCACACAGCGCGGAGCCGGTCTTTTGAGTGGAAGACAGTGCTTTGCATGCGGCAGGCAAGGCCACATGGCTCGTGACTGCCCGACCCGCCATGCGGAGGAGCAGCGGACGGTTGAGAAACCACCTAGGCAGAGGAAGAGGTTCGACCGTAGCAGTCTGCAGGGAGGAGGCGGACGAGGCAGAGGAGCTGGCCGAGCAGCAGGTGGTGGACGACGCTTTGAGACTCTACCACCACCACCACGAAGAGGTCCACCCTGACCTCATGGGAGAGCTCAGCTTCAGGCAGCCGAGGCCTTCGATCATAGAGCTCTGGGAGCCGATGGACAGGATCAGAACTAGTGGATACATCCTTTTTACTTCTGGTTCCTTGTTGCTTTTGTGTAGCGTCTTGTATTATGAGCTACAATAATAAAAGACGCATACCTTTGTGATATTTTCGTTCCTGTCCTCTTTCGTGATGTTACTAGGAGGTTCCAGTTTTGGCTGTTGACTTGACCCTCACATGTGAGACATCTACTAGAGGAGACCCAGTTACCACACACTGATGCCGACAGTGTGACTCAACCCTTGGATGCGAGAGTAACGGTTGAATCTCTTAGTAGTAGCGTCGAGGCCTTACGACGTCATCCTTGGTATGGATTAGTATAATCCATGTTAGGATTGACTGTTTTAGGCAAAGAATGTGGTTCATCCAGGGGATGAGACCAGATTTCTCTTATCGGCAAAGAAGAAATCTTGCAGCTCCTGTGGGACCAAAGATGGTCCAGTTCATCCAGGGGCGGATGAGTACAGCTCAGAGCCGACAGAAGTCATACACTGAAAGGAGGCGGAGGCCACTAGAGTTCGAGGATGGAGACCACGTCTTCTTGCAGGTCTCACCTTGACGTGGTATTCGGAGTTTTGGCCGAGGCGACAAGTTATCTCCGCGCTTCATCGGACCCTTCCAGGTCCTCAGCAGGGTTGGTGAGGTGGCTTATCGCCTGGCTCTACCACCTCAGTTGCACCGGGTGCACGACGTCTTCCACGTGTCTCAGCTGAGAAGATACGTGCACGACCCGACGCACATCATTGACCATGGGGAGCTTGACGTTGATGATGGGGCGACTTTCACGGAGGTTCCAGTAGAGATAGAGGATCGACAGGAGCGGGTCCTGCGTGGGCGATCGATTCCTCTTGTGCGCATCAGATGGCAGCACGGGAATCTCTAGGAGAGCACTTGGGAGCGGGAGGCTCAGATGCGTGCTCAGTACCCTCATTTGTTTCCCTAGTTTTGATGTATCTTTACGGGGACGTAAAGCCCTGAGGTGGTAGTAATGTAAAGACCCGTAAAATTCATGGAAATTTTTTTCTTAATTTTCTTTAGAATTTTACAAGAGCGCGGTTTCAGACGGCACCTGATTCCGAGGCCCGGAGTGCCCGGAATTAATTTTCTAAGTTTGGCTCGGGTACGTTCAGTGAACGAACGAGCGGGAATTTCTAACTTTTGATCCGGTGCTCGGAATTGAAATCTGAGGGCATCGATGAACTCGCAGTGCCGATATTCGCTTAAAGAGACCTTTTCGGGAGTTGCGTTTGTTTCGGGTTGAGAGTTAGTTTTTGGGAGATTAGAATAAGTTAAATAAAAATATGTAAACACAATTTTTATTTAAACTTAATAGTTAACTTCTCTCAAAAAAAGTTAGGTGTGGGACCCACACCCACTTAACCTCCCTTGAGAGGATTAAGTGTGATGGGGCCCACACGAAACCTAACTTTACATCTTCCCTCAAACTCCCTTAACCCCTCTTTAATTAACATGACAATTTGTTAATAAATGTGCAGTTATCTCTTCTTTGAATTTCAAACTTTTGATATTCTAGTGTGTTGTTGTGTTAATAAAATAAGATAGAGTCTTATTTTATTTTGGGTTTAGTTTTTTCTCCTTGAGAGAGTTGGAAAGGTTCTTTTTGTTTTCTTCATCTTCTTCAACCTCGATGAAGAACACGAAGAACGCCGTTCTTCAACGAAGAACTTCTTCGCCAAAGAACACGGTTTTTCCACGACGCCATATCCGCGACGTGACTTTCTTCTTCCGCATCATCTCTTCCACGACGGTTTTCCGCGACGAACGCCATCGACAACGACTCTTCCTCCGACGTCAAAGGAATCAACACCGATATTCCACGACTATGTCAACGTGCGACTATCGAGGTAGGGGTTCTTGAGTTCGTTGTTTTCTTTTTATTTGACTTTCCTCTAGACTTGACGAAGAACGCTCAAGTTCTGACGAAGAACGCCGCTCCGCTCTTCTTCGTCTTACGTGTCAACGAGATAGAACACCGCTTCTTCCTCGGATTCCCTTCGTCGACATAAGAAGTTTCGCCAACGACATATCACATCGGACGCATCTCTTCGTCAACGGAATTGACGAACGACGAGCGCGACACCCGATCTCCGCGACGTTGACTTCTGCGGACGTTGTCAAATCTTCGAACCTATACCCGAGGTAGGGGTTGTTGTTTATTGTTTAATTATTTTTTATTCTATTCTTGATCATGAATTTATCAAGTCTAACGTGTGGCTTTGAAATATTTGAAGATGCGTTATTGCTTAACGTGAGGGGGCCGGACCGCATGAACACGGCCGAACCCCCCTCCATCGTTCTTTTTGTATTGCTTGCGGGTGGATGAATCAAGGTGGCGTGGTGCCGTCGCACCACGCGGATATTCGCCCAATCCTTATTACGCGACGCCGTCGCGCCGCGCCATGAAAGAAACATCAAGAACGCGACGCCGTCGCGCCGCGTTGAAGAAATCGAGCTGCGGCGGAGGGGCGCGGTGCCGTCGCACCGTGCCGGATGACGAAAACCGCGGCCGGTTCCGGGCTGCGGCGGAAGAGAAGACCGGCGGCCGGGCCGCCGGCGTCGGAAGCCGAAGGGGGGGACCGGAATTTCCGGTCCCGTTGGAGAAAATCGGCCGGCCAGCTGGCCGGCCGGATGGCATTAAACCGGGGGAATTAATCCCCCGGCCAACACACAAAAACCCCCCTCTTTATGAGGGGGGCGGTTCTTTGAAGGGAGGGGGGCAGCCGGCCCCCCGGTTCCGCACAAACAGGCCCCCCACGTGGGGGGCCGTTTTCTTGCAAAGGGCGCGGCACAAAGGCCGCGCCGCCTTCCCAATCAGCGGGGGCTTTGCCCCCCGCGTTCGGCCACCGTGCGGCGCCAGGCCGCCGTAGCCCCCGCGCTGCCGCGCCGCCCCAGGGGGGGGGGGGGGGTCGGGCCGGGTCGGCCCGGACCCGGACCCCCCCGTTTCGAACCAGTTCCGGTCTTTTGGCCATAAATTGAGCCTCGGACCTCCGATCGACGAACCGTCTACGGAAACACGATCCTTGGATCGAGACGGTCGTTTCGGTATATCGCACTCAAGGTTTCGGATTACTTTGAGTTCGGCCGGGTTGGTTCGTTCACGAAACCAACCGGGCCTTCGGAGCGGAAACGCTCATATCTTGAGCTACGGACGTCCGATTGACGTGCCGTCAGTCGCGTTGTGTTCCTCTTATTGAGACAGATCTTTTGGAATACTCCGCCCGAGGTTTGGATGCAGGTGGAGTACGGTCGGGTTGGTTTTGCCTTAAAAACCAACCGAGCCCCGGGGACGAAAATGTCAATAACTCTCAGACCGGGCGTCCGATCGACGCACCGTCTGTTGTGTTGAGTTCCTGTTGACGATACGGAACTTTTGGATACATCAACTCTGGACTTTGTGACAGCTGATGTATCAGCCTCTCGGCTCGTGGAGCGGACCCTCCGAACGAGCTTGCTGTGTGCGGGAACCCTAGTGCTGGCTGCGACTGTTACTGTGACTACTACTGCTACGACTGCTACTGTGACTACGACGACGACAGTACAGAGATCCTGTATGGATTCGACGACGACGACTACAGCACTCAGCGATCCTACGTGGATCAGTGCGACAGGTCCTGTGTGGGCCCGATCCTGTGTGGGTCCGATCCTGTGTGGGTCCGCGCTCAGCGGTTCTGTGTGAGCCAACGCCTACAGGTCCTGTGTGGGCCCGATCCTGTGTGGGTCTTTGCGGGGGTTAGTTACCTTTTGATCCTTCGTGGGTCTGACGACTTAGATGGATCAGTGATCATCTTTATCGTCCTTTGATGAAGTATACCTGTGTGAGCTGAATCCTATTGCTTTCCTGTGTGGATTGTGTTGTGCAATCCTGTGTGGATTACGTTTTTCTTTCCTGTGGGGAATACGTTTACTTTCCTGTGTGGACTGAGTTGTACTTGGGCTCGGAGGTTAGAGCGTATTTGAATTGATGACTTAGGTATATGTATGGGCATATACCTAAGCAGTGTCTGTTATTACTTCGTGATTGTTACTTTTCTTCGTGGTTTATCCTTTGTGGATTTGAGAGACCTTCAGGGGTCTCGGGGTCCCTACTGAGTAGCTTATACTCACCCCTGCACGGGCTTTGCCCGCACTACGTTGTGTTGGTTGCAGACGACGGACAGCGTTGACCTTAGCTGGGGCTTGCAGAGCGGGACGGTACCCGGAGGTGGACCACTGGGCGGGACGTGCTCGGAGCGGACGGCGGGACCCGTGGAGCAGAGTAGCTATCTGTACCCACCCTTCAGGTGGGATTTCCAGTGGACAGCTCGGAGTAGCGGCTTTTACTTTTCAGTTGTTGTTTTCCCTTTCGAGTTGTACTTTACTTTCAGTTTGGGTTTGTATTCTGGACCATTTACTTTTCCGCACTTTTAGTTGTACTCTGCTTTTGTTTAGTGTTTACTTTCCGCTTGCTTACTCTGTGGTGTTTGTTTACTTTTCAAAGGCAATGCCTTCCCTTTTTACTGGGATTTACGCCTTGGTGCTAGTCGCCAGCCCCTGGCCTATGGAAGGCGGGCTTGGGGTAGTCATGGCACGGACCCCGAGGGCGGGTCGTGACACAGCCCGCGGGTCACCGCTCGACCGCGCTGCTTCACCCAGACCGGCATGTGGCAGTCCGTCTTTTCCCCCATGGGATCCGCGTTTTGCGGGTCTCGGTTTTCTCATGGGGTCACGACGACCTCGGTCTGGCGCTGCACACCGATCGGGGAAGCCGGCCAGCGCACCCCGCCCCGCGCCACCGGGACCACCAAGGCGACGGGCTTGTGTCTCGCTCATCCAAGAAGACCTCAGAGGAGCTACAGAACCTCTTGGGAGCCGCGCTGCCTCCTGGGGATCCCACATTGCCGTCGTCGCCCACCAAACTTCCCTTCAACCGCTGAAAAAAAGTGTTTTGGCTGGAAAACTTCATATGCCTCCCAGACCACCCCAATACTCGGATTTTCGATCCTAAAAGAGAGTTGCAAAGATCAGATCGAATCCTAAGCATATATGGACCTCTTTTAACAATTAAACATAATTTAGATGGTATAATTTGAATTTTAAGAAGTTGTGAAAATTTAAAATGAAAGCACAATGATCTTAATCGCATGTTGTAGCTCGTCGCTTCACAAACGATCCGCCGTAGCCGCAACCACCTTGGAGAGGTGGGGAGAGGAGCATGAAGAAGGTGGATCCTTTTTTGGGATAGATTTATATAGGGAGATATTAAGGGGGAAGAAGGAGGGGGAGGATGTGTTTATGTTTGGAAAATTTATTAGAATAAATTAATTAATACTTAAACACCCACCAGTAGGCCCGTACCCGAACCCTCGACGGGGTTGATGTTAAGCCACTCCTAGGGTAAAATCAATGTTCTGGGAGTAACTGTGTCCTCAGAATTTTAATCAGAGCCTCCGTTCAGATGTTATAATGTTTACGCTTGAGGTCTCTAAATTATGAAAGTTCCCCTGGTGGTGTTTTCCCTAGAAGGGTCATTCCCATGAAAGATACCGCTCTCCTAGGGTAAACGGCTTGCTCTGAAATCAAAGGTGCCCTCAGTTTCCCCATCTGAGCAATATATTTTCGATTTATTATATTTATTTGGCATGTCTAGTGTGAACACACTTAAAATTTAATTCCAGCCACACCGGGGCTTAGAATCACACGTCGTATGAACATCCTACTCTGGAATAACATAAAGAAAATTACAAAGTCTCACAGTCTCAAAACTCGGGTTCTTACAATAATATATTATAAAATTAAATACAATATCAAGTTAATTGTAATACTATTGGAATATACATGGTAAATATTTAACATGGAAGGATATGGTCCGACTGATGGGTTTTGGGGATCATCTTGTGATCTTGTAGTGTAATACAAACCTAGATATGGCCCAATTTCACTAAAAAAATTAAACTTATAATGAATCATATAGAATAAAATTCTAATATTAAGTATAACATGAATACTATCATGAATGATAAATATTAATTAATTTCAATGTTGTATGAAATTATGGATTTCAAACACTATAAGTAAAAGAAAAACCTATTATTATAGATCATATCATGAGTTTTTTTTTCATTGAATGAGACCTCACTAAGTGATGAGTGATATTTCAAGATGAATAGGTCTTGGACAGTGTTAAAATTCAATAGGGCACGACCATAGGTTGGAAAAATTACCATATAAAGGAATCTAAGATTCTCTTCATTAAAATAATAGATTCATCCATATTAGAAGTTTCAGGATCCATATATTGGTTCCCCATCATTATATCAAATTGTAATTTTATTAATTAACACACTTTAAGGAATTGTATGAAATAAAGAAATGCTTCATCTAATGGACTATAAACACCATATACCATGTGATGTATGTAGATAGATGCATGCACATCCATCTAATTGATATCAATTTATAAAATATTGAGATGTTTTTAAAAATTATATGACCTATTTTTTGTGAAAATTATAATTTTTTATTTAAAATCCACATTGGTACATGATACTTAATGATTTGTTAGATATTTAACAAAAAACATCATTTTCATTAGAATTCCTCTAAAAATGACAATAATTTCATGGTATTCCTATATGAGACATATCTAGTTAAAATAAATTATTATTAATTTTTGATAATGAATATATTTTGGGATGCCATACACATTTGTAAAATTTTATTTAATTTTTCAATATGTTCTGGTTGACCTCAATTATAAGGACATAATTTAATAAATATATTGAAAATAAAGTATAGAATGATCTTATGAAACACTATTTTCAAATAATTTCCCAAAATATAAAAAAAATGATACATTTTACATAATTATTTGATCTGATATTTATATCATGAACCAAAAAAATATTTTTCATGATGAACATTTTGTGTCCATCAACACCCATAAATTTAAATTTGTATTATTCCTTTTTCTATTTAGTAGAACATATAAAACAACATTTTCCAATTTATTAATCAAGTAAATATTAAACCAATCATTGATTGATTTTTATGATATGATTGTATTTATATGGATGAATGACTAACATTCTAAAACTAGCGGATGAAAATATATATAGAAACAAAAATAATCTAATTTATTTATACATGTGGAATAAATATAGATGATGAATAGTAGTGGTAAACCCATTACCAGTTATATCTGACCTATTGAACCTTTTAATATAAATTTGATAATGATAATTGAGATGATGTCAAATAAATCCTTCTACCAATGGGAATCCATTTTTTGTGGGAATTATCAAATTCTTGAGTATTATATCCCTTAACACCATGGTACAATTGATCATTAAATTTAATGGTGGGAGTGATTTGAGAGATCAGAAATGATCTCTCCCTAACTATATATTCTTTAAAACATTATTAAATAAAGGATATCAAACTACATAAATGGTATATATTTGATGTATATAGACTATCATGAATTGAATTTCGTTCCTATATTCAAAGGATAATTTCATAAATATTCCATGTGTTTCTAGACATTTATATTCTCATCTTAGTCACTATTTTGATTTTTTAAAATCACTAGTCCTTTATCTGACCTATTAAAAATTAAAATATAATGGCATCTATTAATGGTGAGTGAGTTTTATTGCTAGTTAAGATCATGATTTTTATTTCTATTTTTTCATAATTTATAATGGGGTAAATTATAATCACTATATCTAAATCACCTTTAATTTGGTCATTTATTAGAGATTTCTTTTTCCCTAAAAAATTTTCATACATCTACTCCATGTTATAGCTTCCCTATAATTGTAATCCAAATCAGATAATAAATATATAAGAAAAAAATATATTCAAAACTAGATTGAAATGAATATATAAAATTATAATATCATTTAAATTAAATATATACATTTAGAATATTATATTTATTGTGATATTTACAAAAAATAAAAAATATATAAATAAAAAATTTATTACACTTATAGAATTCTATCTCAACTGGAAAACCACTATAAAAAAATAATTTCCCAACAATAAAATAAATGTTTTTTATTTGTGGTAAAATTAAATAAAAAATGAAAAAATTATATTTTTTATGTCAAATATTTAACATATGATACAAAATATTTTTAATTATTATATATTTAAATAATATTTTTTTGTTATTCTAAAACTTATGTTATTAAATATTATATTTTTAATTTTATATTAATTTATTATTGTTAATTAATATATTAATTAATAATGATTTGTGTATTTATTCATTAAACAAGTAATTAATATTAAAAAAGAAAAATTATTTCATGAATAAATTAATGATATCATCTGTTATTATTTCTTTTTAATACATAAATATATGTTAATAATTATATCATTTGACTAAAATTACATTTTCATAATCATACTACATACCTAGAGTAGCACCGACCATAGGATGTAGATGATTGATGTGATGATGATTCATAAATTCCATAAATGAATTATGGATATTTTTCATAACATACAAATATTATATAGTATTTTCATATTTTTTTACATGTGTTACATAAATTTTTAACTAATATCTCAATTTCACATAGAAATTACCCATTTTTAGTAATTTTTGAAACATAATTTTTTAAATTGATGTTTTATTTAAAACTACATGAAATAAATTAATTATGGATTATTTTTACATAATGATTCATCAAAATCCAAGCTCATTTATAGTGATTTTTTCCAATTTTACAATTTTATTACACTAAATAACATTTTAATATTATAAAACACTTGAATTAATACAAGCTCTATTATTTTTGTAGATAAATTTTTGTGCTTAATAATATAGATAAAAAATTCATTATTTATTAATTAACTAATTTTTGAAAACAAAATGATCCAATTTTCTCAGTTTTGGCTATGTGGTGATAAATTTAAACATGAATAACACTTTCATATTGAAAAAATGAATATTTAGTCATAACAATGATAATGTGTGTTGTATTGACATGTTCATAATACAAACACATTTTAAATGATTTACGGATAATTTTACTAAAAATTTTGTAATTGTTTTTCTTCTATTTTGTTTTGTCTATTATAAAAGGTTTTTTAAGTAAAAGCATAATTTTATACTAAGAAATCAAATTGAGTCATTTTGACCATATCTTGTGCTGGATTATTATACAATGAACGCATTGATTCTACAAATGAATTTATGATCACCCCTAATATGATTAAAAATAATATGAGTTTTCTTAATTATTCTTTTCATTGTGAAAATTGATTTATATTAAAATGGCACATATATATTTTAAACTTGTCCCTAGAGACCTACAAATCACAACATGTATCATATTGATTTGTGGCTTATTCTTATCATCCTAAAAATAATTTCTGATCAATTTCATATAGATTGAATAAAATAAGAGTTTATTGTCTATATTTTGGACCTATGATATATATTTTAAAAAATTGATTATAATATTTAAAATAATTAACCTGGAGTCATATCATCCACAATATTTTTTTGATAAATGTTAAATCAATCCATATAAATCACAACTGAAATATGGACCTTTTTTATAATAATTGAAATAAATCCGAAAAAAATAATCAGTTTTTTACTGTGAATTTCATTTTATTATAAAAAACATTATACTAAAAAATATATCTCTAAATCAAGTTGTCTATATGTTGTGTATTATAAGAAGAAGTTCAATCCTACACATTTCAAATGTTTTATGTAGAACTATATTTTTAATAAAAAATAACATCTGGCTTTTTGAAGTGGGATACATGTTTTATACTAAAAATAACATTTTATATAGAAAACACACACATTGAGACATAGAAGAAAAATTATATGTTGGATTTGTGAGTGGTTAATTCTTATATTAAGAAATAATAGATGGTTTCATTATATTTCATGAATACATATGGTTGTTTACTCGGTTTAAAATATGTGTCAAAAACATTAAACTAGAAGGATAGTTTTATATTGGAAACATGAAAATAGGGTCATACCATGGAGTCCTTAATTGTATTGATGTTCATTCAATCCCCATATATATAAAATTATATATGTATCATTTTGATTATGTTTCATGATATATGAATTTTTATTTACTATCTTATAGAAATGTGACATGTGTTTTACACTAAAATGACACTCTTATATAGAAATCCATAAAATATTTTCATATCGAAAACATTAGTAGTTAT
The DNA here is from genome assembly GCA_963277665.1 of Viscum album. Classification (NCBI taxonomy): domain Eukaryota; kingdom Viridiplantae; phylum Streptophyta; class Magnoliopsida; order Santalales; family Viscaceae; genus Viscum; species Viscum album. The sequence continues at coordinate 277,369,054 of OY728133.1, forward strand.
ATTGACATTTATTTTATCAATGTATATCAAAATTCAATTATGGATTGTTTTACTAATGTTTCATAAAAATATGAATTTTTTTACATGATTTGTGATATATGATGACTGTTTACAAAAACATGACATTAATGTTGAAAACATTCTCTTTCATTTATACAAGCCACATTGTGTGTCAAACTGACATCAAATTGATTCCTAAACATGTCAACTGAATATTTGATCATTTTCCAAAATATTAAAAACAATCAATTCTCATTTGATCAATTTTTTCAGGGAGAGTGAAAATTTAATCTAAATTTAAACCTTTATATTGATAAAATGTACTTTCGATCATATATTTCACATCCTATGTTTCACTATTGTAAGATAATTAGTATGTTTTATAAATTAATTTAGTTTCATTATCCTAATATTTGAATACAGTTCGATCTTGTTTTCTGAATTTTGGCTATGTGGAACCCATTTTATCATAAAAGGAATTATTTATATTGAAAACACACATTTATAATCATATAGGAAACATCATTTACCATATTTACATGTGGTTTTTTCAAATAAAGTAAAAAATAAATTATGAATTTCATCTCTAGTTTTCATGTCATTTTGATATCATTTAATTACTCTGGTTATCTAATATGTGTATTTTAATAAAATTAATCTTTTATTATTATTAAAATATATTAGAGTCAAATAAAATACATTGTGCATCAATTTGACGTGAGGGAAAATTTTATATGTCATAATTGAATTATGGTATCCTTTTCTAATTTTTCTAGATAATATGATCTTGTATACTAAATTTTTCACATAAGAAACATGATTATTAGTGAAATGAAACATTCATATTGAAAAAATGGACATTGAGTCATAAATACCACATTGTGGGTAAGAATAACTTGCATTAAATTCCCACAAACCATAATTGGATTATGAATCATATTCATAATGTATAAATATAATAAAAAATAATTTACTCAGCTTTGGTTAGAACAAGCGTTTCATATTTTATATTTACAATTTTATTATGAATACACGCATTTCTTGTATTATGGGAAAAATTTTGAATGAAAATAATGAGTGGTAAATTATAATAATTTGAAATTGAATTATATACTTCATTACAAATGTATAAAAACTATAAATTTCCAGCACCACATTTTTAAAATTGTAGGTCATGTTTTAATATAAAAGGACTCTAATATATAGAAAACATGCACTATTGAGTCATAAAATATAGATCATGTATTAGATTGACACGTAGTTTATTCCTAAACATGAATAATTAATTATATATTTTTTATAAATGGGTAGAATAATTAAAATAATACTTCCCAATTTTCTGATTATGACACATGAAATGTACTCAAATGTAACATTTATATTGAGAAACTCACCTGATGTCAAACTATCCAAATATTATTCCATAGTGATTTGAAATATATTATTAAATGCAAAAAATAATTATAGAACATTTTCATATTATTTAGTGACAATACAACATTGTTTATAAATTTTTAGCTATCTTATTTCTATTTCATTAAAAAAATTTACACTTATTTTAGTTAACATTCACATTGAGTAATACTGGCCACACTTTTTTTTAGTTTTATTTATATCAAATTCATTAATGTCATAAGTAAATTATGGTCAAATATTCTAATTATTGAAAAAATCAATTTTTTATTTTTTTCGCAATGTGATGTGTGATTTTGACTAAAATGGAACTATTATATTGGAAAAAAAAATTTCTAGTCATTATAGACACATCTTCCATAAGATAGAAGTGTTTTTATTTCATATGTGTACCATAACAATTTCAATTATTGTACCTATGTTTTGAAAATAATTTTATCCTTTTTTATGATTTTAAAATTATGAATCGTGTTTTAAAATTTGATTCCTTGATGATATAAACAGAAACCTAAATCATTGCAACATTGAACCCTGGTTCGACTTTATTAATAGTTAATTAATCAATTAATATTTGAGAGTTAGATCTAGATATAGGTGACGAATCCCTCATAGTATATATATTTTCTTTTTTTTTCCGACTTTATTGAATCATATGTTAATGTAATCAAAATAAACTTTCTTATTTATCAGGGTGGTGGAATTGATGGTAAGTTATCCTTGACTATATCTAAAATCTCATCAAAAGACACATATAAACAAAATTTAAATGATTAGGATGTTAATATTTTTTACCTTAGCTAGATGTTTGTAATATTAATTTATATGAATGGGTAGACAGATCCTTCACCCATTTACCCCTCTAAAATATCACCCCACCAACCTTTTTGTAAAATATATAACAAGGATGATAATAATCAGAAATGTTTCTAGAAATGTTAGAATATAATTTATCATGATATTTTTTATACTTCTCAATAAAAAAATATATTAGATATTTCTTTATTTGATGCTTCATCAACAATCATGATTTTCAGTCTCAACCAATTCATTCTAACCCTTAAAAGAAAGCAATTATTGAATAGTTGGATTTTATTTTAGTAAAATTATTATCATACTTTTTATGATACTAATTTATCCCATCACAATTGTGTATATAATTTTATCATATATAATGTACCACATAAATAATAGGTAATAACCTTATCATGAAAAAAATAATCATTATAGAGCCATATTCCCATCACACTCATCTCTAACAAAATTAACCACTTATTTTGGGTTTGTAGATTGTTGGATGTACATGTCATATTGAGGAAAAATAGATAAATAATTGATAAATAAAATAAAATGAAATTATAATTAAAATTATAAATTACATGTTTGAGGATGCATGATTTCTTGTGGTAAAATGTATCCATCGTAAGTATTCATACATAATATCAATGATAATTAAAGACATATTTTTCAAACACCGAAATAACAATGACCCGAATAATATTATTGTTTTTGAATTTGTTTTGATAATAAAATAATACTATAAATATAATTATTTTTCTAATATTTGATTATATACACTGGTTTATTTGATCATTCATTGACCTTAGGCCCTAATGTAGCTAATATTTATGTAATACACAATATATGGAAAAAAATTAGAAGAGATCTAAACTATATATTTTGATTTCATATATGATAAACTGTTTTTTTTAGTGCACTAAAAATATATAATTTATATCATTATAGATCTATTTTTTACAAATACATTCATTAGATCCATGATATAAACATTTATGGTATCCAAAATCATTTTGATTATTATCATGTTAATCCTAGAAAAAAATGAAATTTATATTGATGAAAATAAATAATATAATATGTATGATTAAATAATAGATTATTAATCTTGAATTATATTCATTCATAGGATTCTGTCATTTTTTTTCTTAAATTTTTCTTTTTATCACTATATTTTTTCATTTGAATTCATTCTAATTATAGAGAAACATTACAAATATAAATAATATATTTATTAACGAATGAAAATCAATCCTCAGATTTTTTAGCATTTATATTTTAGTACTACATAATATGTTGGAAATATTCATTTTTATTAATTATAGTGAACATATTATATACTTTTGACGAAAAATTTATTTTGAAAATGTAAAATATATATGTATTCAAAACTGATAATCCAAACCATTGAAACATGATAATCTCATTTATAATAACAAGACTAAAAAAATTACTAATGGACTCACAATATACTTTTTAATGTATGTTCTTTTTGTAAAATTTAACAAATATATTATTCTTTAATGTTATATCCAGATGAAATTTTTATATTTATATATGTTTTATTCGAACCAATGGAGTGATGTTACTCCCGAATGATCCTTTTTTCATTTCTGATCAACATGTATATCTTGATTTGGCCTTCCTGTTTCGCTGTAGTATCATCAATATATAATACCATTATTCATTTATGTAAATTTAACATTGTATTTTAATTGGTTTTCATATAAAAAAATCATTAATGAAATATCTATTGTTTTATTATTGGATTAAATTTATATGAAATAAATACTCATATATAAATATCGACCCTAACCACATCTATATCATCATGTAAAACATGTAAATTGGTGCTAATAACAAGAGATACATCAATTTATACAATAAAATTATCTTTATTTATTTTTATATTTTATTATGTACCTATTTATATTTTATATTATATCCCTATAAAATGCTACGTGTGTATTCTAAAAGATATAAATGACATACGATTTCACGAGAAATATTTTTTGAAATTTAATAACAACAGATTACTTTTTATTCACAATTAGGTGAAATAGAAATGATAGATTTTATTACATATATTAATGTGGTCATTTGAGGGGAGTGGCTTGCCTAAAACCAAGGTATGTCATATTACTACACATGTATTTTTTTTATTCCACTAATAGTTCACTCTAATACATGTGTATATATTGGATTTCCAAAACACACCATACCATAGTATCTGGCAATAAATCTATATATGCTTTGATTTTTTCAACATCTTATTTATATCTCCTTGATTCTTTTTCATCTCAAAATATGTATGTAGTGACTCTCCAAAATACACACCACTAACATGAGGATAATTTTCTGATCACTAAAATGTAATGTATGTAGTGGTTCATTATGTAAAGTTAATGTTAATTCATAAATTAAATTCGTATATATAATACGAACATATATAACTTTTTTGGAATATTATTATATATAAAAAATTATTATTCTTCTATACCAAAAAATACTTTCAAGTATATAGAGTTATAAATTTTCCTATGAATGATTGTAAATAATCATACCATAAAACATGGTTCTCAAAGTGAAAAGTCATTTTCTATGAGCATGCTATGTTGTAACACCTATATACCACATTAATTTCATATCATCTACCAATGTTATAAAATAGAAATATATTTTAATACATAGTTAATATGGAAATGGTATAAACATGGAATAAAAATGTATTTTCAATTCATAAGACACAATGTTTGAAGGATATAATATACCAAAATAATTTCACATATATTGTGACAAATTTATTTTATATAAAATTTATTTATTCCTTATATATACTGATGAATAAAATTGATTCTTGGATTGTTGATAACATAATGATACTCAAAATCAATATTATTCCATCGAGTAAAGTGCATTGGGTGATGTAGTTTCTGATATTAAATTCTTGTATCTCCTTACTATATTAGTTATCTATAATTTTTCAATCATACATAAAGATTTATATACCATAGAAAGATTGGAAATTATAATAAGACAGTTTAATAAAATGATTTATCATTGTTTTTTCAGAACACACAAAAAATATTTAATTTTATGAGTGGTTCCTGGTTTTTTCCAATCAATATACAATAATTTAGTTTGGATTGTACATTCCCAACGTTCATACACATGGAATGTATCATATTTTTACATTAGATTATGAACAATTATACATATTATATTATAGTATCAAATAGTTTTGGAGACCAATCAGTTCCATAAAACTCATGTTGATTCATCCACTACCATCTTTCATATTTTATAACTTGAATACTACATTCAATGATGTATATTTAGTACATCAAATTTACAATAGTCTATTTTAATATCAGTTTATCTTATTAGAAAAAAAAATAAATTCCATAAATTCATAATAAATTATCATTATAATTAATTCCATAATATATCCTTCATATTTTACACTGTTATTCATAGAAACTAATTTATAAATAGACATATAATCCCTCTCAGTATTTACTTTTAGTTATTCCTACATGTTCAGTCTAACATTTTTCACTCCTATATATTCCATGACCTAGAAAATGTTCATCCAAATCATCTAGAGACATTATAATGAATAAAAACAATGTAAACATGGTAAAAGTGTTTTATAATGTTCATTTTCATTCTCTATTTATAAATTTAAAAATACTTTATCAAAATCCTCAGAGTCCTGTGTCATGAAATTATATTCCATCAATTATGGATTTATATTCATCCTATAAAGATGAAAAATTATTTTTACAACAAATATATAAATAAATATATGGTTTGTATATATTGTATATGCAAGGATTTGTAAAAAAATTCATAATTTGAGTGTATTCAATCTCTATATTTTGAACTTTAAAAAACCTTTGACAAATTTTTTCAGAACTATAAATATTATTATTACATTTCTCAAAAGATGAATTCTTTCCTTTTAAAATCACTTATATTATTTCATTTTCTTTTTATTCATCAAAACCAACTGTCAGAACAATTATTTTCCAATAAAATTAATTTTTAAACATCATCATCAATATTATATAAAAAATAATTGTATTACATTTTAATAAATTTGTATTTTATATCAAAAATTCAACAATGTTAAAAATTGTATAGAGACAACTATAAAAACTATATTTAATTCATAATTAAATATTATTTTTAGTACCCATACCCTTCATAAATAATAGTAAAAGTATTGATATTTCATGTGACCAAATTACATGATTATAATATCTAAATTGACATATCAATTATTATATTCAAGGTGTCATGATATTTATTTAATATTTTAAATCTCAATTTTTATCTGAAGAAGATATTAAAAGAACAATCATTTTTTTGGAAGTTATGAGATCATATAGTATTTACATTGAATATTTGAAAAATAATTATTATATTAATAAATAATATAAAATGAGATATCAAAGTTCCCAAAACAAGTGAGATTAGAAAGGGGGTGTGAAGTCATCGAATATAAATATTCAATAAATAAATTTCATGAATTATTGATATAAATTTTTATTTAATGTATATAAATTTATGAAAAACAATTTACATGATGTTATTAAAAATCTTATTATTAAATATTATAAAATGAAATTTCCATAAATTATATTTTTATGTTGTCATAGTTTTTTTTCCAAGAAGAGAACCAAAAAATAATTTTAATTAACTAATTTACATTAATTTCCAATAAATTTTTTCCAGATTGGGACTGACAAAATTTCAGATTTTGATGTAATTATACATTTTAATGGATTCTTATATACAAGTATAAATTTTATAATTATATTTTTATTTGGGTTTTCATTCTTTAATTGTATGATAAATAATTAAAATTAAACAATTTTGATGGTAGAATACAGTATATATGGTATTTAGTTACATGAAAATGATATTCATTAGAAATGAAATGTTTCTTCTTGTTTTCCCATAGACATATTTACTTAAGAAAGTTTAGACCCTTTGAATTATTTCATTCAGTACATGAATTATAATATTATTTAATTAAGATCTAAATTTAAATACATTGAGTAATTTTTTTACATTATTTATTATTCAAATCAATGTGTCTAACTAACGTTTGAGAAACCGAACTGTTTATTCGGATGTTTTTGATGATTATGATACTCTTAAAGCATGATAATTAATTATTATGATTTATAGTTGTGAATTACCATTGATTTATTTATTGTCACTTCTAATCTCTCAAAGATAAAATATAATATTCTGCTTTATATATAATATTATAAATTTATTACATAATTATAAATTTATTTTAATTTTTACCATTTTGTTAAGAATTTAGATATGAATAAATATAGTAATTTTTATATAGAAATATTACATTGAACTTAGACTTTTAATTCAATATTGTTTTAAATTATTTAAATGGACACATATATTAGATATAAATAATATTACGATAATGACAATACTGCACAATAATGGTTAGTGTTTGTTGTTAATTCGAAACCTATTATTTTTTAGATTGATCAACCCAAAAAATGGTCTTTATTAGATGGCTCTTCATTGATATAGAATCCATGCCAAAAAATTAAAAAAGTATAAGAAACAAGGATGAAAGATACTCAAATAACATAGGCATGAATACGGGAAACAATATGTGTTTCGAATTTGTGGGTCTCAAGACAAATAAAAGCATTGTAGAAAAAATTAAAACTAACAATGATGAACATAAAATGTAGAAAAAAATGAATGATCGACTAAGAAGAAGTAAAAATAATCACACAAAATGGATTTTTAAAGAATCGATTCATCTACAATGTTTTAGGGGTGAAGTGAAAGAGATTTAGTTTCGAGAGATGTTCGACAACCCCATACATATTGATCTTTATTAGGGTTCTATTTATAATATCGATAAATATTAATTATGAATTTTAAATAATAACGAAAGAAACCCATATAAAATAAACTTAAAAAATTATTAAATGAATATATATTAAAAATATATAAATTATAAATAATTCCATTATTAATCTATAATAAATTTTTTATTTTTTTATTTTATATTTGAGCAGATTATAAAATATAAAAATTTATAGACATAAAAAAACAGAAAAATGAATTGTTTTTAGTTATTATTTAAATTATTAAAACATTAAAATTTAAGTTGAATCTATAATAATTATATAAATTAAAACTATTTTAAAAAAAGAAAATCTTAATTAATAAATATGAATACAATATTAAAAAAAGAAAAATTTAAATAAATTTAAATAAATAAATAATTGTAATTAAGAAACTAAAAATTAATGTAAAAAATAAATAATATTATTATTGAGAACATTACTAAAATATAATATTAAATAAATATTGTCAAAAAATAAGAAAAATCTAATGATTAAGAAATTATTAATATTATAATATATTAGGAAAATGAAAATTGTTTTAATTATATTTATTACTAAATATTAAAAAATAAATATATGTTAAAAAGAAAAAGATTACATATTAAATATATTATTTAACAAAGAGATCAAAATCAATACATATTAATTAATTAAAATTAATAAAAAATAGGTAAAATAGATAAAAATTAAAAAAATTAAAAAATGAAAATTTTAATGTTAGATATTTAGAAAATATTAAAAAAAATTATATTTATGAATGAATAAATAAAATAAAAACGTAATAATATAGAATAAATATTTACTTTTAATTAATAGTATATAATTAATATATATATTAAAAAATTAGTTAACTAATTAAAAACATACTATATATTGTATATATTATGTAAATAAAAAACTATAAAATGAATATTAAAAAATGAATGAACTACTAAAATATTATGTGTGTGTGTGAATGTTTTTATCTAAAATAGTAGTAAGTATATATATTTTTCTCTGAAATTAATTCGACACAATTTTGATATATTATCAATGGAAAAAACAAATAAAATTTTATTAAATGTTCTTTACTCAAGACTAAGTAGTCAATATTTATATTTAATTTCAATTTTTAATTATAGCACATTTTTATCGAAATATATTAATTATTTAATGTAAATAAATATTTTCTATTATATAAATATTATTTTTTTGAAAATTTATTTGTATTAATGAATAATTACGAGTAAAAAATTCAAATTAAATGTATAAAAATAATATAAAATTAAATATTTACTTGTAAGAAATTATAAATAAAAGTAATAACATTTATATTATAAAGAATAAATAATATTCAATGAATTAATGTCAAAAAATAATTGAACATTAATTAAAATATAAATATACTAAAAATTATGAAAAATGTACTTAAGGTTAATAATTACATAATTTAATTGAAATATAGAAATAAATATAAGTATAAATGATAATGAAATCATATATTAACTATGTAATTGAAAATTAATTTCAATATATTAAATCTTAAATCAATAATAAAAAAATTATTAAAAATTTATAATATTAAAATAATAATATGAAAAAATTATAAAAATTATTATATAAGTATATATAATTTAAAGTAATAAATATATTATGTAAGGAAATAAATATAAATAATTAAAAAAAATTAATAAAAAAAATATATTACATATTATATATTATTAAAAAAACTATAATAATTATATTAACAATTTATTATATTTTAATATGATTGTCTCTATAAAATTGAATTCATTTATTATATTAATATGTATGAAATTATTGAATGACAGATTAGGTTTAATATAATTATCTCACATGATAATTAATAATTAAATATTTATTATATAATATATATGCCAATTTGAAAAATTTATTTACATGGAAAATAATAAATGTTATTTAATGTACATTAATATTAATCAGATATTATTTTTAATTTATATTAATTTTTAAAAATATTATATACCATCTATCAAAAATATTTTAAAATATTAATATGATTTATAATAAATTTTTAATATATATTTAATTTTTAATATATATATATATATATATATATTTCTATATCAAATAATTTTATTCTAAATATAATATGTATATTTTATATTCAATTTTCCTAAATATCACATATATATACAGTGTAAATGTAAATTTAAGAAAATTTAAATCTAATTTTATTAAATATATTTTTTATTTAGTAGTATAAATATATATCTTTATTAATATATGATTTTTATGGATATACCATTCTTTATAAATATTCATATTGTAATTGATTTTTATACCTGAGAAAGTTCACCCATTATTAGTTCTAAAAAAGTGTTAATAATGGTATACCATTTTCAATCGTAAAATAATTTGTGAGTATAAATTCATTCCTTCATAAGCGATCAAATATAATTTGAAAAGGCATATACATAACATTGTTTTTTAGAATAAATAAATTATAGCACTGTCTATCGAGGTTTTGGGAGTAATGTATACACATTACATATGTACATACATGCATATGTACCAATGCATATAATTATAAATGGATTCTGAGAGAATGATTACAAGAGGGGGGTCAATTTCCTTTTTAAAATTAAACAATCAAATACATTAATTCATTCAATTAAAAATTATTTTGATGTGATGAATAAACAAAGTGATATATTAAATCTATTTTATAAAAGATATTAGCGATACTAATTTAATGATTATGAATAGTGTGAAGTGGATGTACCAAATCTATTCACTTTATGTGAATCAATATCAAACGATGTTATGAATAAAAAAATTGTGAATAAAAAAATTGTTTGATAATGGAGTTCAAAAATAGATAAGTGTGAGTCTATATGCCCCCTCCAATTAAGTAGAGTGGATTGTCCTATTCCAGTTATTTTAATAGAGATCATGAAATGAATGTATTGCATTTCTTTTTTAATGTATATTGGACTAAAAAACATCTATAAATAACATTTCTATTTAAATGTATATGTTCATAATTAAGAAATTTATTTATTAAAAACCCTTCCTTTACGTTTTATTTTTTCAATTTAGGTCTTTATATTAGGAATGATTGATCATTATATCATGGTTAAAGATATTATTATGTACAATAATCATTGTTAATATATCTATTATAATGTTAACATTAATATTATAATATATATATATATAAGAAGGGTTATAATATTGTCTAATAGACAATGATGCAGGATATGGTGGCCTAGACTAGTAAAATCATACCTTATAAGACCATTTTATTGATGATCCTAAAGAATTTTGAATCTTAATCATTTTCTCTTATCTAAGAATAATATGAAATTCAACAAATATTATTTATGGGAAATAATTTATGGGAGATGATCGATTTTATCAATATATCATCAAAAACAATATTCTTTGAACTACAATGAATTTTCTATAATCTCACAACTTGTACATAGGTATGACACTGGTGTATTAAGGGGTTTTGTATCAAGATCCAAATACAATTAATTTATATAATTTGTATTTAATAATGTAATGATTATATTTATTCTATTTAATTATTAATTTATTTTATAATTGTTGGATAAAATGAATATTTTAATATGATGAAACAAAAATTTAATTTTTGAGAAATATATAATTTCATTTAAAATAATACTTTTAATAAAATAACTAAATTTTTAAAGATATTTTATTTTACTGAAATATTATTTTTAGTTATAATATATATATATATATATATATAATTTAATGAACTCAAATAAAATTATTATAATGATCATAAAGAAGATAGTAAAGTGAAACATGTATTTTATAATGAATAACGATTTTTTAAATTTGTAATAAAACTTATTTGGAAACTTATTTGGATTAAATAGTTATTGTTATAATTGAAATCATCGTGTTTAAATTTCTTAGTTCTTAATTTCTTTTAATTTTACAAGATATTCAATTTTTTTGGGTAAACATAAAATCTAGTATATATATATGATATGTATTATGACATCATAAAATCCAAAAAGTGTGTAAGAAATAATATAAAAAGAATCCATGACCAAATAACATTTCCCATTAAAATAAACAACTTTTTATGTCATGCTTTAAATTTTCAATCTTTTAATAAATCCTCCAAAACATATTTTGAAATTTTATGATTTAAATATAAAATGTTATAGACATGATGCACTATCACATCAATAATTCCAATTTTATTGTTTGTTTTGTTATTTTAAAACTAAAAAATTATAAATAATTATTCAACAGAAAAATGTATGGGATTAAAATGGGGTAAGGTTTTGGTTTTGATATATTTTACCCCTCATAGTTGAAAAAACATTGATTAGAAATTAATAATGATTACCCAACCATTTGAATTAAACACCCACCAAACATCACATTCATCAAAACTCAAAATACATTTATAATGATTTTCATCACCATATCAATATCTACATCACTCTTATGACGTTATCAATCTCTTTAAATATTTTTCAAATACTTCAGAAGAACACTCTAAATATTATGGATTCTCTTCCACATCCATTATATTAATGTGATATGACAATATAAAACGTTTTTATTTATAATTGTTCATGTTTTAATTTTTTCAAACATATTATATATCTTTATGATTCTCCAATGATTTAGGAGAACCTTTCACTCTCATTAATAAGTTCAATGAACTTTTATATACAACCATTATGTTATCCAAATAATTAAATGATTTTTTATGCACAACATTTTAATATTTAATAAAAATACCATTATTATCTCAATAATTTCAACATAGATTTAAATTTCCTTAATTGATTATGAAATTTCATGTATGAAACACAAAATTTTTTTAGATGGACTAAAAATGATGAAATACATTATGTTGGCGTATGATATTATTATTGAAAAAACCCATATTCATGGTGGGACTAGAACCATATATTCCTCTATTGCATTTGGTAATGTATATATCTTATTTGATACCATATATGGTTTATTATTTATGTGCCCAATAAAATTTTGTTATGATTTATTAGTGTATATCCTTGAATTATTCTAATGATGTCATGTTTGATGTTGTTTCCTGATTCTTGTGTTTATTTGTTATTACAACCTTCTATTATTCTTAAATATTCATGATTTTCATTATTTCATTTTTATTTCACAATATTATAACCCTTGAAAAAAATAAACTTTATTACATCATGTGACTCATTTATTATTAATATTTGGGTATTATATCTCACCCATTTCTTTTATATAACCAATGGATATCAAATGTGTTATTATATGATCATTAAATTTTGAGGGAATGTAATAGTGTTTTGAATAAATTGGTTGTATCCCATTCACATGTTATGGAGGTATATATACATATATCTAAATATAAAAATAAAATTGGACAATATAATTTTTTTGAGGATGAATATACAGTTAAATGGAAAAGATAATTTACTAATTAATTAAAAATTTATATAAATCTGATTTAAGGGGTTTTATTAAAGTAATTATAAAAAGGGGAAAAAATACAAATGATAAATAATATAGCCAAAAAATATTCTTATTGAATCATTTTTTAAACAAATCGTACCCCGCATTCATGTACTAGAAGAGACGGGTGATAATTTGATTAATGTTGGAAATAAACCTCAAACGCTCCATCAACATAACTGTTATTTTCCATAAATGATGTGACATTCCTTTTAGTGATTGATCAAACAATAGCATTATAATCACTATAATTTAAGACGTTTTACAATTCTCTATACCATGATCATGAGAACACGTTGATAACATAGAGTATTTCAGTCTTTATATATGACATGATTCCACATGTAACAAAGAACCCTCCAAGGCTCTATCTAGAGTAGTAAATAAAAATATCACCCCGACCAACAAAACCCAAATTACCATTTGATGACCCATAAATATTTACATAAAAATCCCCAAAAAGGATCCATCCAGAAAAAATAAAAGAATGTAGATGACTACTTTTATAATCAATAAATTCAAAACTTCCCCAAAATCGTGAAATAATGGACCATGTTTATCCAGTGTCTAACCTGAAGAGAGTTATATTTTAGGAATATGGGTAAATTATCACCTGACATGATTGAAGTGATAATTGGGTAGCCCTTTGTGGTCTATAATATCATACAAAACATGTTAAATGAAACAATTACTCAATCACAACAATGTAATGGTTATGATTATGTGTTTCAAGATAATTAAATGTGATTTAGTTAAAATGATCAGCAAGATTAATTGTTATCGTACATGTGACATCAATAAAATCTCAAATAACCTTAAATAGATATGACATATTGGAAAATTAGAGGAAAATATTTATTTCAAATACCATTTTTTGATTTAATATATGAAACCTGGGACAATGTTAAATTGTTCAATATTGTAAGAAATTAGTAGTATGAATTCAATTATATATAATCACTAAAACTAGTGTCTTGCAGAATGGTGTGATACAAGGTTTATAAAAATAATATGCATGTTCAATTCATGTACTTATGCAACAATGTTGTCGTTATAGTAAATATAAGTGTCAAAAAATTCTAGTCTTAGCTAGTTCCCATATTAGTGAGTCACCATATGAAGAGAATAATTTAGTGTTGAGCTGTTTTTATGGTATTCTGGTAGATCAGTGATTATAGGGGCCAAAATATTTTCAATAGGTTCATTAATATAAAAAATATTCTTGGGTTCCTAAAATAGATAAATGGTGCAGTTGTCTAGTTTTCCATAATGTTATATGTGATGGCTCATTAAAATCAATTCGCCTTGCGTGTGATATAATAATGAGAATAGAATACATGACATCTTCCCAAATAGAATTTTACACATAGTATTATATTCCATTTCTATGTTATCAATAAAATTTTATCTAATAAATTTAATACCATTTGACTCAATGTTCAGAAGGATCCAAATTAATCTAGATTGCAGATAATCATTGAATAGCCTTATGTATTTATATATAATACCACCATTTTCTATATATTTCTATGAATAGGGTGACCATTGATGATCACTATAAACCGAGTAGACTAAAATATTGATTTAATACATTTACAAAATGTGTAATTAAGAAAAATATTTTGATCACTTTATAAATAAAATTCTACCAAATAAGGTAAATTTTATTCTTAATGTCATGCTTAAGATTATTTCTACCACATTTTTTAAATTTTATAAAATTATTGAAGCATTTATAATACATTATAATATAATAATGGATGGTTATTCCATTCACATATCTAGTCTAATCCCAAGAGGCAATTTTATTCTCTAATAGAGTTAATCAATTATCATGAATATTGGAATTGATTTTTTAGATAATGTTGATAAAATAAATATGTTAGAGGATATGTAATTACCAAATATTTTTCCAATTTTGGAATTAATCGTAGAAATAGATCAATGATTCTATGTGACATGGAAACTGTTGAAAAAATCATTTATTCAATATCCATACATAAAAGTGTATATTATCCAAAAGAATCTGAAATAAATACATGGTAAAACTATAAATGCATGATTCAAATTCAATCATAAGGCCAAATATATATTATCTTATTAAAAAATATAGGGTAATGCTAGTAAGCATGTTAGATTCCTAATTAATAATAATAATTGGGATGATTTTATTATCATAGAACTTTTTTATCAAAGAACCATTAAATATGTTTTTATAATAGTTTTAAATATTCTCTAAGATAAAATCCTCATAATCATAAAATAGGTCCTCATCATTAAAGAAGGGAAGGGCACGGGTGCCACAGAGCGGCGGCATGGAGGCCGTGGGGCCGTGAGGGCGGCGGGATGCAACGAGTGCTGCAATGTCGTGGGGAGGTTCGACCGCGGACGGTGCGAGGCAGCATGACAGCTCCGTCGCGGGGTTGATACGAGGTCGTATGGTGGCTCGACCGCAAATGGCATGTGGCAGCGGAGCGGCTCGGCCGCGGGGATTCCACGAGGGTGCGGAACAGCTCAGCCTTTCGGAGCCTCGACTACGGGGGTGCCGCACGGGCGCGGGGTGGCTCAGCCGCAGAAGGCACGAGGCCGTCGGCGGTGTGGGGAGGGCACGGGACAGCTCGGTCGTGAGTCACCTCGGCCGCAGTGGTGGAGTGAGGATGCTGGGTGGCACAGCCGCAGACAACACAAGGCTGCAGGGTGGCTCGGCCGCGGACTGTGGTGGTCGCGTGGAGGTGCTATTGCGTTGTCGCCTTCGTCACCAACGACGGTGATGTCGTCCAACGTTCTTGTGACCCACTGTGGTTGATAGCTGTCCTCCTCCATTATGAAGAACACAAAAATAATCCCAAGAAATTTGGAGAGGACATTCCAGGTTTTTTGGACCGCACTATCCACAATAGAGTGGTAGAAAAAGGCTATACTACTTGAATCACAAGAATATCAAGAACGGGTATGGGAAATTATTCAAACACACTCCATAACTTGTTTGATTCGTCGACGGAGGTCGCGAGTAAGGAGATGATGGTGTTGGTGATAGACGGATGTCAGTGTTCCCCCGATCATTTGTTCCTTGTCATTGAATACTTTCATCATCAAAAAATGTCCTAAGTAAGAAGACAAATTCGATGTCGGCATTCATCATTGGAGAGATTTCTCCCAATTCTCCATGTATCTCCCTTTTTCCAGGTGTTTCCCCCAATAACACCAAAAATAAATTAGCCAAAATTATACAATATATTGGCATAATTTTAAATTAGAATAATTAATTAATTGGGTTGGTGTATTAATTAAAGGGTGTGTCATAATTAATCAAGGGGAAGTTCAATAGTCTTCCTCTCATTTAAGTGGGAGGTTCAAAGGGGTTTCATATCGGGTGGTCCCCACCACCATAACCTCCCAAGGGAGGTTTTAAGTTCAGTGGTCCCCACCTATATAACTCAAGGTGGGGTATAATTATGGTGGTCCCCACCTCTAAAAATCCACAAGGAGTTTCAAAATAAAATTAAAATAAAATGTTACATGATTTTTTTATTATCTCATGAAAATTTGAAAAACTAACTTCCACCGTCAACCAACTGCGGTCAAGGTAATGATATCCTAAAGAGATTATCGGCGCTCCGAGTTCAACGGTGCCCTAGGATTTCAATTCAGAGCTCCTGATCCAATGTTACAAAAACCCACTCATACATTTACTGAATGTACCAAAAAATGTTCAAAAATTCATTCTCGGTACTCCGGGCCTCGGAATCACATGCCATTAATTTTCACAGACTCGTAAAATTCCCATTTAAAAAAATGACATGGAAATTATGGGTCATTCCAAATATAATTCAGTGCAAACAAGCATTCACCATATTAATAGATATTATATTATTCTTATAATTTATTTTAATAAAACAAAAACATATATGTTTTAAGAAATTCAATTTTTTCCATTAAATTTCAACATTAAAAAAAATTTCATTTATTTTCATATAATATATTTTTTTAGTTTATAGAACTATTAAATCCTAAAAATTTAAAATTGTCAAAATATTCATCTGATGAAGAGTATGAACATGTTCCCTCATATTTTAGTAAACCTCTCTATAAACACATCTACAATGAAAAAAACATTTGACCATAAATTCTTCTGAAAAATTTTATATGAATTATTAAATCACAATGAATAATTATAAATTTAACCATTATAACACATTGAAAACAAATGTATTCCCTAATCTCACATGGTAAATTGGATTTATAATATCAACTTGTACATAGAATCATTTGATGAGGATAAAATATTTTTGATTCATAAGTATCTTCTCTTTTCATAAGGATTGTAAACATCTTACTCAAAAAATTATTCCTTTTATTTTTAATTTGTGTTTATTTACAATACAATTAAAATAAACATTCAGTATTATATACCTTCCAAAACTTTATAATTAATTCTTATAACATTAATATCAACACATTTTATTTCAAAAGTGTTTTAAAATCTCTATGTATTCGGTATAATCTAATCATATGGAATTATTATTATTTCTTCCTCGATAAACTTCTATTCAATGACACAGATTTTATTCATGAGGTGACATTTTTGATATCTTCAACTAAATTTTCTTCATCCAATTTTATCTTTTATCCAAATGTGAAATCCTTACAGTACAAAAATCTTGACATGATATTCCCAGGTCATCCATTCTAACCATTTTACATAATATTGGGTTATTGTTTCATGAGTTATATAATATTTTTCAAAAATACCCATACAAGAAAATATGATAACATCATTAAGAATAAAAATATATTGATATTTTAATTCCCATTAATTTATTTGATGAACCAATCTATTATTTAATAATTATTTATGTTTAATTATTAAACAATGTCATCCTTTTTTATTCATGAATTTATTGATATTACACATTTGTTTTTCCTTAATGAAATTTATTAGATCACAAAACCTACACAAGAACTATTATTACATTACCTATCTTAGGAGTATAATATATTAATATTTTCCATGTAATGTATTTGATCATGTTGATTATCATGTTGACAATTGTGATATTTTCTAAAATAGATTCTCATTTTATATGAGCATCATGTTTTATAATTGTAAAATATATGAATTAATTAAATGGGATCACACTAAATTTTTAAACCCTTTTAAACCCATCAAACCCATTAGTAAACCATGATACATATTCCCCATGAAATATTTCACCTCATAGACATGAAACTCACTACAGTGTAATTTTTTTTGGGAATGATCTCAATCCTACAATATATTAGCCATTTATATTTTAGTAGACATATATTTATCCAATACCTCATATGGATAAACCCATCTTCATTCATATAGTACTTGACCTCTTTGGTTGTCCCAGCTAGTGTAACAAAATGAAATCATCAAAAATCTTTTATTCCAAAGAAATTCTATGGTTATCCAAACTTGACATCAAACTACCCATTGGGTAACACAAGATAATACACCAGATAATACCACTCAATATATTTTACAATATAATATATTATTTACATTCAGTGATCACTAATTATAGTCTTTCTCATCATAAGATAATATTGGGGAAAACCAATTTTTCATGAAACAAACAAAAATATCATTAGGGCCTTAATAAGTACCACATTAGAAAGAATCCTAAAATTATTATTTGATGTGGATTTTAATATAACCATATTATTTCATTTTACTTGATTTTATGTATTCATGATTACAATAATTATCTTTTTAGTAAATTTTATCAAGAAAATAAATAATTTTAAACTATTTTTATGTATTACTCATTATAAAAAAATCTATATTATGTTACATAAGTAAGAATATATATGACGAATATGTATACAAATAAAAATCTATCCAATAAATAAGGTACATGAATAGTTCAATTAAAAATTTATAATTATATGAAATTAACGGTATCCACATCAGTAATCTTAAACAAATTAAAATATACCAAAATTATCTTTTCTATAGATGGAAAAATCATACATGAAATTAGTAACTCCAACCCCAAGTCCCTCTACATGAGGTGAAAATAATATGTAGAAGTTATAATTGATCATAACTATAAAAGATAATATTTAAAATTAATATCAAAAAAATATGATAAAAAATTCATTTAAAACATGAAATCAATGTAGAATACAAACTAAAATTATTAATATTACCTAACCTATATTGAATGAATCCATCTAGAATCATATTGACATTTTAAAAAAAACATACACAATATTTTTAGTTCATATTCAATTTACATAAAATGAATTTAATAGTAAATTAACTATTAAAAAAATAACAATTCAAATATTTAAAATTTGATAATGATTAATGAAAAATTCATTTGTAGAACATTAATATAATCCCTTCTATAAATATATCTTTAACTATTCATATATATAATATTTTTTAATATATTTATTTTATATTACATCTAATATGTAAAATTTCATATTCTTTTTCATATTTAATTTTAATTTTAAATATACAAAATTGTATGAATTATAAACTATTTATAATCCAATTTTAATTTTTTGATAATTTCTTCTTAATCTAAATACTTTATACATAATCATTACTTATACCTTAATCATGTAAATAATCAGAACTCTCTTTATGTATCATAAATAATATCAAAATAAGTCACCCTTTTATTACAAACAATTCAAAATATATTATTATTAGAAATTCATAACCTAAATAAGATCAATTTTTATTTTGGTATTTTTTCATTATATATAAATATTTATAGAATAGTTGTCAATATTTATCTATAAAAAAATTTATATCTATATCATAAAAGTGTACTTATAATTAGATTATTATTATTTAATGTTTTGACATTTATTATTGGGAAAATTTAAAATCATTAATGATTTATTTAATGTATTATAACCCATTTATAATTAAATAAATAATTTTTTTACCCTTTATAAAATAAATATCTGAAAATAACTTTAATTTTTATCCATACACATATTTTAATTCATTTAAGTCCTTAAATATTTTTTATAAATCAATATTTCAATTATTATAATTATATTGATTAAAATCAATAAAGTATATAAAAGAAATAAAAATATTACAATTACCCATATAATTATTCATAATTCTTATGATAATGTTACATTTATTTGAATTATTCGCAAAAGGGTAGGAATAAATTGACTTTTACCCAAAAAAGTTTCACATATGTTTTATCATCTAGTTTCCATCAAGCAACTTTTAGAAATCCCTTATTTAAATTACATGGAATTATAGAAATGTTTTACCCTTACATACATGTATATCATGTAAAGGTAAACAATATTACATTTATTAAAAAACATTAAAAATTACACTTTTTTATTTATACAATACATACTACATTTAAATGAAACATTTATGTTATGGTAGACCAGAGCGTTCTTTTATTTTATAGTGGTTATTCATTTGTTGTCATTATTCATTTTAGTTAGAAAATTATAAGGCTTTTGTTAACATTATATATTAATTATTCTATAAAAACTATCATTAGGTAGCCCTTCACATGAATGTATGTTTTTAGGATAGTTACAAATACCTATTTATGTAAAGGTAGGATGATATAACCCTTATACTGACCACTCTATATAAGGTCAATCTCTTAGATACCCTTAAACTCGATATCTATATAATAGTATGTTCTTTATTACCATTATTTAATGAAACTACGTAATGGTAATTACTTTATGAGACCAAATTTACATGATTTGAAAAATTAATATTTCTATTAAATATTAATTTCATAATATATTTTTTTGGAAAATATTTACATTGAATCATTTGATACCAATGATAAGAGTTATTATAATCTAATAACAATAACTATATTATGTATGTGTGGTTGAATCACTTTTATCAGGAACACCATACATGATAATATATAAAAATCATATTTAAAAATGAAATGAAGAAAGTAGGTAAATAATCATACCATATACAAAAAAGTATCACCAATATCCTCAAAATTCAACACATGTTTTTTATAATGATCTCCAATGGTACCCAAATGATATATGTTCTTTATAGTGTAGCCACAAGTTTTATATAATCATTAATCCTTTTGATGGGATAATTTTTTTATAAATTATTTTCTAGAATAATGTTTGTTATGAAACAATATGTACAAATATATGTGTCTCTTGGTGTTTTTTCTTAGATAAGGAAATGAAGGTATACCACAAATTTTTCGTCTCATGGTGGTAGATTAATATATAAAATTATGTATAATCCACAATTTATATCTAATTTATTAGTTCATTAATAATCATTAATAATTACCATGGTATATTGAATAATATATAAATGGATTAAATAAATTTAATACTAAACATTTAATTTTATGAATGTTTCTTGATAATTGATATTCATGGTATAGAATGGTATGAGATTCCAGTATACATGAAATAATAAACCCAATACATGAATATCATAATTTTCATGTAAGATTATATACATATTACAAATAAATATTATAAAAATATGGATTCGGTTCATATATCCATCAGTCTATGTGTCTTGAAAATTACATCCAATGTTTCACCATGTGCATTATTGTCTGAACAAGTCCTTATAGGATTCTTCAATTACATAAATTGATTAATCAATGATGATTCAATATAATTTGAATAGAAATTAAAGACACATAAATCAATGTTTTAGAAAAAAAATTATGAGAGTTTGTGATCATGAAAACATCATTAAATAGATGGAGGTAAAAAATAACCCTATTTTCATTGATCACAAACACATAACATAAAAAATAAAATGCTCACATTTTTCAAGAGTTAATGGTATAGAAAAGTTTTTCTAGATTTTAGAGATCAATATATTCCCCATGATCATTAGATAATGTGTATAATATTATCATTAATATTATCAATTCACTATCTAACTTGTTCCCAAAACGATGATTCATATCCCCCTTTGAAATAAAATATTTTATTCCCCCTTCGAAAACATGCTCACTATATCATGTAAATAAAAATATATAAAATTCTCAAAAAATGTAAAAAAAATATTCTCCCAAACAATAATAAACATTTGCACTTTTAAAATAAATAAATTTCCCCCTTTTAATCTAATGTCTCTCCCCCACTGTGAATATCAAAAATGAAACAGTTAAGGGATACCATAAGACTAAATGAAGTACATAATTGAGAAAAATGTAACCCAATTATAACAAGAAATAAACCCATAAAATTTTCCAATAAAAATTAAAATCTGTGATTACAGAATAACACATGTAAACCACAGAAAAACATAAGATCAAAATAAGTAAAACACATGGAAAATATTAAATATATATAAATTAAAATTCCTAGAAAAAATATAAGAAGATAAAAAATATATTATTTTTACCCCATATTTCAAAAATTATCACAAGTTTTTGAAAATGAAATTTAAAAAAGAAATTAAAAATTAATATTTTAAATATTGATGATAGTTAATAATAAAAAAAAGTTATAGTTAAAATAATATAATAATAAATATTTAATGAATAATAATTCATAGAAATGAGATAGAGGATATATTAAAAATAAGTTCAATAGATAATTTAAAATCAAAAAATATATATATAAGATGAAGGTTTTTGTCTGAAAATATATGCAATGGTGAAATAATTACTTAAACATAATTAGGGAGTTCATAAAATTAATATATTTTTAGTAAAATATAAATTATTATTTTGATTAAATCGTCACTTTAAAATAGAATATATCATATTATAATAAAATGATGTTCAGTTTTATATCACTAAAAATTATTATTGGAATGTTCCTTTTGGACCACCTTTAGATTCAGGTTTGTTAATGTTATCTAATATAAATTGATATTCTAAATTACTATTGTGTCCAATATGAATGGTGAATATGCATTTAGGAACACACCGTTGTTTATAATGTAAATTTGTTTTATCAAAATGAGAAGTACATATAATGGGATTGGGTCATCTATATATAGTATTTTTGTAATAATGTTCATTAAATAATTTTTTAGTTTTATTAAAATAATTGAAACACATATATTGATAAATATCATTTTAAATAAAAAATTATAAAATGAAATAGTATTATTCAATGAAAAAATCCATGATTAAATGTTTTTGTAACATTGAGAGGAAAGAATCAATCAAAAATATTATTCACCTTAATTATATTTATAACTATATCATTTTTGTTATTATATTTCATATATAACAACATTGAATTTTTGAATGATTTTAATTTTAAAATTACAAATCACTATTTTATTCAGAATGAAGATACTTATTCAAAATTATTTTTCCTTAATAATAACATAGTTAATTTTTTTATTCAAATCTCTATCTTTTTAAAAGATTTATTTAATAAAATTAAATTAAAAATTATTATAGAAGGGAAATACAACGAGGTAGAACATGATGAAGTTTCATTAGAATGAGAAAAAACATCATCACATTCCTCATGATGTTTCGTGACGTATTTAGTAAAAAATATCTTGATATTTATATGCCCATTTTTTGTCACTAATAATAAAATGTAATATATTATCCAAATTATTACATTTAATCATGAAATTTACTGATTTTTATAGACAGGAAATTTAGGATTGATATTACCTTTTTTATTAAATTCATGTCATGATGCTTGAGGAACTTCAATTAAAAATATTTTTAATTTGTGGATTTTTTCTTTATATTTTTCAATTTTTTAAACTCTTGTTATGGGTTTCATTCTCACTTTCAATAAAATTTGAATAATAATCGTTTATACCCATTATAAAAATTTTTATTTTGGATTATCTGGCGTTATGTACTCCTTACCATCTATTAAAATCTCTTATTCATAGTAATTTTATAGGTTAATAGGGATCCAATTATTTCATCAGGTGATATATTTTTATGTCGGTCATCAAATATATTTATCAACATTAATTCCAAAACGTTATGTATGACCCATATATTTTTCTTTAATATTATTTTTTAGTCATTATCATGAGAGGTTTGGACATTAAAAATGAATGTAAAATGGGTAAACATTTAAGATATAGTTTTACTTAAATGTTTGGAAAACTATTTGAAGAATTTTCTAAACATATCTAATGTAGTTCTTTAAAAATATTTATGGATTATTGTGTTATATAAAATTGTTTCCATATTTCATTTGAAATTTTTCATATATATATGTTGTAAATTAATTTTGAACAATATAAAAATGTAATATATTTATATATTTTATACTAAATTCATTTTTATTAATATCATAATGTGTCCACTTATCTACATGTTCTTTGGGAGGAATATATTTGTTAATAAACATCTATAAAACAAGATGAATAATTCTACCATGAAATGTTGACATACTATTTTTCAAATATTTTTAAGTTTCATGTTTATATAAAGTATAATGAGTATAAGTTTAATATTCCATCCTAATATCATGAGTTAAAACAATTCAATTATTTTAATCAAATCCGTATATTAATGATATTTTCAAAAAAAAACAATATTTTTATGAAAAACATAATGATATGTTTGATATCAATTTTTAGTCAAAATTTTTATCATATAAATTGTGAATTTAATTTTAAAATATAAATTATTATATTTAATGAAGATTTAAAAACAAAATAATTTCAATACTATGAAGTGATAAAGAAAAAAATTATGATCCATTTTTTAATGATCTGATAATAATTAATTAATATAAGAAGAACAACATAAAATGGGATATCAATTATATGCACCTGATGTGTATTATTATTTGGTAATGAAAAATAGAAATTAATTTGGAGGAAAAAATGAGTTTTAAAACATAGGTCGTTAATAGCACTCTTTATGAACCTACATCTTCTCCCCTCGAGTTGAGAGGTTCTCATCATTACCTTAATTTTATGAATGATTAATAAACTGAAGTCATCTAATAAATTTTGATATCGATATAATGAAATAATTCCACTAATTTCATTTCATGTTATTTGAAATAATCACATTCATAGTTATCCCTCATATTGTGTGTTGTGAGAACTGATCACTCACATTGTGGTTGTGAGCACCCTTTAAGATGAAAAAATATGAATATTTTCATATTCTGGTTATCTAGAAATTATATCATTGTATAATTATAAAAAATTATAAGATTGAGATATTGGTAGAGATATAGAAAAAGGGTTGTCAACTTTCTAAAAATTGAAAATAAAGTATCCCTCAAGAGAAGGCATGGGGGTCATAAGAGATTAAATTAATACTCAATCATATAGATATCGATAAAGTTAATTATAGACATCAAACTATAAATGATATCCATTTATATTGTTCAAATGTTTTATGATGATTCTGGAATGATCTTGTTCATTATGAAATGTTAATGACGCTTTAAGAGGTGTGGGGACCATTGAAATTTGGAACATTTTCCAAAATAATCTACGACATTAGTTATTCTTATAATTCCACCAGCTTGGTGGAATGACCCTTATGAAAATCATGATTATTTATGATTAAAATTCTGGGACAATGCTCCTATATCAGCTGACTGATGGACTCTTGGAGAATTAAGCCACTACATTTCGAGACACTATCACCAATAAAAATATAATGCTTATTTAGAACTCTATTTTTCAATAATAAAATAGTAAATAATAAAGGGAGATATTTTATCACCACTATCTAAAGAGACACATAATTTCAAACTTTATCAGTGCTAAATAAACTCAAAATGTTAACCCCCATTATCATTTATTTTTCATATATTTGATAATGCAAGTCATTATTAGTGATTTTTTATAGCACTGATAAATGGTCTATTTATCTATTATCTTCATATAACTCATAATATTGATGTTCATAATATATATAAATATATGTATATATATTATTAAAATTATATTTTCATATATAAATATAAAAATGTAAATAAAAATATATTACATTTTAATAAAAAATTATATATAATAATAAATATGTATTTTTAATTAATATATACTATATTTAGTTACATTTTTTAAAAATTAATAGAAAATCAAAATCAATTATTACTTTTCAAACTAATATTGAGTATTATAATTTTTTTAAGAAAATCACCAGACTCATGTTAAATATAATGAGATGAGAATTTAGATAAATATGGAAACGAATAAAACTAACATAATGATAACTGAAAACTACTTAATGAAATGTTAAAATGGGAAACATAATTATACTATCTTTTAATAATGGAACACTCACATTTAGATATCATGGGTTCTAATTACCTTATTTTATCAACTATGAACACAAATTCTTATCATCCTCCCTCACCATCCATTAAATCATTGATAATAATTTTTCCATCATATTCAACCATGCTTTTCCTCAATACATGATAAATAGATAACTATACACTAAACCAAATATCCATAGCCTCAGACATGGATATAGGGAATCTATCAAAAAAATTCATGGTTATCCATGATTCATGAACAGGTATGGTATTGGAAAATAGCCATGAGGGAAACTGTGATTTTACCTAGAAGCACCAGATTAGTTTTAATCATCAAAACACATGGATGGTGAGGTTAAAACCACAATAGATAATTATGAATAATATAATGTAGAATATACCATTATCTCATCAATCAACTTATAAATATAAATTTTAATACCACCAATATATAAAACATATTTTCAAAAATATGATCAAACACACTTGAAATTTGGTGAGACCGAACAATCCATATACATATAAAAACCCAAGGAAATCCAATACATATAGATAACTAAATTTATAAATTTTATAAATAAAGAGATAACTAAATAATATCCAATAACAATATTCATACAAAACAATAGGATAAAACATCCCATAAACTTTTGAACCCGATAAATTGGCATGTATTCCTTTTTCATCTGTAATAATGGAATGATGGAATAGGGACTATGTTAAATGTTGTCCTCATCTAGATTATCATTGGTCCAAAATATACCTCATAAAATTATCTTGAAATTTTTTTTCTATTTATTTTTCATTTATTGTTCAAAATATTATTCCACAATTTAAGTTGTGTAATATATCCTAGTACATGACTATTCCTAAAATTCGAGGGAACTGAATAGCGGCCCAAATATTTGAATTTAAAGCATATTTTTTCTTATCCTATAACTAGAATCAATGAAATGTAACCACCCAAACATTAAAAAATATAATTTCCCATATTAATTTTTTTTAAATATTATATAAGACATACATAGAAAAAATATCATAATAAAAACATTATTCTCTTAAACATATAGTGAAATTAATGATATTTATATAGATTAAGGAACCTATACTGATGTAATAGAAAATAGAAAATATGAATAGTAACATGACAATTAGGAATATTAATCTAGCCAATTAAATAGTTACCTCACATATGAATGTACAAATTATATATTCGAATCTTATAAATGATAACATGATTACATAATACCATCAGATATGTAAATAAATTCTTAAAAATAATAAATTATGAGTTTGTACATTTAAAAACAAGAATGATAATTTAAATATTTATAGTTAATTTAATTATTAAAAAAAATTAATATTCATAAAACAGATTCCAAAATTTCTCTTTTGGTGTCTTTTAATTACATTATAATTTTATGAGTCCTTAATTTGTATTTCAATATTTCAAAAAATTAATGGTAATTTTAACATTTCTATTTAGAGAATGAAATATTATTTACAAAAAAAATATTATTTATAAAATTATTTTAATAAAATGTAGTTAGTTTATTAATTATATATGTTTAAAACTGGATTGTGA
Organism: Viscum album; assembly: GCA_963277665.1. Lineage (NCBI taxonomy): Eukaryota > Viridiplantae > Streptophyta > Magnoliopsida > Santalales > Viscaceae > Viscum > Viscum album. The sequence goes on from OY728133.1 coordinate 277,397,443, forward strand.
TTTTTTTTAAAATAAATGATTTTTTTTGAATAGTGAAATACATTAATTTATAATATATAAAAAATATAGGAATTGTGGATTAATATATGATGTATGTGGATCTATGCTAATACTATCTAAATATACTTTATAATTTAAATAATTTGTTAAATTGTTCAAAATGTTGATATTATTGAGCAAAAAATAATAAAATAAAGAATAAAATAATTAAAAAATTCCACTCTCCTTCTACATAAATACAACCCTTCGCCACGTATTCTCCATACACTTTCGAAGCATTGAAATTTTTCAAAATTCTTCCTAAAATTCTTCCCCTTCCTCTTCCCACATTTTAGTGACTTTTTCTTAACAAAAATTCAAATACAATATCCTTAATGAGGTTCTCAATGATGAGATTTAAAGAGTTAAAATCCACTTTCATTTTCCTTGAATTTATTTTCAATTAAATTAATTTCTGATTTTATCCCACCATTTTCTATGTGGAATGATAAATAATATAACACATATATACTAAAATTTTATTTCATTTAAGGGAATAATACATCATCAAACCACTTTGACTCTGTATTTTATTCTAAAAGTGAAAACATCATTTGTGATGTGTTGATTTACCTCTATCGTCGATGATGTGTTTTTATTTTCCATTTCCTCCTTCATGTATGGACATTAAACCATTATAATGGTTGAAAAGATTTTAATTTTTAATATTATTTTTATGTTCTCAAACCAACATATATACATAATATATAATAATAGATCAAAACCAATTCGTGATTATTTAAAAGATCCAAATTAATGTAATCAATTACGTTTAATGTTTAATCTAACAAATCATTATAAAATATTTTAATAATAATAATAATAATATAAATTTACATTTCAAATTTGATATTTTCATTAATAAAAGTTAATTTAAATTCTCAATAATTTTTATTATTTCACAATATCATGACATATTTATATATATACAAGTGATCCGATCATGAAACCCATGAAAACAAACACACCAAAAAGATGTCACTGAACTCTATAAATCCTCAATATGTTTATAAAAGAACATAAAAAAATTATAATGAATCAAATAAAATTACAATAGAACATGTATTTTTTAATTAACTAATATAAATTTATTCTCCATTGTATCATGGGTAATAAAACATTCAGGCATAGGTTAATCAGATCCCCAAATCCAATTTCATTTCGTTTGGTAATTCTTCATCTGTGCTAACTTTCATGGGGGATATTCATTCAATATTATAAATATATAATTTCTAGGTTCATTAATTTTAATTTTTTGGACATACATACTTCTAATCTAGGTTTATAAAACATTAAAAAATATTCCAATAGTACCATTATTTCAAAAACACATTAGGACTCCTCCGAAGAATTTCTATTCATTGCTATGGTATGCTGAATATTATACCAAATTTGTTTTTCCCTCTCACATCTAGGAATTAAATTTTTTATTCATGAATTAATTCATTATGAAATGAAACCCATTTATTTCCATGGGTAATTTTATGTTCATAGGGAGTTTATTTTATCTATGGGAATAATGATTATGTAAATGTTATGAGGTGATGGTTGTTCTTTGATTTATATAGAACTAAAATTAAATGTTCAATGTGTTTTATCTCTTTAAATAATGTAAAATTTTAACTCACATTTTTATATATTTATTTAAAATTATGATGTTATGATTATCCACATATGTTATGTGTGAAAAAGATACAATCATTGTTCACAACTATGTGTAGTACTTATCATCATAGACATGGTGTTTCATTTTTATGCATGCCACATTCCATTACATTATATATTGAATACCAACATGTTTATGAGGATGAAACCATGATTATGTTATGATGATGTTGAGTATTCTCACCCATGTTATATCAATTCATGTTCTTATCTATCATATTATTGGTATTTTACATCACACATTTCATTATAGTATATATATAGGATTTCATATATATTAAGGTGTACATGAGTCCCCCTATGATGATAGAGAATAAGGAATTAAATAAATTCTATATTTAATTTTTAATTTTCTTCTATAATCATATTTTTTTCTAGACACTAACCATTGAGATATTGGTTTTGTAAAAACATATTTCGTTTATATCTAATCTGATATGATGGTTATATATGAAAATTTAAGGCCACTATAGTCGGTATCAAAGAGGTTTTTACATAATTAGGTAGTTAGATTAGATAAATTAGTGGAAACCCTTAGTATGAGACTAAATTTATATAAGAACCCTTGAAGCATTATTTAAGAAAAAAATCATATAGATCCCACATGATATATTTTAAGAGTCTACTTAAAAAATATATAAATTATCTAATCATGAATTATTGAATTATTTTGTATTCAGACCATTTCTATTTTAGAACATAGTTGGAACCAATATTAAATAATCCAACAAATCATGTGAGGGATTAGGTAGTGATTTCCCAAAGGGCTTCTCTAATGCTATGGCAGATAGAGTTCAACATTTCATGGAGACAAAAATACAACTATCTTAAGGAATAAAAAATAACATCAATATTGTTGAACATATTCTTCCCTTGTCTAAAAATAAATTTTCTATCAATTATTTTTTACAGGAATGACCAACAATGGTTAGTGGACCCTCCAATCCACTAGTCGCAGAACAATGGGTCAACACAGTATAGAAGAAATTTATGTGCATTCCAATTCACCGATGGAGAATGTGACTCAATAAATTTATCATTTATATTGGAAGGAAAACTAATTGTGGGAGTTGATTAATAACACCAAATTAAAGATAAAATTGAATATATATCATGGGAAGACATTCAAAAAAACTTCTTTATAAGTATTTCCCTCAAAATCTTATGAAAAAAATGTAGAGATAACTCATAAGACTGAATTAAAGCATGCTAATGTAAGAACCTAGATCTTTTATATATATATTTATCCTTTCTGATTGTTTTTGAGAAAAATATGAGTTTTTTTAAATATCAGTAGTACACGACTTTTACATTATGAATATGTCGTGTACCCAGTTTCCGCGGGAGACCGTGTATTGGTCGTGTAACGGCCGAGTACATGGATGTGTGTGGTGACTAGAAGACCACCTAATTGAGAGGCTGAAAAAGGAAAGTTCATGTCGTGTACATTCTTTTTTTTCTTTAAATGGACTGGGGTTTCTTATGACAGAAAAAACAAACTTCTTCTCAACCAATTTCATCCAAGAGCATCTGGACAACCACATATCTTATATGAGCCCCCGACATGCCATCCGTTCTCAGAATCAATCGTCGTCGATTTCATTAGAATCACATCGGGTTGTTCTACTTTCTTCTTGAACAACATCTTATGATTTCTCCTCTCTTGTGAGTTATCATTGGTTTAACGTTTTTAATCATATTGTAGATCTATGGTGTTCTAGGGAGATTCAAGGCCATAGATACACTTATAACGATCTCACAACACTGAGGTAGTTGGGTTGTTCATTTTTATAGATAGTCTTTGAATTTTGTGTTCCAAAATTCTCAATAACCCAGAACGAGTTATTGTGTGGTTATGGGTGTTAGCCCTGTTATTTCTTGATATGTCTTGTTTAATTGGATAGAGGCTATTTTTTTATGAATAATGTTAACATTGCCTTGCTATGTATGTTATTCCCATGTTTTCTGGTGTTGACCGTTTGGACTAGCATTTCCTATTAGGCTGCTTCTTTGTCTTCCATGCCTAGTATTGTTAGGATGCAGTTATTATTATCTGAAATGTTGTGAGATACTGTAGACTATTTATCTAAGTATTCATGAGGTTAAGTATGGCTTCCGCATATCCTTTTTTCATGATTAACATATATAGTGCTATGAAAACTTGGTGTAGTAGACCATAGGGAGAATAGAAGCTAAAGGGTTCTCCTGAGTTTTTGTTTTACTATTACGTTGTGAGGCCAATATGGGTATTAACTTTGTTCTCCTTCATCGTATCTTTATTTTTCATGATACAGACTATAGGGGTAATTGGATGTTGAGTGCTTCTTCAGAGTGACTATTATTTTCTGATATGATACCACGGGGGGGATTGACAGTCAGTGCATCCTCAGAGTGTCATTTCTAAATCTAAACCAGAGGGGTTAGATAAATTGTACTACCCTTAGGTATACTTTTGTTTGTTTGGTTAAATCAGATAGGTTGGGTTGTGAGTACTTCCCAAAGTGTTACTTTCTTTTTATTAAAAACATACATGATATATGAAAATGAATGAAATTTAATTTGTAGGATTGTTACTAAGTGTATATCCTTACTTACTACTACATTTTTTTTATTTCCTACAATATATATTCAATGACTGTTAGACACAAATCATTGGGTGGTTGTCTACTAGGATTAGTCTCACTCCCTTTTTGGGTCATGATTTTGGAACCAAACAGATTATATTCCATCAAGTATAAATTGGGGGAATCATCCTTCTACTTCAAGTACTTGATTGTTATGGAGCTAGGGAGCATAGGAACAAGCATAGTCCTACGATGTTGTGGAGTTGTTTACTTATATTTTTTGTACATTTATTTTGTACTATACTCTAGCATTGTGATTTGTTTCGATGCTTTCCTAGACATATGTATCACACTTTATTTAGATATGTGAGCTCCAACTGTTTATTATTTCCGTAGTTTACATTTGGTATGGTATTAGCAATGTTTCCTCTATTTCAACCTGTTTTACATCGTATTTGTTAATCTGCAAATGAGGGCATAGTTTCCCCACTATCACACCTAAGGTCCTCACAGCTAGTTGGATTCCTCTGGTGTTTGGGGAAATGCTTTTGAGACCATGTGACCAACAGGGTAAGGGGCCCCTCTAGGCGGCTTCCAGAACTGGGATGTTACAAAGTTGTATTAGAATAATTCTTTTATTCTTGACTTACTTTTTTTAGCCTATATCCATGGATAATAAGGAATATGGACTGGGTAATAATCTGTGCACGGGAGTGCCTAACCTGTGTACAGGGAAAATCCAATTTACCTCGTATATGGGAATTATTCTGGTTTTTCAATTTTATAGTTGATTTGATTCCACCATTGGGTGATTCACATGTATCGTGTTGTTATTTTTGATGTTATTGAGGTTAAATTTATTTTTCAACCTAATTAGATGAGGGTCTTACATCTCTTTCATAAATAAATACCCTTCTAGATATCACATGTCATGCCTTCTTTCCATGACATTTTGGGTGCATTAGGGATCACATGTTGTAGTGATATATGTTGTGGAAGATATACATTTTTTATGATAGGTTCCTTTGGAGAATACTTGTAAAGACCCAGAAATTTCATGGAATTTTTTTTAAAATTATTTGAAATTTTACGAGTCCACAGTTTCTGACAACGCCTGATTCTGAGAACCGGTGTGCCCGGAATCAATTTATGATGTTTTATTTGGGTGTGTTTAGTAAACGTACGTGCATGTTTTTCAATACTTTGAACCAGTGATCAGAATAGAAAACCGGGGACACCTATGAACTCGCAGCGCCGATATTTTCTTAAGGAGACCTCTACCGCAGTTGCGTTTGGTCGAGAGTGGAAGTTAAAAATTGTGGTTTCTTCTTAAAAATAAAAATTAGTGTGTAACACATTTTTATTTGAGAGTGGTTAAAGTATTGGGTGGTAGATGTTTTCTCCAATGGCAAGTTGGAGGTGGGGACCACCCCAACATAACATCCCATAAGAGGATATTATGTTGCGGGACCCACTCGAGCATCTTACCCTTCAACTTTTCTTAAACACCATAAACCCCTCTCTTAACTTTTGAACTCCCACATTATGGTGGAGCCTTTCCATTTTCCCATCATAATGTTTCCAATACAATATTAAAAAATGCCTTTATTAATTATTTTGAGGTGTCATGAGTTTATTTGAATTAATCTGAAATGCATGGAAATATTATAATATTGGAGGGCCTTTTATTTTATTTTCTTGGAAAATATTTGTGGGGATAATTTGGGAGATCTATGGAAAGGAGGAGGATCATTCATCCAACGGGGAACGTGAAGAACACGAATAATGACGTTCTCTCTAGGTATAAAATCTTTTATCAACGTCAACCGGGGAATGAACGTGAGATTCCACCCGCGAAGAATGTCGCCAACAATGATGCTTCCTCCTCGGATGCACCCTGATGTCAACAAATCAACGCCATCCTCGAAGAACGAACCTTGATTCGAGGTAGGGTGATTTGTTTAATTTTAATTGAATAAAATTATATCCTCGATTCATCGATGTTTACTTTATCTAAAAGTGGCCATTTGTTATCATATAACGCGGAGGGCGTGGGATGAACAAACATGGCCTGACGTCCTTTCATGGGTTTATGATTGTTTGACGATGGAGTCGGAGCCGAGAGGGTGTGGTGTCATCACCCTACGTCTGAGGATAGAGGCCACAGAATTGAAGTGACAGTGACAGCAGGAGGTGGCGATTGAAGGCAACGGCAACCGAAGGTCGTGTGGCATCGACACCGTCACACCGGTCGCATTAGAGGAAACTGTGGCCCACTACCACAGGCCTCTCGGCCGACGAAGAACTAGCCAGCTACGGCCGGCTGGGCTTGAGATGACCACGTCGCATTTTGGCACAGCATTGTGGAGGAACCGCTGCCCGCAACCACGGGCCGCTCGGCAGGCCAACCGGCTGGCCGCCTGCTACCTGCGCTTAAGGAATATGCGGTGACTATGGGCGCGACTTGTGTAGGAACTGAAGCCCGCAACCGTGGGCCGCTTGCGCCAGACAAAACCGGTCGGCTTTGGTCGTCCGGGCAGCAAGGAGGGGCGGTGCCGCTTGGCGCCGCCTGGAGGGCTGGGTCCGCAGGTGGGCTGCGCTCTACTGGGCCGGACCAACCCCCCAAATGGGTCGAGACCACTGTGTCGGGTCCCTGGGTGGGTTGCGCTCCACCAGGATGGGTCGACCCCCATTCAGGTCGGACCCACCAAACTGGGTCGGGCCTTCCCGCCAACCCACTGGGCTTGACGGGTCAGGCCAATTTCTCTTAAAGGCGGATATCTTCTAGACCGAGCATCCAATTGATGCTTCGTATATGGGAGAGGGACCCTTCTGATGAGGATATCCTTTTGCAATAATCTAAGGGAGTTTTGGATGAATTTTTAAAATAGCCAGGTTTGGGTTGGGCATAAATCTAATCGGGCCCCTAGAACGGAAATGTTAATAACTCTCAGACCGGTCATCCGATTGACGTGTCATCTGTCACATTGGGTCTCTTTTTAAGAGACGGATCACCAAGATACATCAACTCGGGACTTTGTGATAGTATATTTAATGACCCCTTTGCTCGAGATGTGTACCCTCCCGGAGTCGAGTGTGATGTGTGCGAGAACCCTAGAGCTGGTTGTGTCTGTGACGATGACTGCTATACCAGAATCCTCAGTGGGTTCAACGACGATGATGACTATACTGGAATCCTATATGGGTTCGACAGTTCTGAAAGAGTTTCTAGTCTTGTATCCTGTGTGGGTCTGACATCTTAGATGAACTAGTGACAAAATATGATAATCTCTATTACTCTAAAATAGCTGGCCTCGTTCTTATGTGGGTCAGACAGCTTAGACGAGATTTCTGGAATGCATCCTATATGGGTCTGACATCTTAGACGAGACAGCTGGACTGTATCTTGTGTGGGTCCAACAGCTTAGACAAGATAGTTGGCATGTATCCTGTGTGGGTCCGACAACTAAGCTACTCCTGTATCCTGTGTGGATCCGACAGCTTAGATGGTCCATTGGGTACATCTGATCGTCTATATCTATATACTATTGTGGCATACCTGTGTGAGATGAGTTGTGTCTTTCAGACATTATCATCGTGGTGATTGACTTTACATCATGTGTGAATATGCTTGTGGTTGGGCTTGAGAGTTAGAGCTGGGCTGATATTGGAAACTTAGGTATATGTATGGGCATATATCTAAGTAGGGTTGGTTGATACTTCATGATTGTATCATTCATCGTTTGTTTATCCTAAGTGGATATTGTGAGACCTTATGTGACTCAGGGTCCCTACTGAGTATCGTTATACTCACCCCTTCACGGGCTATGCCCGCACCTTGTTGTGTTGGATGCAGACGACGGACAATGCTGACAGAGGCCGAGAGTGCCAAAACTGGACGGTACCCGGAGGTGGACCATGAGATGAGTCCGCACACAGAGGAGACTGACAGACGTGAGTTCTGAGATGGCCATATGTACCTACCCTTTAGGTAGAAACCCCAAAGGATGATTAAGGAGCTTCTCTTTACTTGTACTCATTGTTCAGTTGGGTTTGTATACTGGACCATTTACTTTCCAGCACACTTTTTTTGTATTCATTTTTACTTAGTTATTAGTTCATGTTGTGTACCCTATTGTGTTTGATTACTTTTATAAATGATATTCCTTCCCATCTTAGGTATTAACACCTTTGGTTCTAGTCTCTAGCCCCTGACTTATGGAATGCGGGCATGGTGTAGTCACAGCATGGGCCCCGAGGACGGGTCGTGACAAATTGGTATCAGAGGAATCGGTTCAACCACTGAACATAATACTTTGATCTTTATTTTCTGTGATTTTATAGTTTTAAGAGTTTTGAGTGTGGTTTTCAGTCTAGGGAGTCCATTGTAGGTGTGGCGGCCGACGTATCCATACACCAGGACCCTGACTTATGATTTCCGACATAGTGCACGAAAACACTAATTGAAATTGTGTTTTCAAGAGCCTTCATTTTAAAATCTTTGAGTTAGCTCACTACGTATAAAATATTGAATGTGGATCATCTGTTCCTTATCAGGATTCCACTATGAAGATAGCCAGCTAGGGTTCTTGAGAGAGAGTACACGATGTCGTCCCACAGAGCGACGAGGCTTCGGTGTAGTTCCCTCTTACTATGTTGGCACCTTCGGGTGGTGTACAAGAAGCACCACCACCCGTTGGGCAGCATAATCCACCAGCCACACTAGAAAAAAGTGCACGCCCACTGAGCGCATTGCACGAGCTCTAGTTGTAGATGCCTTTGATGTTTTGTGGCGATATAGATTCCCAGGTAGCAGAGGACTGGATGGAGGCGATTACTAGAGTTTTCAACATACTTGAGACACTAGTAGAAAATATGTTGATCTTTTCTACTAATCTCATTCAGTGAGTGAACATGAGGATGTTTTACATAATGATGATGTTTCGGTACATGGACCATTTACCGATATGGTAGCTTCGGGCAGCGTGCCAACTATATCACTGCTCTTTGGTCAGCAGACACTACCGGCGGTACCGGTAGAGGACAGTTGTAGGTTTAGTACCCTACATGTGTTTCAGCACTAGATATCCCTCAATTTCCAAGGTGAGCCCGACCCATATGCGGCTGAGTACTGGCTTGAGGAAGTGGCTGAGAGTTTTATAGACCTTATACAACTTCGGCAGGACAACGTGTCGGTAGCTGAGTATTTATCAAGGCATGCCAATCATTCCTGGTGCTTGATGAATATGATTTGATCAGTGCTTTAGAGATTGGACCTCTATGTGAGGTGTGTTTAAGGATATCCGAGCCATCGCATTTTTCCTCTATGTGTTCCAACTTATGATAGGGTGCTAGAGAGACCCCTTATGGTTGCATGTTCGTTGGCTGAGCCGATACATCCAATGAATGTTAGCAGTTGGGAAGCATGAAACTAGCGTCCGTCTCAAAGAAATGGGCATATGATATGTTTCAGGAAGAGAAAGTGTTAAGGACAGATGAATCTTTAAGGAAGTAGACGTGGAAGCAGATCTAGGAGAGCAACATGGGGTGGTGAACATTTCGACATGTTACAACCACCCTCCTTGGTAGTCCTCGCTAGGTTCATGGAGCTGGAGGCATGGGGAAGAGAGTAGCTTCATGCCATCAATGAGTGTGACCCAATGTATCTAAAAATGAGTTGATTTATGGTCTATGTCTACTACTAGCTGTCATATCAATAGACATTGGTACCAATCATTCCTTCCTTCCATGAATCTTGTCACAGACCTAGACTTTCCGGTTATTCCATTGAAGTGACCCTCACGTCTGGAGATACCTTTTGGAGGAGACACGATAATCACACTTACGCTGACAGTGTGATCTGACCCTTGAGGTGAGTGTTTTGGTTGGAACCTCTTGGTGGTAGCGTTGAGGCCTTATGACATTAGTTTGGGTATGGACTGGGCAACCACAGTTCATACACAGATTTACTATATTAGGAAAAATGGTGTGATTTATCTACTACATTGGGATGGGGTTTTCATTGGTCGGCAAAAAGGAAAACCCAGAAATGAATAGGATGGAATCATACATAAGAGGGTGAAGTCAGTCAATCAGGAGTCATCCAGACATACAATTGTTCCATACTTCTCTAGAGTTGCAGCACCACTATCAGCTTTGACGAAGAAGGAGAAATCCTTTGTATTGTCAGAGAGATGCTAGTAGAGCTTCCAGTAGCTGAGGCAGAGTGTGACTAGTGCGCCCATCTTGAGGATACCAGAGGAGGGTGTAGGGTACGTAGTTTACTACGATGCATCAGGGACCGGACTTGGGATTGTCTTGATGTAGGAGCGAGTAGTTATGGCTTATGGTCCATGGCTATTGAGACATCATGATATGAACTATGCTACCCATTACCTGGAGTTAGCAGCAGTAGTATTCGCCTGGAATATGTGGCGACACTATCTGATGGGTGAGCGTTTTATAGTCTACTCTGACAACCAGAGTCACAGGTACATCTTCTCGTAGAAGGACATGAACCTAAGACATCGATGATGTATTGAGTTCCTCTAGGACTATGACATTGAGATAGTCTATACTCATTTGAAGGGGAATGTTTAAGAAGATGCTCTCAGCATAAGATCAATCTTTTTGCTGCTAGGAGTGGCGACATAGTAGCTAGACGCGTTGCATATATCCTTTGTGGGTAGAGATGGAGTAGCCTTTCTTCAGTCTCTCACATTCACTCCCCCACATCTTTAGCGAGACAGAGGGGCACAGCGTGGGGATATTGACTGTGAGATGTGGCGTCCTCAGATATCCTCAGGGGAGGGAACTGATGGATTTTCTGAAGGTGGGGAGCATGTCATTCTTTTCAGAGGACATACCATGGTACCAGTTGCATTACAGGAGGAGGTGTTGAGGGAGTTCCAAACTTCCCCTCTAGCGGTATATCCAGGTGTGTAAAAGATGTAGCAGGACCTCTGACGACAAAATTGGTGGTTGGGTATGAAGAAAACAGTATAGAGTTTGTCTCTCGATGCCTCATTTGTCAGCAAGTGAAGGCAGAGCATCATGTACCAGCAGGTTTGGTTCAGCCATTAGAGGTCCCAAATTGGAAGAGGTATTAGATGTTCCTAGACTTCGTGATGTGTCTTTCCAGGTGCGTCTATGAGAGATGACTCTATCTAGGTGATTGTTGACCGACTCACCAAGTCAGCCCACTTTTTACTGATAAGATAGCAGGGCTCAGTAGAGAGCATGGGATGCCTCTACGTTTAGGATATCATACAGCTTCCTGGTTTTCCATCGACTATCATCTCCGATTGAGATGCTTGTTTCACTTCCTGGCTATAGAAGGGGTTGCATGAGGATTTTAGGATGATGCATCACTTGAGCACCACCATCCATCCTCTTACCGATGATCATACTGAGCAGACCAATTAGACTCTCGAGGACATTCTCCATTCATGTTTCCTTGACTTTGGTCGTAGCTAGGAGGATCAATTACACTTGGTGAAGTTTTCCTACAACAACAACTACCAATACACCATCGGGATGGCCCCTTACAAGGCACTGTACGACCGACCATGCAGATCACCTCTGTGAGGGATTGACCTTGGGGAGTCAGCACTTATAGAACAAGAGATGGTTTAAGATACAATAGAGAAGGTGGAGATCATCCAGGAGCAGATGAAGACATGCATAGAGTAGACAAAATTCCTATGCTGATAGGAGACGGAGACCACTGGAGTTCAAGGATGGTGACCATGTCTTCTTAGATGTCTCGCCTCAATGATGTCTATGGAGATTTGGCCGAGGTGGCAAGTAATGTCTGTGATTCATCGGGTCGTTTAGGTCCTTAGCAGAGTAGGCGAGGTGGCTTACCACCTAGCCCTTCCACTTCAGTTGCACCGGGTGCATGACTTCTTCCATGTATCTCACCTGAGGAGATACGTGAATGACCCATCCAACATCATCGACCACGGGGAGCTGGAAAATAATGACGGGGCGACTTACACAGATGTTCCAGTGGTGATTGAGGATCGACAGCAGTGGGTCCTGCCAGGATGGTCGATTCCTCTGGAGCATGTTCGCTGGCAACACGGGAACCTCCTGGAGATTACATGGGATCTGGAGGCTCATTTGCATGCTCAGTACCCCCATTTGATTCACTAGTGTGTATTTTAGCTTTACTGGGAGTAAATCCCTGGGGTGGGGGTAATTTAAAGACCCAGAAATTTCAAGGTATTTTTTCTTAATTTCTTGGATATTTTTCGAGTTTGAAGATTTTGACTAGGCCTGATTCTGATGCATGGTGTGCCCGAAATCAATTTCAGATGTTTTTTTGGGTATGTTCCATAAACGTATGTGTGGATTTTTCTATCTTATGAACGGGTGCTCTGAATTAAAAACCAAGGACACCGATGAACTGGTAGCGCTGGAATTCGCTTAAGGAGACCTCTACCACAGTAGCGTTTGGTCGAGAGTTGAAGTTATAAATTGGGGTTTCTTTTTAAAATAAATGATTAAATAAAATTGTGTGTGTAACACATTTTTATTTGAAGGCATTTAAATTATTGGGTGGTAGTTGTTTTCTCCGATGGAAACTTGAAGGTGGGTCCCACCCCCACATAACCTCCCATGGGAGAATGTTTTGTGGTGGGGACCACACGTGCATCTATCCCTTCATCTTCTCTTAAACTCCTTAAATCCCTCTCTAAACTTTTAAACTCCCACATTATGGTGGAGCCTTTCCATTTTCCCCCCACAATGTTGCCATCACAAGATTATATAATGCCTTCATTAATTATTTTGACGTGTCCTGAATTGATTTGAATTAATTTGAAATGCATGGAAATATTATAATATTGGGGGGCCTTTTATAATATTTTCCTTAGAAAATATTTGTGGGAAGACCTTGGTGAACTAAGGAAAAGAGGAGGATCGTTCATCCAATGAGAAACGTGAAGAACGCGAAGAAAGAAGTTCTCTCACTGAAGAAATTCTTTTATCAACTTCAACCAGGGAAGGAACGTGAGACACCACCCATGATGAACGTCGCCATCAATGACGCTTCCTCCTCGGACGCACCCCGACGTCAACGAATCGACGTTGTCGTCGACAAATGATTCTTGAGTCGAGGTAAGGGGGTTTTTTTAATTTTAGTTGAATAAAATTATATCCTCGATTATTCGATGTTTACTTTATCTGACGGTGGCCATTTTTATCATATAACGTGGAGTGTGTGGGTCGAACAAAGACGTCGCGATGTCCCTCTGTTGCTTTATGATTGTTTGATGATGGAGGCAGAGCTGAGAGGGTGCGGTGCCATTGCACTGCACCAGAGGAAGGAGGCCACAGTCCTGAGGCGGCGGCGACCGAAGGTAGTGGCAATTGAAGGCGGCGGCGACCGAAGGTTGGGCCGGACCGGGACTGTCGCGCTGGCTGCATGGGAGGAAACCGCAGCCTGCAACTGCCGGCCACTCGGCCGAGGAAGAAATGGACAGATTCATGCCAGCCAGGCTGGAGAAGGCAATGGGGCCATTTGGCGCAGTACTGTGGGGGAACCGCCGCCTGCAACTGTGGGCCGCTCAGCAGGCAAACCGGCCGGGATGAAGGAAACCATGGTGCCTATGGGCGCCGCGTTCATAGGAACTGCAGCCCTCAACCGTGGGCCACTCACACCAGAAAAAACTGGATGGTTTCGGCCTGTCATGTAGCAAGGAGGAGCGGCACCGCTCGGTGACACTGGGCGCGCCGAACCTTCCCGCAATTGCGGGCCCGGTACGCGGGTGGGTCGCGCCCCACTGGGCTGGGCCGACCCCCCAAATGGGTTGGACCCTCTGGGATGGGTCCCTGGGTGGGATGCGCTCCACCGGGCCGGGCCGACCCCCATCCGGGTAGGACACGCCAAACCGGGTCGGGCTGCCAACCAGCCCACTAGGCTTGAGGGGTCGGGCCCGTTTCGCATAAATGTGAATATCTTCTAGACCGCACATCTGATTGATGTGTCGTCTGTGCCACTAGGGCCCTTGCGATGAGGATATCCTTTTGAGATACTATAATTGAGATTTGGGGAAATTTGTAGAGCGGTAGGGTTTGTATTGAGCATAAATTTAACCGGGCCCCTAGAACAGAAATGCAAAAAAAATTCAGACTGGGCGTCCGATTGTTGCACCATCTGTTGCACTGTGTTATGTCTGATGAGACGAAACTTCAAGATAAATCAAATCAGGACATCGTTATAATAGATGTAATGACCCCTTTGCTCGAGAATTGGACCCTCTCGGAATCGAGAGTGTTGTGTGTGGGAACCCTAGAGCTTGATGCATCTACGACGATGACTATTGTACCAGAGTCCTCTGTGGGTTTGAAGACGATGAAAACTGTATCGGAATCCTATGTGGGTATGACAGTTCTGACAGAGTAGCTGATCTTGTATCATATGTGGGTCTGACAGCTTAGATGAACCAGTGAATACATTTGATCATCTCTATTACTCTAGAATAGCTGGTCTGTATACTGTGTGGTTCCAACAGGTAAGACGAGATAGCTGGACTTTATCCTGTGTGGGTGTGAAAAATTAGAAGAGATAGTTGGACTATATCCTATGTGGGTCCGACACCTTAGACAGGATATCTAGCATGTATCATGTGTGGGTCTGACAGCTTAGCAGTCTTGTATCATGTGTGGGTCCGACAGTATAGATGATCCAGTGGCTACATTTGATCATCTATATATCTATACTATTGTGGCATACCTGTGTGAGTTGAGTTATGTCTTTTTAACATTATCATCGTGGGGATTTAATTTACTTCCTTTGTGGACTGGGTTGCATTTGGGATCAAGAGTTAGAGCTAGTTTGATATTGGTAACATAGGTATTTTTATGGGAATATACCTATGTAGGGTTTGTTGATACTTCATGATTGTATATTTCTTCTTTTATTATCCATAGTGGATATTGTGAGACCTTCTGGGTCTCGGGGTACCTACTGAGTATTGTTATACTCACCACTGCACAGGCTATGCCCGCACCTCGTTGTGTTGGATGCAGACGACGGACAACGCTGATGGAGGCTTAGAGCACCACGACTAGACGGTACCCATTGGTTGACCTTGTGACAAGTCAGCACACGGAGGAGACTAACGGGCGTGAGAGATGAGGTGGCCATCTGTACATAACATTCAGGTAGGAACCCCAGAGGACGATCTAGGAGCTTCTCTTTACTGTTACTCGTTGTTCAGTTGGGTTTGTATACTAGCCCATTTACATTCCTGCACACTCTTTTGTATTCAGTTTTACTTTGTGTTTACATCATGTTGCATACTCTGTGTGTTTGTTTACTTTTATAAAGTCAATTCCATTCAATCATAGGGATTTACCCCTTTGGTTCTAGTCCCCTGCCCCTGGCCTATGGAAGGCGGGATTGGGGTAGTCAAGGCATGGGCCCTGAGGATGGGTCGTGACAATACCTGCTTTTTGATATGGTATTGGATTGTGTAAGGTTTTTTTAATGGACTCCAAAAATCTGTTCTTGAGGTGTTATGGTCCCTCGTGGATAGGAATGTGGTGGATCATTTCTCTGTTATGTTTATATATAATATGTAGAAAAATCCAAACATTGATTCGTGGGGAGTATGGGCTATCCCATATCAGAATTTGGCACTTTAATGTTTGTTTCAGTGTTTTTATGGGTTCCAAAGTAGTTTTTGAGGCTTACTATCTCGAAGGACCCAATATACATGGCATGTAATGATAAATACATGTCATATGTCCTTCTATTCAGGAAGGAATTTTTTTTCTTATGTACACACCGTGTACTGTATGTACACATCGTGTAGTCTCTAATCATGTCACTGGCTGTGTGGGAAGAGACACATGGTTGGGAAATACTTGGTGGAACACGTCAAGTTCGTGATGTACACACCGTGTTGTGAAGACCATGTGTCCACCCATGTGACTAATGACACATATTGATAAAAACATAAGTTATAAAATCTGTGTCAAGCTTGAACACAACATTTACTAACTCATGTACCCAACCGTGTAACGAATAACACAAGACGGTGGAAACCTTCTTCTGTAATCCTTGTCTCGGATAAACACAATGTGTATAGTAATCGGCTTGTTCACCCTTGTGACTAACAATATAGGCAATTGAATTCATTCTAGTACACAAATTATATATCTGGAACACATTGTGTTGAGTGAGTCGTGTAACTGGATGTGTCAAGAAAAACACAGGTCAGGGAAGAGGATTCAAGTACATGCCATGTGGTAGGACAATACACAATGTGTATGGGGTGTTTCACGACCATGGATGACAGAACTACATGGCCATGTGAAGCCTTAAGGGAGCAAACCATGTAGGCATTATACACACCATGAATCCATGTTTTGAAAAAAAAATGATTGATTGATTTCTCTTGTTCCCTTCTCAAACTTCTAAGTTTCATTCCCTGTTAATCATGATCTACGTTGTGAACTTTACTTTGCAGAGTCATTCCACCAAGACGTCCTCTGGTTGCCCTCCAGTTACAGGGTAGCGATCAGACAGTGGATATGGCTGATCAGGGACTACCAGTAGATCCTCTAGTTGTGCCAGTCTTAGAACTAGTCATCATTCCGAATACAGGTGATAACACATAGCTCAGAGAGGGGTTTATGAGGTCCATGTAGACCTTTATAGGAGTAACGCATCCAACCCATTCAATGGAATAGTTGACGTGGTTTTTCCCACAATAGCATCCTCCGACCTTCTCATGGGAATGAGGACATTAGGCTACAGATGTGTGGTTAAAAGCCATGCTTTCTATCATTGATCATCTGAAGATGTCTCCAGAGAGGATGGTGAATTTTTCTACGTATATGTTTTGGGACTCCACCAAGAGATGGTGGGATATGGTCTCACAAGCCGGATGCCAGTAGGTTATGGTGTGGAATGAGTTTACACATTTATTTTTTAACTACTTCTACCCACAGACATTGAGGGATGATAGAGCTTTATTGGTCATGATTATGAAGAAGGTTACTGTGTCAGTCATTGAGTATTATTCATGCCTCACTAAGTTTTAGTGCTTCAAGCCAATTCCAAGAGGTGATGAGTTATTTCTTCCAATGAATTTTTTAGTATGGTCTTAGTAATGACATCTGACCTTAGGTGGAGATCATCAGGTTGACATCCATCACATCTATAGTCAACCAGGGTCTGATCACATAGTTTAATCTGAGGGATTCCAGAGTGGTGAGCTAGGGTAGACCAACATCCAGAGTTGTTATCCCTCCTACTGATAGTAGGAGTAAAAACTAAGAGTCTATGTACAATGATTATATTAAGTGAGAGACTTCTTATAGTGGCCCAGTTTTCTGTTATCAGTGTAGACAGACCAAGCATACAAGGCCACATTTCTTAAGAGTCCTAGTGGAGTGCCGATTCTATGACAGGATGGGTCACCTTAACTGTTTCTAGAAGTTTTTCTCACCAGAAGCTGGTGATAGAGCTTCTTCTAGGACTCCGCATTCTCGAGCAGCACCACTAGTTTCTCATCAGGCAGGGAACTAGAGTTCTTCAAGCCATTCATGCTGAGGTGGAGGTCGTGGTTGTGGTAGCCAGTGGCTAGGAATTTAGAGAAAATAGGGTGGATCAACATAGAGTGTTTAGGCAGAGTCTTAGGTCTATAGTGTAGGTCAGACATTTGAAATAGAGCAGACCCCATTGGAACAGGATCCCTGAACCTCTACAGTTCGAGGTACGATCATAGTTACGTCACTATTAGCTTCTAATCATTTCAATACTATTACTTCCCACGGTATTATATCTACTTTTTTTGTGGAGATCCTTGAGCTCTATATCATTTCCTCTGCTAATATCTAGACACAAGACACACTGTTGGGGGAACGAATGGCTAGTATAAATTAGTGCAAGGAGTTCCCTCTCAAGGTTAGTTAATGTCACCTCTTCTAGGAGCTTTTTGTTCTAGAGATGACCAACTATGATTTAATATTAGGAATGGACAGGTTAGTTCACCTCTTTTTAATTGTCAATTAATATTGTTCTAGGGTGAGTTTCACATCACCAGATGGAAGATCATTTCTTCATAAGGGAGATTGGTATGTCCATAGGAACAGAGGAGGACCTGAGCATCATGGGTTGGGAGGAGTGACAACCCATATTTCTAGTTGATATCTGGTTGACCAGGGGACTTCTCAAATTGAATTTCTTCTAGTGGTGGATCAATCACGAGATGTATTTCTAGAGGAATTTTATGTTTCCCTCTAGAGCGAGTGGATGACTTTTATATTGATTTTGTGCCAGGATTGGCACATGTGTCCATTCCTCCTTATTATATGGCTACTCTTGAGTTGTAGGAGATCAAGAACTAGTTGGAGGAGTTGCAGGAAATGAGTTTTATCTGACCTAGTACTTCTCCATCTAGTTTGCCAGTCCTATTTATGAAGAAGGCGGATTGTACCCTTATATAGTGTGTGGATTATCGGATGTTGAACCCGTCGACTGTCAATAACTGATATCGCTTTCCGAAGATTTAAGATATTTTTGATCAGTTTTGTGGAACCTAGGTGTTATAGAAGATATAAATGAGTTATAGTTATCATAATTTGCACTTTAGACCATCTTATATACCTCTAATAGCCTTTCAGAGCCTGTATGGTCTATACGAGTATGTTTTTATGCCTTTCCGTCTCACGAACCCCCCTGCAGTTTTAATGGGGTTGATGATCCGAGTGTTCAAACCATACTTGGATTCATTCATGGTAGTCTTCATGGATGATATCTTGGTGTACTCTCAGACTCACCCCGACCTTGATACCCATATTGAGATCATTTTGAGTACACTTATAGGGAATCAATTATATTCTAATATCTTATAATGCCACTTTTGTATGTACTAGATTTACTTCTTGTGTAATGTAATCTCATATACAGAAGAATTGGTAAACCCATAGAAAGTGAGGGCAGTAGTTTCTTGGGAGCAGTAAAAGAATTTCTTTGATGTAAGAAATTTTCGTGGACATGCAAGTTAATACAGATTATTCATATAAGGCTTTTCAAGCATAGAAGCACTACTAACGACTCTGAAAAAGAAGGGTGTAAAGTACTTTTTTTCTGATTTTTGTGAGTCATCATTTCAGAAGATGAATGGGAGGTTGACATAAACACTGATTCTAGTTCTTCCCCATACAAGAAAGAGGTATACTGTTTATAGTGATGCATCAAGTATCAGGCTGGGAGTAGTGCCTATGCATGGAGAAGGAGTCGTTGCATACGAGTCTCAGCAGTTGAGTCCACATGAGAGATATTACCTGACGCATGATCTCAAGTTGGATACATATGTTCATGCTTTACGTTGTTGGATGCACTACCTGTTTGGAGAGCATTTTGTTGTTTTCACCAACCACAATATTCACATGTATATCTTCACTATGTGTGACATGAATTAGAGAAAACGGAGGTGGTTTTATTACCTTCATTCTTTTTACATGGATCTTGCCTACATGCCTAAGAAGGACAATGCAATGGCTGATGCATTGAGTAGAAGGACTCATGAACATGTTGTTTTGGAGGCCATCAGTGTGTGCAAACTTATTTCCCTGTTCTCTAAAATGAATTTTGAGGTGCATGAAAGACAGGGGAAGATGTTTCTATCTTCATTAGTTGTTATCTCAACTCTTATTGATCAAGATTGAATGAGGAAGCTATCAGATTTAGAAGGCCTAGACCTATGGGAGTGTGTGTCATCAGAGGACCATATTCTTGGATGGAAAATAGGCACAGATGATATCATTAATTTTCATGGACACATTTGGGTGCCAGAAGACAAAAACGAAAAACTGATGCAATACATTCATTCCTCAGTTGGAACAGTTCATCTTGGTGTCACCATGATGTATCGAGTTCAACACAGTCGGTATTTGTGGCCAGGTATAAAGAGATATGTTTCTAGGTTTTTCATGAGGTGTTCCACCAGCAATTAGGAAAATATAGAGCATTAGTGACCAGTAGAGATTTAGTAGCAGTTACCCATTCCCAAGTGGAAATGGAATGATGTCGTGATTGATTTAGTGACAGGTTTTTTGAGGTCACCTTGATGTAATGATGTAGTTTGGGTTGTCATTGAAAGACTCACAAAGGTTTATCACTTCTTTCCAATCAAGGAGACATCCAGTGTCGATGATCTGGGAAGGTTTATATATGAGAGATTGTATGTCTAAATGAGGTTACACACTCCATTTTTTCAGACAGGGGCACATGTTTTACTTCTCGGGTCTGGAAAAGACATCAGGGGGCTTTGGGTACACATATACTTTTGAGTACTACTTTCCATATCTAACACCCCAAGATTCAATGGTATACTTCTCTTTGTATAATATTATAGCTTGTGTTGTACCCAACTTCGAGTTCGAACACACCACAAAAAGAAAACTAGCAATTATGATGTAACGCCCCGACTCTAGTTGCCCAGAGTCGGTGCATTATTACATAACATTGGCATGATCACAAGAAAGATCAAATCTCGAAAGACCGATTGGTTTAGTAGCCTTGGAAATACTAGATATATTCATAAGTTTTACATTACATCATAAAATGAAAAACTACTACAACAACATAATGTTTCCACAGTCCACACTATAATCCCCTCATAATATCCTTGCAGGTCATTCATAACTTACATCTTCACATCCTGGGAAAAATAAAACATAGAAAAGGGGTGAGCTCAAATGCCCAGTAAGGATAACAATATAGCGGAAACTTTCATAAATAAGAATAAACTTTTAAGGCAATGTATAACTAAAACAAAAGCCTTTCAAACATGAACTTTCAACATGGTATGGCATAAATAAAATGAAATAATGCCATTTACTTATTCACATGGATATTCTACTAATCGAATAATCACATGCAAAAATCAATAACCACTTTCATAATTTTGGAATGCATAATGCCAGACTATCATAACCACATAGTCAAGGCCTCGTGCCAAGACTACAAATAAGATTTTGTCAAGGCCTTGTGCCAAGACACTAGTTTGTCTCATGAGACCTACCGATGCATCAAGGAGCTATAGCGGGCTCCACCCGTTACTTATTAAGTCCAATGCATTCCCATATGAAAAGGTTTAAACATAACATAAACATTCGTATTAAAACTAGCATACGAAATGTCAATAATTTCACCATAAACTATGAATGGTATAAAAATAGCACATCCATAGTCAAACATATCACAAAACCTTCAATACAATATAGAAGTTTTGTATCATAATAAATCAACTTCAAATAATCTTAAAATCCATCAAAGGATGTTGACATAGATGAAATCAAAATTCTTTTTAAAGAAATATCTCCTTTTATTTTGAAATCATTTAAGATCCATATAAAATAAAACATTTTCATTGAAAATATTCTTATAAGCTTGTAAGGAAAGCTTTTAAGATTTTATAACGGCGTAAAATAACCGCACCCGCCGTATAAGTTAAAAAAAACATTCTTACCTCAATTCTGTCGAAAAGGTTAAAAAGCACCTTGTTTGGAAAACGACAGAAAGATTCCCTTATAAACCTCTTATAAAAAGTCAAACAAGGGTATAAATGACTTTAACCCATATTCTTTTAAATATTAAAAATGTTTTGAAATACATTTTGAAGAAACATGGATATGGATGATAACGAGATCCCAGTAGATTATTACGTATAAACAACCTCGGATAATGAAGAGATTGTGAAATAACCCTTACCTTGAACTTTTCCTTGGTTGGGGTAGGTTAACCTCCTGTATAATGGTGAAATAATTTTTATTAAATTGTACAAGAATCATATACATTAATATGATATCATATATGATCTTTTAACATTGCTTTATTAATAATATCTTAGTATTATCGTCGTTTCGGGTGATAATCGATTCGTTCTTCTTAAATGTTTGGTTACGTAAGACATGTTTGTAATGGATAGATTATATCTTATTCATAATCAGAATGATATTAACATTATTTTTAACCCTAAAATGAGAATAATACTTGAATGGATATGATGGAGAACGAATCTTATCGCGTTCGTGGAGACGGTAGTCCGTACGTACGCACGAACGCTACTTCCATTTAATTTTTATTTTAAAATAATCAAATCCAAATGATACATAGGTATATTACTATTCCAGTATAATATAATATTTTATATATGTTACTTAAGTTCATTAACACCATCCTTTATACGTTCCATGTGTGGTATGAACGAGTCATATCATTTTAAGGGGGCGGTAGTCCGCACTTCCTCAAATGAAATTATCGTATGTATATACAACATGAAACGAATAATGGAATGAAATAAAATGGAATTACAGAAGCTTATATATAAAATATATATCATTAATATTATATTTAATTACAGTGCCATCATAATGGCCACCATGAGAGGTGGTAAGATGTATTTGAACAATCATCGTTTCGTGAGGCGTTAGTTTGCCATCCACAGAAACATTATGTTCATCATCCATTAGATGGAGTTGTGTGTATGTGTAGTTTGAATCCTTCTTATAACAACATCCTAGTATATTGAGGATACTGGTGTTGTTACAAAAGAAAGGAAATAAAAAGATTTTGGGGGTTGGAGAAGCAAAAAAAATGAAAATACTTTAAGAGAAATTGTTACCTTTAATTTAGGTAACTCACTTTGGTTGGAACCAAAGGACTTCTTGAAATGCTTTATGCCTAAGGGGAAGCTTCAAGGAGGAGTAGAGGGATGTGGGAGCTTAGTTGGGTAGAGTTTGGACGAGCCAAGTGGCTTGAGAGGTGTGAGGAAAAGAGAAGGAGGAGTGCCCTTTTATAAGAGGGGTGAGGGGCACCTTTGGAAAAGCTAGAAATATTAATTTATAATAAATTCATATTCGGTTTCAAAAGGCTCAAAAGTTGACTATTCAAAGGATGAGGTAGGGATAGGTCGAAAACAACTCATCCAATAGAATTTAGACAGGTTTGGGTACTTATATTAACCTTATCTTTAAGTATTAACTCTAAGTTAATTAGTTTCACTTTTACAATGTCTCTTTGTATTTTTATATAATATGGTTAATAAACTTAATATATACATCCAAGCGACCCCCAAGTGGTCCATTAATGATTAACCTATCATAATATAAGTCTCTTGGCCGAACCTTAGATTTTTAGGAATTTAATATCAATTAATAATATAATATTTGTTTTAAGAACTCTTTTATGTCAATTTTGACACTATTCAATAGTTGATTTTTGTGAAACTCATAACAGATTTATTACTTCGAACAAAGTCAATTAAATCAATCATAATATATCATATTATCCTATAAAATTAGTTTAATTCATTAAAAGTTTCATATTATATTTATTTGGGTATTTATAATATCAATTATTTTAATTTTTCACTATTATAGTAATTACTGCATCATCATTGTGTCATAAATAAAATAACTTATTTAATGTCTAAATATTATAAATAAAATATCATTATGTATGAAATCTTTTTATCTTTCTAATGAATGTTTATAATCTAAAATCCAACATATATAACCCTATGTAACAATTGTTTTGCTAAAAGATATATGCTTGTGTCATTTTTGTATTCATTTTAACTTAATTAAAATAAAGTGTCATTATCACTTACAAGTGGATCCATGGGGTCCCAAAATTGACACAAAGATGCCCATGGTCGACCATGTATCAACCAATAGGTTTAAGACACGTTTTAGGGTAATTTAGTATTATTATAATATTATTTTTTAACCCTTATTTACCGGATTTACCCTTAACCATGGTAAATAAAATATTTACCGCAGTAATTATTCAAAATGTCTAAAAATAAAAGTTACCTATTTACACAATTTGAACATCCTGATTCCAAATATGGAATCCATTTTTCTAAATTCAAAACACAGAAGTGGCAGAAATTAATTTAAAATTAATTCCCGCTGTCAAAACAAAAAGCGTGTTTTTAAGAGATAATAACTATCAAAAGATTGACACTTGTTTATGTTCGGTTTAATTGTAAAATTATGTCCAATGACCAACATTATATTAAATGGTAAAAATATATTCTAAATATACTTTAAAACCACTCAAATTCATAATTTATCACTATTAATTATTTTGATTAAAAAAGTTGTTTTTAATTAAAATTTAGTAATTTTCACTATTCATCAAAATATGAAAGTTATCCGAAAAGTACCAAAATTTCACCTTAGGCTAAATTCGATATTCCGAATCCAAAAATGAAGTCCATTTTCAAATATAAAATATATATAATTTCAAAAAGTAGGTATTACTATTCATAACGGCTAGTTTGATTGGTTACGGTGTGTTAGAACTCGGTGTTGCGTACAACACACGCTAGCTTACCGTGGAAGCTTGGGATGTTTCATTTTAAATTTTTGATGTCCCCATTTAGTCAAAAAGTTTATAATATAGTATCTAAAAAGGGTTCACTATTAAAATTTGGTAAAAGTGAAATACTGAAAATGAATTTGTTCTTACATTATGTCTAAGAAACTCATAATATGGATTCTAAAATTATAAGGATTATATAAAGTTTAAAATTTAGTTGACACTATTCATAACCTCTTTTGAAAAGCTTGTTTGGTAAGTCATGGTGCGATTGAACTTGGTGTTGTGTGTAGTAAAAGTTATTGAATTATTTTGAAAAAATATCACACTATAAAATCTTGGGGTGTTACATTCTCCCCTCCTTCAATAAATTGTGTCCTCGCAATTTGAAATTGTTCTTCGAAAATAAAAGGTTGAAAATAGAAAATATCTATGTGGGAAAACCCACATCGGAAATTGGGTTACTAAAATTTAGTCTTAATATGAGGAAAAGAGAAATGAAAGGATCACCACCAAATTATGATCTCTATTAGGAGAACATTGGTGGAAATTATAGACATATAATTGGTGGAAAAACGTAAATATTTATAGGTAGTGATTGAGGTCATCAATCACAAACAAGTATAAAATTGAGGTCCTTAAACTCATCAATCTATGATGATTTGAAGTACCATCAGTTCAACAAAATATAGGGTATTGGGATAACACATTTTTGACGTTTCAAAATATCTTAGTTGAAATCCCACATCGAAAAATGAATTAATGATGCCTCTATTTAAAATAAAGAGTGGAAAGTATGAAGATTACCGAAAATAACACATACTAGGGTTCCATGTAGGAAAATATGGATATGTAGGAGAAATCTAACCATCAATTATCTGATGGAGAGTGGTAGAGAACATGGCTATGAAAAGGCCAACAATCCCAAAGCCATAAATTAGTGATGATTTAAGGTACCATCTAGGACAACATTTTTGTTCTAAGTTCCTTTTCTTAATGATGAGGAATTTATTTATGAGATTGGCTAAGATCATAAGGAGATATACTTACTTTAAAATTAGAGTTTTATCCCTTAATAAATTTCTACCAAAAACTCATCATTCACTCGTAAAAAAAATACTATTTATACTATTAATAGAGGGTTCCAAAATAAACGAATTTATAATTCATCTACCAGATCATTTAAAAAAACTACTTTATTTAATCCAGGACATCTCATGGGATAGTGGTAGGTGATACACCCTTGTCGCCCTTCGGTTGCGGGTTCAAGTCTTGCGGCCTTGCCGGACGCGACAGGTTGCCGCCCGACCTTCGGGTTGTCCTTTTATGGAAATCCAAAATAATACAAACTAGAACTATCCAAAATACTTCTTATCCAAACTCACAGTCTAACATTTATAAGGAAGTTAAACATAATATAGATCCTTTTTACCCTGTAATAGCATATGAATACCTTCATCATGTATTACCATATTCTTTATTGATTACATTCATGCTCCCTTATTCCATATAGAATGCTGGATATACTTCATCAATCCAAAAATGTTTTAAACCCCAACAATGATGGAATATACAAATCATTAATCAGTTCCAAGGTAGTCAAGAATATCCAATATAATTTTTCCAAAATAATCATGTATTATTCGAAAATCACTACCTCGGTATCAGAACTATATTATGGTTTATCATTCTCTCAACCATATATTTTCCAAAAATTTATCCTGCTATTGAGTCACTTTTCTTTGTTCCACACAATCTCAAGTCCTTAATGAAATAGTACTGCAGTACAATACTTATATACTCCATAATTATTATAACAAGTACATTGTTGATACAACACTCAATTGACATAATCAACATAAGAACTCTAATCATTCCTCTTCATCTGAGGTAGTATCATAACTTGATTATTATCCAATAGCATCATTTGCGTCATAGTCTGATGACTGGGACATAGGTTCGCGTAGTGTCCAAACTCCTTGCAAATGAAGCATTGTACATTTGAAACCATTTTCTTACCCTTGCAGTCATGTACTTTGTGCCCTTTTCCTCCACACTTATAACAAACTCCCATTCCTTTCAGGCAAGTTCCAGGGTGTTTCTTTCCACAGTTACCACATATGGGAAAATTCTTCTTTTCCCTCTTCCCTTTATCTATCTTTCTCTCTTCTATCCTTTTCTTCTCTTGCTTCCCTTCAAATCCATAGGACTCAGTAAACTCTTTACTTATCTTATCAACACATGATATTATTTCTTCATATTATGATAATACATGGGAGACTATTTCTCTTATAAATTCTAGCTTAAGACCATGAAAGATATGATCCTTCCTTCTCTTTGGATCATGTGCATTTCTGGAGTTCTCATTCCTTCTACTGGGCGCCATTTCTAAACAATGGAATACACTAGATCAGTTTATGAATCAAAATACATAATCCCATACTTATAAAACACTTAACATAAATTGAACTATTTATGGATATAATCCATAATCATAAAAATGTTTTCTTTGAGGAAGTATATACTCATAAACCCTTCATAATGATTTGTAAAGAAAATGAGAGTTATCCTAAGCATATCCCCCGGGAGTGTCATAACCAAGAGTGCAGCAAGGCCCGTTGTCGTGCACCAGTTCTCGTTCGAGTCTAGCTCAAATCGGTGTTTTTGGGTTTTACCCCTAGGTACATCTGTGCCAGAGCCGCCTCTACCTGCTCGTATCCAGACAGGGATGTATTGCTCGGAAAACTCACAAAATCTCTACAATACCAAAATTCTAGGAAGTTCTTCTATACTAATCCTCAAAGTTCATCTTAGGTTTACGTGCTCTAATCAGAGTTTATCTAAATCTATCTTCCAAGGTTTGTACTAAACTTCTTCTGATACCAACTGTAACGCCCCGACTCTAGTTGCCCAGAGTCGGTGCCTTATTACATAACATTGGCATGATCACAAGAAAGATCAAATCTCGAAAGACCGATTGGTTTAGTAGCCTTGGAAATACTAGATATATTCATAAGTTTTACATTACATCATAAAATGAAAAACTACTACAACAACATAATGTTTCCACAGTCCACACTATAATCCCCTCATAATATCCCTGCAGGTCATTCATAACTTACATCTTCACATCCTGGGAAAAATAAAACATAGAAAAGGGGTGAGCTCAAATGCCCATTAAGGATAACAATATAGCGGAAACTTTCATAAATTAGAATAAACTTTTAAGGCAATGTATAACTAAAACAAAAGCCTTTCAAACATGAACTTTCAACATGGTATGGCATAAATAAAATGAAATAATGCCATTTACTTATTCACATGAATATTCTACTAATCGAATAATCACATGAAAAAATCAATAACCACTTTCATAATGTTGGAATGCATAATGCCAGACTATCATAACCACATAGTCAAGGCCTCGTGCCAAGACTACAAATAAAATTTTGTCAAGGCCTTGTGCCAAGACACTAGTTTGTCT
This sequence comes from Viscum album, assembly GCA_963277665.1. NCBI lineage: Eukaryota > Viridiplantae > Streptophyta > Magnoliopsida > Santalales > Viscaceae > Viscum > Viscum album. The sequence goes on from OY728133.1 coordinate 277,425,548, forward strand.
CATGAGACCTACCGATGCATCGAGGAGCTATAGCGGGCTCCACCCGTCACTTATTAAGTCCAATGCATTCCCATACGAAAAGGTTTAAACATAACATAAACATTCGTATTAAAACTAGCATACGAAATGTCAATAATTTCACCATAAACTATTAATGGTATAAAAATAGCACATCCATAGTCAAACATATCACAAAACCTTCAATACAATATAGAAGTTTTGTATCATAATAAATCAACTTCAAATAATCTTAAAATCCATCAAAGGATGTTGACATAGATGAAATCAAAATTCTTTTTAAAGAAATATCTCCTTTTATTTTGAAATCATTTAAGATCCATATAAAATAAAACATTTTCTTTGAAAATATTCTTATAAGCTTGTAAGGAAATCTTTGAAGATTTTATAACGGCGTAAAATAACCGCACCCTCCGTATAAGTTAAAAAAACATTCTTACCTCAATTCTGTCGAAAAGGTTAAAAAGCACCTTGTTTGGAAAACGACGGAAAGATTCCCTTATAAACCTCTTATAAAAATTCAAACAAGGGTATAAATGACTTTAACCCATATTCTTTTAAATATTAAAAATGTTTTTAAATACATTTTGAAAAAACATGGATGTGGATGATAACGAGATCCCAGTAGATTATTACGTATAAACAACCTCGGATAATGAAGAGATTGTGAAATAACCCTTACCTTGAACTTTTCCTTGGTTGGGGTAGGTTAACCTCCTGTATAATGGTGAAATAATTGTTATTAAATTGTACAAGAATCATATACATTAATATGATTTCATATATGATCTTTTAACATTGCTTTATTAATAATATCTTAGTATTATCGTCGTTTCGGGTGATAATCGATTCGTTCTTCTTATATGTTTGGTTACGTAAGACTTGTTTGTAATGGATAGATTATATCTTATTCATAATCAGAATGATATTAACATTATCTTTAAACCTAAAATGAGAATAATACTTGAATGGATATGATGGAGAACGAATCTTATCGCGTCCGTGGAGACGGTAGTCTGTACGTACGCACGAACGCTACTTCCATTTAATTTTTATTTTAAAAGAATCAAATCCAAATGATACATAGGTATATTACTATTCCAGTATAATATAATATTTTATATATGTTACTTAAGTTCATTAACACCATCCTTTATACGTTCCATGTGTGTTATGAACGAGTCATATCATTTTAAGGGGGCGGTAGTCCGCACTTCCTCAAATGAAATTATCGTATGTATATACAACATGAAACGAATAATGGAATGAAATAAAATGGAATTACAGAATCTTATATATAAAATATATATCATTAATATCATATTTAATTACAGTTCCATCATAATGGCCACCATGAGAGGTGGTAAGATGTATTTGAACAATCATCGTTTCGTGAGGCGTTAGTTTGCCATCCACAGAAACATTATGTTCATCATCCATTAGATGGAGTTGTGTGTATGTGTAGTTTGAATCCCTCTTATAACAACATCCTAGTATATTTAGGATACTGTTGTTGTTACAAAATAAAGGAAATAAAAAGATTTTGGGGGTTGGAGAAGCAAAATAAATGAAAATACTTTAAGAGAAATTGTTACCTTTAATTTAGGTAACTCACTTTGGTTGGAACCAAAGGACTTCTTGAAATGCTTTCTGCCTAAGGGGAAGCTTCAAGGAGGAGGAGAGGGATGTGGGGAGCTTAGTTGGGCAGAGTTTGGACGAGCCAAGTGACTTGAGATGTGTGAGGAAAAGAGAAGGAGGAGTGCCCTTTTATAAGAGGGGTGAGGGGCACCTTTGGAAAAGCTAGAAATATTAATTTATAATAAATTCATATTCGGTTTAAAAAGGCTCAAAAGTTGACTTTTCAAAGGCTGAGGTAGGGATAGGTCGCAAACAACTCATCCAATAGAATTTAGACAGGTTTGGGTACTTATATTAACCTTATCTTTAAGTATTAACTCTAAGTTAATTAGTTTCACTTTTACAATGTCTCTTTGTATTTTTATATAATATGGTTAATAAACTTACTATATACATCCAAGAGACCCCCAAGTGGTCCATTAATGATTAACCTATCATAATATAAGTCTATTGGCCGAACCTTAGATTTTTAGGAATTTAATATCAATTAATAATATAATATTTGTTTTATGAACTCTTTTATGTCAATTTTGACACTATTCAATAGTTGATTTTTGTGAAACTCATAACAGATTGATTACTTCGAAAAAAGTCAATTAAATCAATCCTAATATATCATATTATCCTTGAAAATTAGTTTAATTCATTAAAAGTTTCATATTATATTTATTTGGGTATTTATAATATCAATTATTTTAATGTTTCACTATTATAGTAATTACTGCATCATCATTGTGTCATAAATAAAATAAATTATTTAATATCTAAAAATTATAAATAAAATATCATTATGTAGGAAATATTTTTATATTTCTAATGAATATTTATAATCTAAAATCCAACATATATAACCCTATGTAACAATTGTTTTTCTAAAAGATTTATGCTTGTGTCATTTTTGTATTCATTTTAACTTAATTAAAATAAAGTGTCATTATCACTTACAAGTGGATCCATGGGGTCCCAAAATTGACACAAAGATGCCCATGGTCGACCATGTATCAACCAATAGGGTTAAGACACGCTTTAGGGTAATTTAGTATTATTATAATATTATTTGTTAACCCTTATTTACCGGATTTACCCTTAACCATGGTAAAAAAAATATTTACCGCAGTAATTATTCAAAATGTCTAAAAATAAAAGTTACCTATTTACACAATTTGAACATCCTGATTCCAAATATGGAATCCATTTTTCTAAATTCAAAACACAGAAGTGGCAGAAATTAATTTAAAATTAATTCCCGCTATCAAAACAAAAAGCGTGTTTTTAAGAGATAATAACTATCAAAAGATTGACACTTGTTTATGTTCGGTTTAATTGTAAAATTATGTCCAATGACCAACATTATATTAAATGGTAAAAATATATTATAAATATACTTTAAAATCACTCAAATTCATAATTTATCACTATTAATTATTTTGATTAAAAAAGTTGTTTTTAATTAAAATTTAGTAATTTTCACTATTCATCAAAATATGAAAGTTATCCGAAAAGTACCAAAATTTCACCTTAGGCTAAATTCGATATTCCGAATCCAAAAATGAAGTCCATTTTCAAATATAAAATATATATAATTTTAAAAATTAGGTATTACTATTCATAGCGGCTAGTTTGATTGGTTACGGTGTGTTAGAACTCGGTGTTGCGTACAACACACGCTAGCGTACCATGGAAGCTTGGGATGTTTCATTTTAAATTTTTGATGTCCCCATTTAGTCAAAAAGTTTAAAATATAGTATCTAAAAAGGGTTCACTATTAAAATTTGGTAAAAGTGAAATACTGAAAATGAATTTGTTCTTACATTATGTCTAAGAAACTAATAATATGGATTCTAAAATTATAAGGATTATATAAAGTTTAAAATTTAGTTGAAACTATTCATAACCTCTTTTGAACAGCTTGTTTGATAAGTCATGGTGCGATTGAACTTGGTGTTGTGTGTAGTAAAAGTTATTGAATTATTTTGAAGAAATAACACACTATAAAATCTTGGGGTGTTACATATGAATAGTAATACCCACATTTTGAAATTTTTGAAATTTTATTTTTCAAAATGGACTTCATTTTTGGATTCAAAATATCGAAATTAGCTTAGGGTGAATTTTTTGCCTTTTTTTAAAAACATTCAATTATTGATGAATATTGAAAAATACTGAGTTATAGTTTAAAATGCATTTTTATTTAAATAATTATTTATTTTATTTAAATTTATTTTTGGTAAAAATAGATACATAATACCTATATAAGTTCAATGTAATTCATTGGAGTTATTTTATAATATTTTTAGATATATAAAAATTTTAATGAACTTTTTACCGTCTTTTACCCACCTCCTAGGAGAATTTGCAAATTCACATAAAACATAATTTTACCGCTTTTGTGAGTGGAATTTCGAAAATCTGAGAGACACGATTAATATCAAGGAGTAAAATTTTGTTCAATAAGATAAGAATAATTTTTGCTGAATAGTAGCTTTTTACTTAATTTACCACAATTAAAAGTAAATAGTGTAATGAAGGGTAAGAAGGATATTATTATTACCCTAACACATGTCCTAAATCTATTTGATAAGTGTAATTAGATCATAAATAAACTTAGTAATAATATATGATCCTTTAGGTCCACTTGTATTAGATTACGACATTCATTATTATTTTATTTAGAGAGCAGTTAAAATAATTAAAATCAATGATTAATAACAAAATCATTTTTAATATAGCGTTACACATAAGATAAATTCATCTATAAATATTAAATATAAACCTAAAAATATTTCCTAAATAATTGTATTTTATTTATATTCTTTAGAAATTATCTAATATAATTAATTTATGACACAATGATGATGCATTAATTACCTAATTAATGGAATATAATACAAATTCATATTATAAATATCCAAATAAATTTAAATTGAGACATTTTATGAATTCAACTAATTTTCTAGGTTAATATGACATAATAGGGTTGGTTATATGAATTTCTTTCTATGTAATAATGCTGTTATATAATTTTCAAAAACAAAATCTCAAATTGTGTCGAAATTGACATAAAAGTGTTTTTAAAACAAATATTATATTATTAATTGATATTCTATTCCTAAAAATATATGGTTCAGCCAAAAGACTTATCTAATTATAGATGTATTATTAATGAACCACTGGGGTTTCTATTGGATGTTTATAGTAATTTTATTAACCATATAATATAAAAATACAAAGAGACATGGTAAATGTAAAACTATTTACCTAAGAGTTTAATCTAAAAGATAAGGTTATATTTATAACCTAAACATCTCTAAAACCTATTGGTTGAAATTAAATCGATCCCTAACCACCTAAGTTTATAAATAAATTTATTTGGATCCATTATGAACCTAATATGATTGTATAATAAATTAATACTTTAATCTTTTCCTAAAGTATCCATCACCCCACTTATAAAAGGGAACATCACCTTATCTCAAATTCACACCTCCAAATCCATTTTTCCCGCCCAAACCCTTACCATATATCCTTTAAAAATTCCTCCCTTCATCCTAGTGGCCTTACTTTTGTCATAAAGTCATCTTATGGACCCCTTTTGATCAAATCAAAAGGAAGAACCTGAAGAATAGGTAATGATTTCACCACCCTCTTTCAAGTTCATTTACTTTTCCACTTAAACTTTCTTTGTTATTACAATACCAAAATAATGACACTAGTACCATATATATACTATAATGTTATTATAAATATGGCACAACCATATTCATTTTTATATCCATCCTATGAATGATAATTTCACCATGCATTTTTACGTACGACTTACCATCTCCACGTTGTGGTGTAATTTTTTATTCAACACTATGTTATTTGGATGGATATAATGATGAGTAAAATGAATATAAATAATAATAATGAAATTATAATGTCTCTATAAAATTAATATACCATCTAATTGCACACCTTTAAGGAAATTATATTATTGCTCGTGCATATGAATGGATTATTGTCTCCACGACGCGATGAGATTCGTTTCTACATTCACCATTCATCGAAGATTATAATAATATATATTACTAATAAGTATATAATATATGAAATAATAATTCTACTGGATATATGTAAATATGTATTTATGTACATACATATATCATATTCGCTTACTTCCATTAAATACGATATGAAAATAGAAACATCATTTATGCGTACATATGACCTACCGTCTCCATAAACGGTGTTTCCCATTTCATATATATATATCTATTATAATAATTTATATTCTAAATATATATGTTATATTAATCAATTTTTGTATTCTGGAAGTATTTATATCATTATGTAAATGATACGGTCAAGAATAACAAATTAAAATACGTATAATAAAGAAAGCAATTCTTACCCGAAATGATAATTTAACATGAAAATCATTATTAAGTGGGTAGTATAAAGTCATAAATGAATCATTTATGACATAATAAATATAAATATGGTTCTGGAATAATCTAATAACATAAAATGTTCATTATACAGGAGGTTAAACATACCCTCTAACCAAGGAAAGTGCAAGTTAAGGGGTTTTCATCTCACTCCTTATTCCTGTGAGATTCATGCTATATTGCCACTATTACCTTATGTGTGGTGTATGTACTGTCCATAATTGTATTCTTTGAGTAATAAAATTTATTTTGTGGGTATTTACATCTTCATAGTATGTTACTTCTTTCAAGGGGTGTATGTTTCATAAGTTACCAAATTGGTAAGGGCTAATTTCACAATCTCTTTATTATCCGAGGTAGTTTTTACGTAAGTATCTACTGGGAAATATTTATTATCCATGTCCATGTTTCTTAAAATAAGTTTCAAAATGATTCTTTTTAAGGGACATTTTTCCTAAAACATCATTTTAAGTGTTTTAAATATTTAATCTTTTAAATCATTCTCATTAAGGTAAATGTTTTCAAAATGGTTTTTAAGGATTTATTTATATAGACATGAATGTTTTTAAAGTGTTAATTCCATTAAAAAGTTTCTAATTGGTATGAGACACTTTGATTCAAAAATTTCTTTATAGTTCTTCCTTTCTAAATTTTGTGACTTGTAAATGTTTTTATGAAAAAGGAACATTTCTCACAAAGAGTTTTACAAATCATTTTAATCTATATCAACATCCATTGATTTATTTTAAACTTTTTTGAAGTTGATTTATTATGATACAAATATTCCATATTGTTTTGATTGTTTTGTGATAAGTTTGACTATGGATGTGTTACTTTATTACAATTCATGGTTCATGGATAAAGTATTTACATTTCGTATGCTAGTTTTAATACGAATGTTTATGTTATATATCAACCTTTTCTTATGATGAATGTATTGGACTAGTATGTTCCGGGTTGGGGACCGGTAAAAGTAAGCCCTCTGGTTTTGGGTCCGGTTATAAAAGACCCTACGGGTTGGAGTTTGGTTAAAAAGGCTCTCTGGGTTGAAGTCCGGTTATAGAGACTCTCTGGGTTGGAGTCCGGTAACAGAGGCTCTTCGGGATGGATTCTAGTTAAAGTGGCTCTCCGGGTTTGGGTCGGGTTTCAGTTAGCTCCATGGTCTTGGCATGAGGCCTTGACATAGAAATTAAAGTCCGACATTATGCATTCCATCATTATGAAAGTGTCTATTGATATTTCATGTGATTATTAGAGTAGTAGAATATCCATGTGAGTAAGTAAATGGAATTATTTTGATTGTATCTTTTTATATTATGACTAAGTTCATCTTTAAAAGGCTTTTGATTAAGTTCTATAAATTTCCTTAATTGTTTATGTTTATTTTTGAATGTTTCTGCTATATTTTTATCTTTACAGAGCATCTAATCACAACCCTTTATATGTTTTATTTATTCCAGGATGTGAAGAAGTGTATTATGACTGACATGTAGGGACAGTTTATGGGATATCAGTGTTGTCTATGGAAATAATGTAGTTGTAGATTTCCATTTTAGGATGTAATGTAATCCTTATGAATGTATCTAGTACTTACAAGGCTACTAAACTAAGAGATATTTTGGGACTTGATCTTTTGTGATCATTCCAATGATACATAATAATGCACCGACTCTGGGATTCAGGGGTCGGGATGTTACTGTTGTTATCAGAGAATGTTTAGTACAAACATTGGAAGCTGGATTTAGATAAACTCTGATTAGATCACATAGACCTAAGATAGACTCTGGGGTATAGTATAGAATAAATTCCTAGAATTTTGGTATTGTAAAGATTTTGTGATTTTTCCAATCAATACATCCATGTCTGGATATTAGCAGGTAGAGGCGGCTCTATCACAGATGTATCTAGGGGTAAAACCCGAAAACACATCTTTGAGCTACACTCAAACAGGAACTAGTGAATGACAATAAGCCTTACTTCACTTTTGGTTATGACACTACTGTGCGATATGATTAGTATAATTCTAATTTTATTTAAAAACAATTATGAACGGTTTATAAGTATATAATTCATCAAGGAAAACATTTTTATGATAATGGATTATATCCATAAACTGTTCAGTTTATGTTAAGTGTTTTACAAGTTTGGAATTATGTATTTCGATTAATAAACTATTCTAGTTTATGACATTATTTAGAAATGGTGCCTAGTGGAAGTAATGGAATCATTATCAATTCACACACTCTATGTAGATATGTCTATCCTAATCAAGATAATTATAGTGGGGTTGGTGATGCAATCGGTGATGATCAGCTAATCACCATACTGGGACAACTCACTCAGGTTATGAATAATAACCTTACCCATATAGAGCACCCTGATCCAAAGCGTGGAGGATAAATGTTAGATCGCTTCATGAGGAAAAAACACCAACATTAAATGGGGGTACAAATCCACTAGTAGCTGAGTAATGGATTACTTCCTTAGAGATAATATTCCATGCCATGGGGAGTAGTGAAAGGGAAAAAGTTGTCATGGACGTTTACCACCCCACAAGAGATGATGATCAATTGAGGTTATTGATACAAAACACAATGGAAGATGAGGAAGTATCAAATATGAAATGGAAAGAGTTTAAAAAAAATTCTTATAAAAATACATTCCTCGTGACCATCGAGTGGATATGGAAATACAATTTCTGAGTCTATAGAAAAAGTAGGATGAGAATTTCACAAAGTATAAAGATAACTTTACAAGGATAGCACGACATGCTTCTTATTATATACGTCATCCAAGAAGAAAGACTGGCTGTCTATTTTATGGGTTTAAACCATTTCTCCGTCGATCCTTAGTATCGTGATCCATCTCATCGTATGAATATATTGTCTCGTGTGATATCACGACAGAAAATAAATTCTCTAAATCATATGATAATAACATAAAGCAAGAGAAGAAGTGAACGGTGAAGAAAGAGACAAATAAAGGGAAAAATGGAAAGAAATATTTTCCATTATGTTATAATTGTGGGAAGAAACACCCTGATACTTGCCTAAAAAGAATGATATTTCGTTACAAGTGTGGTGAAAAAGGTCACCAAGCTAATGATTGTAAGGGGAAGAAAGAGGATGTCAATGTTGAATTGAAAAATTGTAGATGAATGAGGAAAGTTTCAAATGAATTCCCTAAGAACCAAGGAATCTTTCCTCAGAAAAGGCCAAGGGGTCAAGGCCAATCTTATGATATTACTTCAACTGAAGTTAAATAATTAATGTATTAGTGTTTTTTTGGACTCAAGGATTGTATTATTGTTATAATAATAATGTTATATATATATATATAAGGATTTTGCTGTAGTAAATTTTTTTTCAATTAATGATTTAATATGAATAAGGTAATCATATTTTCAGTATGTGAAAATAAGATAAACTTTACTTTGTTTGGGGAATCTGATGTTACAATTGATTTTGGACTTTAGATACCTTTTACAGAGATTCTGGACAGAGGTATTTTGGAAAACTATAAAGGTTGTAATTAACTAAGTTGAACTTTTGATAGTATTTTTTAAGGTTAAAACATTTCGTATGATTATTCATGAAAAAGGACAACCTGGAGGTCATGTGATAACATGTCGCGTCAGACAAAGCTGTAGGAATCGATCCCACAACCATTGTGTGACTGGCCTTTATTACTTACCACTAGCCTACAAGAAGTCCTTGGTTATTCCAAAATATTTTGATTCAATTAAATGGTATGTGTTAATATTTAAGACCTTATATGATTAGGTTAAATATAATATCTTTTTTGGATTCTATTATATTTTGGATTGAAAGATGAGTTTATGGTATAAATTAGTTAAAGGGTGGAACTCTACTGGTAATGTATATATATATATATATATATATTATTCTATGAATATATTAATTCATAAACATTAGGGAAGGGATATTAAAACCTAAAATTTGTTATCCTAATACCTTATATTTTGTTCAGCTGATGATATTTCAAATCATCATAGATTCATGGCTTTGAGGCCCTTAATTTTACACTTTGTGATTGATGACCTCAATCACTCCTTAAAAATATTTTTTTCCCACTAATTATGTGTATATAATTTCCACCAATGTTCTCTTATTAAAAACCCTAATTTTGTGTTAACTTTCTTATTTCCCTTTTCCCTCTTAATAAAACTAAACTTTATTAACCCTATTTCTGATGTGGGTTTTCAAGAATGGAATTTTCTATTCTCAACCTTTTATTTTCAAAGAACAATTTAAAATTTCATGGACGCAATTTATTGAAGGAGGGTAGAATATAACACCCCAAGATTCCATGGTACACTTATATTTGAATAATACAATAGCGTGTGTTGTATACAATCCATGTTCAAACACACCACAAAAAAGAAAACTAGCCGTTATGAATAGTAATACCAAGATTTTAAAATATTATATATTTTAACATTAAAAATGTACTTCATAATTGGATTCGGAATATTGAAATTAGTTTAGGGTGAATTTTTGGTATTTTTATGAAAACTTTCAATTTTTGATGAATAGTGAAAAACATTGAGTTGTAGTTTAAAACTGGATTTTTATTTAAATAATTAATTATTTTATTTAAATTTATTTTATGTCAAAAGAGATACATCATACCTTTATAAGTTCATTGTAATTCATTGGAGTTTGTTTATAATAATTATATATATATATATAAATATTAATGAATTTTTCACCGTCTTTTACCCACCACTTAGAAGAATTTTCAAATTCACATAAAACAAATTTTACCGCTTCTGTGAGTGGAATTTCGAAAATACGAGAGGCACGATTAATATCAAGGAGTAAAAGGTGGTCCAATAATATATTTTTTTTGATTATAGTAACTTTTTACTTTTATTTACCATGGTTAATAGTAAATATGGTAGTTAAGGGTAAAAATGATATTATTATTACCCTAACACATGTCCTAAATATATTGGAGAAGTGTAATTCGACTTAAAACTGTCATAGGAGTAAAATATGACCATTTAGGTCCAATTAGAATAGATTAGGACATTTAATATTAATTTATTTAAAGAATATTAAATTAGTTAAAATCAATGTTTAATAACAAAATCATTTTTAATATAGAGTTATACATAAGATAAATTCAACTATAAATATTCAATAGATAGATAAATAGATTTCCTACATAATGGTAGTTTATTTATATTCTTTATAAATTAAATAATATAATTTATTTATGAAAAAATGAGGATGAAGTAATTACCAAATTAATTGTATATTAAATTAATTGATATTATAAATATTCAAATAAATTTAATTGGAGACTTTTTATGAATTCCACTAATTTTCATGGTTAATATGACATAATAGGTTTGGTTTTATGAATTTTTTTCGCAGTAATAATGTTGTTATACATTTAGAAAAAAATTACCAAATAGTATCAAAATTGACAAAGATGAATTTTTAAAACAAATATTATAATACAACATTGTTTATGAATTTGTAGCTATGTGATTTCTGTTTCATAAAAAAAATTTACATTTATTTTAGAAAACATGCACATTAACTAATACTGACCACACTTTGTTTTAGTTTTATGTATATTGAATTCATTAATGTCATTATTAAATTATGGTTCTATATACAAATTTTTGAAAAAATGAATTTTTTAGTTATTTTAGCAATGTGATGTGTGATTTTGACTAAAATAGAACTATTATATTGAAAAAATGTTTTTCGTTTCATTTTGGACACATCTTCCATAAGATCGAAGTGTTTTTATTACATATGTGTACCATAAAAATTTCAATTATTGTACCTATGTTTTGAAAATAATTTGATCTTTTTCATGATTTTGAAATTATGAAACGTGTTTTAAAATTTGTTTCCTTGATGATATAAACTGAAACCTCAATCTTTGCAACATTGAACCCTGGTTCAATTTTATTAATAGTTAATTACTCAATTAATATTTGAGAATTAGATCTGGATATAGGTGACAAATCCCTCATAGTATATATATTTTCTTTCTTCCTGATTTTATTGAATTATAAGTTAATGTAATGAAATTAATCTTTATTTTTTACCAGGGTGGTGGAATTGATGGTAATATATCCTTGAATATATCTAAAATCTCCTCAAAAGACACATATAAAAAAATGTACATGATTATGATATTAATATTTTTTTTACCTTAGCTAGATGTTGGTAATATGAATTTATATTTATGGGTAGATGGATCCTTCACCCATTTACCCCTCTCTAATATCACCCGAACGACCTTGTTGTAAAATATATAACAAGGATGATAATAATCAGACATGTTTATAGAAATGTTAGAATATAATTTACCATGCTCTTTTTGATACTTATCAATAAAAATATATTAAATATTTCTTTATTTTATGCTTCATCAGCAATCATGATTTTCAGTCTCAACCAATTCATTCTAACCCTTAAACGAATGAAATTATATAATAGTTGAATTTTATTTTAGTAAAATTATTATCTTACTTTGTATGATACTAAATAATCCCATCCCAATTGTGTATATAATTTTATCATCTATAATATACCACATAAATAATAGGTAATAACCTTATCATGATAAAAATAATCATTATGAAGCCACATTCCCATCACACTCATCTCTAACAAAATTAACCACTTATTTTGGGTTTGTAGATTGTTGGATGTACATGTCATATTGAGAAAAAAGAGATAAATAATTGATAAATAAAATAAATGTGAATTAAAATTAAAATTATAAATTACATGTTTGAGGATGCATGATTTATTTTTGTAAAATGTATCATTCATAAGTTTTTATACATAATATCAATGATAATTAAATGTATATTTTTCAAACACTGAAATAACAATGACCCTAATAATATTACTTTTTTCGAATATGTTTTGATAATAAAATAATAATAAATATATAATTATTTTTCAAATATTTGATTATATACATAAGTTTATTTGATCATTCATGGACCTCGGGCCCTGATTTAGCTGATATTTTTATAATACACAATATATGAAAAAAAAATAGAGGCAATCTAAGCTATATATTTTGATTTCATTCTGTAAACCGTTGTTTTCAGTGCACTAAATACATATAATTTATATCATTATAGATCTATTTTTTACAAATACATTCATTGGATCCATGATATAAACATTTATGGTATCCAAAATCATTTTGATTGTTATCATGTTAATCATAGAAAAAAATGAAATTTGTATTGATGAAAAGAAATAATATAAATTGTATGATTAAATAATAGATTATTAATCATGAATTATATTCATTCATAGGATTCTTTCATTTAGTTTCTTATAATATTTCTTGTTATTTCCATATTTTGTTATTTGAATTCATTCTAATTATAGAGAAACATTACACATATAAATAATAGATTGATTAATGAATCCAAATCATTCCTAATATTGTTTTACCATTTATAATTTTGTACTACATAATATGTTGGAAATATTCATAGTTATTAATTATAGTGAACAAATTATATAATTTTTAAGAATTTTTCTTTGAAAATGTACAATATGTTTGTATTCACAACTGAGAATCCAAACCATTCAAACATGATAATCTCATTTATAATAACAAGACAAACAAAATTAGTAAGGGACTCACTATATATTTTTTAATTTATGTTGTTTTTGTAAAATTTAATAAATATATTATTATTTAATGTTCTATCCAGATGAAATTTTGATGTTTATATATGTTTTATTAGAACCAATGGGGTGAAGTTACTCCTGAATGATCCTTTTTTCATTTCTGACCAACAAGAATATCTTGATTTTACCTTCTTGTTTCACTGTAGTATTATCAATATATAATACCATATTTCTTTTATGTAAATTTAACATTGTATTTTAATTGGATTTCATATAAAAAATCATTAATGAAATATCTTTGGTTTTATTATTTGACTAAATTTACATGAAATAAATGGTCATATAGCATTATCGACCCTAACCACATCTATATCGTCATGTGAAACATGAAAATTGGTGTTAATCACATGAGATACTTCAATTTAGGCAATAAGATTATCTTTATTTATTTTCATATTTTATTATGTACCTATGTATATTTTATATTATATCCCTATAAAAGGATATGTGTGTCCTGAAAGATATAAATGACATATGATTTCACAAGAAATATTTTTTGAAATTTCATAATAACAGATTACTTTTTATTCACAATTAAGAGAAAGGGAAATGATAGAGTTGATTACATCTGTTAACGTGGTCATTTGAGGGGAGTGGCTTGCCTAAAATTCAGGTACTTCATATTATTCCACAAGAATTTTTTTATTCCACTAATAGTTCACTCTAATACATGTGTATATATTGGATTTCCAAAACCCCCCATACCATAGTATTTGGAAATAAATCTACATATGCTTTGATTTTTTTAAACATCTTATTTGTATCTCCTTGATTATTTTTCATCTCAAAATATGTTTGTAGTGACTCTATAAAATACACACCTCTAACACGAGGATAATGTTCTGACCTCTAAAATGCAAATGAATGTAGTGGTTCATTATGTAATTTTAATCTTAATTTATATATTAAATTAATATATAAAATGGGATCATAAATAAATATTTTTATGGAATATAATTATATAGAAAAAAATTTATTATTATTATATACCAAAAAATACTTCCAAGTATATAGAGTGATAAATTTTCCTATGAATGATTGTAAATTATCATACCATACAACATGGTTCTCAATGTGAAAAGTTATTTTCTATGAGCATGATATGTTGTTACACCTCTTTACCACATTAATTTCATATAATCTACCAATGTTATATAATAGAAATAGATTCTAATGCATAGTTGATATGGAAATGGTCTAAACATGGAATAAAAAATGTATTTTCACTTTATAAGACACAATTTTTGAAGGATATAATATACCAAAATAATTTCCCACATACTGTGACAAATTTTTTTTACATAAAATTTATTTATTCCTTATATATACAGAAGAAGAAAATGGATTCTTAGATTGTTGATAACATAACGACACTCAAAATAAATTTTATTCTATCGAATAAAGTCCATTGGGTGATGTATTTTCCCATATTGAATTATTTTATATCATTACTATGTCAGTTATCTATCATTGTTCAATCATACATAATATTTTATATACCGTAGAAAGATTGGAAATTATAATAAGACCATTTAATAAAATTATTTATCATTATTTTTTCAAAACAAACAAAACATATTTTATTTTATGAGTGGTTCCGGGGTTTTTTCAATCAAAATACAATCATTTATTTTGGATTGTACATTCCCAAAAATCATACAAACGGAATGTACCATATCCAAACATTAGATTATGAAAAAATATAAATATTATATTATGGTATCAAGTAATTTTAGAGACCAATCAGTTCTATAAAACTCATGTTGATTCATCCACTACCATATATCATATTTTATAACATGAATACTACATACAACGATGTATATTTAGTACAACAAATTTATAATAGTCTATTTTAATAGAAATTTATCTTATCAAAAAAAAAATTAAATTCCATAACTTCATAATACATTATCACTATAATTAATTCCATAATATATCCATCATATTTTAAGCTATTTTTCATAGAAATTGATTTATAATTGGACATATAATCCCTCTCGGTATTTACATTCAATTATTCTGACAGGTGTAGACTAACATTTTTTTCTCTGATATATTCCATGACCTGGAAAATGTTCATCCAAATCATATAGGGACGTTATCATGAATAAAAACAATGTAAACATGGTAAAAGTGTTTGATATTGTTCGTTTTCATTCTATATTTATAATTATATAAACACTTTATCAAAATCCTCACAGGCCTATGTCAGGAAATTATATTCCATCCATTATTGATTTATTTTCATCCTATAAGGATGAAAAATTATTTTTAGAAAAATATAAAATTAACATATGGTTTTTATATAATTTATATGAAAGGATTTGTAAAAAAATATCAGAATTTGAGTGTATTCAATCTCTACATTTTGAATTTTAAAAAACCTTTTACAAATTCTTTCAGAACTATAAATATTATTATTACATTTCTTTAAAGATGAATTCTTTCCTTTTAAACCCACTAATATTATTTCATTTTCTTTTCATTCATCGAAACAAACTATCAGAACAATTATTTTCCAATAAAATGAATTTTTAATCATCATCATCAGTGTTATATAAAAAATAATTGTATTCCTTTTTAATAAATTAGTATTTTATATCAAAAATTAAACAATTTTAAAAATTGTATAGAGACAACTATAAAAAAATATATTTAATTCATAATTAAATATTATTTTTAGTACCCAAACCCTTCAGAAATCATAGTAAAATTATTGATATTTTATGTTAACTAATTACATGATTATAATATCTAAATTTTCATATTTATTACTATATTCAAGGTGTTAGGATAGTTATTTAATATTTTAAATCTCATTTTTTATCTGAAGATGATATTAGGAAGAACATTCCTTTTTTTTGTGATGCTATGAGATCATATAGGATTTACATTGAATATTTGAAAAATAATTATTATGTTACTAAAAAATATAAAATGAGATATCAAAAGACACAAAACAACTGAGATTAGAAAGGGGGTGTGAAGTCATCGAATATTAATATTCAACAAATAAATTTCACAAATTATTGATATAAATTTTTAATTAATGTATATAAATTAATAAAAAACAATTTACATGATGTTATTAAAAATATTGTTATAAAATATTTTAAATAAAATTTCTATAAATTATATTTTTTATGTTGTCGAAGTTTTTTTCCAAGAAGAGAAGCAAAAAATAATGTTAATTAAAAATTTTACATTAATTACCAATAAATTTTTCCCAGATTGGGAAAGACATAATTTCAGATTTTGATGTAATTATAAATTTTAATGGATTCTTATATACAGGTTTAAATATTATAATAATATTTTTATTTGCTTCTTAGTCTAAAATGGAATGATGAAGAATTAAAATTAAATAATTTTGATTGAAGAATACTATATATATGGTATTTAGTGACATGAAAATGAAATTCATTTGATATGAGATGTTCATTATTATTTCTCCATAGACATATTTAGATAAGAATGTTTAGACCCTTTCAATTATTTCATTCGGTACTTGAATTATAATTTTATTTAATTAGTATCTAAATTTAAATACATTGAAAAATTTGTTTTACTTTATTTATTATTTTAATCAATGGGTCTAACTAATGTTTGAGAAACCCAACAGTTTATTCGGATGTTTTGGATGATTTTGATACTCCAAAAGCATGATAATTTATTATTAAGAGTTATAGTTGTGAATTACCATTGATTTATTTATTGTCACTTCTAATCTCTCAAATATTAAATATAATATTAGGTTTTATATATAATATTATAAATTTATTACTTAAATATAAATTTATTTTAATTTTTACCATTTCATTAAGAATTGAGATATGAATAAATAATCTAATTTTTATATAGAAATATTACATTGAACTTAGACTTTTAATTCAATATTTGGAAAAATTATTTAAATGGACACATATGTTAGATAGAAATAATATTACGATAACGACAATAATGCCCAATAATGGTTTGTGTTTGTTGCTAATTCGAAACCTATGATTTTTTAGATAGATCAACCCAAAAAATGGAATTTATTAGATGGATCTTCAATGATACAGAAACCAAGACATAAAAATTAAACAAGTATAAGAAACTAGGATGAAAGATAATCAAATAACATACACATAAAGATGGTAAATAATATGTGTTTCAAATTTGTGGGTCTCAAGACAAATAAATGCATTTTAGAAAATTTTAAAACTACTAATGATGAACTTAAAATGAAGAAAAAAATGAATGATTGACTAAGAAGAATTATAAATAATCACACAAAATGGATTTTTAATGAATCGATTCATCTGCAATATTTTAGGTGGTGTGGTGAAAGAGATTTTGTTTTGAGAGATGTTCAACGACCCCGGGCACATGGATCTCTATTAGGGTTCTATTTATAATATTGATAAGTATTAATTATGAATTTTGAACAATAACAAAAGAAACCCATATAAAATAAATTTAAAAAATTATTAAATGAATATATATTAAAAATATATAAATTAAAAATAATTACATTATTAATCTATAATAATTATTTTATTTTTTTTATTTTATAATTGAGCAGATTATAAAATATAAAAATTTATAGACATAAAAAACAAAAAAAAAGAATTGGTTTTATTTATTATTTAAATTATTAAAACATTAAAATTTAAGTTGAATCTATAATAAATATATAAATTAAAACTATTTTAAAAACAGAAAATGTTAATGAATAAATATGAATACAATATTAAAAAAAGAAAAATTTAAAAAATATTAATTTAATATATAATCGGAATTATTAAACAAAAAATTAAAATAAATAATAAATAATATTATTATTGAGCACATTACTAAAATATAATATAAATGAAATATTGTTAAAAATTAAGAAAAATTTAATGATTAAAAAATTAATAATATTTAAATATATTAGGAAAATGAAAAATTGTTTTAATTATATTTATTATTAAATATTAAAAAAATAAATACATTTTAAAAAGAAAAATATTACATATTAATTATATTATCTAACAAATAGATCAAAATCAATACATATTAATTGATTAAAATTAATAAAAAATAGATAAAATAGATAAAAATTTAAAAAAATTAAATAATGAAAATTTTAATATTAGATATTTAAGAAAATATTAAAAGTAATTATATTTATAAATGAATAAATACAACAAAATATTAATAATATGGAATAAATATTTACTTTTATTTAATAGTGTATAATTAATATATATATTAAAAAATTTAGTTAACTCATTAAAAACATACTATATGTGGTATATATTATGTAAATAAAAAACTATAAAATGACGATTAAAAACTGAATGAACTACTAAAATATTATGTGTGTGTGTGTGTGTGAATGTTTTTATCTAAAATAGCAGTAATTATATATATTTTTCTTTGAAATTAATTCCACAAAAGTTTGATATATTATCAATTGAAAAAACAAATAAAATATTATTAAATGTTCATTACTCAATATTTATATTTAATGTAAATTTTTAATTATAACACATTTTTCTCTAAATATATTAATTCTTTAATGTAAATAAATATTTTATTTTATATAAATCTTATTTTTTGGAAATTTATTTGTATTAATGAATAAATGCGTGTAAAAAATTCAAATTAAATATATAAAAAATAATATAAAATTAAATATTGTAAAGACCCATAAAATTCAAGGGAAATTTTTTCTTAATTTTTTTTGGGATTTTAGAAGAATGCAGTTTCTGACGGCACTTGATTCTGAGGCCCGGTGTGCCCGATATTTCTATCCGATGTTTAGCTCGGGTACGTTCTGTGAACGAACGAGCGGGAATTGATATCTTTTGAACTGGTGCTCGGAATCGAATTCTGAGGGCACCAATG
Organism: Viscum album; assembly: GCA_963277665.1. NCBI lineage: Eukaryota > Viridiplantae > Streptophyta > Magnoliopsida > Santalales > Viscaceae > Viscum > Viscum album. The sequence continues at coordinate 277,445,223 of OY728133.1, forward strand.
GAACTGCAGTGTCGCTAATTGCTTAGGAATGCCTTTTCTGGAGTTTCATTTGCTTGTTATGAGTTGTTTAAATTTGTGGATTAAGTGTGAGTGAAATAAAATTTTGGTAAGAATTTTATTTCTCTTTTCCATGTGTTAGAACCTAGGTGTAGAAGTTAGGGTGGAACCCGCTATTTGTTAGTTTCTCTTGAGTGGATTAAAGGTGACTTGGGGCCCACACAAGCCCCACCTTTTCAATTTCCTTAACTACCTAACTCCTTTTAACCCCCCACATAAGTTGTGTAACACTTTTAACTTTTTAACATCCCTTTATTTGGGTGACTTTTCCTCTCCTCTCTTTAAGTATGCCAACTCACCTATTAAATTAATTAAATTAAGTTTTGAATTTTTGAATTTTGGCATGAGTTAATAAAATAAGGATGAGCCTTATTTTATTTTTTTGGTTGTTGTGTGTGGAAAATTAAGGAGTGAGGTCTTGTATGTTTTCATCTTCATCACGAAGAACACCAAGACTTCGACGAAGAACGCCGTCACCGTAAGAAGAGATTGACGTGTCGTCTATTCTCCTCTCCGCAGCTGGGGTGTGACCCCTTTTTCCGAAGATCGACGATGCACCCTCTTTCGATCTTCTTCCCATGTCAAAGATAATGGGATGCCACTTTCTCCTCGGACATTCTCCGTCAACATACGCAGCTTCACCTCGCAATGTCGTTTTCCGCGGCGAACCCCCGTTCTAGCTACGCTCAAGGTAGGGGTTATTTAATTATTTTGTTCTTGTTTACCACTTTGTCGTTCTTCGTGAAAATAGGACCAAATGCTATCGATTAACAAGAGGGGGCCGGACCTCACAAACACGGTTGACCCTCCTCCCTTATCCTTGTGTTTGTTTCTTTCTGGTTTGAAACGAGTATGGCGTGGTGTCGTCGCACCGTGTGTGATCGTGCGACAAGGAATGCGCGACACCATCGCGCCGCGCCGTGGAAACGAACAAGGACACGACGCCGTCGCGCCGCGTCGGAGAAACCCGAAGACACCACGGCCGGAGCGGGGCCACGGTGGAATAGCACAGCACCGTCGCGCTGCATCGGATGACCAATGTCGCGGCCTGTTACGGGCCGCGGCGAAGCAGGGTGACCGGTGGCCCGAGACAGGCCGCCGGCGTCAGAGCAAGGAGGGGACCGGCCGTCGCTGGTCCCGTGGAGCAAGAACCGGCCGGCTAGGGCGGGCCGGCCGGATAGGGAAAGAGCCGGGGGTCAAAACGCCAGGCTGGCCAGCTGAGCGGCCCCTTAATTGGGGTCGCGGTTTCCGAACAGCGGGGAGCAGCCCCCCCCCCCCCCCCCGCATAACCGAACGGCTCGGCCGTTCGGCCGAGCCAGCTGGCGCCGCACGCCAGTGCGTCGGGCCGTCGGACCGGGCCACCGGGTCGGGCCGCGCCCATCCGGGATGACCCAGGGGATCTCGGGCCGGGTCGGTGCGGGCTCGAAACCCCTGTTTTCTGGCCCTTTTTGGTCTTTTTCCCATATCTCGTGCTACGGACCTCCGATCGACGCACGGTCAGTGGAGATGCGATCCGTGGATCGAAGCGGTCGTTTCGGTATATCGCACTCTTGGTTTCGGAATACATTGGGTTCGGCCAAGTTGGTTTGTACACGAAACCAACCGGGCCCTCAAAGCGGAAACGCTCATAACACGAGCTCCGGACGTCCGATTGACATGTCATCGACTCTGTTGGATTCCTCTTAGTGAGACGGATCTTTTGGATTACTCCACCTGAGGTTTGGACGTAGGTGGAGTACGGTCGGGTTAGTTTTTCCTTAAAAACCAACCGGGCCCCTGGGACGAAAAAGCCAATAACTCTCAGATCAGGCGTCTGATTGACGTGTCGTCTGCGACGTTGAGTTCCCGTTGATGATACAGAACTTTTGGATACATCAACTCTGAACTATGTGTCAGTTGATGTATGAGCCTCTCGGCTCATGGAGAAGACCGTCCTGAATGAGCTTGTTGTGTGCGGGAACCTAGAGCTGGCTGCGACTACTGCTACTACGACGACTGTACAGAGATACTCAGTGGATTCAACAGCGACGACTACAGCACTCAGCGATCCTATGTAGATCAGTGCTACCGATCTTGTGTGGGTCCGATCCTGTGTGGGTCAACACTCAGCGGTTCTGTGTGAGCCAACGCCTACAGATCCTGTGTGGGTCCGATCCTGTGTGGGTCTTTGCGGGGGTTAGTTACCTATCGATCCTTTGTGGGTCAGATCCTTTGTGGGTCATTGTGGTGGTTAGTAAATATCTATCCTTTGTGGGTCCGACAGCTTAGATGAATCAGTGGATATATCTGATCATCTCTATCACCATACGAAGAAGTAAACCTGCGTGAGCTGAATCCTGTTTTTCTTTCCTATGTGGATTTTGTTGTGCTATCCTGTGTGGATTTACGTTTTTCTTTCCTGTGTGGATTGGGTTTTACTTGACCTCGGATGTTGGAGCCGAATGAGAATTGAAGACTTAGGTATATGTATGGGCATATACCTAAGCAGTGTTGGATTTTACTTCATGATTGTATATTTCCTTTGTGGATTTTCCTTTGTGGGTATAGGGAGACCTTCGGGGGTCTCGGGGTACCTACTGAGTAGCTTATACTCACCCCTGCACGGGCTTTTCCCGCACTACATTGTGTTGGTTGCAGACGACAGACAGCGCTGATCGTGGATGAGGCTTGTGGAGTAGGACGGTGCTTGGAGGTGGACCACTGGACGGGACATACTCGGAGTGGTCAGCTGAACCCGAGGAGCATAGGAGACCATCTGTACTCACCCTTAAGGTGGGATTTCCAGTGGACAACTCGTCATTGCGGCTTTACTTTTCAGTTGTTGTTTTCCCTTTCCAATTGTACTTTACTTTCAGTTTGGGGTTGTATACTGGCCCACTTACTTTCCGCACTTACTATTGTACCAGATTTTACTTAGTGTTTACTTCTTCTTCTTACTTGCTATGTGGTGTTTGTTTACCTTACAAAGGCAATGCCTTACCCTTTTTATCGGGAATTTACGCCTTGGTGCTAGTCGCCAGCCCCTGGCCTATGGAAGGCGGGCTTGGGGTAGTCACGACACGGGCCCCAAGGACGGGTCGTGACAAATTGGTATCAGAGGAGTTCGGTTGTACCGCAGAACTTGGGACTCTGATCTTTTTCTATGTGAAGAAATAGTTTTTAGCGTATTGGGTTTGGTTATCAGACCAGGGAGTCCAGTGGTGGTGAAACGGCCGACGTATCCATACACGAGGACCCTGACTTCTGATTTCCGACTTAATGCACAAAAACATTGATTGCATGTGTGTTTCAAGTTTTCTTTATGATTTCTTTGTATCATCTCACCAGGTGTACTGTTCTGACCATGGCGCAACTGTTTCCTTTTCAGGATGACCCCACGATGGAAGCCAGCTAGGGTTCCGAGATTTGTGTGTGACGACAGCCCACCGAGCGACGAGGCCTCGGTGCAGGGCCCTTTGACAGCTGACGCACCGGCGGTAGCTCTACCCGATGGGCCTCCGATGCTTCCAGCCCCATCCGCTGACGATGCATGTCACCTTAGTGCACTGCATGAGTTCTAGTTCCAACGACCGCCCAGGTTCCGTGGGGATACAGACCCCCAGGCAGCCGAGGACTGGCTGGAGGCAGGGGTGAGAGTTTTCAGGTTAGTGGGGACACCAGAATACCTCATGGTGATCCTCGCAGCGAGCCTAATACACGCAACAGCAGTCAGATGGTGGAGCATGATGCTCCAGGTTCACGATGAGGCATCCCTCTTCTAGACGGACTTTGAGAGCCTCTTTCACTCGGAGTTTGTCCCAGCCACCCTCCATGCGGTGCGCATCCAGGAGCTTCTTCAGCTGCGGTAGGGCAGCTTGACAGTCACCCAGTACTCGGCGAGATTTACCGATCTCTCGCGCTACTCTACAGACATGGTATGTGACCCATTCTTTCGGGCCCAGACCTTTGAGTAGGGATTGAGACACGAGATCAGGGCATCGCTGATCTCCCTCAGAATTCCGACTCAGACAGGAGTACTGGAGCGAGCCCTTTTGATCGAGAGATTTCTTGCTGAGTCTACACCAGCGCCGAGACCCACCGCAGGGCGGCACGTAGCAGAGTCTTCTACAGCAGGCAGTTGACGGATGACTCATGGGTCCAAGCAGACCAGACCCTCAGGCATACGACCTCAGGACACTGGCTCAGCAGTGCGGGGCACACAGCGCGGAGCCAGTCTTTTGAGAGGTAGGTAGTGCTACTCATGTGGCGGGCAGGGCCATATATTTCGTGATTGCCCGACCCGCCGTTCCGAGGAGCAGCAAATGGTTGAGGGACCACCGAGGCAGAGGTAGAGGGTCGACCGTGGCGGTCCTCATGGAGAAGGAGGACGAGGTAGAGGAGCTGGCCGAGCAGTAAGTGGTGGGCGACGCTTTGAGGCTCTACCACCACCACCACCAGGAGGTCCACCCCGACCACCGGGAGCTAGCGGGCAGAGATAGGCACAGCTCCAGGTAGCGAAGGCCTACGACCACGGCGTGCCTGAGATGATTCGAGTTCAATCTGTGTCTATTCCACCCTAGCTTATGTTCTTATAAACACAGGAGTGAGTCACTCTTTCATAGCCGCTGCCCTTGTTCGAAGCTCAGAGATTCCGACAGAGTCTTTGGATCGATCCTTATGGCTAGAGACTCCTACGGGAGAAAACTCGACGATTACGCACTGGTGACGGTAGTGTGAGCTTACTATAGGATGTGAGAGCTTCGGCTGGGATCTTCTTGTAGCAGCGTCGAGGCCTTACGGCGTCATCTTGGGCATTGATTGGTTGTCTACGGTCTATTCACAGATTGACTGTATTAGGCACAAGGTGCAATGTGTACGCACCGAGGGGAGCAGGTTCACCTTCACCGGAGAGAAGGGAGCCTTTGCAGCACAGGATGGACTTCCGCATAGGAGAGGACAACCCATCACTCACCAGTTGTCTAGACTCATCCTAGGAGCATTTGAAGTGTGGAGTCCTGGTTTTCCTACAGTGGTGGATCTGTATGCGGACGTTTTCCTCGACGACGTTCCAGGGATACCTCCTCGCAGTGATGTAGACTTTTATATTGATCTGTACCCCAGGACAGCCCCGATATCGACTCCAGCATATCGGATGGCCCCCGCCGAGCATCGAGAGCTGCGGTTATAGTTGGAGGACTTTTAGGGAAAGGGGTTCATCCGACCTAGTGTTTCATCCGGGCTTCCCCGATTTTATTCGCCAAGAAGGCGGATGGGAGCTTGGAAAATTGTATCGACTATCATCGCCTGAACCAGGTGACAGTGAGGAACAAGTATCCGCTACCGAGGATTGATGACCTCTTCGATCATCTCAAGGGAGCACGGTGGTTCTAAAAGATAGACCTCAGGTCAGGCTATCATCAGCTCAGAGTTCGGGACGAGGACGTGCAGAAGACGACCTTCAAGTGTTGGTATGGCCACTATGAGTTCTTGTTTATGCCATTCGGTGTAACCAATGCTCCAGCAGTGTTCATGGCCCTCATGAACATGATCATTCATCCATACCTCGATCAATTTTTCATGGTCTTCATCGACAACATTTTGATATACTCGACGACTGAGGAGGAGCACGCCTACCACTTGCGGGTTGTACTAGACACACTCCGAGAGCACCAGCTTTATGGTAAACTCTCGATGTTCTAGTTCTGGATACGTGATGTCTACTTCTTGGGACACGACATCTCTAATTCGGGAGTTTCAGTGGATCCTGCTAAGATCGAGGCAGTGCTAGCTTGGGAGCCACCCAGGAGCGTGACAGAGGTCCGGAGTTTCTTGGGACTAGCTGGATACTATCGGAGATTTGTGCCAGACTTCTCCAGAGTTGCGGCAGCACTCTCAGCTTTGACAAAGAAGGGGAAACCCTTTGTGTGGTCAGACAGATGTCAGTAGAGCTTCCAGGAGCTGAGACAGAGATTGACCAGTGCACCTATATTGAGGTTACCTGAGGAAGGAGTTTGGTACGTAGTCTACTGCAATGCATCAGGGAACAGACTTGGATGTTTCATGATGCATGAGCGGGCTGTGATCGCCTATGGATCACGTCAGTTGAGGCTGCATGAGAAGAACTACGCTACCCATGACGTGGAGTTAGCAACATTGGTCCTCGCTCTGAAGACATGGCGAAACTATCTGATGGGTGATGACTTTACAGTCTTTTCTGACCATCAGAGTCTCAGGTACATTTTCTCTCAGAAGGACCTGAATCTGAGACAGTGGAGATGGCACGAGTTATTCTAGGACTATGACTTTGAGATAGTCTATACTTCTGGAAAGGGGAACGTGGTTTCCGATGCTCTCAGTAGGAGGATGGGCATTCAGCTACTTGAGGTGGCGACAGAGCAGCTAGCCTCTTTGCAGATATCCTTCGTGGATAGAGATGGAGCAGCCTTCCTTCAGTCTGTCATAGTCAGTCCTCCACTACTATAGTGGGTCAGAGAGGCATAGTGTGGGGACACTGACTGTGAGATGCATTGTTCACAGATATCCTCAGGATAGGCACCTGATGGTTTCTCCTTTTGATCATAGCACGACGTCTTCTTAAGAGGACGTACCTTGGTAACAGTTGCCTTATGGGAGGATGTGCTGAGAGAGTTTCACACCTCTCCTTTGGCGGTACATCCTGGAGTGGTGAAGATGTTCCAGGACCTCAGACAACAGAACTGGTGGCCGGGCATGAAGAAGGCTATGGCGGAGTTCGTTTCTTGATGCCTAACCTGCCAGCACGTGAAGGCAGAGCACCAGGTACCAGTAGGCTTTGTACAGCCTTTGGAGGTCCCGGAGTGGAAGTGGGACGAGATATCTATGGACTTCATAACCGGACTTCCATGCACTTCCAGAGTTCACGACACCATATGGGTGATTGTCGACCGACACACCAAGTCTGCACACTTCTTACCCATCAGAGAGCAGGTCTCAGTGGAGAGCTTGGGACAACATTACGTTCAAGAGATTTTACGACTTCATGGTGTGTCATCATCTATCGTCTCCGATCGAGAAGCTCACTTTACTTCCCGGCTTTGGAAGGGGTTGTAGGAGGCGTTCGGGACACAGCTACGTCTGAGCAAAGCCTTTCACCCTCAGACGGATGGTCAGACGAAGAGGACCATTCATACACTCGAGGACATGCTCCGTGCATGTGTCCTCAACTTTGGTCGCAGTTGGGAGGACCACCTACCCTTGGTGGAGTTCACGTACAACAACAGTTACCACTCCACCATCGGGATGGCACCATACGAGGCGTTGTAAGTCCAACCTTGAAGATATCCTTTGTGCTGGAGAAACCCTGGGGAATCAGCACTTGTGGGCCCAGAGATGGTCCAGGCCACAATAGAGTAGGTCCAGGTCATCCAGGAGCAGATGAGGATAGGTCAGAGCCGGCATAAGTCTTATACTGACAGGAGGCGGAGGCCACTAGAGTTCGAGGATGGAGACCATGTCTTCTTGCGTGTCTCACCTCGACATGGATTACAGAACTTTGGCCGAGGTAGCAAGTTGTCTCCCCGCTTCATCGGACCATTCCAGGTCCTCGGCAGGATTGGCATGGTGGCTTATCTTTTGGATCTACCACCTTAGTTGCACGGGGTGCACGACATCTTCCACGTATCTCAGCTGAGAAGATACGTGCATGAACCGACGCATATCATTGACCATGGGGAGATAGATGTAGATGATGGGGTGACTTTCGCCGAGGTCCCAGTGGAGATCGAGGATCGACAGGAGCGGGTCCTACATGGACGGTCTATTCCTCTAGTGCGCATCAGATGGCATCACGGGAATCTTCAGGAGAGCACTTCAGAGCGGGATGCTCAGATGCGTTCTCAATACCCGCATTTGTTTCCCTAGTTTTCGATGTATCTTTACGGGTACGTAAATCTCTAAGGTGGGAGTAATGTAACGACCCGTAAAATTCAAGGGAAATTTTTTATTAATTTATTTTGGGATTTTACCAGAACACAGTTTCGGACGACACTTGATTCCAAGGCCCGGTGTGCCTGGAATTTCTATCTGAAGTTTAGCTCGGGTACGTTCAGTAAACGAACGAGCGGGAATTCCTATCTTTTGAACCGGTGCTCGGAATCGAATTCTGAGGGCACCGATGGAACCGCAACGCCGGTAATTGCTTATGAATGCATTTTCTGGAGTTTTGTTTGCTCATTATGAGTTGTTTGAATTTGTGGATTAATTGTGAGTGAAATAAAATTTCGTTAAGAATTTTATTTCTCTTTTCCATGTGTTAGAACCTAGGTGTAGGAGTTAGGGTGGAACCCACTCTTTGTTAGTTTCTCATGAGTGGATTAAAGGTGAGGTGGGGCCCACACGAGGCCCACCTTTTAAATTTCCTTAACTCCCTAACTCCTCTTAACCCCCCACTTAAGTTGTGTAACACTTTTAACTTTTTAACTTCCCTTTATTTGGGTGACTTTTTCTCTCCACTCTTTAAGTATTCCAACTCACCTATTCAATTAATTAAATTTAGTTTTTAATTTTGGAATTGTGGCATGAGTTAATAAAATAAGGATGAGCCTTATTTTATTTTGGTTGGTTGTTGTGTGTGGACAATTGAGGAGAAAGCACTTGGGTGTTTTCATCTTCATCACGAAGAACACCAAGACTTCAACGAAGAACGCTGTCACAGTAAGAAGATATCGATGTGTCGTCTCTTATCCTCTCCGTAGCCGGGGTGTGACGCCTTTTTCCAAAGATCGAATATTCACCCTCTTTCGATCTTCTTCCTGTGTCAATGAAAATGAGATTCCACTTCCTCCTCGGACGTTCTCCGTCAACATACGGAGATTCACCTCGCGACGTCGTTTTCCGCGGCGAACCCCCATTCTAGCTACGCTCAAGGTAGGGGTTATTTAATTATTTTGTTCGTGTTTAGAACTTTGTCGTTCTTCGTGAAAATATGACTAAATGATATCGATTAACGAGAGGGGTCCGGACCGCGCAAACACGGCTGACCATCCTCCCTTATCTGTGTGTTTGTTTCTTTGTGGTTTGAAATGAGTATGGCGCGGTGTCGTCACACCGCATGTGATCGTGCGATAAGGAATGCGCAGCACCGTCGCGCCGCGTCGTGGAAACGAACAAGGACACGACGCCGTTTTGCCGCATCGGAGAAACCCGAAGACACCGCGGTCTGACAGCTTTGATGAACTAGTGACTACATCTGATAATCTCTATTACTCTAGACTAGCTAGCCTGTTTCTTTTGTGGCTCTGACAGATTAGACGAGATAGCTGGAATGCATCCTGTGTGGGTCTGATAGCTTAGACGAGATAACTGGACTGTATCCTGTGTGGGTCCAACAGCTTAGATGAGATAGATGGCATGTATCTTGTGTGGGTCCGACAACTTTGCTGGTCATGTATCCTGTGTGGGTTCGACAACATAGATGATCTATTGTGTACATCTGATCATCTATATCTCTCTACTATTGTGACATACTTGTGTGAGATGAGTTATGTCTTTCAACCATTATCATCGTGGTGATTGACTTTACTTCTTGTGTGGACAGGGTTGTGGTTGGGCTCGAGAGTTAGAGTCGGGCTGATATTGGTAACTTAGGTATATATATGGGCATATACCTAAGTAGGTTTGGTTGATACTTTATATTTTTATCTTTCTTATTTTTTTATCCTTAGTAGATATTGTGAGACCTTGCGTGTCTTGGGGTCCCTACTGAGTATCGTTATACTCACCCCAGCACGGGCTATGCCCACACCTCATTGTGTTGGATGGAGACGACAGACAACACTGACAGAGGCCAAGAGCGCCACGACTAGACGGTACCCAGAGGTGGCCCTTGAGATGAGTCAGCACACAAAGGAGACTGATGGAAGTGAGTGTTGATGTGTCCATGTGTACCTACCCTTCAGGTAGGAACCCCTAAGAATGATTAATCAGCTTCTCTTTACTTGTAGTCATTTTTCAGTTGGGTTTGTATACTGGCCCATTTACTTTTTTGCACACTTTTTTGTGTTTTGTTTTACATATTTTTTACTTCTAGTTGTGTACACTAATTTTTTTGTTTACTTTTATATAAGAAACACCTTACCAACTTATGTATTTACGCATTTGGTGCTATTATCTAGCCCCTGACCTCGGCAATGCGGGCTTGGTGTAGTCACAGCACGGGCCCTGAGTAAGGGTTGTGACAAATTTGTATCAGAGGAGTCAGTTCAACCACTGAACATAAGACATCGATCTTTATTTTTTGTGAAGAAATTGTGTTAAGAGTATTGAGTGTGGTTTTTAGTTCAGGGAATCCAGTGTTGGTGCATCAGCCGACCTATCCATACACCAGGACCCTGACTTCTGATTTCCGACTTAGATCACGAAAACACTAATTGCAAGTGTGTTTTCAAGAGTCTTCATTATGAAATCTTTGCGTCATCTCACCAGTTATAACATATTGACTATGGAGCATCTGTCCTTTATTAGGATTCCACTGTGAAAATAGCCACCTAGGGTTCCTAAGATAGAGTACACGATGACGGCCCACAGAGAGATGAGGCTTCGGTGTAGGGCCCTCTTACTATGTTGGCACCTTCAGGTGGTGTACAAGCAGCACCACCACCCTTTGGGCAGAAGATGCCACCAGCCGCACTAGCATACGGTGCACGCTGAATGAGCACATTGCATGAGTTCCAGAAGCAGAGGCCCTTGAGGTTTCGTGGCGAGATAGATTCCCAGGCAGTAGAGGAATGGATGGAGGCGATTACTAGAGTTTTTCACCTAGTTGAGACACTAGTAGATCATATGTGGATATTAGCAAATAATATCATTCAATGAGTGACCATGAGGATGTTCCACATAATAATAATGTTTCGGTACTTGGACCATATTCTGAGATGGTAACTTCGGGCAGTGTGCCAACTATATCACTGCTCGTTGGTCAGAAGATACTACCGGAAGTACCAGTAGAGGAAACTTGTAGGCTTAGTACCTTACATGTGTTTTAGCACCATATATCCCTCAAGTTTCTAGATGATCCTGACCCATAGGCAACTAAGAACTGGCTTGAGGAAGTGGTTGAGAGTTTTCTAGAGCTTATACAACTTCGGTAGGACGACATGTCAGTAGCTGAGTATTCATCAAGGCATGCCAATATTTCCTGGTACTCAATGAATATGATACGATCAGTGATTTAGAGATCAGACCTATGAGTGAGGTGTGTTTAAGGGTATCTGAGCCAACGCTTTTTCCATTATGAGTTCCTACTTATATTAGGGTTCTAGAGAGAACCCTAGTGGTAGAATGTTCATTGGCTGAGCGGATACATCCAATGAATGTTAGTAGTTGGAAAGCATGAAACTAGCGTCAGTGTCAGAGACATGGGTGTATTAATTGATTCAAGAATAGGAAGTTTTAAGGATAGATGAATCTGTAGGGAATCAGAAATGGAAGCAGAGATAGGAGAGCAATATGAGATGGTGAACATTTCGACATGTTACAACCACCCACCTTTGTATTCCTCGCTAGGTTCATGGAGCTGGAGGCCAGGGGACGAGAGTAGCTTCATGCGATCAATGATTGTGACCCAAGGTCTCTAAGAATGATTTGAGGTATGGTCTATGTCTACTACTAGATTCGGTATCAATAGACATTGTTACCAATCATTCTTTCCTTCCACGAATCTTTTCATAGACCAAGAGTATCTGGTTATGCCGTTGAATTGACTGCCACGTCTAGAGATACCTTTTGGAGGAGACTCGATAATCACACATACGTCGATAGTGTGATCTGACCCTTGAGGTGAGTGTTTTGGTTAGAACCTCTTTGTTCTAGCGTCGAGTCCTTATGATGTTAGTCTGGGTATAGACTGGGCAACCACAGTTCATACACAAATTGACTGTATTAGGAAAAAATGTTGTGATTTATCTACAATGTTGGGATGATATTTTCCTTGGTCGGAGAAAAGTTAAACCCAGGAAAGCACATGATGGAATCATGCATAAGAGGGTGCAGTCGATCACTCAGGAGTCGGCCAGACATACCTTTGTTCCAGACTTCTCTAGAGTTGCAGCACCACTATTAGCTTTGATGAAGAACGGGAAATCCTACGTATGGTCAGAGAGATGGCAGCAGAGCTTCCAAGATCTAAGGAAATTCTTGACTAGTGTACCCATATTGAGGATACCAGATGAGGGCGTAGGGTATGTAGTTTACTACGATGAATCAAGGACCGGACTCGGGTGTGTCCTGATATAGGAGCGAGTAGTGATTGCATATGGTCCAAAACTGTTGAGACAACAAAAGATGAACTACGCTACCCATGACATAGAGTTAGCAGCAATGGTCATTGCCTTGAAGATGTGGTGGAACTATATGATGGGCGATCATTTTACAATCTACTCAAACCAACAGAGTCTCAGGTACATCTTCCTATAGAAGGACCTGAACCTAAGAAAACAATGATGGATTGAGTTCTTCCAGGACTATGACTTTGAGATAGTCTATACTCCTAGGAAGTGGAATGTTGAAGAATATGCTCTCAGTAGGAGATCAGGATTTCAGTTGCTAGGAGTGGCGATAGTGCAGCTAGCTGTGTTGCAGATATCCTTTGTGGGTAGAGATGGAGTAGCCTTTCTTCAATCTCTCACAGTCCCTCCTCCCCTTCTTTAGCGAGCCAGAGAGGCACAACATGGGGACGTTGAATGTGAGATGTGACATGCTCAGATATCCTTAGGGTATGCACCTGATGGATTTTATGAAGGTGGGGAGCATGTAATTCTCTTTAGAGGACATACCATGGTACCAGTTGCATTACAGGAGGAGGTGTTGATAGAGTTTCACACTTCTTATTTAGTGGTACATCCAGGATTGGAAAAGATGTATCAGGACCTCAGACGATAAAATTCGTGGTTGGGTATGAAGAAAACATTAGAGAGTTTGTCTCTCGATGCCTCACTTGTTAGCAAGTGAAGGCAGAGAATCAGGTACCAGCAGGCTTGGTTCAGCCATTAGAGGTCCCAATGTGGAATAGGGATGAGATGTCCATGTACTTCGTGATGTGTCTTCCAGGTACGTCTAGGAGACATGACTCTATGTAGTTGATTTTAAACTAACTCACCAAGTTAGACAACTTCATACCGATCAGATAGCAGGGCTCAATAGAGAGCTTGGGACGCCCATACATTAAAGAGATCGTATGGCTTCATGGTGTGCCATAGACTATAATCTCTGATCGAGATACTGTTTTCAATTCCTGACTATGGAATTGGTTTCAGGAGGCTTTCGGGATGATTCTTCACTTGAGCACCGCCTTCCATCCTCATACGGATGATTAGACTGAGAGGACCAGTCAGAATCTCGAGCACATGCTCCATGCATGTGTCATTGACTTTTGTCGCTGATGGGAGGACAACATACCCTTGGTGGAGTTTGAGTACAACAACAGCTACCAATATAGCATCGGGATGGCCCCTTATGAGGCATTGTATGACCGACCATGCAGATCACCTCTGTGCTGGACAGACCCAGGGGATTCATCACTTATAGGACAAGAGATAGTTCAGGCTACAACAGAGAAGGTGGAGATCATCTAGGAGAAGATGAAGACATGCATAGAGCAGAAAAAATTCCTTTACTGATAGGATACGGAGACCACTAGAGTTCAAGGATGGTGATGACCTCTTCCAACATGTCTCAACTCAATGAGGTCAATGGAGATTTGGCTGAGGCGACAAGTTATCTCTGCGATTCATCAGGTTGTTCCCAGTCCTCAGCAGATTAGATGAGGTGTCTTACCGCCTAGCCATTCCCCCTCAGTTGCACCGGGTGCGAAACATCATCCATGTATCTCATCTGAGGAGATACGTCATGACTTGTCCAACATCATTGACCACATTGAGCTGGACATTGATGACGAGGCGACTTTCACGGAGGTTCCAATAGAGATTGAGGATCGACCGGAGTGGCTCCTGCGTTGATGGTCGATTCCTCTTGTGCATGTTTTCTAGCAGCATGGGAACCTCCAGGAGAGTACATGGGAGCGGGAGGCCCTGATGCGTGCTCAGTACCCCCAGTTGATTCACTAGTGTGGTTTGTAGCTTTATGGGGACATAAATCCCGGAGGTGGGGGTAATTTAAAGACCCAGAAATTTCAAGGAATTGTTTTTCATAAATTCATTGAAATTTTACGAGTCCAAAGTTTCTGACTGCGCCGTATTCCAGGGCCGGGTGTGCCTAGAATTAATTTCTGAAGTTTTGTTTGGGTATGTTCTATAAACGTACGTTAGGGTTTTTCTATCTTTTGAACTGGTGCTCGGAAATAAAAACTGAAGACACCGATGAACTCGCAGCGCCTGTATTTGTTTATGGAGACCTCTACCACAGTTGCGTTTGGTCGAGAGGGGTAGTTATAAATTTGGGTTTCTTTATTTTTATTTGAAGGCGCTTAAAGTATTGGGTGGTTGTTATTTTCTCCAATGGAATGTTGGAGGTGGGTCCCACACCCACATAACCTCCCATTGGAGGATATTTTGTGGTGGGGCCCACACGTGCATCTAACCCTTCAACTTCTCTTAAACTCCTTAAACCCATCTCTTAGCTTTTGAACACCCACATTAAAGTGGAGCCTTTCCACTTTCTGCTCATAATGATTCCAACACAAGATTAAAAAATTCCTTTATTAATTATTTTGATGTGTCATGAGTTGATTTGAATTAATTTGAAATTCATGGAAATATTATAATATTAGGGGGCCTTTTATTTTATTTAACATGGAAAATATTTTTGGGGAGACATTGGGGGAACTATGGAAAGGAGGAGGATCGATCATCCAATGCAGAACGTGAAGAACACGAAGAACGAAGTTCTCTCACCGAAGAACTTATTTTATCAACATCAACTGGGGGAAGAACGTGAGATGCCGCCCATGAAGATTTTCACAAATAAAGATTATTCTTCCTTAGACGCACCCCGACGTCAATGAATCGACGCTGTCGTCGACGAAATAACCTTGAATCGAGGTAGGGGGATTTTTTAATTTTAACTGAATAAAATTATATCCTCGATTCCTCGATGTTTACTTTATCTGACGGTGGCCATTTTTTATCATATAACATGGAGGGCATGGGCTGAACAAACACAGCCGGGCGTCCCTCCATTGCTTTATGATTGTTTGATGATGGAGGAAAAGCCGAGCGGGCGCGGTGCCATCACACTACGCCAGAGGAAGGAGGCCACAGACCTGACGCGGCGGCGACCGAAGGCAGTGGTGATTGAAGGCGGTGGCGAACGAAGGCCGGGCCAGACCAGGATCGTCGTGCCGGCCACGTGGGAGGAAACCGCAGCCCGCAACCGCGGGCCACTCGGCTGAGGAAGAAATGGACGGATTCATGCCAGACGGGTTGGAGAAGACCACGATGCCATTTGGAACAGTACTGTGGGGGAACCGCAGCCCGCAACTACGGGACGCTCGGCGGGAAAACCGGTAGGCCGCATGCTGGCCGTGATGAAGGAAACCATGGCTCCTATGGTAACCACGTTCAGAGGAACTACGGCCCGTAACCGCGGGCCGCTCACGCGGGACAAAACCGGGAAATTTCGGTCGGCCGAGCGGCAAAGAGGTGTGCCTCCGCTCAGCGCCGCCGGGCACACCGAAACAGCCTGCAACCGCGGGCTAGGTATGCGGGTGGTTCGCGCCTCACTAGGTCAGGCCGATCCCCCAAACGGGTTGGACCCTCCGGGCTGGGTCCCTGGGTGGGACGAGCTCCACCGGGCCGGGCTGACCCCCAGCCTGGTCGGACACACCAAACTGGGTCAGGATGACCCGCCTGCCCACTAGGCTTGATGTGCCGGGCTCGTTTCGCATAAAGGCTAATATCTTATAGACAGTGCGTCCGATTAATGCATCTTATGTGGCTCTAGGACCATTGTGATGAGGAAATACTATTGAGATACTATATGTGTGTTTTCAAAAAATTTGGAGAACAGCTTGGTTTTTATCGAGCATAAATTTAACTGGGCCCCTCGAACAAGAATGCTAATAACATTCAGATGGGGCGCCCGATTGACGCATCGTCTTGCGCATTGTGTTATTTCTGATGAGACCAAACTTCAGGGTATATCAACTTAGGACTTCATTATAGATGATGTAACGACCAATTTTCTTAATAATAGGACCCTCCCAGAATCGAGTGTGATGTGTGCGGGAACCCTATAGCTTTCTACATTTGCGACGATGACTAATGTACCAGAATCCTCCATGGGTTCGACGACGATGAAAACTGTACCGAAATCTTGTGTGGATACGATAGTTCTAAAGGAGTATCTGGTCCTGTATCATGTGTCGGTCCGACAGCTTAAATGAACTTGTGACTACATCTGATCATCTCTAATACTTTAGAATATCTTGTCTGTATCCTATGTGGGTCCGACTGCATAGACGAGATAGCTAGACTATATCATGTGTGGGTATGAAATCTTAGAAGAGATAGCTGGACAGTAACTTGATTGGGGCCAATATCTTAGATGAGATAGGTAGAATATATCATGTGTGGGTCCAACAGCTTAGCTGGTCTTGTATCATGTGTGGGTCCAACAGCATAGATGATCCAGTGGCTACATCTGATCATCTATATATCTATACTATTGTGTAATTCCTATGTGATCTGAGTTATGTCATTAAACCATGATCATCGTGGTGAATGAATTTACGTCCTGTGTGGACTGGGTTGCAGTCGGGCTCAAGAGATAGAGCTGGGCTATGATTCGTAACTTAGGTATATGTATGGGCATATACCTGAGTAGGTTTGGTTGATACTTCATGATTGTATCTTTCTTCTTTTTCTTATCCTTAGTGAATATTGTGAGACCTTTCCGGTCTTGGGGTCCCAAGTGAGTATTGTTATACTCATCCCTACACAGGCTATGCCCACACCTCGTCGTGTGGGATGCAGACGATGGACAACGCTGACGGAGGCCGAGAGCTCCACGACTGGACGGTACCCAGAGGTGGACCTTGCGATGAGTCGGCACACGGAGGAGACTTACAGACATGAGTTCTGAGGTGGCAATCTATACATAAAATTCAGTTAGGAACCCCATACGATGATCTAGGAGCTTCTCTTTAATTATACTCATTGTTCAGTTGGGTTTGTATACTGGCCCATTTACATTCCAGCACACTCTGTTGTATTCAGTTTTACTTAGTGTGTACTTCATGTTGCGTACTCTATGTGTTTGTTCACTATTATAAAGGCAATTCTTTCCCAGTTTAGGGATTTATACCTTTGGTGCTAGTTGCCAGCCTCTGGCCTATTGAAGGTGGGATTGGGGTAGTCACGGCACGGGCCATAAGGACGGGTCGTGACAATACTTGCTTTTTGATATGTTATTGGATTGTGTAAGGTTTTTTTAATGGACTCCAAACATTTGTTCTTGAGGTTTCATGGGCCCTCATGGACATGAATGTGGTGTATCATTTCTCTGTTATGTTTATATATAACATGCATAAAATTCGAAACATTGATTCATGGGGAGTATGGGATATAAATGATCAGAATTTGGCACTTTAATGTTTGTTTCAGTGTTTTTATGGGTCCCAGAGTAGTTTCTGAGGCATACTCTCCGTAAGGACCCAATATACATGGCGTGTAATGATACATACATGTCATATGTCCTTCTATTATGGAAGGAATTGTTTTTTTTTATGTACACACCGTGTACTTTATGTACACATTGTGTCTCTAATCATGTAACTGGATGTGTGAGAAGAGAAACAGGGTTGGGAAATCTTTGGTGGAACACGTCATGTTCTTGATGTACACATCGTGTTGTGAAGACCATGTGTCCACCAATGTGACTAATGACACATATGGATAAAAACATAAGTTATAAAATCTGTGTCAAGCTTGAACACGCCATTTACTAACTCATGTACCCGACCGTGTAACAAACAACATAGGATGGTGGAAACCTTCTTCTGCAATCTTTGTCTAGGAAAAACACAATGTGTATAGTAATCTGTTTGGTCACCCATGTGACTAACAACACAGGTAGTTGAAATCCTGATAGTAAACACTGTATCTATCTGGAAAACACTATGTAGAGTGATTCATGTAACCAGATGTGTCAAGATCAACACAGGTTGGGGAAGAGGATTCAAGTACATTCCATGTGGTAGGACAATACATCATGTGTATGGGGTGTTTCACGACCAAGGATGATAGAACTACACACCCATGTGAATTCTTAAGGGAACACGTCATGGAGGCATTATACACACCGTGTATCCATGTTTTGAATAAAATTGAATGCTTGATTTCTCTTGTTCCCTTATCAAACTTCTATGTTTCATTCCCTGTTAATCCTGATCTATGTTGTGCACTTTACATTGCAGATTCATTCCACCGATACGTCCCTCGGTTGCCCGCCAATTATAGGGTAGAGATCAGACAATTAATATAGATGATTAGGGACTACGAGTAGATCCTCCAGTTGTTCCAGTCTTGGCAATAGTCATCATTCCGGATACAGGTGATAGCACACAGTTCAGAGAGGGGTTTATGAGTTCCATGCATACCTTTAGAGGAGTACCACATCCAAACCATTCTATGGAAGAGTTGACGTGGTTTTTCTTGCAGCAACATCCCCCGACCATCTCATGGGAATGAGGACATTAGGCTACAGACGCAGGGATAAAATCCATGCTTTCTATCTTTGAGAATCTGAAGATGTCTCCAGAGAGGAGGGTGAAGTTTTCTATGTATATGCTTTAGGACTCCACCAAGTGATGGAGGGATATGATCTCACAAGTCGTACGCCAGTTGGTTATGGCATGGGATGAGTTTCCTCATGCATTTTTTGACTACTTCTACCCATAATCTTTGAGGGATGACCAGGCCTGATTGTTTATGAGCCTGGAGAAGGGTACTCTCTCAGTCATTGAGTATTATTCATGCTTCACTAAGATTTAGTGCTTCATGCCAATACCAAGAGGTGATGAGTTATTTATGGCATGGAATTTTTGAGGATGGTCTTAGGAATGTCATCTGATCTTAGTTAAACATCTTCAGGTTGACATCCATCACTTCTATAGTCAACCAAGAGCTGATCACGGAGTGCAATCTGAGGGATTGAAGAGTGGTGAGCAAGGTTGGATCAACATCTGTAGTTGGTAAACCTCCTACTGATAGCAGGATGAAATACTAGGAGTCTACGAATGATGATTATATAAAGAGAGAGACTTATTCTAGTGGCCTGGTGGCGTGTTACCAGTGTGTAGAGACCATGCATACAAGGCCACATTTCCTAAGAGTCCCAGTGGAGTCCCGATTCTATAGAAGGATGGGTCACCTTCAGCATTTCTATCAGTTGTTCTCACCAGAAGCTGGTGACATAACTTCTTCTAGGACTCCGCATTCCGGAGTAGCACCACCAGTTTCTCATCATACAGGGAACTAGAGTTCTTCCAGCCATTCTGGATGAGGTGGAGGTTGTGGTTGTGGTGGATAGTGGCCAGGAATTCAGTGACAATAGGGTGGATCAACTCAGAGTGGTTAGGAAAAGTCGCAGGGCTGTAGTGTAAGTCAGACATTTGAAATAGAGCAGACCCCGTTGGAGTAGGATCCCTGAACCATTACAGTTCAAGGTACGATCTTAGTTGCATCACTATTAGCTTCTAATATTTTAAATACTAGTACTTCCCATAATATTATATCTACTTCCGTTGTGGAGAGCCTTGAGCTCTATATCTTTTCTTATACTGATATCTTGACACTAGACACACTGTTGGGGGAACGAACGACTAGTATACATCTGTGCAAGGAGTTCCCTCTCATGGTTATTTAGTGTATCTTCCTCAAGGACCTTTATGTTATAGAGATAACCAGCAATGATTTCATACTATGAATGGACAGGTTAGTTCGATTCTATTGAATTGTCAATTTCTATTGTTCTAGGGTGAGTTTCACATCACCAGATGTCAGATCGTTTCTTCATAAGGGTAATTGGGATGTCTATGAGAACAGAGCTGGACCTAAGCATCATGGGTTGGGAGGAGTTACAACCCAGATGCCTAGTTGATATTTGGTTTACCAGGGGACTTCTCAAATGGAATTTCTTCTAGTGGAGGATCATTTCAAATTTGTATTTCTAGAGGACTTATATGTTTCCCTCTAGAGCGAGTGGTTGACTTATATATTGGTCTTGTTCCAGGGGCGAAACATGTGTCCATTACTCCTTATAAGATGGCTACTCTTGATTTTCAAGAGATCAAGAACAAGTTGGAGGAGTTGCTGGAAACGAGTTTTATCAAACCTAGTACTTCTCCTTGCAATTTGCTGGTCCTGTTTACGAAGAAGGCGGATTGAACCCTAATACATTGTGTGGATTATTAGATGTTGAACCCGTCGACTGTCAAGAACAGATATCCCTTTGTGAGTATTGATGAAATTTTTTATCATCTTCACAGAACCTAGGTGTTATCAAAGATCTACACAAGTTATAGTTATCATAATTTGCATGATAGACCATCTGATATACCTCTTACAGCCTTTCACAGCATGTATGGTCTATACGATTATGTGTTTATGAATTTCCGTCTCACGAACTCACCTGCAGTTTTAATGGGGCTGATGAACCGAGTGTTCAAACCATACTTGGATTCTTTCAAGGTAGTCTTCATGGATGTTATCTTGGTGTACCCTCACACTCACCCTGACCTTGATACCCATCTTGAGATCTTTTTGAGTACACTCATAGGGCATCATTTATATGATAATATCTCATAATGCACTTTTTGATGGACTAGATTTACTTCTTGTATAATGTTATCTCATATACAGAAGAATCAGTAAACCAAGGGAAAGTGAGGGCAGAAATTTCTTGGGAGCAGTCCAAGAATGTCATTGAGGTAAGAAATTCGCATGGACATGAAAGTTAATACAGGTGATTCATATAAGACATTTCAAGAAAAGAATAACTAATGACGGATCTATTAAAGAAGGGTGTGAAGTACTTTTTTTCTGATTTTTGTGAGTCAACATTTCAGAAGCTGAAAGGGAGGTTGACATCAACACTGATTCCAATTCTTCCCAAGACAAGACAGAGGTATACTATGTACAGTGTTGCATCACGTATCAGGCTGGGAGCAGTTCTTATGCATGGAGAAGGGGTTGTTTCGTACGAGCCTCAGCAGTTGAGTACACATGATAGAAATTTACTAACACGCGATCTTGAGTTGGATATAGATGTCAATGCTCTACATGTTAGGATGCACTACCTGTTTGGAGTGCATTTTGTTGTTTTCAATGACAAGAAAATTCTCATGTATATCTTCACTCTATGTGACATAAATTCGAGACAATGAGGGTGGGTTGATTACCTTCAATATTTTTACATTAATCTTTCCTACATGCCTAAGAAGGAAAATGCAGTGGCTGATGCATTGAGCAGGAGGACTCAGGTACAAGTAGTTTTGGAGGCCAACAGTGTGTGTTATCTTATTGCCATATTCTCTAAAATGCATTTTGAGGTACACGACAGACAGGGGAATATTTTTCTCTATTCATTAGTTGTTACCTCAACTCTTCTTGACCGAGTTTGAATGTGGCAACTATCAGATTTAGAAGGCCCATACCTATGGGAGTGTGTGTCATGAGAGGACCTTATTCCTAGATGGATAGTAGGCAAGGATGATATCATTATTTTTCATGGACACGTTGGGGTTCCAGAAGACAAAAATGAAAAACTGATGCAATACAATAATTCCTCAGATTGGGCAGTTCGTCCTATTGTCACCATGATGTATCGAGATCAACACCGTTGGTATTGGGGGCCAGGTATGAAGAGAGATGTTTCGGGTTTTTTCATGAGGTGTTCCACCAGCCAGTAGGTGAATACGGAGCATCAGTGACCAAGAGAGATTTTTTAGTAGTTACCCATTTTGAAGTGGAAATTGAATGATGTCGTGGTGGATTTTGTGACAAGTTTTTTGTGGTCACCTTGAAGGAATAATGCAGTTTGGGTTGTCATTGAAAGTCTCACAAAGGATTCTCACTTCTTTCCGATCAAGGATACCTCTCGTGTTGATGATCTGGGGAGTTTTAATTATGAGAGATTGTTTGTCTAAATGAGGATACACACTCCATTTTCTCATACAGGGGCACATGTTTTACTTCGTGGGTCGGGCAGGGACTTCAGGGGTATTTGGGTAAACATATACTTCTGAGTACTACTTACAATCTCTAACACCCTAGATTCAATGGTACACTTCTCTTTGTATAATACAATGGCGTGTATTGTATGCAACTTCGAGTTCCAACACACCACAAAAAAGAAAACTAGATATTATGAATAGTAATAACCAATTTTTAAATTTGTATAAATTTTATTGGTCAAAATGGACTTCATTTTTGTATTCGAAATATCGAAATTAGCTTAGGGTGAATTTTTTTCATTTTTCTGAAAACATTCAATTTTTGATGAATATTGAAAAACACTGAGTTATAGTTTAAAGCCGAATTTTTATTTAAATAATTATTTATTTTATTTAAATTTATTTTAGGTAAAAATACATAAATAATACCTATATATGTTCAATGTAATTCATTGGAGTTAGTTTATAATAATTTTAGATATATAAAAATTTTAATGAACATTTTACCTTCTTTTACCCACCTCCTACGAGAATTTTCATATTCACATAAAACATAATTTTTCCGCTTTTGTGAGTATAATTTTGAAAATCTGAGAGACATGGTTAATATCATGGAGTAAAATGTGTTTCAATAAGATGAAAATAATTTTTGGTGAATAGTAACTTTTTACTTTTATTTACCACAGTTAAAAGTAAATAGGGTAATTAAAGGTAAAAATGATATTATTATTACCCTAATACATGTCCTAATTCTATTGGATAAGTGTAATTCGACCATAAAAAAGTATGATTAAAATATAATCCTTTAGGTCCACTTGGATTAGATTAGGACATTCATCGTTATTTTATATAAAGAAGAGTTAAAATAGTTAAAATCATAGATTAATAACAAAAACATTTTTAATATAGGGATATACATAAGTTAAATACTTTTATAAATATTATATATAAATCAAAAAATATTTCATTCATAATAGTATTTTATTTATATTTTTTAGACATTAAAGAATTTAATTCATTTATCACACAATGATGATAGAGTAATTACCTAATTAATGGAATATAAAACAAATTGATATTATAAATATCGAAATAAATGTAATTTGAGTCTTTTAATGAATTACAATAATTTTATAGGTTAATATGATATATTAGTGTTAGTTATATGAATTGTTTTGGAAGTAATAATGATGTTATAAATTTTTCCAAAACAAAATACCAAATAGTGTCAAAATTGACATAAAAGAGTTTTTAAAAAAAATATTATATTATTAATTGATATTCTATTCATAAAAATATAAGGTTCGGCCAAAAGACTAATATAATTATATTTGTATCATTAATGAACCACTGGGGTTTCTATTGGAAGTTTATAGTAGGTTTATTAACCATATAATATAATAATACAAAGAGACATGGTAAATGTCAAACTATTTATCTAATGGTTTAATCTAAAAGATATGGTTATATTTGTAACCTAAACATCTCTAAAACCAATTGGTTGAAATGAAATAGACCCCTAACCACCTAATTCTTGAAATAAATTCATTTTGATCCATTATAAATCAAATATGATTGTATAATTAATTAATACATTAATCATTTCCTAAAGTATCCATCACCACTCTTATAAAAGGCCACTTCACCTTCTCTCACATTCACACATCCAAATATATTTTGATCGTCCAAAACCTACCCAAATATCATCACAACATTCCTCCCTTCATCCTAGTGGACTTACATTGGTCATAAAGCCATCATATGGACCCCTTTTGATCAAATCAAAAGGAGGAACCTGAAGAAGAGGTAATTATATGACCACCCTCTTTCAGGTTATTTAACTTTTCCACTTACACTTTATTTGTTATTACCATACCAAAAGAATAACCCTAGTACCTTATATAAACCATAATTTTATTATAAATATGGAACAATCATATTCATTATTATATCTATCCTATGAATGATAATGTCACCATGCGTTGGTACGTACGACTTACCATCTCCACGCCGTGGTGTAATTTGTTATTCAGCACTATGTTATTTGGATGGATATAATGATGAGTAAAATTAATATAAATAATATAAATAAAATTATAATGTCTCTGAAAAATTAATATACCATCCTATTCTATACCTTTGAGGAAATGATATTATAGCTTGTGAATATGTACAGATTACCGTCTCCACGACGCGACAAGATTCATTTCCACATTCACCATTCATCGACTATTATAATAATATATATTACTAATAAGTATTTAATATATTTCATAATAATTCTACTGGATATATATATATATATTTAATTATTTATTTATTTACATACATATATCGTATTCACTTACTTCTGTTCAATACGATATGAAAATAGAAACATCGTTTATGCGTACATCTGACCTACCGTCTCCAAAAACGTTGTATTCCATTTCATATATATATCAATTATAATAATTTATATTCTAAATATATATGATATATGTATCAATGTTTGTATTATGGAAGTATTTAAATCATTATCTATATGATACGGTCAAGAATAACATGTTAAAATACGTAAAATAAAGAAAGTGATTGTTACCTGAATTGATAATTTAACCAGAAAATCGTTATTAAATGGGTAGTATGAAGTCATAAATGAATCATTTATGATATAATAAATATAAATATGGGTTTTTTCATAATCTAATAACATAAAATGGTCATTATACAGGAGTTTAAACTTACCCATTACCAAAGGAAAGTGCAAGGTAACGGGTTTTCATCTCACTCCTTATTCACGTGAGATTCATGCTATATTTCAACTATTTCCTTTTATGTGGTGTATGTACTGGCCATAATTGTATTCTTTGTGTAATAATCTTTGAGTTGTGTGTATTTACATCTTCATTGTATGTTACTTATTTCAAGGGGTGTATGTTTCATAAGTTTCCAAATTGGTCAGGGTTAATTTCACAATCTCTTTGTTATCCAATGTTGTTTTTACGCAAGTGTCTATTGGGACATATTTATTATCCATGTCCATGTTTCAAAAAATATTTGTAAAAATGATTATTTTTAAGGGACTTTTTTTACTAAGACATCATTTAAAATGTTTTAAATATTTATTCTTCTGAATCATTCTCATTAATTTCAATGTTTTGAAAATTGTTTTTAAGAATTTATTTATATAGACATGAATGTTTTTAAAATGTTAATTCCTTTCAAAAGTTTCAAAGTGGTATGAGACAAATTGATTCAAAAATGTCTTTAAATTTCTTCCTTTCTAAATTGTGTGACTTGTAAATGTTTTTATGAAAAAAGAATATTTCTCACGAAGATTTTTACAAATCATTTTCATCAATATCAACATCCATTGATTGATTTTATATCTGTTTGATGTTGATTTATTATGATAAAAATATTCCATAATGTTTTGAATGTTTTGTGATAATTTTCACTATGGATGTGTTATTTTAATACCATTCATGGTTCATGGAAGTAGTATTTACATTTCTTATGCTAGTTTTAATACAAATGTTTTTGTTATATATCAACCTTTTCATGTAATGAATGTATTGGACTAGTATGTTCTGGGTTGGGGACCGGTAAAAGTAAGCCCTCCGGGTCGAGGTTTGGTTATAGAAGACCCTTCAGGTTGGAGTCTGTTTACATAGGCTCTCCGAGTTGAAGTTCGGTTACAGAGGCTCTCTGGGTTGGAGTCCGGTTACAGAGGTTCTCCAGGATGTAGTCTGGTTAAAGAGGCTCTTCAGGTTTGGGTAGGGTTACAGATAGCTCCCTGATCCTGGTACGAGGCCTTGATATAGAAACTAATGTCTGACATTAAGTATTCCATCATTATGAAAATGGATATTGATATTGCATGTGATTATTCGACTAGTAGAATATCCATATGAGTAAGTAAATGGCATTATTTTGATTTTATCTTTTCATGTTATGATGAAGTTCAAGTTTAAAAGGCTTTTGTTTTAATTCTATAAATTGCCTTAAATGTTTATGTTTATTTTTGAAAGATTTTAGTATATTTTTATCTTTACAGACCATCTAATCTCACCCCTTTATATGTTTTATTTATTCCAGGATGTGAAAAAGTATATTATTACTGACCTGCAGGGATAGTCTATGGGATCTCAGTGTTGTCTATGGAAACAATGTAGTTGTAGCTTTCAATTTTATGATGTAATGTAATCCTTATGATTGTATCTAGTACTTCCAAGGCTACTAGACTAAATGATATTTTAGGAATTGATCTTTTGTGATCATGGAAATGATAGATAATAATACACCGACTCTGGGATTATGGGGTCAGGGTGTTACTGTTGGTATCAGAGAATGTTTAGTAAAACCCTTGGAAACTGGATTTAGATAAACTCTAATTGGAGAACATAGACCTAAGTAGACTCTGAGGATTAGTATAGAAGAACTTCCTAGAATATTGGTATTGTATATATTTTGTGAGTTCTCCAATAAATACATCCATGTCTGGATATGAGAAGGTAGAGGCTTCTCTAGACAGATGTACCTCGGGGTAAAACCTAAAAACACCGCTTTGAGCTAGACTCAGATGGGAACTAGTGCACAACAACGAGCATTACGTCACTTTTGGTTACGACACTACTGGGGGATATGATTAGGATATTTCTCATTTTCTTTACAAAAAATTATGAAGTGTTTATAAGTATATACTTCCTCAAGGAAAATATATTTAAGATTATGGATTATATCAATAAACTGTTCAGTTTATGTGAAGTGTTTTACAAGTTTGGAATTATGTATTTCGATTCATAAACTAATCTAGTTTATGGCATTGTTTAGAAATGGTTCCTAGTGGAATGAATGGAAACCATATCAATGCACGCACTCCATGTAGAGATTTCTATCCTACTCAAGATAATTATAGTGGAGCTGGTGATGCAATCGGGGCTGATTAGCTAATCACCATACTGGGACAACTCACTCAGGTTATGAATAATAACCATACCCGTATGGATCACCCTGATCTAAATCATGGAGGATAAATGTTAGATCTCTTCATAATGAAAATACACCAACATTCAATGGGGGTAAAAATCCACTAGTAGCTGAGTAATGGATAAATTCCTTAGAGAAAATATTCCATACCATGGGGAGTAGCGAAAGGGAAAATGTTATCATGGAAGTTTACTGCATCACTAGAAACGATGATCAATTGTGTTTAATCATTCAAAAAACAATGTAAGATGAGGTAGTATCAAATATGAAATGGAAAGAGTTTAAAGAAATTTTCTTAGAAAAAATACTTTCCTCATGACCATCGAGTGGATATGGAAAGACAATTTCTGAGTCTATTGAAAAAGTAAGATGAGAATGTCACAAAGTATGAAGCTAACTTTACAAGGTTAGCACAACATTCTTCACATTATATAGGTAATCCAAGAAGTAAGATGTACCATTTATTTTATTGGTTAAAAACATTTCTCTGTCGAGCCTTAGTATCGTAATCCTTCTCATCGTAGGAAGATATTGTCTCATGTGCTATCAATATAGAAAAGAAATTCTCTAAATCATATGATAATAAATTAAAGAGATAGAAGAAGAGAATGGTGAAGAAATAGATAGATAAATGGAAAAATGGAAAGAATGATTTTCCATTACATTATAATTGTGGGAATAAAAACCATGGTACTTGCCTCAAAAAGAATGGGAGTTTGTTACAAGTGTGGTGCAAAAGGCCACCAAGCTCATGATTTCATAAGGAAGAAAGAGGCTGTAAATGTTGAATTAAACAATTGTAGAGAAATGGGGAATTTTGAAAATGAATTCCCTAAGAACCAATGAATCTTACCTCAGTAAAGGACAAGGGGTCAAGGCCAATATTATGTTGTTACATCAATTGAAGTAGAATAATTAATGTATTTGTTTTTTTGGACTCAAGGATTATATTATGGTTATAATAATAATGTGATATATATAAAGATTTTACATCAGTAAATTTTGTTTTAATTAAGGTTTTAATATGACTATGTTAATCAAATTTTCAGTATGTGACAATAATAGAAACTTTACTTTGTTTTGGGAATCAGATGTTACAATTGATTTTGGATTTTAGATACCTTTTACAGCTATTCTGGATAGAGGTATTTTGGATAGATATAAAGGTTGTAATTAATTAAGTTGAACATTGGATAGTATTTTTTAAGGTTAAAACATTTGTTTTGATTATTTTTGAAAAAGGAAAACCTGGAGGTCTTGTGATAACATGGCGTGTCAGACAAAGCTACAAGAATCGAACCCACAACCATAGTGTGACAGTCCTTTATTACCTACCACTAGCCTATAGGAAATCCCTACTTGTTATAAAAAAAATTTTCAATTAAATGGTATGTGTTAATTTTTTGGACCTTATACAATTAGAATAACTATAATATCTTTTTTGGGTTCTATTATCTTTTGGAGAGAAAGATGAGTTTGTGGTAGAAATTAGTTAAAGGATGAAACTCTACTTGTAAAGTATATATTTATACATATATATATATATATATATATATATATATATTTCTTTTGTTCTATGAATAAATAAATTCATAAACATTAGGGAAGGGATATTAAAACCAAAAATGTGTTTTCCTAATACCTTATATTTTGTTCAACTAATGATATTTTAAATCATCATAGATTCATGGCTTTAAGGCCCTCAATTTTACACTTTGTGATTGATTACCTCAATCAATCCCTATAAATATTTTCGTTTTCCTATAATTATGTGTCCATAATTTCTACCAATGTTCTCTTATTCAAAACCCTAATTTGGTGGTGACTTTCTTATTTCCCTTTCCATCTTAATAAAACTAAACATTATTAACCCTATTTCTGATGTGGGTTCTCCAAAATGGAATTTTCAGGAAATTTATTGAAGGAGGGTAGAATATAACACCCCATGATTGCATGGTACACTTCTCTTTGAATAATACAATAGCATGTGTTCTACACAATCCAAGTTCTAACACACCACAAAAAACTAGCCTTTATGAAAACTAATACCAATTTTTTGAAATTTTATAAATTTTAACATTCAAAATGGAAATAATTTTTCGATTCAGAATATTGAAGTTTGATTAGGGTGAATTTTGGGTATTTTTCTGAAAACTATCAATTTTTGATGAATAGTGAAAAACACTAAGTTATAGTTTAAAACCAAATTTTTATTTAAATAATTAATTATTTTATTTAAATTTATTTTAGGTCAAAATAGATACATAATACCTGTATAAGTTCAATTTAATTCATTAAAGTTAGTTTATAAAAATTTTAGATGTATAAAAATAATAATGAAGTTTTCCCCGGCTTTTACCCACCTCCTAGAAGAATTTGCAAATTCACATAAAACATAATTTTACCGCTTCTATGAGTGGAATTTCAAAATTCTGAGAGGCACAGTTAATATCAAGGAGTGAAATGTGGTTCAATAAGATAAAAATAATTTTTTATTATAGTAACTTTTTACTTTTATTTACCATGGTTAATAGTAAATATTGTAATTAAGGGTAAAAATGATATTAGTATTTCCCTAACACATGTCCTAAATATATTGGATAAGTGAAATTAGACCTATAAAAAACATAGGAATAAAATATGATCCTTTAGGTCCACTTAAATTAGATTAGGTCATTTAGTATTAATTTATTTAAAGAACAGTTAAAATAGTTAAAATCAAAGTTTAATAAAAAAACATTTTTAATATAGAGTTATACATAAGATAAATTGGACTATAAATATTTAATAGAAATCTAAAATGATTTCATACCTAATGATATTTTATTCATATTTTTCAGACAATAAATAATTTAATTTATTTATGACACAATGATGATGAAGTAATTACCTAATTAATGGAATATTAAAATAATTGATAGTATAAATATCCAAATAAATGTAATATGAGACTTCGAATGAAATTAACTAATTTTATATTTTAATATGACATATTAGGGTTGTTTTTATGAATTATGTTCGATGTAATAATGCTTTTATAAATTTAGCAAAAACAAAATACCAAATAGTGTCAAAATTGACATAAACGAGTTTTTAAAACAAATATTACATTATTAATTGATATTCTATTCCTGAAAATAAAATGTTCACAAAAAAGGCTTATATAATGATATTTGTATCATTAATTAACCACTTGGGGTTCTATTATATGTTTATAGTATGTTTATTTACCATATAATATAAAAATACAAAGAGACATTGTAAATGTATAACTATTTATCTAAGAGATAAATCTAAAAGATATGGTTACATTTGAAACATAAACTTGTCTAAAACCTATTGGTTGAAAATATTCCTATCCATAACAACCTAAGTATATAATTAAAATCATTTGAAGCCATTATAAACTGAATATGACTGTATAATAAATTAATACTTTAATCATTTCCTAATGTGCCCATCACCCCTCTTATAAGAGTGCACTTCCCCTTATATCATATTCCCACCTCCAAAACCATTTGGCTTGGCCAAACCCTACCAAATATCCTCCAAATATTCGTCCCTTAATCCTATTATCCTTAATTTTGTTATAAATCCAACCTTAGGATGGATTTTGATCAAATCAAAAGGATGAACCCAAAGAAGAAGTAATGATTTCACCACCCTCTTTCAAGTTCTCTTATTCTTCCACTTAATCATTCTTTTTTATTACCATACCAAAATACTAACTCCATTACCTTATATATAAAATAATGTTATTTTAAAATTTTCACAACCATTTTCATTATTCAATCCATCCTATGAATGATAATGTCACCATGCATGCATACGAACGACTTACCGTCTCCACGACGTGGTGTAATTTGTTATTGAAAACTATGTTATTTGGATGGATATAGTGATGAGTAATATATATATATAATGAAAATAAAATTCTAATGTCTTTATAAAATTAATGTAAAATCAAATTCCTCCCCTTTAATTAATGATATTGTCGCTCGTGCGTATGTACAGATTATCGTCTCCATAACGTGATGAGATTCATTACCTCGTTCACCATTCATCAACCATTATAATAATATATATTAATAATAAGTATGTAATATATGATATAATAATTATACTTGATATATATATATATATGTGTGTGTGTTTGTGTGTATTTATATGTATTTATGTACATACATATATCATATTCACTTACTTCCGTTCAATAAGATATGAAAAACAGAAATAGTGTTTATGCGTATGTATAGCCTATCGTCTCCATAAACAGTGTATTACATTTCATATATATATCTATTATAAATAGTTATATTCTAAATATATATGATATATGTATCAAGTTTTGTATTCTGTAAGTTTTTAAATCATGATCTACATGATACGGTCAAGAATAACAAGTTAAAATACGTATGATAAAGAAAGAGATTAGTACCCGAAATGTAAATTTAACATGAAAATCATTATTAAATGTGAATTATAAAGTCATAAATGAATAATTTATGATATAATAAAAATTAATATGGTTTTTCTATAATCTAATCACATACAATGGTCATTATACATGTGTTTAAACGTACCCTCAACCAAATGAAAGTTCAAGGTTAGGGGTGTTCATCTCACTCTTTATTCCCATGAGATTCATGCTATATCACCACTATTTCCTTTTTTGTGGTGTATGTAATGCCCATAATCATATTATTTGTGTAGTACACTTTAATTTATGTGTATTTACATCTTCATGGTATGGTACTTCTTTCATTGGGTGTATGTTTAAGAAGTTACCAAATTAGTAAGGGTTAATTTCACAATCTCATTATTTTCCGAGGTTTTTTTACATAAGTATCTATTGGGAAATATTTATTTTCCATGTCCAGGTTTCATAAAGTATTTTCCAAAAGGAATATTTTTGATGGGCTTTTTTACTAATACATCATTTTAAATGTTTTAAATAATTATTCTTCTAAATAATTTTCAATAATGTCTGTGTTTTTAAAATGGTTTTAAGGATTTATTTATATGGACATGAATGTTTTTAAAATGTTAATTCCTTTTAAAAGTCTCAAAGTTGTATGGGATACATTTATTCATAAATGTCTTTAAATTTCATTATTTCTAAAATTATGTGACATTTAAATGTTTTTAGGAAAAAGGAATATTTCTCTCAAGGAGTTTTACAAATCATTTTCATCTATATCAACATACATTGATTGATTTTAAACTTGTTTGAAGTTGATTTATTATGATACAAATATTCCATATTGTATTGAATGTTTTGTGATATGTTTGACTATGGATGTGTTATTTTTATAACATTCATGATATATGGATAAATTATTGACATTTTGAATGCTATTTTTAATACGAATGTTTATGTTGTATTTCAACATTTTCTTATGATGAATGTATTGGACTAGTATGTTCTAGTTTGGGGATCGGTAAAGTAAGCCCTCCAGGTTGGTGTCTGGTTATAGTAGACCCTCCAGGTTAGAGTCCGGTTATAGAGGCTCTCCGGTTTGGAGTCCGGTTACAGAGGCTCTTCAGGTTGGAGTCCGGTTACAGAGGCACTCCGGGATGGATTCCGGTTACAGAGGCTCTCTGGGTTTGGGTCCGGTTATAGTTTTCCAATAGGTCCTGGCATAAGATCTTGACATAGAAATTATAGTCTAATATTATGCATTCCATATTAATGAATGTGGCTATTGATTAGGAATGTTATTATTAGACTAGTAGAATATTTATGTGAGTAATTAAATGGAATTATTTTTACTTTATCTTTTCCATATTATGCAGAAGTTAAAGTTTAAAAGGATTTTTTTTTTAGTTCTATAAATTTACTTAAATTATTATGGTTATTTTTGAATGTTTCCACTATATTGTTATCCTTACTGAGAATCTAAGCTCACCCCTTTCAATGTTTTATTTTTTCCATGATGTGAAGAAGTATATTATGATTGACCTGAAGGAATAGTCTATGGGATCTCAGTGTTGTCTATGGAAACAATGTTGTTGTAGTTTTCACTTTTATGATGTAATTTAATCCTTATGAATGTATATAATACATACAAGGATAATGAACTAAACTATGTTTCGGGACATGATCATTTGTGATCATGCCAATGACACGTAATAATGCACCAACTTTGGGCAACTAGGGTTGGGGTGTTACACCATCCCCACACAGATGGTCAGTTCTAGTGTACTTTTCATGTGCATAAAAACATTTTTCGAGCATGCATCATGTATTTTAGAGGTTCATGGGAGAAGCACATACCTCTTGTGAAGTTAGTATACAATAATAGTTTTCCGGTAAAAATTTAGATGGAATGTTTTGAGGATTTATATGGTAGGCCATGACGATCACCATTATGTTGGATAGTGGAAAGAGAGTTGGCTATGCTGGGACCCCATTCTTGTCCATGAGACCACATAGCCTATTGAGTTGATTTGAAAGAATATGACTACTACACAGTCATGATAGATGTCTTATGATGATTGACGGTGAAAACATCTAGATTTCAATGTCAGAGATCAGGTTTTCCTATGTGTCACACTGATGTTGGCGCGCAAGGGGATTAGGAGAAAGTGTATGATTTTTCAAAGATACGTCGGGCCGTTTGTTGTATTAGGGAGAGTCGGTCTGGTTACCTATCGATTGCAGTTACCTTAGAGGTATCGGTCTATGCAAGGCGTATTCCACATTTCTCAACTCCATTGTTACTTCAATGACCTGTCTCATTTTTTCCGACCAATGGAGGTTGGGCTCGAGATGGATTCCTCGTTCGAGGAGCATCCTATACAGATTTTTTATCGAAATGCAAATGTTCTTATTAGAATGTTTGTTCCTTTAGTATGAGTGCTATGGCAGCACGAGAGAGTACATCACATGAAATGGGAGAGGGAGGTTTATATACGATTTTAGTGGCCTGATTAGTTTGAAGATTCTTCTGTTATGCCATCATGCTAGGGGAATTCAGTGATAAATTTATTAAAGAGGGGAATTTTTAAAAACCAAGCTCTTTTTTAAGGTATGTTTTTCCTTTATGGCTGTTTTTGAGAAAAATATGAGTTTCTATATATTTTAGAAGTACAGGCCGTGTAAATTAAGTACACACAGTGTACCCTGTTTCCGTGGGTGACTGTGTAATGTCCGTGTAATGGAAGAGTACATGGTTGAGTGTGGTGACCTAGATAACACCTAAAGCGAAGGATAGAAAAGGAAAGTACACGCTGTGTACTTTTAAAATACACGTCATGTACTTTATTTTTTTCTCATAAAATGGATGAGGGTCACGTCTGATGGAAAGAACACACTTCTACATGACCAATTCCATCCAATATCATCCGTATAACCACATATCTTCTCTGAGCCCCCAACTCACCTTACGTTCTCCGAAATGGTTTTCTTTGATTTAGATGGAATCACATCGATGAGTTCCCCTTTCTTCTTGAACAACATATCTTTATTACTACTATCTTGTGAGTTATCCTTAGATGAATGTTTTTAACCATTTTTTATATCTATAATGTTCTAGGTCGATTCCAGTCCTAAGATTAATTTATATGGATATCACGATGCTGAGGTAGGTGGTTTGTGCCTTTCTGTAGATATTATATTAATTTTATGTGCCAAAATGCCCAATACACAAGAATGGGGTATTGCATGGTTATGGGTGTTAGCCCAGTTATTGCTAGATATGTTTTATTTGCATGCATAAGGGTTAATTGTTTATGAATAAAAAAAACATTTCCATGTTATTGAAGTTTTTATCATGTTTTTTTGGTTTGACCACATGGTCTAGCCTTTCCTTGTTAGGAAGCTTCTTTTTTTCCATTCCTAGTATTGTTAGGATGAAGTGATTATTACCTGACATGCTTTGAGATATTTTATACTATTTATCCAAGTAGATAATAAGGTTTATGTTGCTGGCCCCATATTATTTTTCACAATTAACTTACATAGGGATGTGGTAACATGGTGTATTATACTATAGAGATAATGGATGTTGAGGGATTCTCTAGAGTGTCTATTTTATTGTTACGTTGCGAGACCATGGGGGGGGACTTTGTGATCCCTAAAAGTATCTATAGTTTTTTATATTGAAGCCTCAAGGGTAATTTGATGTTGAGTGCTTCCTCAGAGTGTCAATTAGTTACTAATAAAACACTATAGGGGGAATTGGCGGTGAGTTCTTCCTCATTGTTTCTTTGCTAAAGCTCTACCATAGGGGTTAGACTGTGTGTACTTTCTAGAGGGTTTCTTGTGTTTCTTTCAATGAAAAAGATTGGTTGGGTTGTGATTTCTTCCTAGAGGGTTACCTATTATTGATTAGCTACATAATTGATATATGAAAATTAATGAAATTGAATTTATAAGATTGTTACTATCTGTACTTTTTTGCTAACTACATCATTTTGTTTATTGTCTTCCATATGTATTCACTAACTTTTAGGCCCAGATATTTGGGTGGTTTCCTACAAGGATTAGTCTCACACCCTATTTGGGTCATTATTTTTCAACAAAACATATTATATTGATGCAAGCATAAATAAGGGCATTTTCATTCTACTTCAGGTACATGATTTTTGTGGAGCTGGGGAGCATGGGACCAAGATGAGGCTTGCGATGCTGTGGAGATGTTTACTTAATTTCTTTTATACAATGGATTAGTAATGTATTCCAACATTGCGATTTTTTTTGGATTCGTTACTAGACATATGTATCATGCATAATTTAGGTATGGGGCCTCTAATTTTTTATTACTTCTGTTGTTTTATTTTAATATGGTATTATTAATAATTTTGATATTGTTATCTGTTTTACTTCTACTGTGTTACTCTGCCTATGAGGGAATTGTTTCCACACTATCACACCCATTTCCCATGCTTCTAGTCAGCAACATCTGGTGTTCAGAGAAATTCTCTGGAGGACATGTGACCAACCAAGTATGAGGCGCCTATGGGCGGCTTCCAGAACTGGGAAGTTACAACTAATCTCTCATGACTTAAAAAGAAAACATCAAAATGCATAGAATGTATGCCTTACCTCTGTTATCAATAATTATATTAAAACAAATATATTATCCTTTTTATTAAAACTACACCATCAAAAGGAGAGAGAAATTAAAAACATTTGGAGTAGTGAAAAAGTTATTTGAAGTTATATCAAAGTGTCAATAGAGTTCAAATAATGGTACTATGGATGTAGATATAATAAATTAAATACGGTGTTTCATTATGGGAGATATAATCAGACAATGGAATGAAATCTTAACCACCCTCATCTGAAATATTTCGAAAGAAGCGTCATGTGAAATTCCCCAATGGAAAGGAGAAAAGCTATAAGAGTGGGAGAGAAGGACATGGTGCTCATGAATTTTGAAGATATATTAAGAAGCTAGAAAATATTTTGGACTAATGGAGAGAAATAAGGATTGTTCAATGCATCAATTATCAGGGGAATGGGAACTATGATAACAAATGCACTATACATTCACTCATTAAGGGTAATCATTGTCAACAACCACCAAATCCAAATGAGTAAGGGGATTCTTATGACATAAATACATTTGGGGTAGATCCTGAAAATTATGTATTGAAAGGTACATTAGTTATTCCTTTAATAGCAGTGAATATAATATTTGATTCTGGTACTACACATTTTTTGGATTGTTTCATGTATCGTGGATATTTTCAAACACCACCTTAAAATTGGGATGTTGAGTTGTGTATGATAATAGAAAATCGTACAACTATTTAATACAATATATATAACTCATCCATTGTTAATTTTTGTGTACTCAACCTCTCAAAAAATCTATAATTACATAATTCATTGGGCTTTGATGCTATATTGGGCATAAATTTTCTCTCTTTATATAATTACAACATATACTTTGGGAAAGGTATATCACTATTCACATCCGAAAGAATAATGCAATTCTATTAATGTGTAAGGAGAATGATGGATATCTTTTAGATTTATCATCACAATTGTGTATATTATTTATTTCTGAGAAGTTTTATCATTCAAAAATTATTGAGATATAGATAATAAAAATCAAAGACATTTCTATTGAGAGGTTATATTCTAATGTGTTACCTAATTAATTTCATGGTCTTCCATTGGACAGAGAGGTTGTGTTCACAATTGAACATATTCCTAGATAACTACAAATATCAAATAAACATTATATAATGGTCAAGATTGACCAAGAGGATCAAATAAATTAGTTACAATAGAGTATAAGAAATGGTTTTATATTCCCATGTGACTCACTGTGGGATGAGATAGTCCTCTTCATCAAGAATAAACATGGATCGATGCACCACTATTTTGATTTTCATGAGATGTACAAAAACATGACAATGAAAAGGTATCCCCTTTAATTGAAAGATTAATTGTTCAATAAATTTCATGGGGTTTATAATTTATCTATGGTGGGCCTTCAGTTGGAATATCATAAATTAAATGTGAGGAATGAGTTTATTCCCACGAATACCTATAAATAAAGGTACTGACATAATCAGTTCATAGTGATTCATTTTGGACACACTAATTCCCTAAAAAATTCATTCACATAATTATTATATACATTAAAGATTACCACAACATATTTTTTAATCATTATTGATGAAATTATTATATAATAAAAGATAATGAAGGGACATTATGGCCATTTGAATATTGTTCTAAATACCATGAAAAGTGATAATATCAATAAAAAGTATAGTAAATGTGAGGTATAGATGGATGATGTATCACCAATAAAAGAATAATTATAGACCCCACTATGAAAATGGAAATAGATAAGTGGTCCATGAAAACATCTATATTATTGATTAATATTTTTCATTGTCAATCTATGTATTTTTGAATAATTGTGAATAAATTACCATGATTGTAAAAACCACTATCCAAGGTGATAGGGGGTGACTTTTTTTAAGAATAGTGGATGTGAATACTCATTCAAATAGTTGAAAATGTTTTTTAACACTGCACTAGTACACACAGTAATGAACTTTGTGTAACTATTTTTCCTCTATAATGATACTTTAAATATGGTCCCAGTTAATGTACAGATGATAAATGATTAAGTGAGATCCTATTCATCAATGCATTTGAAAATATATGAGAAAAATTATCCCACACATGAACCAGAGTTGGTGGATATGATCATCGAATTGAATATATAATGTAATTATCTCAATGGGGATAGATTTTAGTTATATAATGATCATAAGAGCGTCAAATATTTATTCAGCCAAATTTTGTTGAATATGTATCATCGATGATGGTTAAATATAATTAAGGATTATGACTTCCCAATACACTACTATCGTGGAATGAAAGATAATATCGATGATGAATTAAGAATAAAATATATTTCAACATTAGCAATGTTATGGTTTGAAATAGGTAAAATATTCTAAGACATTGAAAGGATGGAAATGGGAATCATTAAGAAAGGATAATAACCAATCATTTAAAAAATAATTTATCATCCATCCTTCATTATGAAAAAAATGAATTCAAAAATAAAATGATGTGGAAAATATAGTGCAGAAAGAAGAAGTTAGAAAATATAATCCTATATTTTTCAAAATTGATAAAGATGGGGTCATATGTTTTGGGTCATGACTATGTTACTTTTCAATATAGATATATGGAAAGAACATTTTAATGACTCACATTGATCAACCTTATCTAATAACCATGGGAGCACACTTATGTATGAATATATACGGTAAAACTATTTGTGTATAAATTTGAAGAATGTTATCACAAAATATACATGAAAGTGCATGGAATGTCATAAAGTAATGGATGAAAGAAAAAATTGAATGAGGATGAAACCACCATTACCTATTGCATCAGGGAAACTGAAAAAAATCACATTGTAATTTGTCACCGAAATTTTTAATACATCAATAGGAAAAATAATATATGGGTTATTATGGATCATTTTATAATGAAATGTCACTTTAAGAATATTAAAAATGAATTATCACTAGATAAACATGCGTTGATATAAATTAAATAAGTGGTAAATCTGCATGTATTACCACTATCAATTGTATCCGATTGTGATATGAGATTCACTTAATGTTTTTGTAAATGTATCAAACATTATATATTCACTAAGATAAGCTTATATAGGGGTTACCATACTAAAATGTGTTTACATTATCAATATACTATTCAGAAACTAGAATACATATTGAGATCATGTTATAAAGTCATCAAAGGATAATGTGACCAATTTCTACCTCTAGATGAGTTATATTACAAAAACAGTTTACACATGAGCATACAATGGGATCCATAAAAAGATATTTTGGAGAAATGATACATAACACTGACATTATGGGATGATGTTGGTGAACATTGGAATATAGTACCTAAAATGGTTGAGGAAATGGTAGTTTATGTGAAAAAATAGAAACACATCAAGGAAGCCCAATGTCTGCTGAAGAGCTATGTGAGAAATTGTGTATGATTCATGTATTTTAATGATGTAGATATGGTATTACTATACATATCACAATGGATGATAATAGTGATTTTTTCAAATGAAGTAAAACAATTTCCTAGGTACATATGCCCCTTCGAGATTCTTTATCATGTCAGAGTTGTATCCAATCAAATAGCACTTCCTCGAACCATGTCTTAAGTACACGATGCATTCCATGTATCCCTATAGAGGATGTATGTAGTGTTTCCTCACATGTTTTAAATTGATAAGTGGTACAGTTGTAAAATTATTTCACTTAAATGAATCGATTATAATCAAAGATGAGTGCTTAGGATAATGAAAGACACATGATTTTGGTAATTGTACAACATTTATAAATATTAATATTTATGAAATTGTTATATTAAATGTAAATTTAGAAATCTAAATATTATTACATGTACTTTTATATACTACATATAAGAATAAATACATATAACTATTATTAACTACGTGAAACATTAATTACAGTAAATTAATATAAATATTAATAAATTTAATATATAAATATAATTATTTAAAAAATAAATATATAATAACATAAAAATTTATTTAAATATATTTACTAATATATATATAAATTCATACATACCAACATTTCTAGAGTAATATAATAATATATTAATTTAATTTTTTAAATTCATAAATAAATATTATTGTAATTAATTACAATTACGCATCAATATAACTATAAAAAAATGTAAATGATTACAAATTTATTTCAAAAAATTTATATATAAAATTTATATATTATATCAAAAAAATCATCTTATATCATTTATAAAAAATAATTATAATATATGATTATTTATAAAATAAAATTAATATATATATTATAGTGATTATTCTAGTATATTCATATACTCATATTATGAATTACTATCTACAAATATATTTTATTGATAATATATGATATTTTCACTATGAATTCCGAATAAGAAATTTGAAATAAAATTTTTTCTATATGGATTAAAACAACCCATGAGCATTAAAAACTACAAATTTTGAAAATTAGTTCATTAACATATAGCCACCAAAAGTCTGATCCTGCCAATTTTCTATGAACACTCCCATAGACATCATTAGTGGTATAGTAATGAAAGTGTATCATACATGGAGAAAAAATGGAAATTAATGACCCGAGGAATGTGGGACCATCCATATCAGATGGGGTTTGAAGAATTTATATATAATATTCATTATATATTAATATAATTTTTTTCATATTGATCCCACCATATAATACATTTCAATATAATAATCTATGTTAACATATAAATTTTATCCTTAATAAGAGAGATACAGTAATTCACCACTAAATATATCACATTTCCCAAAATAATACTATATTGAAAGGGAATGACCACTATTTTATCAATGTAGGAATTATGAATAAAATTATATGAAAATAATTCTATTTATATAGATCTACTAACAACTATCCGATAGTTATGAAAATAGATACCACTCCATTGAAATAATCACATCCATATAAATCAGTGTTTTTTAATTCATGATCTCATGAACCCTAGAACACAGACTATTATAATTTCATTTTATATTAAGAGTAAATATATTATTCAGATCATTAAGTGTCATCTATATTTAACTCATCCATTTAATCAATTTTTCTTCATCAATGAGTACTTTTTGAAATTTATATTACATTGAAATATTTAATATATATCATTCTGACGACACACATCCATATAGATAGAACCTTGAGAAAAATATAAATTCTAATAATCCCTTATCACCATTCTCGAATAACTAATAGGAAAAAAATATACATGTACGCACACAATCCATGAAGAATGATTACACACAGACCACTCATGATAATTTTATACATGTAAAAAGAATGAAATATAACACCATATATGTATGTTGAAACAATAATTGTTACATTAATACCATATGGCCCATTTTAAAATATGAGATAAAATAAAAAACACCTACAAATTCAACAACCAACTCATCCATCATTTGTGTATCTTAAATTACCATCTCCCCCAAGACATATCAATTGTTTTTAGTTTGAGTGTGTTAGGTGATCATATTTTTCCTCTCTATTTGTTAGAGTCATGAAACATACGAAAATCTTGTATAATGTTAGAATTTAGATAATTATTAATTATATAAGATTAAAACAATTTTGAAAATAGCCTAAAAATATATAATGATACTAATTTTTGAATTTGGAACCTATAAAAATTTCCTTGTTATATCAAATAATATTCCATATGCCAAAAAACACACATCCCATTCAATATAAATCTATATAAACATAATATACAAAATAATTTAAAGAGTAAAATCGATAAGTGGAACTATTTCCATTTTATAGCCTTACCTCATCCCAATCTACAACCAATCTATTTACCTAAATCCCCCAATATGATTCCATTACCAATCCTAAACCAATGAATAATGAGGTCTTCATGGATACAAAATTTATAGGTTCTCCATAGCATTATGTGAGTTTAATGTTGTGGGCCACCTATAATAGTGTCTATAATATAAATAGTATATATATTCTATTCACGTGAGATATTTTTAAAATAAATTATACCAAGAAGAATTAATAAATAAACAACCATTGTTGATCATCAAGTGCTATGGTGACACTTGATATCGAACAAACCTACTTCGGCTCGTGTCAGGTATCTCTTAATCTTTAACATTAAATATTATGAACAAAATATTTCCTAAAACCAATATAATTTTACTCAGGTAGATTCACATATTACATTGTAACATGTAAAGGGGTATCAATTGGGGGAATCCTACACAACGTGAAATATATATCAAAAAATTATTCCACATGGGGGTGGGGGGTGAATTCCTTAAGTGAAATTCTCTTGGTTTTGGGATAAAGGGTATAATTTGGGAGAAACGAACCCCAATATGAAATCTATATCACCAAAATAATACACAAGGGGGGTTGAATCTCCTAATAAAAATCATCATATATCTATTTATTAGAGGTGGTGGAGTTCATATACAAAACTCAATACAAATATATTTTATACATTTCGGGTCCCACATCACATTTAAACTTATATATCATATTCACATGGGTTTTCGGCCTATGAAGACCATTTAACCAAAAAATGGGAGAATGATATCTCCTTGGAACTATATAGTGTTATAAAACCATGGGGATCCATTATAATATATCAAACCATGATTATAATAAC
Source organism: Viscum album (assembly GCA_963277665.1). Lineage (NCBI taxonomy): Eukaryota > Viridiplantae > Streptophyta > Magnoliopsida > Santalales > Viscaceae > Viscum > Viscum album. The sequence goes on from OY728133.1 coordinate 277,488,113, forward strand.
AAAATTGAATCCAAATAGAGCCCTATAAAATTTAAAACAATTCCCATGGTATTGATTTTATTCCCTAAAATCAAGGGAGTTAGTTATTCTTGTGGGTTAATTCCCCTATTCAAAATATGTACCATACATTAACCAAAAAAATATTATATTTTGGTACTTTAATCATTATTATCATATGACTGGGACAATATATCACTGATAACCTCATATAAACCCATGGCATCCAACCCCATAACCATTGATATAAGACAGACAAAAAAAATCCAAGGGAATATTATCATAATGAGAACTTTTATCACATAAAACATGGATTAGACAATAACATAAACCCAAGAAGAACCCACTAGGTAGGATTCTAAATGGAATTACCCATCCTTATCAGAATATTTATTTTATTCTCACACAAACAAGTGAAAGGTAATAAAAAGATTGTTTGGGTAGAGTGTTCTAAAATCCCTCCACTCCTTCTTTTTAGGGAAATTTTTACATTGGGAAACCCATCATTATACTCTATGACATATAATTCTATAGACACCAACATGGAATACTTTATATTAATCTCATCACTTGGGTGAAAACTATTTCTTTGATGAAATAATATACATCAAACTAAAAATTATGGCATCATTTCATAAATGGTCATTTTAGTAATACTATAATGACATCACAAAAGAGGGAGATACTAAATTTCATATCAATATACAGACCATACTATAACAGTCCTCTATTACCTAACAATTCCATACTCATCCAACAGAATATCTAATTTGGATTTCAAATACTAGTAAGGTGATAAATCTTTCTATGCTCTCTCATCCACTACCCCAACAGAAATCCAGTGTTTCAGGGATCTAATATAGATTATACATAGTTTAATATTTCCTATAGCATCACTCACCACTACACAGTAAGATATGAGAGTCCCTATATTTAGACCACTATATTCATTAAAAAAACCATAAAACCCTATAAAACAAGAACCTTATAGAACAAATTCATTATAAGGAGGTTGACCACCTATGGGGAAGGTGTCAAGAAAATGTCCATGGTTCTATCATATCAACTCACAACTATCCATTTAATGATTTTATATTTTAATAATCAATTCATGTTTAATTTCAATCCCTCATATGTGGTCAAATATCATATCATAATCCCTTGAACTACATGAATACACCATAGGGTTATATTCATGGACATCCTACCCCATATAGAGTTATTAAAATTAATATAATCTCATCTTTCACAACCAAAATCATACAAGAAATTTTATTGTAAAAATATCTCCACCCAAAACCTATATATATCCATCAAATCATATTTTTAAAGCTATAATTATTTATGACAAATATTGTTTTATTTAAATTAGAAATAATTTTAAAATATAATCCAACCTTAATGGATTATGTTGTGACATGGAAGATACTAGTCATTGGGTGAGATCCCCAAGACACAAAATGATAGAAGTAAATTAAATATTCAACAAGATAATATGGGGGATCATATTATATTTAAATGATAAAATACATAAATAAAAAAATATAAGAAAACACACCTCCAAATAATAACTGAGTAATAAATAAATAAAAATTCATAACCAAATACATCATGCATATAAGACTACCAGTGGAAATCAACCGACAAAATCCTGAGGAAAAATAATAATAAAAAAGAATAAGACTCCAAAGTGACAATGAAAAAGAAACACCCCACCTACTCCATTATCCAACTCTACATTCAATGGAACAATATTTTGAATCATCCAAAAATAACTGAAATACCATTACATTATATAGTTGTAGAATGATTTCATCTCAAAATGTATAATGGTTCCCATTTTGGATGTTTAGTCTATAATTAGATGTATTTACCATATTAATTACCAACTGATGGAACTAGTAGAAAACATGTTATTTTATTTTGTAAATGTTATTTAAATATTTAAAAAAATAATATCAACACCATAAATATGTATTACATGAAGAGTGGAAAAAAAATACAATGAACCAATTTATATTTGATTTGAAATATTGTATCCCATGTATACACACATAAAATATTGATTAGTGAGACAAATGACAGAGTATATTCACGTCTGTACTCTGTCCCATTCTCTGGTGCTACTTCACAACTATTATACAACCCATTTAACTAACTATTATTTTGTATTCCTGTATAATTTCATGTCATTTTAATAAAAACATATTTTTGAAGAATTTAAAAAATATGAATTACATTAATCAATCCAAAACAATATTTTCAAATAATCTTTTGAATAAAACAATCACAAAGTTTTACTAAAAATCGGTGACAATCCATAATTTATACGTTAATACCAAATCTTGTTTTCTATCAGGAATCATATTGAGATTTAATTATCATTTAATGAAAATAATTGAATTAAATATATTACATCATGTACTAATCAAGTGATGTCGAGAGGGAATCCACCTACCTCACAATCATTAGTGAACATGAAAAGGCCACACATGGGAATTCCCGTTATAAGAAAAAAAATTAATGGGGTTGTCTCTCACACCATTAGATAATAATTTATTTGAGCAATGAGATGATTAGATGAACTAGATGTATTAATTATTAAATTCTTTTTAATTTCAATTTTTATGGATGGATAACAGTATGTTGCATGGTAAGGAGGAAGGGATTGTTAATCGATATGCCAACCATGTTGTATTTTTCTCTTACGGATGTACCTCATACAATTAGAAAAATCATGTTCAAACCATGACATTCCTTATATTTCAAGATGCAATATTTCTCTTAGTAATTAACATGGTTTGGATAAAATATGTGAAAAAATGTGCGTATCCAGGGACCACTATTTTCTCTTTCATGTTTTCTACATACCTAATACAAAACAAGAACCCCAATAAAGGCCAATACAACATTAAAAACCCATCATAACCTACCAAAAATTAAATAAATAATTCTACAAAATGAATTGAATTAAAAAAATTTGGAGCTAAACATTTAAAAAACATAATTTCTCTTTTACTCATGTATCAAAATGGTGTTTTACTAAAATATTTTTGTCCATTTCTCAACCATTTTCATCTAATGCTCCCACATTTCACCATGAATATGACCATGAATCCATTAAAATTCCACCAAAACATCCATTTTCTAAAAAATTATCTTCTAATGACAATAAAAAATTATTTTTAGTATAAAAATTAACATTTGAAATCAATTTAGGTCAACATGATCCTATCATAAAAAATTATAAGGGTTATGTGGGATCTTTTTTAACTATGATATGTGAAACACATTATACAATTAACTAAAACATAGATGTAAATAAAATTGACATTCCACCTCACTAACTAATACTTGTATATCAAAAATGAATATATAGCAATTAGAAATCATTTCCTTTGGAACAAAATGAAAATTCACAATCCATGGAGTGATTCTCGTGAAAAAATGACCACTTACATGAAATAATAACATTCATCAATGATGAACCACATATGATTTCTAAAAACTCATAGTCGTCTTGAATATCCTTTTTATCAACTGAATTTTCACTATTATATAATTAATATGGATTGTTAATCTTTGTGACATATAACATATTTCCAACCAATATAATGTTGAATGAAAAAGAAACATGTAAAATGAATCAAATGATCAATATGTATCATGTTTGGGTGATTTTAATTATACTATAACTCAACTAATGGTAAATGATCGTACCATTAGGCAAAAATTCCATTTCACAAGCCCTAATGATATCTTATATAATTTTTATTTTACTCTAATACAAAACAAACAATTATAGATGATAAGTCATACTCATTGTCAACTATGTTGTAAGTGAATTCTACAACGATTACAAAGAAATGAAAAAAAGAGTATTTATATAATACAATCAATACTGGAATGTTGTGTACCATTACATTATTTATAATATAAATTTTTGATAGGTCTATCAAAATATTGTTTTCACTAAAAGATGTGATGTTAGTTAACATTGGGAATTGATCTAATATCACCAATAAGAGAACATGTTTCTTAATTTTCCTTAGTATAACTATTAAAAATTCAATGGATATATACTCTCATATTCATGTGGGATTTATCAAAGACCAAAAAAAACCTACAGGTCATACATTATTTTCAGTACATATTTATAAGAAAGAAATCTTCAAACATACTCCAATATATCTCTTTTCATACAAACCTTCCAAAACGAAATTATAATCAATTTGGTGATTTTTAAAATAATATGGTGAACAACCATTCATGAATAATGGTAGACATTGTGAAATTGTTCTTTAAAATCTAAATTTATAACCATGTGATCTTGAAACCAAATTACGGAATTCATATCTATCTTCCATCGTTATATTTTCTCCACAATATTGATTTTTGACAACATTTTAACACAATCAGGATCATATGTTTGGGAAACATTAACCATAAATACCGAATTAGGAACACACAATAATAGAAATAAAATAGAAGCACTTTTAATAACAAATAAATATAGACGCATATCTTCTATAACTGTCAGTACATATGACTGGACTGAAGCCTCATTATCAAGAGGAGAATATAAATTACAACTCAATGCATCCTCTATATAGTTCAAATTACCTTGGGTACACATCATGATGATTTCAAACCTCTATAAATACTACATCAATATAATATTCCTTAAATTCAAATATCATTGTTCAAATTATTTTTAAATCTATTCTGATCCATAAAATTGATGAATATATCACCAAAAAGATAATGACAGAAAGTCATAAATGAATGGAACAAAACATGAAATCCAAAATTATTTATTAGTTAGTTTTGATCAGTAACCCATAAATTCCATGATACATAATTAAAAAAATTAACTCCCTTCATGAGAAGACATCCCATCCTTAATAGTGATGCATAAATAATTCTATATATCCCTATCCAGAATCTATAAATGTGATCATAGATATTGATGAATGTATAACCACATGTTCTTGAATGGATTATTGATAATTTTTTGTCCACATATAGGGAACTACATTTCATATCAAATATGTAAATTTTTATGGAAAAATGAAAATATTATTAAAAAATTGAGATTGTGTACTTTCATGCCATGGAGGTTGTATATTACAATGAAATCCCTTAGTGGTTTTTATGGGATAAAATCCACTATATTTTCATAATCCATAGAAATTATTTTTAAAGGAATGGTATTAAAAAATAAATATAACTATTTAATCCATAAATCATTCTTTCATAACACAGAATGAGAACAATGATACTTGATGATACACAACAATATATATATTTTTTTCTCATTATTCAGTTTTTTTAAAGAATACCCTATACTAACATTAACATACACCACCAAAAATTAACCTAAATACCTATAAATTTTTATATTAATATATTAAGTAATGATAGTAGGTTCATTTTTAATATAAAAAACGTTAAATACATGTTTTTATTGTATATAAATGCTATTGAATGTCTTCTTTAGAATATAATCATCTAGAATTATCAACTCATTATATACTATGAATAATTCTATTTTTAAACCCAATTGGGTCCCCTAAATTGATCTGACTTCTAATTATTAAATTTCTTCACATACCGGTTCTTTATCATAAAATGTTTGTGATAATGATAAATCACATGAAGGCTAATTGTTTCATTTACCATATACAAATAATAAACATACTCTTATTTTATATATTTACATGGTCTAATGACCCAATTTCTTTCCAAATAATTCAACAAAAAATTAAATTCCCTCAATTCTATAGGATCTAGAATTTATGACAAAAGTGGGGTAGGAATAGTCTTATGTCGGTGATCAATCATAAAATCAAATTCTATTTTGGGTGGATGCTCTGAATATTGGTCTTGGAAATAAACTGGAAACTAATCAATAATAGACATAAAATCACAATTATCAATGTTATCCATAGATTTAATGATATGTTATTCGGAATGATAAGATAAGGTTCAAACCACTAGTTTTAAAGGTTCTTATTTACGATCATTTACACAACAATCATTGCTAAAAATATGCTCAACAACATTCAAGTATGTGAAACTAACATTGTGGAAATAATAGTTGATTTTGTAAATTAATTATGTCAACCAATCCATACTCAAAATCATGTCATATTTATCCATATAAATGATATAGATATCCAGAATTACCAAATACCAATCGATATTTATGTAAAATATTTACATATAATGGATTGACACTCTCAATAACCAAGAGAGATTTTTATTTTTAAAATTGATAGAATATATATAATATAAAATATATATTATCAATAACATGATAAGAAATAAATGATAAGGATGCGTTTGTATCAAAAGATTCTTGAATAATGGTAGAATGTAGAATAAAAACACCCCTAGAAATTGATATAATAATGTATTCATCCAAATTAAAATTGATATCTCAATCCAACTCCTAACTCATATCAATTTTATATTTGTTATCTTATTTATATTTAACTAATTGAAGAGTTAGTTTTTGCTGATAGTCACCTAGGAAGTCTCTGTTACAGTGAAATGATTTTTTTTAGAAATAGTCCCATAAAAACATATAATATTTGAGATTCATTATAGTTTTCTCTAAAATAAATAATTAAAAAATATGACAATTTTGATAAATGCATCCCATCATTTAATATTTATGCCATTTTCAAGGTGGTTTCATACTGTCTGTCATTATATGTTCGAGTAAACCGAAATAAAAAACAACGTGACATAATTTTTTGTCTATTTTGAATATCTTTAAATCCCATTGAATAATTTCGTGGTTTCCTAACACTCTGTAATATGGTTTCTTAGTTAATATTATTCTAAATTTTAGTATTCCCTCGTATTCATATAGGGATAAGTCTTCATCCTTCCATCATGTTTTGTGAGATATCTATTTCTTTGATCATATCATTATTTTCCATATCTACATGACCCATAATAAATGTAAAAAATTATAGAATTAATATCTATCATTGTTCATGACTTGAAAATGTTTTATTCAAATTATTCACTTATAGTTACTTTTGTATAGTATGTAATAAATTCATAAATTCATTTTCAAACACCATCACCATTAGATTATCATTATTCAAAAAATATATTTTTTTAGAAATATTAATGTTGTAAGGATATTATTTATGCATATAAAATTCATAAAAATGTTCTCATGTAATTATTTGGTCAAATTTTCATTAAATTCCTTTTTCATCCATTTATGTGCCTAATACTCTACCATATATGATTCAAAAATAACATTAAACTCTAATGTTGTCATGATGATGTCGATGATTGGATTCATTCTCCCCGACACATCTTTTGGATTTTATATATTAGAATCCTTAAGAAATACAGTAGCGACTATTTTTGAACTAAGCTGAATGGTCCCATTAATATAGTTCATCATTCCTAATATACATATACAAGGTCTAAAATCCCAAAAAAAATGATTTGAAATAGCTATTTGTTCACCTATTTCATGTGTACAACCACATTATTATTACCCTATTTGGGCGGCTTCAAGGATTCATGCATGGTTCTATACATTAAATCAAGAAGAATCCCAATTTTAGTTTTACACATTAGAAATATAGTTCATATAAATTTAAATATACCACATAAACACATATCACATAATATATTTCCAAAATTTAAAAATACTCAAAATTTTATCCATTTTGAAAAATCCTCCAACCATTCCTTTCAGAATCAACCACATCCACAAAATATATATAATTTAAATTTTTTCGATTAAAAAAATAACATAATTTGATCAATTTAGTATTATAGGTAAATATTACATTCAACTCATGTCATGTAATTCTCAGCAGCTAAACCAATTATAATGAGATGAGGAGTAATATAGAATTTTTTAACACACTCATGTTCCAAAACTATAAATAACCATAAATTTCAACAAAATGTTTTTTCCATAAATTCTTCAGAATTTTTTGAGTACGTAGTTTCTGATGGAACCTAATTCCGAGTCCCGGTGTGCCCGGAATAATTTTCTGAAGTTTTTCTCAGGTACGATCAGTGAACGAATGAGGGGGGTTTTCTATTTTTGAACCGGTGCTCGGAATCAAAATCTGAGGGCACCGATACATTTACAGCACTAGTAATTACTTAAGGGGACCTTTATCGGAGTTGCGTTTTATGCGAGTTCGGAATTAAATTTTGGGGAAATTGTTTAAAATAAATAAAATTGGCGGTATAATTTTATTTTTATGGTTGGTGGTTAATTTCTCCCAAAGGGAGTTGAAAGTGGGGCCCACAGCCACATAACCTCCCATGGGAGGATATTTGTGGGGTGGGACCCACACGTGACCTAAACCATTGATATTACCTAAACCCCTTAAACCCCCATTAAACAACTTGTGTTTAATGTTAGCAAACCCCTTGTATTTAATTGGGTAACTCCTCCTCTCCCCACTCTCCCACTTTAATTCATGCCAACACACACTTAATCAATTAATTTAATTAAGTGTTTGAATTTTGTAAATTTGAATGCAAGGCATGATTTAATAAAATAAGAGAATACTAATTTTATTTTGGGGGTTGGCTTGTTGTGTGAGAATTTTGGGAGAGAGCCTTTGTTTACAAAGAAGAAAGCTCCTCCTTCATTGATGAATGTCATCCTCTTCAACGAAGCATGACTTGGATTCCCCGATTTCTCCATCCACATCTTCCTCCATGAAAAAGGAGGGTACATCGACAAAGGAGATCACCGATGACGCTCAATCGTCTTCTTCTCTCTGTGATTAAATAGGAGGCGTCTTTTCCTCAAGTGCACATCGATGACGACGGAAACGATGACATCATCAGCGGCATTTGACAACCGCGAACTTCTTTTCAAGGTAGGGGTGTATTGGGATTGATTAATTATTTGTTTTCCTTCTCTGATGTTGTTCCTCATAAACCATTTGTTATCGGACTAATGGAGAAGGGACCGAACCAAACTAACACGGTCTGATTCCTCTGTCGTTCTTGTGAATACGTGGAGTTCATTAGCCGTTCTTGAGTGGTGAATAAAGCTATGTTTTCGGAGCCAATCGGAGGCCTGAAAACATCGTAAACGGCCTCATAGCATCGGGGAAACCAAGAAGATGATGTTTCATAGAAATAATTTCATCGGAACTAAGAACAAACACCTCGGGAGTTGTGGTAGCTATAGGCATTGTTTTTGGGAAATCCCTGAATACACGGTGTGTACTCCAGGAGCACACATTGTGTAGTGAAAGCATACTATGGCTTCTTTTTCGGACATTAGAAAAGTAACACATGACATGTGACTCTAGACACACTGAATGTACTCTCCACACTGTTTGATAGAGGAGAATTAGAAGTACATGGCATGCATTCCGGGAAAATACATAGACACTAATAGAAATACACGGAAAAGTAACACAACGTGTACTACCTTCACCATGGCAGAAGAAGCTTCGCGAGGTTCGGCATGTAATGTGGGAGATACATGGACACGGGCAGAACCACACGGCTAAGAGGCATGGCATGTACTACCTTCACCATGGCAGAAGCGGCTTCGAGATGACTCAGCGTGTATTTCGGGAATACACGGACACAGGGTGGAGTACACGGGAATGTACTCCACCACACGGCCAGTCATGGCCAGCGCACGTGGAACGGACACTAGTGGTTTGGACACGGTGTGTAACCATACCACACACCATGTACATACTTATCTACATGACCGGGCCTGCGACACGGGCCGTTTCACACGGGCAGTACCCGGTGTCTGATAACACGACATGTATCGCTTACCTACACACCGTAGGGAAATGGCTTGGTTGTTTTGTTCTCCGTGACATGGGCATGTTTTTCTTGGTTTTTCCCCTATTATGTGGGATAGAACTACGGGATACATCCACTATGGACTTCGTGATAGTCGATGTATCGATCTTTGACTCGAGGAGTGGACCCTCTGGAAATCGAACGAGTTGTGTGCGGAAAACCTTAAGCTGGATGTGACTGCGAAGACTAATATACTGGGATCCTCCATGGGTTCGATGACGATGGTGAATATACATGGATCCTCCATGGGTTAGGCAGCGAGGACAACTATACTAGGATCCTTCGTGGGTTCGGCAGGAAAGGTTACTGTACTTGGATCCTACGTGGGTTCGACAGGGACGAATTATGTACTTGGATCCTACATGGGTTTGGCAGCGACACCTAATGTACTTGGATCCTACGTGGGTTTGGCAGAGGAGATGATTCAGAGGCTACATATAATCATCTTCACTTCTATTCGTAATTAGTATATCTGTGGAAGCTGAGTCTTGACGTTTAGTCATTATCATCGATGTGTTTGACTTTCTTTCCATTGTGGACTAGGTTGTGCTTTCCTGTTTGGACTGGGTTATACATGGGCTCATGAGTTAGAGCCTAAATGGAATTGATTACTTAGGTATATGTTTTGGCATATTCTTAAGTAGATTTGTTTGATACTTTTTGTTTGTATCTTTCCATTGTGGTTTATCCTTTGTGGATTCTGGGAGACCTTCGGGGGTCTCGGGGTCCCTACTGAGTATCGTATACTAACCCCTGAACGGGATATGCCTGCACTACATTGTGTTGGATTTATATGATAGACAACACTGATCGAGGTGGATTATTGTGGATTAGGACGGTACCTGGAGGTGGACTACTTGGCGGGATGTGTACGGAGCTGACGGCCGGACCCGGGGAGGTGTGGAGACCATCTATACCCACCCTTCTGGTGGGATATCTGTAGGATGACTTAGTAGTTGCTGGTTTACTTTAATGAAGCTGTCCTATCTTTACCGTTGTACTTTCAGTTGGGTTTTTATTCTGGACCATTTTTTTAGCACTTATATTTGAACTCAGTTTACATTTTGTTTACTTCATCTTGTGTACTCTATTGCATTTTTTTACTTATATAAAGGAAATTCCTTCCCTATTATCGGGATATAAGCCTTTGGTGCTAGTCGCCAGTCTCTGGCATATGGAAGGTGGGCTTTGGGTAGTCACGACACGGGCCCGAGGATAGGTCGTGACAAATTGGTATCAGAGGAGTCGGTTCTACCGCAGAACATATGACTCTAATAATTTCATCCTGTGAAGAAATAGTGTTAAGGGTATTGAGTGTGGTTATTAGTCCAGGATTTCCTGTGTTGGTGCGGTGACCAATGTATCCATACACTAGAACCCTGACTTATGATTTCCGACTTAGTGAACAAAAAACACTAATTTCATGTGTGTTTCATAAGTTTTATTTGTGATTACTTTGTGCCAGCTCACCAGGTATATTTTATTAACCATGGAGAACCTATTTCTTTTCAGGATGACCCCACGATGACATCCAGCTAGGGTTCCGAGCTTTGTGCAAGATGTCATCCCACCGAGCGACGAGGCCTTGGTGCAGGGCCCCATTACAGTGGAGGAACTAGCGGTACCTCTACCCACTGGGCCACCGATACCACCAGCCCCAACAGCGGAGAGTTCATGCCACCTGAGTGTGCTGCACAAGTTTCAGCATTAGAGGCCTCCCAGGTATCATGGAGAGATAGACCCTCAGGTAGCCGAGGCTTGGTTGGAGGCTGTTGTTCGAGTTTTCATATTGGTAGGGACACCAGCAGATCTTATGGTGATCCTTTCGGCGAGTCTCGTGTACACAGTAGCAGGTAGATGGTGGGGCCGAATTCTCTAGGTGCATGATGAGGCATCACTACTTTGGACGGACATCGAGAGCCTCTTTCACACGAAGTTCGTTCCAAACACCCTCAATGCGGTGCGCATCCATAAGTTACTACAGCTACGGCAAGGAAGCATGACAGTAGCCCAGTACTTGGCGATATTTACTGATCTCTCGTGCTACTCCACAGACCTGGTACAGGACCCATTGTTCTGGGCCCGAACTTCCGAGAAAGGATTAAGGCATGAGATCAGGGCATCGATGATCTCCCTTAGCATTCTGACATAGGGAGGAGTGTTGGAGTGATCCCTTCTTGTTGAGATCTTTCATGATGAGCCTACACATGCAGTGAGGCCTACCACAGGGCGACATGTAGTGGAATCTTCTATAGCCGGCAATAGAAATATGTTCCAGAGGTCAAGGCAGACAAGACCATCAGGTGGGTGACCTCAGGATACTGGTTCGGATGTGCGGGGCACACGTAGTAGAGCCAGTCAGACGAGAGGGAGGCACTGCTATGCATGCGGCGGGTAGGGTCACATGGATCGTGACTGCCTGACCCGCCATGTAGAGGAGAAGTAGACGGTTCAGGGACCCCCTAGGCAGAGGTGGAGGTTCGACCGTGGTAGCCCGTAGGGAGAAGGCGGACGAGCTAGAGGAGCTGGCCGAGGAGCAGGTGGTGGATGATGCTTCGAGGCTCTAACACCACCACCACCAGGAGGTCCACCCCAACCACAGGGAGCTAGCGGACAGAGGTAGGCTCATCTACAGGCAGTGGAGGCATCCGACCACAGCACACCTAATATGTTTTTAGCTACTATCTGTGTCTACTACACCCTTGATGTAGTTCTTATAGACACAGTAATGAGTCATTCTTTCATTGTCTCTTCCCTTGTTCGGAGCTCTAAGATTCTGACAGTGTTGTTGGCTCGATCCTTACGGCTAGAGATTCTTACGGGAGAAGACTCGACGATTACGCACTGGTGCCAGCAATGTGAGCTTACTCTAGGAGGCGAGAGCTTTTGATGGATCTTCTTGTAGAGGCGTCGAGTCCTTATGCTGTCATCTTGGACATGGATTGGTTATCTACAATTAATGCTCAGATCGACTTTATTAGGAACAAGGTGCGGTGTGTCTGCCGAGAGGGGAGTAGTTTCACCTTCACCGGTGAGAAGGGACCCTCTATAGCACAGGATGGACTCTCGCAGAGGAGAGGGCAGACAATCACACATCAGTTCGCTAGTCTCATTCTTGGAGTGGTTGATGGGAGGAGTCTGAGTTTTCTTGTTGTGGTGGATCAGTTCGTGGAAGTTTTTCTAGATGACGTTCCAGGACTACCTCCTCACAGATAGGTAGACATATATATTGACTTGTACCTTGGGACAACCTCGATATCTACACCAGCATATCGGATGGCTCCCGCTGAGCTTCTTGAGCTGTGGGTACAACTGGAGGACTTGCAGGGCAAGTGATTCATCTGACCTAGTTTTTCACCCTAGGATTCTCGGATTTTATTCACCATGAAGGCGGATGAGAGCTTGAGAGTGTGTTTCAACTACAATCTCCTAAACCTGGTGACTGTGAATAACAATTATCCACTTCTGAGGATTGACAACCTCTTTGATCAGCTCAAGGGATCATGATGGTTCTTGAAGATATACCTCAGGTCAGTCTATCATCAGCTCAGAGTTCGAGATGGGCATGTGCAGAAGACGACCTTCAGGTGTCGGTATGGCCACTATGAGTTCTTGGTTATGCCTTTTGGAATATCTAACACTCTATCAGTGTTCATGAGTCTCATAAATAGGTTCTTCCAGCCTTTCCTCGATCGATTTTTTGTAGTCTTCATCGATGACATATTGATTTACTCGACTACTGAGGAGGAGCATGCCTACCACTTTCATGTTGTACAGGATACACTCTATGGGCACCGACTTTATGGTAAGCTCTCGAAGTTCCAGTTCTAGATTTGATAGGTCCACTTCTTGGGGAACATCATCTCTAAGGTGGGAGTTGTGGTGGATCCTACGAAGATCAAGACAATACTTTCTTGGGAGCCACCCAGGAGTGTGACGGAGGTGCGGAGTTTTCTAGGTCTGGCTGGGTACTAACGGAGATTTATTCCAGACATCTCCAGAGTTTCAGCACCACTTTCATCTTTGATGAAGAAGGGTAAACCCTTCATGTGGTCATATAGATGTCAACAGAGCTTCCATAAGCTAAGGCAGATATTGACCAGTGCGCCCATCTTGGGTTTACCAGAGGAGGGAGTAGGGTATGTAGTTTACTGCGATGCATCAGGGACAAGATTTTGGTGTGTCCTAATGCATTATTGGGTAGTGATAGCTTATAGTTCATGATAGTATAGTAAGCACACACATAACTACACTACCCATGACCTAGAGTTAGCAGCAGTGGTCTTCGCCTTGATTATGTGGTGAAACTATCTTATAGATGAGTGATTTATAGTCTATTCTAACCACCAGAGTCTCTGGTACATCTTCTCACAGAAGGACCTGAACCTGAGACAGCGGTGATGGCTGGACATCATCCAGGACTATGAGATTGAGATTGTCTATACTACTGGGAAGGGAAACGTTGTGGCTGATGCTCTCAGTAGGAGGTCAGGCATTCAGTTACATGGAGAGACGACAGAGCAGTTAGCCTCTTTTTAGATATCCTTTGTGGATAGAGATGGGGCAGCCTTCCTACAGTACCTTATAGTCACTCCTCCACTACTTCAGCAGGCCAGAGAGGCACAATGTGGGGAAGTTGTCTGTGAGACGCAATGTGCTCATATTTGCATAGGGAAAGCACCTGATGGATTTCCTGAAGGAGCAGATCATGTCATCCTCATCAGGGGACGTACCATTGTACCAGTTTCATTACAGGAGGAGGAGATGATGGAGATTCACACTTCCCCATTAGTGGTACATCCAGGTGTAGCGAAAATATACCAGGATCATAGATGATAGCACAGGTGGCCGGGTATGAAAAAGGTTGTGGTAGAGTTCGTTTCACGATGCCTAACCTGCCACTAGGTGAAGGCAGAGCACCAGGTACCAGTAGGCTTTGTGCAGCCCTTAGAGGTCCCGGAGTGTAAGTGGGATGGGATATCCTTGGATTTAGTGATGGGGCTCCCTAGTTCTTCCAGAGGACATGACTCTATCTGGGTGATTGTCGACTGACTCACAAAGTTGGCCCACTTCCTATCTATCAAGGAGAAGGGATCAATGGAAATCCTGGGAAGCCTCAATGTTCAGGATTTCGTACGGCTTCATGGTGTGCCACCATCTATCATCTTCGATCGAGATCCTCAATTTACTTCCCAGCTTTGGAAGGGGTTGTAGGAGGCTTTTGGGAAGCAGCTACGCCTGAGCACCACCTTTCACCATCAGACGGATGGCTAGACGCAGAGGACCATTCAAACACTCGAGGACATGCTCCATGCATGTGTCCATGACATTGGTCGCAGCTGGGAGGATCACCTACCCTTGGGGGAGTTTTCGTACAACAAGAACTACCACACCACTATCAGGATGGCACCATACGATGCATTGTACGACCGACCATGCAAATCACCTCTGTGATGGACTTTCCCTCTGGATTCAACACTCGTAGGTCCAGAGATGGTCCGGGCTATGACGGAGAAGGTGCAGATCATCCAAGAGCAGATGAGGACTGCACAGAGAAGACAGAAGTCATATGCTGACAGGAGGCGTAGACCACTACAGTTTGAGGATGGTGACCACGTTTTCTTACGAATCTCATCTCGACGTGGAATTCGAAGATTTGGATGGGTTGGCAAGTTATCTCCATGCTTCATCGGACCATTCCTAATTCTCAAAAGGATAGGTGAGGTGGATTATCATCTGGCTCTTCCACCTAAGTTGCATCGGGTGCACGACATCTTCCACGTATCTCAGTTGAGGAGATATGTGCATGACCCGATGCATATCCTTGATCATGGGGAGTTGGACATCAATGACGGGGCGACATTTGCGGAGGTTCCAGTGGAGATCAAGGATCAACATGAGCGGGTCCTACATGGATGGTCAATTCCTCTAGTGCACATTCGTTGGAATCACATGATCCTCTAAAAGAGCACATGGGAGCGGGAGGCTCAGATGTGTACACAGTACCCTCATTTGTTTCTCTAATTTATGTTGTTGCTTTACGAGGACGTAATGTCCTGAGGTTGGAATAATGTAAAGACCCAGAAAATTCAATGGAATTTTTTTTCTTAAATTATTTGGAATTTTTCGAGTATTCAGTTCTTGAAGGCACCTAATTCAGTGGCCCGATGTTCCCAGAATAATTTTTTGAAGTTTATCTCGGGTACATTCAGTGAACGAATGAGCATGTTTTTCAATCTTTTGAATCGATGCTTGGAATTGAAATCCGAGGGAACTGATGCATTCGTAGTGCCACTAATTTCTTAAGGGGACCTTTATCACAGTTGCGTTTTAAGTGGGTTGGGAATTAATTTTGTGGAAAATAGTTTAAAATAAATAAAATTGGTGGCACAATTTTATTTTTATGGTTGGTGGTTAATTTCTCCCAAAGAGAGTTGAAGGTGGGTCCCACACCCACATAACCTCCCATGGGAGGATATCTGTGGTGTGGGGCCCACACGTGACCTAAACCCTTTGTCATCTCTAAACCCCTTAAAACCCTAATAAACTCCTTGTGTTTAATGTTGGAAACCCCTTGTATTTAGTTGGGTAACTCCTCCTCTCCCCACTCTCCCACTTTAATTCATGCCAACACACACTTAATTAATTCATTTAATTAAGTGTTTGAGTTTTTTAAATTTGAATTCATGGCATGATTTAATAAAATAAGAGAAGGCTTGTTTTATTTTGGGGGTTGGCTTGTTGTGTGAGAATTTTGGGAGAGAGCCTTTGTGTAGAATGAAAGAAGCTCCTCCTTCGTTAAAGAACTTCATCCTCTTCAACGAAGAATGACTCAGCTACCCCGGTTTCTCCATCCACTTATTCATCCGCGAGAAGGGTGGGGACATTGACGTGGGAGCTCTCCGATGACACACAATCATTTTCTTCTCTCCGTGATAAAAGATGATATGCCTTTTCCTCAGGTGCACACAGAATACAATGGAAAAAACGCCATCATCTGCAGCGTTTGACAACCGAGAACTTCTTTTCGAGGTAGGGTGGTGTTTGGATTTAGTAATGATTGGTTTTCGTTCCATGTTGTTGTTCATCATAAACTGCTTGTTGTTGGACTAATGCTAATGGGACCAGACAAAACTAACATGGTCCAATTCCTCTACCGTTCTTGTGAATATGTGGAGTTCTTCAGCCGTTCTTGCGATGTGAATCAAGATATGTTGTTGGAGTAAACCGGAGGCCCAAAAACATCGTAAACGGCCTCAGAGCATCAGGGTGACCTAGAAGTATAAGTTTCATAGAAATCGTATCATTGGAATGAAGAAAGGACACCTCGGGAGGCGTGCTAGCCAGAGGCGTCATTTCTGGAAAATTCCAGAATACACGGTGTGTCCTCCAGGAGCACATGCCGTGTAGTGAAAGCGTAATATGGCTTCTGTTTTGGACGTTATAAAAGTAACACATGGAATGTGACTCTAGACACACGAGGTGTACTCTCCACAATTTTTGACATAGGAGACTTCGATGGACATGGCGTGTATTCAAGGAAAATACACGGACGTGGACAGAAATACACGGCCAAGTAACACGGTGTGTACTACCTTCACCATGGAAGAAGCGGCTTCGTGAGGCTCGACATGTAATATAGGAGATGCATGGACAAAGGGAGAACCCCATGGCCTAGAGGCATGATGTGTACTACCTTCACCATGGCAGAAGTGACTTCGAGATGACTCGGCCTGTATTCTGGGAATATACAGACACGGGGTGGAGTACATGGGCATGTACTCCACCACACGACCAGCACACATGGAACCTACCCTAGAGGTTTGGACATGGCGTGTAACCATACGACACGCCATGTAAATACTTATCTACATGACTAGCCCTACGACACAGGCTGTTTCACCCGGGCAGTACCCTATTTTTGATAACATGGCGTGTATCGCTTACCTACACGTTGTGTACTTTAGGGAAATTGCTTGGTTGATTTGTTCTCCATGACTTGAGAACGTTTTGCTTGGTTTTCCCCCTATGACATAGAAAGGAACTATGGGATACATCAATTTTGGACATTGTGAAGGTCGATGTATCGATCTTTGACTCGAGGAGCGGACCGTCCGAAAATCGAGCGAGCTGTGTGCGGAAACCCTAGAGCTGGTTGCGACTGTGATGACTACCGTATTGGGATCATCAGTGTGTTCGATGATGATGGTGACTGTACTTGGATCCTCTGTGGGTTCGATAGTGAGGATGACAATACTAGGATCCTACCTGGGTTCAGCAGTAAAGGTTACTGTACTTAAATCCTATGTGGGTTCGGTAGCGATGACTTCTGTACTTGGATCCTACGTGGTTTCGGTAGTGACGACTTTTATACATAGATCCTACGTGGTTTCGGTAGAAGAGATGATTCAGAGGCTACATATAATCATCTCCACTCCTCTTCGTAAATAGTATACCTATTTGACCTAAGTCTTGACTTTAAATCATTATCATCGATGTGATTGACTTTCTTTCTGTGTAGACTGGGTTGTGCTTTCCTGTGTGGACTGGGTTGTACTTGGGCTCGTGAGTTGAAGCCAAACTAGAATTCATGACTTAGGTATATGTATGGGCATATACCTAAGTATAGTTGGTTTATACTTCATTTTTGTATCTTTTGTTTATGGTTTATCCTTTGTGGATTCTGGGAGACCTTCCGGGGGATCGAGGTCCCTACTGAGTATCGTATACTCACCCCTACACAGGCTATTCCCACACTATGTTGTGTTGGATGCAGACGATAGACAACACTGATCATGGTGGAGTCTTGTGGAGCGGGATAGTACCTGGAGGTGGACCACGTGGCGGGACATGTATGGAGCATACGGCCGGACCCGAGGATATGAGGAGACCATCTGTACCCACATTACATGTGGGATATCTGGAGAAAGACTCAGTGGTTGCTGGATTACTTTACTGCAGCTATTCTTTCCTTACCGTTGTACTTTCACTGTGGTTTGTATTCTGGCCCATTTAATTTCCAACAATTATATTTGTACTCAGTTTCCATAGTGTTTACTTCAGCTAGTGAACTCTGTTGTGTTGTTTACTTATATAAAGATAATGCCTTCCCTATTATCGGGATTTACGCCTTTGGTGCTAGTTGCCAGCCCATGGCCCTTGGATGGCAAGCTTGGGGTAGTCACGACACGAGCCCCGAGGTCGGTTCGTGACACAAACACCATAGTAAATTGATGTTCAAAAATAATTTATTACAAAAGAATTTGTATTATTTATATTTGATGTTCTGAAATTACTACACCTTAATTCCATCCCAAGAGATGTAAAAATAAAATTTATATATCAAGGAACAAAGAAGACTGAAAGTATATATTTTTTATATATTCATTGGTGAAACCATTTTTTTCAAAATGATATTTGGATCCCCACATTTTGACTAATGTTTTCTGAAAATTATATTTTGACTTACCGAGACTAATACAACTTGTATTATTCCAACCTACCTCAATGGATTGAGGAACGGAGAGGGAGATACTATTCCTTCATGGAAATCTCCATGAATGTAATGGATGTGATTAAATTATAAGGAAAAAATAACATTTGTGGATGATATTTACATATAATGATA
Source organism: Viscum album (assembly GCA_963277665.1). NCBI lineage: Eukaryota > Viridiplantae > Streptophyta > Magnoliopsida > Santalales > Viscaceae > Viscum > Viscum album. Next base: position 277,507,575 of record OY728133.1, read on the forward strand.
AGAATAAAAACATGAAAAACATTGTCCAATGACACCTCTATATGATTCATTTGTATAAAATAAATCCAAAATCATAACCAAACCATTAATCCATATCATAGTACAAAAGATACAAAATAAATACTCAATAGGAATGAAAATTATTATAAACTCTAAACGACAAAGTTAAAATAATGGGGAACACCACACATGCTCCAAGATCCCACTCCACAAACAAATACATGTTATGATAATGCATCACTATAGATATAATATGCCATTAAAATTCATGTGTCTTGATATATTGAATCTTCAAATGAATAATGGTTCCCAATCAGGGGGTGAGTCTAAACATAGTGGGATCTCCCAATGAATACCAATATAATTCTACATAGAAAATACTTTTTAAAAAATTTTATAAAATAATTTGATGCATTAACTATACTTAAAATAAAACCCACAAAATATGTTGTCAATTAATTAATGAGTAACACATTAAACCATTTATAATTTTATTTTAGAGTAATATTTTTTCATTTCTGTAATGAAAACCATATACCAGGAGACACACACTCTATCATGCTGTCAAAATTTTTATTGGAATATCACTTCCATACTATGTATGATTTTATAGTGTAACATACTGAAAATCATCCACTACTCTCAACACATTCCAAATTATATATTACATCAACATGTAAAGTCCTTTTAATCAAAAATAGATCATAATTTTTAATCATTTAAAAAAATACTTTACATTCTTCAAACAAACCAATAATTCGTAAATTATCATTTTAAAATTGTTACCATTAATATTTTCCAAAAACCAATCACATTAAAAATTGTCAAATATAATTCAAAAAACAAAATTACAATCAAGATTACAAAATTGATTTCCCAATTATTTTTTGGAAGTTATTCAACTATAACTAGTCCTTTATGTTTTAATCAAATGGTTTAAATAGAGAATCCACCTACCTCACAATCATTGGAGAAGGATATGAATGACCCTACACATCAGTGAGTCTTATATTATATCATATTCCCTTTAATCAAAATAACTGTAATCCATCAGGATTCCAATAATTGAACATGGATCTATCAATAATAGAATTGATTTATGATTCCATAGGAAATTATAATACCTTAAATATAAATAATGTAGATTTAAATTGATATAATGATGAAACAGGACCTACAATGTACATTTATTCTCTAATGATCGCATATGGATCAAATAAGATCATCTATTAACCCTTGTGTGTATATAGAATTATAATAATGCAAGTTTAAGGTTAAAATTCCTATCTAAGTATTTAATTTTGAATGGATCGATTTTTTATGGAGAACAAAGATACACCATGTTTTTAGGTACCATGGTTCTTAAAACCATGCACATACAATACTATGCCACTATCTGAATGTGATACATTACATGGTTTGATCACATTGTTATACCAACCCTATTCTAGCTAGGAATATCCATTTATTTCATGATGCATTCTTTCTCATATGCATTTGGATGGTTTGGACATAATATTCCTCAACAAGGCACCTATCCAGTGGCCAGCTTCATCTCACGAATATATATATTCAGATTTTACATGGATTATAATAACCATTCACTGACCTTTCAACCCCAAAAGATAATCCAAAACATTCCAAAATCTCTTGGGTCAATTTTAAATAGAACCTTAAAATTTTATATAATTGGTGTTTTTTAATAAATGATCATGTACCTAAATCCAGACATTATAAAATAACTACCTGAAATCTCACGGGTTAATCTATCCTTTTCGAAAACAAAACACACATAGATGTTCAATGGTTGCACTCTATAAGATCGTGGATAATATTTCTATATAACGACATTGATTCATCCATAAATATCATCCCAATTAAATAATAATCCATAAAAATTTCATAGTGTACAATACATCCAAGTAAATGGTGAGGACCTACTAGAATTCATCATCGTAGTATTTATTATACACATTACATTAAAATGTCCCAATATATAGACATGATTACACCGTTCTCCTATAGAATTAGTGATAAACCATGAGATAAAATTCCAATAAAATTAATGGTGATCAAAAAATAAATTGCAATAAATCTCATGCAGACATAACATACCTCGATCACTTTACAAAAATCCTATTCTCTGGGGGATTCATTTATGAATAACTAGTTATAATCTAACCAAATTTCTTTCCCTAAGTGATAGTATTAAAAAATACCATATGAGTTAAAATATTAAATTTCAATTCCATCCCTACATAAAAACTAGGTATTCACTCAATCATGACATTCACTTAGGGGTTGTGATGAAAACACCATATAAGAAGATCCCCAACAACCCTACATATATCTATCATGGAACGAACTTTATGGGTAGTGGAATGAACTTGTGAAGAATAAGTCTTGATAATTGATGAAGAATAACCATTTTTAATCCCTAATAACTCACATCATGACACATATTATATTAGGAGCACAACTAAGGTCCATTCCTCTTTCAATTAAACCGCCCAATCTCTCATGATGTGATGACACATACTCCACCTCAAAATATAAATCCATCCTGTGACTTAAGGATCATTTAATGATTTCCCACATTCACCCAAAACATAATGAGTGGTTTAACCACATACCCTCTTCAATGTACACCCATGAACACCATTGACCTCCCTTAACAAGTCCCATTCCCAAAAACATCTATTTGAGATGTTAGAACCATATAAATATCAGTCCTAAAAAATTCTCTTATTTGTTTCTACCTTGTGAAAATAAATAAATTTCCATCTAAAATTGACAACATGTAACAACACTGGGTTTTAAAATCTCACCACCATAATGATAATAATACAAAAAATGTATCATAGGTATTTTAAATAAAAATATATAACTAAAATGGTTGTAAATTCATAATCAAATAACATCCTTTTAATATTTATTTCAAAATGAATATCTTATATGGAAATCCATAAAGCAGTGATACCAATTCATCAAAATTAGATCCACCCTCATACTAAACATTCCTTAACTAATATTTATTTGAATAGTACCTTCCTATCAAAAATATTGATGTTTCATTAATCATTTCATCTACGTGTTTATGGTGATTAACACATTGGGACTTTTCTCATAATGTATGTTTTTAACCATTATAGAACCCACAACTAATATCACATAGAGAAATGTAGTTATATTTGTATACCAATATGCATGAATATAATTACAATAATTCAATCCAAGTTCCATAAAAATATATGTTGGTACATTTATGGAAAACCTTTTAACAAAAAATAGGATGCCACATAATGATATATAGTCACATCATTCGAGCACAATTTCATAAATCTTAAGGAATTATGAGATCATATAACCACACATAAGAAATTATGAACATGAAACTCAATATAAATTTATATATGGCTTTTAAAAAGAAAAAATTATAATTTATACGCACCTATCACAAATTTATGATGTTTTGATCTAAATCAAACTGATATTTCTTCAATTTGATATATGGGACACTTACAACAATGTGAATCCATCCATCACCACATACGCACACCAAATATGGTATTCCCTTATAAAACCAAATAAAATTGTATACATGTGAACATTGGAAATAAAACTCAATATCAACCATCCCAATATCACTTTATCATAATTTACCATAAAAATACAATATTGAGACAACCTATACATGAAACATTCTTCACATCTTATGAGTATCCATACAATTTTCCTTTTAATCCCTGAAACTAATCTTTATAGACCAATATTTATATACTAATTCAGGTAATTACTATACATCAACGTTCAACAGATACTCAAGCTTCAATATGATACATCTATTTCTACATGTTATAATCTCTCCAGCAAAATAATACTCAAAATTCACTAAATTTTCAACTACAATGAGCATCACACATTCTAAATTTCAATAATAATCTCCCCAAAATTTGAGATCCCTTATATAAACCCTTAAGAACAAGGCCCTACATAATTTCAAAATAACACATGAATAACTGCTCCTATTCCCAGACCATATAATTCATCAAACGAACTATCCGAGGATCGTGCTCGGATAAACCACCCCTAATTACCACTATCCAATTAAGATATTACCATAAATAAGGGATGTAACACCTCATATTCATAAAAACACACATTTATTCACTAATCATATATTCCTCATAAAATAAATTATTTTTTGATGTTTAGATATACATTCACTGACCAATGGCCACAATCTAAAACACATCTAGTAATTTCTAGTAATTCAATGTCAGTACTATCTCCTCTCCTAAGGTGGAGTATTTCTTAGATGAAACATATCAAATATTCTCAACTATTACCCTTCATAATATCCATTTAATGAAATTAATGTAAAGTCCCATACAAACATATATCAAAATAGGAATCATCCTCCAATGTGTTGCACACTCTCAATCATACCCCCATATACCAATACCATTGACCATATAACACTACATTTATAATATTATATATCCTAGATCACATAAGTGATTGTTTTCTAAAAATACCTACATCTAATCTACACCATGACATATAAAATAATAACCCACCAATCAGGAATTAATACTAAAATACATGTGTATACCCAACTGTATCCATACCAGGTATAACTATTTAGGTTTAAGATCCATGATACACATGAAATCTCTATTACTACACCACATATAAAATAATAAATCACAAGATTAATCTTACACACCAATAGTTTAAAAATTATTACCTTCTTTAAGGGAACTCAAACGCCTAGTTCAACTCATCTCCTGTTACCCCCATATATTGCGACTCATCTGAAAATACAAATAAATTGAATTTCAGTTATAACATGTGAATCAAAAGTAACTCAAAACTCATAGATGTTGTCACACAAATATAACCATTCATGGGGAATCATCTCCACCATCATGTCATCATAGTAAGAAAATTCATTTTCCATTACACCCTAACTATAGTGTGATATATACTAATCCAGAATCACATTTCGAGTCAACCTCCCTTCCAAAGATACACATCCTAGTTAGGAGTCCACATATCTAGATACCCCTTTAGTACCTTTTCACATCTATATTCTTATAAGGAAATTATCCTATGATGACTGATATCATGAAAAAATATACTTTTATGGTATGGTAACAAAGAATTCCATGAATAATCATCATTAGTAAACCCCCTATAGGTTAATATAGTGTAATAAAGATAATTTTTTTTACTTCCACTAATTATAACAAGAAATAAAATAAATTTTGATACCCACTAAGGATCTATATAATTCCATGAAAATAAGGGGTTCATAGTATTTATCATATGATATCCTATATGGGAATTGCATGACAAATAAAGCAAATGAAAACATTATTATCATGTCAAATATATATTTACTAAATTTTTATTTTAGATTACACTATTTATGATAATATTATCACATTATACATTTGAAAATTAATCTACAGGGATATAAATCATTTTCAAGGACACATATGACATGTAAATCATGAATTCCAAGAATGACACATGTATACTAGACTAATTACAAGTTTCTCAATGAAAAAATAAATATATAATGATCTAAAATAGGTAAATCATTCATGAGTATACATAAAATCATATGAATTAAAACAAGGAACTATAATCTCATAAATCTAGTAAAATGAAATATCCATTGAAATAGTTACTCAAAATATACTTATTTGTGATATATCACAATATCTAATACACCTATATTTGTTTTCTACTGTGATGAAAATAGTTATAACAATTAAAAAATTCTCTTATATCATTTTCTAAAACATATTTATCCTTGAAGCACTTAAATGTTTCTGATATGACGGTGTGACATGTCGTAGGCAATGTTCCTCTTACACTAGAGAATACTAGTTACCTAAAATATGTATAAGGCGTTATAGGGGGATATTATAAAATCATATTAGATTAAATTTATATATATAATTAATAAAAAAACATTCATGCCAAAAAAAATCACAGTATACAGTTGAAATAAATGTATCCATTCTACATCAATGGTGAAATTGATTATTAACTATGTCCTTGAATTTGTGATATTAATCTTCCTCTACATGTATTATGGGTATATTATCAAAACCATATAAATCCCTACATATTATTTCTTTCTTTATTATTTTGTTTTTTTATCTTTCATCTTGTTTCATTATTTTTCCAATATTATTAGACTTATAATTTTTTAGTAAAATCATTAGAAATAAAGATATCATGTTTTAGGGATCTATTAATTTTGGAGGGTAATGTCATAGTTTTTTTGTTGTCATTAAATAAATGTTATGTGATAATATTGGTGGAATATTTTTGGTATCATCCTCAATGAGGGATGAGATGATGATTTAATCTCTTTAATATTACTTTATTGTCAATTAAGGATCAATAAATATCTATTTTGATATCATAAGATAGTTTTGGTAGTTTGAAATGAAGAAGGAAATTTTCTGTTTAGTCTATCATACTGATTTATATCAATGGATTATATCATAATATCAATAACATCTTTCTTCATAATAATGTACATATATGTTTTGAAAAGCATGATAAGGTGATAATGGATTTTTTTACTAAGTATCTTAGTACATTGGTAAGTCAACAAGTTGTGAGAGTTTTATTTAATCAGATGAGGAAGGGGAAAATTTCAATCCTAGAATATAGTTTCAATTTGAAGATGAGGATCAAAAAAAATATATGTGATTCATTATATGGGTATATGAATTTCCTTAGAGTACCACATCTTACTTTGATTATCATTCTACATAATAATTTTCTAATGATTTGTAGATAATGATATATACTCTGTTGGAACTAGATGTAATGTATCAATCATATACTAATGTTCACAGAGAAGGGTGTCACAACCGGTCCTCGGGGCCCGTTCCGTGACTACCCCAAGCTTGCCTTCCATACGGCTGGGGCTGGCGACTAGCACCAAAGGTGATTCCCTGATAAAAATTGAAGGCATTGCTTTTAAACCAATAACACACACAGTCTGAACACAAGTAGTAGAGGCAACAAGTATTAAAATAAAAAAGTAATGTGTGCTGAAAGATTGTGGGACAGTATACCATCCCAAATGAACAACAAGTACAAGTACAAGTAAAAGGGGAAAACTACTCCTGGATCGCCCAATAGGGATTCCTACCATAAGGGTAGGTAGAGAAGTCGAACAACTCGTCCATGTGGTACGTCCTGTATAGTCCATCTCCGAGCATCCTCTCGTCTATCACCCTCAGTATTGATCACTGTTGTACGTTGTCTGCAAAAAACACAACATGGTGCGGGTGTAGCCCGTGTAGGTTTGAGAATAACAATAATCAGTAGGGGCCATCGAGACCTCCAAAGGTCTCCCAGAATCCACTAAGGATAAATCACAGAAAAAAGATACAATCAAGAAGTATCAACCAACCTTACTTAGGTAAATTCCCATACATATACCTTTGTTACCAATCACATTCTATCTCCAACTCTCGATCCCAAGAACAACACATTCGAAGAAGGAAGTAATGTCAATCATCTCAATGATATCGACTGAAAGTCAAGACTCAACTCACACAAGTATAAATCTCTTGTAGATTGATAGAGATGATGAGATGTAGTCACTAATTCATCTAAGCAATCAAATCCACACATTATATATGACTAGATAAGTTTTCGAACCCACACAGGATACATGATAATCTATTATTCATCTAATTTGTCAGACCCACACAGGATACAGGCCAGCTAAGCCGTCGAACACACATATGATACATGACAAGCTATTATGTCGGACCCACATAGGATATAGAAACAAAAGTACAAACTATCATACCCTCGGAGGATCCCGGTACAATATCCATCGCTGTCGAACCCACAGAGGATTCCGGTACAGTATTGTCGTAGCTATCACTTGGGATCCCACACATAGCACGCTCAATTCCAGGAGGGTCCACTCCTCGATCCAATTGTTGATACAGGAACTATCATGACGTCTCGAGATGATGTATCCAGTAGTTCCGTCTCATAAAAAGGAACCCAACGCGACATACAGTACGTCAATCAGACGCCCAGTTTGTGAGTTATTGGCATCTCTGTTCTAGGGGCCCGGTGGGTTTTTAGGCTCAAACCAACCGAACCATACCCTGACTGCATCGAAACCTCAATCGGAGTATGAAAAAAGTATCTTCTCACTCCAAGAATTTCATCACTGCAGGTGGTACGTCAATCAGAAACCTGTAGCCCTAGATACGGGCTAAATGGTGTAAACGGACAAAGCGGGACCGGGTCCGGTCCGACCCAGTCGGACTGACCCAGCCCAACCCGGTCTGATCCGGGGTCGGACCCGGACCGCGGGTCCGACCCAGTCTGAGGAAGCGACCCGAGATGAGAGGACAGTCTGACCCAAAGAGACGGCCCGACCCGAGGGTGGCCCGACCCAAGGGAGGCCTTGCCCGGTCATGGGAGACCTGAGCGAGGGTGGCCCAGCCGAGCACAACTCGGATAAAGGAGGCATGTCCATGGGCAGCCCGGCCAAGCGCATCCCGGCCGAGGGAGGCCCGGCCATTGGAGTCCCAGCGTGTGCTGGCCCGGCTGAGGGCGGTCCAGCTTAAGGCGGCCAGGCCTGGCCGCGCCTGGGGGGGAGGCGCATGCCCCCCCTTGCACGCGAACGGCTTAGCCATTCAGGTAGAATCGAACTGGTGCCCAGTGGTGCCGGTCCCATCCATGTGATATTAGATGGGGTCCCCCTCCTCTCGTCTAGCCGCTAAAGCCAGCCGCTCCCCGTCACTGGCGTGGCGCGACGGCGCCGCGCCCACCGCCACGGCCCTGCCCGGCCGCGGTTCTGCATCCCCTGCACAGCGTGATGGTGTCGTGCTTCCTCCATCACGGCCCACCCTAGCCGCAACCCTTCTCTGGCACGGTGTGATGGCACCGCGCCCTTATGGATCCTTCGTGGCTTGCTTGTTTGGGGCATTTCGTTGTGTGGTGCGACGGCGGCCCTTGCGCTGCAGACATCTTTCGTGATCCACCTCCCTCGTCAACAAAATGTGAACAACAACAGGGGGTTCAGACCGTGTTCATGCAGTCCGAGCCCTCTTCGTTACGTTGCTAAAATTAGACATCAAGAGAACACCACATGATGGGGAAAGGAGAGTATAACCCATACAAAAAAATAATCCAATTTCCCTTACCATGATACGAAGTACGTCATCAAAGTCGAGGAAAGAGGGCAGACATCGATTCGTTGACATCAAGAAATTTCCGAGGATGAAGCGTCGTCGATGTTCCTCGTGGCGGCTCCTTCTCTTTTGTCTTGGAAAAAGATCAAAGACAGTATCGTCGTTCTTCAGAGATTAGGAGCGTTCATCGTCAAGAGGATGATGTTCTATCAAGAGTTCTACAATGCTATCAAAGGATTATGCCAACCAGAAAATAAAAGATTATCATCTCTAATTTAAATGTTGACATAATTAATTAAAAAGAAATCAAATAACTCAAATTAATTAATTAATTCATTAATTAATTTATTTTTTCACCATTAAGGGGAAGTCCAAGAGTTCCCCCTATATATGGGGAGCTCAAAGGGTTTATTGGGGGATTTAGAAGAGTTAAAGGGTTCGGGTGGGCCCCACCATAGAACATCCTCCCAAGGGTGGTTCGGGTGTGGTGGGTCCCACCTCCAACCTCCCTTTGGAGGTTTTAACAAACATTCAAATAAGAATACGACCCACATATTTTTATTTAATTTTAATTTATAAACCCCAATAATTAACTCCCAATCTTGATAAAATGAAACTATTGTAAAGGTCTCCTTAAGAGAATATCAGTGCTGTGAGTTCAACAATTCCCTCAGATTTCAATTCTGAGCACCTTTTCAAAAGAAATAAAATCCCACACGTACATTTACTTAACATACCAAAAAAACATCAGAAATTGATTCCAGTCACACTAGGCCTCGGAATCAAGCGCCATCAGAAAGTGTGGACTCGTAAAAATCCAATGTCCTTAAAAAAAATCCATGGAATTTCCGTGTCTTTATATTCTCTCCACATTTGGGCATTATGTCCCTATAAGATAAAACACACACTAAGAGAACAAATGGGGGTACTGAGTACGAATCTGAGCCTCCCGTTCCCATGTTCTCTCTTGGAGTTTCCCATGCTTCTAGCGAATGCGCACCAGAGAAATCGACCGTCCTCACAGGACTAGATCCTTTCGATCCTCAATCTCAACTCGAACCTCCATGAAGGTCGCCCCTTTATAGATTTCTAGATCTCTGTGTTTGATGACGTGGGATGGGTCATGCACGTATCATCTTAGCTGAGATACATGTAAGACGTTGTGCACCCGGTGCAACTGAGGTGGAAGGGCCAGGCGGTAAGCCACCATGCCTACTATGCTGGGGACTTGGAATGGTCCGATGAATCAGGGAGATAACTTGCCACCTCGACCAAATCTCTGGAGACATCATCAATGTGAGACTCTTATGATGACATGGTCACCATCCTCGAAATCCAGTGGTCTCTCTCTCCTATTATCATACGACTTCTGCCTGCTCTGTGCAGTCTTCATCTGCTCCTGGATGATTTGCACCATCTCCGACATATCCTGCACCATCTATGGTTCTAGAAGTGTTGTATCCCCTGGTCCAGTCTAGCACAGAGGTAATCTTCATGGTCGGCCATACGGTGTCTCATAAGGTTCCATCCCAATGGTGGAGTGATAGCTGATATTATACACAAACAATACCAAGGGTAAGTTATCCTCCCAGTTGCGACCGAAGTTGAGGATGCATGCACCGAGCATGTCCTCGAGAGTCTAAATGGTTCTCTTAGTCTGGACATCCATTTGATGATGGAAGGTGTTGCTCAGGTGAAGCTGCTTCCCCAAAGCCTCCTGCAACCCGTTCCATAGCCGCGAAGTGAAATGGGAATCTCTATCGGAGATGATCATCGATGGAACACCATGAAGCCATACGATCTCTTGTACGTAGAGGCATCATAGGCTCTCCACTGAACCCTGCTCTCTGATCGGTAGAAAGTGGGCCGACTTCGTGAATCGGTTGACAATAACCCAAATAGAGTCATGTACTCTGGATGTACATGGAATTCCCATCATGAAATCCATGGATATCCCATCCCACTTCCACTATGAGACCTCTAAGGGCTAAACTAAGACTGTTGAAACTTGGCGCTCCACCTTCACTTACTGACAAGTGAGGCATTGTGAGACAAACTCTGCTAATTCCTTCTTCATACTAGGCCACTAATGATGTCGTCTGAGGTCCTAATACATGTTCGCTACTCCTAGATGTATCGCTAGAGGGGAAGTGTGGAACTCCCTCAACACTTCCTCCTGAAGTGTAACTCATACCATGGTTTGTTCTCTGAAGAAAATGATGTGCTACCCACCTTCAAAAAATCTATGTGGTGATTGCACAAAGGATATCTGAGCACGTCGTGTCTCACAGTCAATGTCCTCATGATGTGCCTCCCTGACTCACTGAAGAAGTAGATAAGTGAATATGAGAGACTGCAGAAATGCTACTCCATCTCTATCAACAAAGGATATCTACATCGCGGCCAGTTGCTTTATCGCCTCTCCTAACAGTTGAATTCCTGGTCTCCTCCTGAGAGCTTCTGCTACAACGTTCTCCTTCCCATGAGTATATACTATCACAAAGTCATATTCCTAGAGGAACTCGATCCATCGTCATTATCTCATGTTTCGGTCCTTCTGTGAGAAGATGTACCTGTGACTCTGGGGGTCATAGTAGATTGTGAAAAACTCACCCATCAGATAGTGCCACTACATATTCAAGGAGAAGAGCACTACTACAAACTCCAGATCATGGGTACTATAGTTTTTCTCATGCTGTCTCATCTACCAAGAATCATACATGATCACTGCTGGCTCCTGCATTAGGAGACACCTGATTCCAGTCCCTGATGCACACAGACAACAACATATCCAATGCCCTCCTCTGGTAGCCTCAAGATGGGTGCACTAGTCAACCTATTCCTTAGCTTCTGCAAGCTCTACAGGCATTTTTCTGACCACATGACAGGTTTCCCTTTCTTCATCAATACTGAAAGTGGTCCTGTAACTCTGGAAAAATCTGGCACAAATCTGTGATAGTACCCAGCCAATCCTAGAAAACTCCATACATCTGTAACACTCCTAGGTGCCTCCCAAGCAAGCAGTACCTCAATCTTCATTGGATCTACTACTACTCCTACCTCCGAGATGACATTTTCCAAGAAGTGATCCTCTTGAATCCAAAACTAGAACTTCAAGAGCTTACCATAAAGATGGTTATCTCAGAGTGTGTTCAATACTACCCTCAAATGGTGGGCATTCTCCTCCTCAATAGGCGAGTAGATCAGTATGTCATCAATGAAGACTACGACAAAGCAATTGAGGTAAGGGTGGAAGATCGTGTTCATGATACTCATGAACACTTATGGAGCATTGGATATGCCAAAGGCATAACCAAGAACTCGTAGTGGCTATACTGACACCTTTGGGCCATCTTCTGCACATCCTCGTCTCAAACTATGAGTTGTTGATAGCCTGACCTAAGGTCTATCTTTGAGAACCATCATGCTCCCTTGAGCTGGTCAAAGTGGTTTTCAATCCTTGGGAGTGGGTACTTGTTCGTCATGGTCACCTGGTATATGAGATGGTATTCAACACACAGTTGCAAGATCCCACCCTCCTTCTTGGCGAACAAAACCAGGGATGCCCATGGTGAAACACTGGGTTGGATAAATCCCTTCCCCTGAAAGTCCTCTAGTTGTACCTGCAAATAATGAAACTTGCGCGGGAGCCATCTGATATGATGGAGTAGATATCAGTGCTATCCCGGGGAATAGGTCAATGTAGAAGTCTACCTCTCTGCGGGGAGGTAGTCCTCGAACATCGTCAGGGAAAACATTCATGTACTTATCCACCACAAAAGAAAAACTCTGACTCCACACATCAACTGCTCCGAGGATGAGACTAGCCAGCTGATGTGTGATCAGCTTCCCGTGTAAGAACATGGATCTTTGTTTCAGGTATGTTTTTCCTTTTCTTGTCATTTTTTTAGGAAATGGAGGAAATCTGGAAATTTATTAAGTACACGTCTGGTACTTTATATGTACACACCGTGTACTTTTCTGCAGTGTCAGGCCATGTGCTGGCCATGTCCGGGCCACACACACGATGTGTAGGGGAAATGTGGGGGCCGCTTAAATCAGAGTATGGAAAATCTGAGTACACGCCATGTACTCAAGAAGTAAACATTGTAACGACCCAAAGATTCATTAATGAAAATCCATCTTGATCCAGTTAAATGTTTCTTTATGAAAAATGTTTTTATAAGATGTCAACTTCTTTAGTTTTATGTTAATATTTGTGACCGTTAATTTTTAGCCATTATGCAGTGATCATCTGAGTAGTATAAATATAAGGCTTTAACGAACCCATTTCTACTCAGACAAAGGAAGCGATGGCCTCATCCAGTAGAATTGCCCCTTACAAAGCCCATTTGTCAGAGCTCGGAAAAGAGGTGGCGTATTTGGGCTTTTCCCTTGACCAAGCCCAAGCTGAGATTTATCAAGTCAAGCTCGAACGTGATCGTCTACAGGAAAAGTGGAAGTCGATTGAAATTACCAGTCGAGCGATGTTATCCGAGATGCCCCAAGAGTTTGTCACCATCGCGCAGCATACCCTTAGGTCTTATGCGGCTATTTTAAGGGGTTATGTAACAAATAAGTAGCACCATGTTCATATACATTATTTTTGTATATAATAATGAATATAATTTCTAGTCATTTGTTATACATTGTAATTAGTCTTTAAAGTTCAAATGGTGTTTTTAGTTATTATTTAATTAAGAATTATATTTTATTAAATTAAAAGATTTTTGAATTAAATAATATTTTAATAAAATATTATTATTAATATTAAATTAATTTTTTATTAAGTATAAATGATCTTATAATTTTATGAATGCAAATAAAATTTTTATTAAGGTTTGAAAGCCATTTCTTTCAAAACCCGTGAATTTTTTTATAAATGTCAGTTATTATTTTAAAAGTGAAAATTCACATATTTAGAAAATTATTTAGATAAAATAAATATTATTTTTGGAATCTAGACGTCTAAATTATCCAACGGTGATTTTTTCATAATTTTCTGAGATAGTCAAATTTTTTGGTAAAAATTAAATACCATTTAAATATAAAATGTGTTTTATGACATCATAATGACCCAATGGTGATGTAATAAAATAACATAATCCTTATGTTCGGCCAATATGTGTTTTATCATTAAAATAATGAGGTTTTGGGTTTGTCTGACTTACTTTTCAAAGCATTAATGGCATCCTCAAGACTTATTCAACACTTTGCCTTTTTAAATTAATTTCCATGGGAGTGTGACTCACCTCCACATAAGCAACCCTAATTTTTTAAAAATTTCGGACCTTGGCCTTGTAAAATATTTTTTTCCTCTCTCATTTTCCAGAAACCATGGGAAAATACCATGGGATGGTTTGTGGTTTGGATTATTTTAATATAAGGGGTCCCAAACCTAAATAATAAAGAATTCTCTCAACTTTCCTATATAAACCCACCCAAGCTCCCACTTCCTCCTCACTAAAATCCCTTGGAGTTCGTCCAAACTCTTCCCTACTCTCTCTAGAATCCTTCCAAGGTGCCCCAATCTCCCAAGAAGCCTCTCACAAGCCTCTCTCAATCCTTTGGAAGCACACTTCCAAGTAAGGGTTTTTTCTTCCTTTATCATTTTTGTCAATTTTCTTTAAGTTGTATTGCCCTTTTAATTTCAATTATGAATGTTGGGGTATGGTTTCACACCTCCCCCATACTACCCTCTTATTGTTTTAATGATGGGAGAACCCTTTCTCTCTCATTAAATGCCTCCCATGTACACCCGTTACTATGCCGAAATTCCGAAAGGAACTTCTCTCTCTTCTTTTACATTCAAGTAATACTTTTGTATCATGAATTTAAATTCCATTTCAATTGTTGGGACATGTATATATACGACATACATACTGTCCATTACATGTAAATATGATGAGGAACCCCTTTCTCTCTCATCAAAGTTTTTTATGAATTCTTATGTCACGCCGTTACGCTGCCGAAATCGCACCGATTTTCTAAGCCAATGTCATTGTGTAGTGAATACCATGCCCATTTCTCCATCAAGGGTATTCACCTTTATGAACATTTACTTATTGATTATAAATTTTCATGTATGAATTTCACATTCCTTTATCTTGGAATAAATGATTATGTTTTATGAATCCATGTTTTATGACCCATGTGGCACACTTATGCATGAAATGAAATGTTTAAGAAGGGTGCGCCCTGATAGCGCTCCAATGCATTGGGTAAAGTATAGTATCATGATACGTAATGTGCAATGAGTGTTGACTCATGCTAATTCATGTGAAACAAGGGTTTACTCGTGAATCAAGTGCAATGAGGGTTTACTCATGCTCCATGTGCAATGAGCCTTCGCTCATGCTAATTCAATGTTAAGTGTTGTTGCCACATTTCCATGTTATGGGTATCGTGATTTATCTTGCCTTTATGTTCATGTTACTCTAATGCTCTATTGATGTTCCTATTGCCTAACATGTATTGTACTCCTCATCTTATTCATTTTTTACTCCATTACTGGGCTTTATAGCTTACCCTTTTCTTATGCATGTTCTCAGGTTATCCCATGCAATGCTAAGTACGAAGGAATGTAGTGGTCATGTAAGGGAAGTTTTCAATAAAGATGTTGTATTTCATGTTTAAAGTTTTTATGTAATGATCCTAAGCCCCAAATACACTAAACCTCTTGATCTTTTTTGTTGTATCAAGTGAAGTTTTATGTAATAAAGCATGCTTAAGTTGTAATAAAAAGTAGGGTTGTCATTGTTGGTATCAAAGGATAGGTTTAGTTATTTTTGGGATTAGAAAACCCTAGTAAAGCCTTAGATACAAGACTAAGCATAATAAAAACATCCCTAAATTTTGGTAAATACTAAGTAAGTGGTCTATCAAACAAATATATCCCTGTCTAGATACGAGATGGTAGAGGCGGCTCTGGCACAGATTTATCCTAGGGGTAAAACCCGAAAACACCGCTTTGAGCTAGACTCGAACAGGAACTGGTGCACGACAATGGGCCTTGATGCACTCTTGGTTACGACACTCCCGGGGGATATGTTTTGATAAATTCACAATCTGAGTATGAACCCTTTTTAAGGGAAAAATTCCCCTAAGAATATATGTTAGAAGGAAGATCATGAAAAGCCTGGATTGAATCCTATAGACTCATGAGTTAAAGAGATTAATGTTTATTTATAAGTCATCAACTTTTGACTTTGGATTACCCTTTATGTGTTACCCCTAACTTTTCTTTTATTCCAGCCAATGGACGGTAATAGGAGAACTCGGGCTAACAACCGTTGTAAAGATCAGTGTGATGATTGTACTTATAAGATGCCCAATCCAATGGGAGTGGGAATCGCGAACTTTGTCACGATTCTCTCTCAGCTAACTCAAGTTTTGAATAGAAACACAGGTCAAGAGGAATGTTTAACCCCCCCTAAGAAAGAACAAGTCGCTATTGAAAGCTTCATGAGACAAAGGCCTCCTACTTTTAGTGGATCATCTAATCCCACGATCGCTGAACAATGGATCAACTCCATTGAAAAGATATTCTCCATCCTCAAATGCTCTGAATAAGAGAAGGTTCTCCTGGGGGCTTATCGTATGGAGGATGAAGCTGATCAATGGTGGACGTTGATCAAAAATACGAAGCCTGAGGAGGAGATCGAGGCTTTGGAATGGAAGGAATACCGGAAGATGTTTTTCGATAAATATTTTCCACGCACCCTCCGTCTTAAGATGCAAAGGGACTTCCTTTCCCTCAAACAGAAAGATGAAGAATCTGTGGGAGTGTACGAGGCAAACTTCACAAGGCTTGCACGATACGCTTCCGGCTTTGTCATTACCCCTGAATGCAAGGTTGACCACTTCTTTGGTGGGATGAATCCTAGCTTGCGGAAAGCATTAGCGATCCGTGACTTCGACAGCTATGAGGAAATTGTCCGATGTGCCCTCAAGGTTGAAATGGAGATCGGAGAATCAAAGGGGTATCATGGGGACAAGAAGCGTAAGGTGGACTTCAATGATAGTGGTCCGATGGATAAATCCAACGGCGCTAAGAAATTCCAGCACCCCACTTTCCAAAAGTGTGGAAAGAAGAACCCTGGAAATTGCCTTAGGGGGACAAGAAAATGCTTCAAGTGTGGAAGAGAAGGGCACCTAGCTATTAACTATCAGTAAGAAGGACCCGCGGCTACGACAGAGGAGAGGAACGCTCCGTTCGAACCTCAACGCATTGTTCAATGCTACAAATGCAAAGAACCGGGTCATTTTACATATCAGTGCCCTAACTCAAGGGTTATCGGAGGCAACCAGCAACCTCCAAGACAGCAAGGAAGAACTTTTGCCCTCACTTCTTCCAAAGTGAACCCCGACAACGAAGTGGTGACAGGTACGCTAGTTGGTCATTCAAGAATAGAGAACGTACTTTTTGATTCAGGTTCTATGCATTATTTTATATCTCAAAAGATTAGTAGAATAATCCCTGCACCACCACAAATCATGGAAGTAAAGATGTCGGTGAGTACGGAAAATGGGGAAATCATTGCATCCCATGACTATAAGTCATCCCCTTTTATAATCTGTGGATTTAATTTCCTGGCGAACCTCGTCATACTCCCTTTGGTGGAATTTGATGCAATTCTTGGCATGGATCGGCTTTCCTTATATAGAGCCAACATAAATTGTTGGGAGAGGGAAATCACACTCCATATGGAGACTTGACCCCCGATTCATTACAAGTGTCAATAGGAAGATGAATCTCCTTTAGCTCCATCATCTCAAGCATAGATATTACTGCCTTATGAGCATGCATATCTGGCTCAGATGATTGAGTCCAAGGAAGAAACCACCCTTAAAGAAATCCCTATTGTGAGGGAATTCGCTGAAGTATTTCCCAAGGAACTTCATGGTCTTACTCCAAGAAGAGATGTTGAGTTCTCAATTGAACTTATACCTAGGGCGCTACCAATATCGAAGACTCCATATAGAATGGCTGTTGTTGAGCTTGAAGAGCTGAATAAACAACTACAGGAGAATCTGGATAAAGGGTTTATACGCCCAAGTGCATCACCATGGGGTGCACCAGTCCTCTTCATCAAGAAGAAGGATGGGTCAATGCGGCTTTGCATCGATTATCGTGAAATTAAAAAAATCACGATAAAGATCAAGTATCCTCTCCCAAGAATCGATGACTTGTTTGATCAGCTGCGTGGAGCACAATACTTCTCCAAGGTGGACTTGCGTTCGGGATATTATCAAGTAAGGGTGAAGAAGGAATATATCCCCAAGACTGCTTTTCGTACAAGGTACGGGCACTATGAATTCATAGTAATGCCTTTTGGACTCACCAATGTTCCAGAAATATTCATGGACTTGATGAATAGAGTCTTTAGAGATTACCTAGACAAATTTGTGGTAGTCTTTATAGATGATATTATAATATACTCCAAAACCATGGAGGACCATGAGGAGTATTTAAGAACTGTACTGGAGACTTTGCGCAAGGAGAAGCTCTATGCCAAGTACAACAAGTGTGAGTTCTGGTTGAAGGAGGTCTCATTCTTGGGCCATATCATCACAAGCAATGGGTTATCTGTGGACCCCTCCAAAATAGATGCAATTGAAGGATGGTCAAGGCCAACATCGGTAACGGATATCTGTAGCTTCTTGGGGTTAGCTGGATATTATCAACGATTTGTGAGAAATTTCTCACGATTGTCCAACCCACATACCAAGCTAACTCGAAAGGGAGTAAAATTTTCTTGGAGAGATGAATGTGAAGAAATCTTCAAGGAGTTGAAAAGGAGGCTTATCACTACACCTGTGCTCACTTTACCCACAAGTGGGGAGCTTTTTGTGGTATTCAGTGACGCTTCGAAGAAGGGCTTAGGATGTGTGCTGATGTAGAATGATAAAGTGATATCCGATGCCTCAAGCCAGTTGAAGATCCATGAGAGAAACTATCCAACGCATGATCTCGAGTTGGCGGCGGTGATCGTTGCCTTGAAAATCTGGCGGCATTATCTCTATGGAGAGAAATGTGAGATATATACTGACCACAAGAGTATTAAATATATATTCACACAGAAAGAGCTTAATATGCGCCAGAGAAGATGGATAGATCTCATCAAGGATTATGATTGTTCAATACATTACCACCCTGGGAAGGCGAACATGGTGGCGGATGCCCTAAGTAGAAAGGATCCAGCGATTCTATCAATGATGACAATTGAAAAGGATCCAATCTTCTTATATTTGATGAATATGGACGTGGGAATCATAAAGAAGGGAACATTATCAATCCTTTCACAAATGATTGCTCAACCATCTCTTTTGGAAAGGTTAAAGGATGCTCAAAAGGATGATGCGGGAATCCAAGAAAGAGTGGAAGCTATCAAAAAGGGAAAATCCCGAGAGTTTAATTTTAATGAAGAAGGAATTGTGCGGTTTGGGAAAAGACTATGTGTTCAATCAAGTTCAGAGCTGAAGAAGGAACTTTTGGATGATGCACATAGTTTAAATTTCTCTATTCACCCAGGGAGCACAAATATGTATCGAGATCTCCGAGAAAACTTTTGGTGGGATAATATGAAGAAGGAGATCCCTGAATATACATCAAAGTGCCTGGTGTGTCAGCAAGTGAAGGCAGAGAGGCAGAAGTCTAAGGGGATGATGAAACCATTGCCCATACAAGAATGGAAATGGGAGAACATCACCATGTACATTGTCACTGGACTTCCAAGGACATCCAAAGGCAACAATGCAATCTGGGTTGTTGTGGATCGTCTTACAAAGACTTCACACTTCATTGCTATTCGAGAGGATTTCTCTTGGATCAACTGGCACGGATATATATTAGGGATGTGGTACGGCTGCATGGAGTACCACTATCTATTGTTTCTGACTGAGATCCATGATTCACCTCTATGTTTTGGAAGAGTCTTCAACAAGCTCTGAATACTGAACTGAACATCAGTACGGCCGATCATCCTCAAACTGATGGCCAATCCGAGCGGACTATCCAAACACATGAGGATATGTTGAGAGCGTGCTCAATGGACTTTAAAGGAGGATGGGATCAACATCTTCATATGGTTGAGTTCTCTTATAATAATAGTTTCCACTCGGGCATCCAAATGGCACCATATGAAGCCCTGTATGGGAAAAGGTGTAGAACACCAGCATGTTGGGATGAGGTCGGTGAACGTAAGCTGCTTGGACCAGAAATGGTCGAAGAAATGGTGGAGAAGGTGAAAACCATTTAGCAGCATATCAAGGCAGTCTAGAGTCGACAGAAGAGTTATGCAGATAATCTTCGATGAGAACATGAGTTTAAAGTCAGAGATAAGGTGTTTTTACGCATATCTCCGTGGAAGAAGGTTATGAGGTTTGGAAAGAAAGGTAAGTTAAGTCCAAGGTACATCGGCCCCTTCGAGATTCTTGATCGTGTTAGGGCTGTGGCCTATCAACTAGAACATCCACCTACTAGGGCCAAGGTGCATGATGTCTTCCATGTATCCCTCTTAAAGAAGTACATACCAGACCCTACACATGTACTCTCTTCCGAGGTGGTACAATTAGAAGACGATCTTTCTTATGAGGAGCAACCAGTGAAGATCTTAGATCATAGAGAAAAAGTTCTACCAAATAAGACAATGCCCCTCGTCAAGGTGTTGTGGAGAAACCACAAGTTTGAAGAAGAAACTTGGGAGTCGGAGGATATGATGAAGCTAAGTTACCCACATTTGTTTTAGTGTTGGAAAAGGAAAATTTCGAGGGAGAAATTTCTTAAGGGGGGAATGTTGTAACGACCCAAAGTTTCATTAATTAAAATCCCTCTTGATCCAGTTAAATGATTCTTTATGAAAAATGTTTTTATAAGATTTCAACTTCTTTAGTTTTAAGTTAAGATTTGTGACTGTTACTTTTTAGCCGTTGAGTAATGATCATCTGAGTAGTATAAATATAAGGCTTTAACAAACCCATTTCTACTCAGACAAAGGAAGTGATGGACTCATCTAGTAGAATTTCCCCTTACGAAGCCCATTTGTCAGAGCTCGGAAAATAGGTGGCGTCTTTGGGCTTTTCCCTTGACCAAGCCCAAGCTGAGCATCATCAAGTCAAGCTCAAACGAGATCGTCTACGGGAAAAGTGGAAGTTGATTGAAATTACCACTCGAGCGATGTTATCCGAGCCGCCCCAAGAGTCTGTCACCATCGCGCACCTTACCCTTAGGTCTTGTGTGGCTATTTTAAGGGGTTATGTAACAAATAAGTATCACCATGTTCATGTACATTATTTTTTTATATAATAATGAATATAATTTCTAGTCATTTTTGATACATTGTAATTAGTTTTTAAAGTACAAATGGTGTTTTTAGTTATTATTTAATTAAGAATTATATATTATTAAATTAAAGGATTTTTGAATTAAATATTATTTTAATAAAATATTATTATTAATATTAAATTAATTTTTTATTAAGTATAAATGATCTTATAATTTTATGAATGCAATTAAAATTTTTATTAAGGTTTGAAAGCCATTTCTGTCAAAACCCGTGAATTTTTTTATAAATGTCGGTTTTTATTTTAAAAGTGAACATTCACATATTTAGAAAATTATTTAGATAAAATAAATATTATTTTTGGAATCAGGACGTCGAAATTATCCAACGGTGAATTTTTCATAATTTTCTGAGACAGTCAAATGTTTGGGTAAAAATTAAATACCATTTAAATATATAATGTGTTTTATGACATCATAATGACCCAATGGTGATGTAATAAAATAACATAATCCTTATGTTTGGAAAATATGTGTTTTATCATTAAAATAATGAGGTTTTGGGTTTGTTTGACTTACTTTTCAAAGCATTAATGGAGCCCTCCAGACTTATTCAACACTTTGCCTTTTTAAATTAATTTCCATGGGAGTGTGACTCACCTCCACATAAGCAACCCTAATTTTTTAATAATTTCGGACCTTGGCCTTGTAAAATATTGTTTTCCTCTAAAATTTTCCAGAAAACATGGGCAAATATCATGGGATGGTTTGTGGTTTGGATTATTTTAATATAAGGGGTCCCAAACCTAAATAATAAAGAATTCTCTCACCTTTCCTATATAAACCCACCCAAGCTCCCACTTCCTCCTCACTAAAATCCCTTGGAGTTCGTCCAACCTCTGACCTACTCTCTCTAGAATCCTCCCGAGGTGCCCCAAGCTACCAAGAAGCCTCTCACATGCCTCTCTCTAGCCTTTGGAAGCACACTTCCATGTAAGGGTTTTTTCTTCATTTCTCATTTTTGTCAATTTTCTATAAGTTTTATTGCCCTTTTAATTTCAATTATGAATGTTGGGGTATGGTTTCACACCGCCCCCATACTTCCCTCTTATTGTTTGAATTATGGGAGTACCATTTCTCTCTCATTAAATGCCTCCCATGTACACCCGTTACTATGCCGAAATTCCGAAAAGAACTTTTCTCTCTTCTTTTACATTCAAGCCATACTTTTGTATCATGAATTTAAATTCCATTTAAATTGTTGGGAAATGTATATATATGACATAATTACTGTCCATTACATGTAAATATGATGAGGAACCCCTTTCTCTCTCATCAAACTTTTTTATGAATTCTTATGTCACGCCGTTACGCTGCCGAAATCGCACCGATTTTCTAAGCCAATGTCATTGTGTAGTGAATACCATGCCCATTTCTCCATCAAGGGTATTCACCTTTATGCACATTTACTTATTGATTATAAAGTTTCATTTATGAATTCCACATTCCTTTATCACGGAATAAATGAATATGTTTTATGAATCCATGTTTTATGATCCGTGTGGCACACTTATGCATGAAATGAAATGTTTAAGAAGGGTGTGCCCTGATAGCGCTCCAATGCATTGGGTAAAGTATAGTATCATGATATGTCATGTGAAATGAGTGTTGAATCATGCTAATTCATGTGCAACGTGGTTTTACTCGTGCTTCAAGTGCAATGAGGGTTTACTCATGCTCCATGTGCAATGAGCCTTGGCTCATGCTAATTCAATGTTAAGTGTTGTTGCCACATTTCCATGTTATGGTTATCATGCTTTATCATGCCTTTATGTTAATGTTACTCTAATGCTCTATTGATGTTCCTATTTCCTAACATGTATTTTATTTCTCATGTTATTCATTGTGTAGTCCCTTACTGGGCTTTATAGCTCACCCTTTTCTTATGCATGTCCTCAGGTTATCCCATGCAATGCTAAGTACGAAGGAATGTAGTGGTCATGTAAAGGATGTTTTCAATAAAGATGTTGTATTTAAAGTTTAATGTTTTTATGTAATGATCCTAAGCCCCAAAGACACTAAACCTCTCGATATTCTTTGTTGTATCATGCGAAGTTTTATGTAATAAAGCATGCTTAAGTTGTAACAAAAAGAAGGGTTGTCATAAACGCCGTGTACATTTTTTTCATTAAACGGACCGGGGTCGCGCCTGACGGACAGAACATGCTTCTTCTTCATGTTCTTCATCTGACAGTGACCCATACAGCTGCAAATCTTCTCTGAGCCCCTATTCCTCCTTATTTCCTCTGAATAGACCGTCGTCAATTGCATTGGAACCGCAGCGGTGAGTTATTCTTTCTCCTAGAGCCTTGTTTTCCAATTCCTCTTCTTTCTCAAGATATTGTGGCTTGATAGTTTTGGAAGTTTTCTCAAATATTTGACGTTATAAGGAGAATCAATCATCGTGGTTCATGTATATCGATCTCCTAGAATCGAGGTTAGTGGTTTGTGCCTTTCTGTTGTAAGACATTTAATATTTTGTGGAATTCCACCAATTCCCTTGAACGAGGTATTGTGTGTTTCCTATTTTTTTCCTCTGTTGTTTGCCTGCTTTTCATGATTTCTTCAGTGGAGGTCAATGCTTGTGAATAGGGTAATCTAAAAAACTATTCTCTAGATGTTTTTCCATGCATGTTTTTCCTGTTAGGCGTCTTTCCAGTTTCCATGCCTAGTTATAGGATAATGGGACTATTGTACTATTATACTATTGTTCCTTAGAAAGATATCCAACTAGATCTTGAGGTTTACTTGGGGAGATACTTGCACTATGCATGTCTGTTTTACACAGGTCTATGAGAACCTAGTGTAGTAGACCATAGAGAGAATAGACATATGGGATTCTCTAGAGTTTCTTTAATTTACGATGCGAGACCACGTGGGGAATTGATGATGAGTGCTTCCTCAGAGAGTCTATAGTTCTTTAACGTCGTACACATAAAGAATGAGACGTTTAGTGATTCCCTAGAGAGCCTTTAGTACGATTCGAGACTATATGGGGAATTGACAGTGAGTGCTTCCTCAGAGAGACTATTCTTTAGCTGAACTAGAGAGGTGATATTTTGTGTACCACCAGAGGTTTGCTAGTTCTTGTAGGTTGAACCATAAAGGTTAGGCTGTGAGAACTACACAGGGGGTTACATATTGTTCTACTTGTTCTTTAGCTATTACTTGTGTGCCATATATGCTAGACACTGTGGATTGTAGTTGTTGTGTGCTTTCCTATTTACTGATTCCTGTATTTTTACTTGCCATGTATGCACTGACTGTTAGGCACAGATCTTTGGGTGGTTGCATACTAGGACCTTGTTTCACACCCTATTTGGGCCATGCTTTTGGGCCCAAGAAGATTATATTGTTGAAGGTACAGATAAGGGAAAGCGCCCTTCTACATCAGGTTCTTGATTACTTTGTAGCTGGAGAGCATGGGACCAAGCCAAGGCTTGTGATTTTGAGTAGTCACTCATCTGTTTTTCTTTTGTACTTTGGTTTAGTACTATTTTCTTCATTGTGACTTGTTTGGCTGTTTTCCTATACATATATACATATCATGCATCATTATTATATATATGTGATCTAGTTTTCTTCTTTTAATTTTCTACTGTTTATTTTTGTATGGACTATTATTACATCCACAGTTGTGTGTTGTTTACTTCCGTTGTGTACTCCGCCAATGAGGGCATTGTAACGACCCGAAATTTTGAATAAATCGTGTTTCCTAATTTTTTATGTTATTTTATTTTTTTATACTCAACAAAACTGTTTCATTTGATAACATGAGTATAATTAAAATGAGACCGTTGGGTTTTGACTGTCATATGACCATTGGCCAATATGACCACTAGAAACTAAAAGTTTCGATTATTGTCTCTAAATACAAATAATCTTGGATAATTAATATAGAAATAAGATTTTATGGCCTCACCCAGTAGTCTTGGACTGATCGAAGCCCATCTAACAGAACTTGGGAAGGAGGTAGGACCACTGGGCTTTGCTCTGGACCAAACCCAACCTGAACTTCATCGTGGGAAGCTAGAACGGAATCTCTTTCATGAGAAGTTCAAACTGATAGAAATTACTACTCGTACAATGTTGGAAAAGCCTCCCTTGGATTCTCTCACCGTAGCAGACCTTACACTTAGGTCCTATGCTGGTGTGATAAGGGGCTATGTAAGGAGATTGTAACTACCTTGTGTAATCATTTTTTTTAAATAAAAATTTTGATTTCTTCTTATGATGATGTTTATGAATTTTCAAATGTTTGGATAAATATAGTATGCCTATTATTGGTGACTTTTAGAGAAAGGATATTTTAAAAAAATGTTTATGTAAACCTTAAATAATTAAAAATGTTTAATGATTTTCAAAAAATGTTCTTCTACAATTATGTTGAGTACGAAATTTAGAGTCTAATAAGATCAACATAATTTTTGATGAATAGAAAATTATGAATAGTGATTTTATGCTTTGGATTAGTAATGTGAACAAATGGATATGTAATCTCACTTAAAGAAAGTATTAAAATAATCTAGGCACCTTTATTAAGTAATGTGTTTCAATAAAGTGGTAAAATAACGGTTTCATAAATTATTAGTGAATATTAGTTTTTTTAGGTGAATAATGTTTTTTAATTAAAAATTAAATTGAAAATATTTAGATAATTATTTTTATAAAATGGATTTCATTTTTGAGCTCAGAGCATCGATATTATGTTAAGGTAATTTTGGGGGATTTTTCTGAAAAATGAATTTTTGGTGAATAGTGTATTTATTTAAAAATAAAAATAAAATTAGTTAGAAAATTATTATTTTTAGAATGGAGTTCATATTTGAAATCAGAGCATCAATATTTGGTTAAGGTGAAATTTTGGGATTTTTCTGAGAAAGTTGAATTTTTGATGAATAGTGAAAATACAGTTTTTAAGTTACGGGTGTTTAATAGCATCATTAAATGATGTATTAAGTATGTAATCAATATGGTCGACTTATGAATAGTAGGATAAGTTATGAGGTGTCCCAATTGGCCAATACCAAGGGAAAATACCATGGGAAAGCCAATGGTTTTGCCCAAACCACCAATGAGGTGTCCCTTGTCCAGTAATGTCTTGTCCCCTCACTTTCCCTATAAATACCAAGCCATTCTCTCATCCATTCGACTCCCAACTCTCCCCCAACAAAGATCTGGTCTCATTACCTCCCAAGGAATCCTCCCAAGGTTCCCCCAAGCCCTCATGGTCCCATCCTTTGGGTTTTAATAGTTACGATTTAAGGTAAGGGATCCAAACTCTCTCTCTTTCTTTTCAAATACTCTCTTTTAAGTCATTTCTTTTATGCTCCAGGTTCTTGTGTTTGAGGATGTTCTTTTATATTACTCTTACTGCCCATTTCATGTTCATATGATGAGAGATCCCCTCTTACTCTCATCATTTCGTTTTATGAATGTTTAAGTGGCGTCGTTAGGCTGCCGAAATTTTTGTAACAGATTCTTTCACCCTTCTTATTTTCAAGTTCTATTTTCTTGTCAAGTTTTTCAAGTTCCTTTTTATGTTGGGGTATGATATCTATATCTATAATACTGATATTTTATGTTCATATTTTTAGAGACCCTATTTGATCTCTTCAATTGATTTTTTTGATGTTTATGTGATGTCGTTAAGCTACCGAATATTTAAGGGGTTTTTCACCCCTCTCATTTTCAAGATCTATTTTCATGGCAGGTCTATCAAGTTCCTTTTTATTATGTTGGGGTGTGATATCTTTATATATCAAACTGATCTTTTATGTTAATATTATTAGAGATCCTATTTGATCTCATCAATTCATTTTTTTGAAGTTTAAGTGACGCAGTTCGGCTACCGAATTTTTAAGGGATTCCTTCACCTTTCTAAATTTTTAATGTTCTGCATTCATTTTGATTCTTTCAAGTTCCTTTTTGTTATGTTTGGGTATGATCTCTATATCTATCAAAATGATATTTTATTTTAATATGATTAAAGACCCTATTTGATCTTGTCAATTCATTTTTGTTGATGTTTAGGTGATGCCGTTAGCTACCGAATATTTAAGGGATTTGTTCACCTTTCTCATTTTTCAAAGTTCTAATTTCATGTCAAGTATTTCAATTTATCTTTATTATGTTGGGGTATGATCTCAATATCTATCATATTTATTTTTTATGGTCATATGATGAGAGACCCTATTTGATCTCTTCATTTCATTTTTGTTGACGTTTAGGTGACGTCGTTAGGCTGCCAAATTTATAAGGGATTTGTTCACCTTTCTAATTTTTCAATGTTCTACTTTCAAGTCAATTATTTCAAGTTCCTTTTTATTATTTTGGGGTATGATCTATATATCTATCATACTGATCTTTTATGTTAATATGATGAGGGACCCTATTTGATCTCATCAATTCATTTTTTTGAAGTTTATGTGATGCCGTTCGGCTGCCGAATTTTCATAAGAGAAATCTTATTTTTGTCTTCCTTTCATGTTTTTAATTTCATTTGTTATATGTTTCAAATTTCATTACCATTTTCTTAAATCCTCTATATTATATCCCTCTACTGTTTTATGGATCATTTATGAGTGGGTGACCGATGTCCCCTCTCTATTTAATGTTTTCTAAAACCTCATAACATAGCTGTTATGTTGCAGAATTTCCGTCTCAAAATGTCTCTCTCTTATTCTAAAATTCATTTATTTTATTAAGTGAAAACTCAAATCTCTTTCTTCTAAAGGGGTATTCAAAAATATACCAAAATTTTATATTTTAAATTCTGGGATTTACATACATGAGACCCACTTTCCATTTCTGTGGGTTTAAAGTGACATAAAGATCATGTCTTTAATGCAGTTTTAAAAATGGTATGATTATGAAATGAAACCCATTTATTTTATGCTATATGGGTTGTTTATGAAATTATTGATGATGATATATGTGGCTCAAATGATAATAAATAATTATTAAGAGTGCACCCTGATAGCGCTCCAATGCATTGGGAAAAAACATAATCTCTAGAGATGACCATTTTTAACGACGCCTTAGTGAATAACCTTGGTAATTTTTAATGACAACTTGGGGATGAACCTTGGTGAAACAAAAATGATTGTAAATATTAAATGTTTTATCCACATCTTCAAGTTATGAAATACAATATTTTTATTATTATATGCCTCATGATTTCTTTCTCATGCCTTAATGTTTTTTCTCATGACATTGTTGATGTATCTCAAGTTTACATGTTAAATGTTTCCCCTTGTTTCCCTTACTGGGCCTTCTGCTCACCCTTTCTTTTGATGTATGTCCCCAGGTTATGAGATGCAGTAATGAACCTAGTTTGATCCTAAGGATATGCCATTAAAGTGTTTAAGACGAAGGTTTTATGTTTTCATGTTTTATGTTTCTGGTTTCCAAGACACTAAACCCTATTGATCCTCGGTTTTGTAAAATGAAATGAATCTTTATGTGATAAAAAGGCGGGATGCTATAGTTGGTATCAATGGATGGTTTAGTTATTTGTGGAAATTAAGATATGAAAACTTTAAGAATAACCCTATAGAAAAGTTCAAATATAGGAAATCTTCCTGGTATTTTGGTGAGTATTGAGTGAGGGGTTTCCAATAAAATACATCCTTGTATGGATACGAGCAGGTAGAGGTGGCTCTGGCACAGATGTACATAGGGGTAAAACCCAAAAACACCGATTTGAGCCAGACTCGAACGTGAACTGGTACACGACAACGGGCTTTGCTGCACTCTTGGTTATGACACTCCCGGGGGATATTCTTTGGTAAATTCACAAGCTTAGTATGAACCATTATTAAAGGAACAATGATAAGATAAAATAAATATTTATATAAGAAAATATGATCATGGATAACCTAGATTGGGACCTAGGGGATCACAAGTTAGGGTATACTTTTCTTCTACAAGTTTATTCTTCTATGCTTTATGTTTCCTTTTCATGATTATTGGATAATTATTTAATCCCCCTAATTATATGTTCTTTTCATAGTTAATGGAAGGAAATGGAAGAACATGTCCCAACAACTAATGTGATAGGAAATGTGGCCATTTCCCAATTAATGCGACAGAGATGACGAGAGAACAAGTTGAACATATTGTGATTATGCCAAACCAGCTATCAAAAATCATAATTAATAATTGGTACCTAGTTGAATACACAAATTCATCAAGGAAGATAAAGACAAAGTCTCAAGGATGTTCATCTAATAAAGATGATAAGGGAAAGAAGACCCAATTTGTTTTTTGAAAAAAGTGTTGGAAGAGGCACTAAGGAGAATGTCACAAAGTAACCAGGAGATGTTTTAAGTGTGGGTTGATTGGGCATACAGTAGCTAATTTCTTTAAAAAATTGATAATGTGATGAATATAGATAAGGTTCGATATAATGTACCTTATACTTTTCAATGTCATAAATGCGGTGAAGTTAGACATTATCCAAGGAAATGCTCTCTTGGAATGGATGAGAAGCATGATGAGAATCAACAATCATCTAGGACAAGGGAACAATGCAAGTCCTATGCTGAGATGGATCATGATGACTGAAGTACATGTAACTTCTTCGCAATAATTGCCTATGTCATGTTGTATTTTAGTTAGTGCTCTATGAGCATATCTTTTATGTTTTTTATGATCATTGAGTCACTACCTAAGATGATTTCATATCATTAATGAAAACATCTATTATTATGTACCACATATTGATGTAGTGAAGCTGTCCTGCTTAAAAAATAGAGGGTGATTAGGGGATTAAAAGGTTATTATTATTTTGGAAGATGTTTACAATTTTGGGAACCCTTTTTGATCGAGGAAAATAGATTACTACAGTATTTTTTTTGAGGAGTAAAAGTTGACTTATATTTTAAAGAATCGATGATTTTAAGGCGGACATATAGTAATTTAGGTTACATATGGAAATTATTAACCTATCTTGTGGAAAATGTGATTAGTTTAGTTACTTTTGTTATAAGATGATAAGAGTGGTTGATGTTGTTTATAGATGAACAATAAAGTCTATCTTGGAAGACTATGTTATGAGATCGTTCATATAATTGGGTTTCAATCTTAGTTTTTTTTATTTTGAAAAATTCTAAGGACAGTTATTTATGGAATGGTCTATGATGAACTTTGGGTAGTACCATGCAACTTTAGAGATTTAAAAGTATTTTCCCTTCCAATGGGATTCTTTATTTTTTGAAGAGTTGTTTTATCTTACCCTTTATGCTTTTGGAATAATGTTTAATGATAGAAGAAATTGATAGTTAATCTTTTTTGGATTACGTGACTCTCAAGAAGATGATTCTTGTGTTTTGATGAGACCAAGTATTTTGAATGCTCATCGTTTGGAGAAAAGATTAGTTTTGGTAGAAACTTACTAAAGGATGAAACTCTAATTTAAGGTAGGTATATTTCCTTATGTTTTTGTTCTATGTAGTAAATGAATTCCTCAAAATTATGAAATGGAACATAAAACAAAAACATTTTTGGTTTATGTTTCCCACTAGGTAATCAAAGACTGTTTACACATATCATATGTTTGTGATTTTCTCGGGGTTAACTTTCTCCTATTCATGTTTTCTATCACCCTCCCTCAGAACTCGACCCTTTTGTTTCTCCTCCATTTCCATGTTTTCCTACATGGAATCCTAGTGTGGGTTAACTCGGGTGACCTTTGTACTTCCCTTTCTTTCTCTTAAAGTAATAGTTTTACTGACTCCTTTTCCGAAGTGGGATTTTCAATGAAATTTCAAAACCCAATTTTAAAAATATCGAGGATGCAATTTCTTAAGGGGGGAAGATTGTAACGACCTGAAATTTTGAATAAATCTTGTTTCTTAATTTTTCATGTTATTTTATTTTTTTATACTCAACAAAACTGCTTCATTTGATAACATGAGTATAATTAAAATGAGACCATTGGGTTTTGACTGTTATATGACCATTGGTCAATATGACCGCTGGAAACTGAACGTTTCGATTATTGTCCCTAAATACAAGTAATGGTGGTTAATTAATATAGAAAGAATATTTGATGGCCTCACCCAGTAGTCTTGGACCGATCGAAGCTCATCTAACAGAACTTGGGAAAGAGGTAGCACCACTGGGCTTTCCTCTGGAAAAATCCCAAGCCGAACATCATCATGTAAATCTAGAACGGAATCGCCTTCGTGAGAAGTTCAACCTGATAAAAATTAATACACGTGAGATGTTGGACGAGCCTCCCTCAGATTCTCTCACCTTATCAGACCTTACACTTAGGTCATATGCTGGTGTGATAAGGGGTAATGTAAGGAGATCGTAACTGCCTTGTGTAATCCTTTGTTTTGAATAAAAAAATCTATTTCTTATTATGATGAAGTTTATGAATTTTAAAATGTCCGGATATATAGAGTACACATATTTTAGGTGAATTTTTGAGAAAGAATATTTTAAAAAAATGTTTATGTAAACCTTAAATAATTAAAAATGTGTAATTATTTTCAAAAAATGGTCTTCTACAATTATGTCCAGTATGAAATTTAGTGTCTAATAAGATAAACATAATTTTTGATGAATAGTAAATTATGAATAGTGATTTTATGCTTAGGATTAGTAATGTGACCAAATGAATTAGTAATCTCACATAAAGAAAGTATTAATATAATCTAGGCACCTTGATTAAGTAATGTGATTCAATAAAATGGTTAAATAACGGTTTCATAAATTATTAGTCAAGTATTAGTTTATTCAGGTGAATAGTGTTTTTTAATTAAAAAATAAATTAAAATTATTTAGAAAATCATTTTTATAAAATGGATTTCATTTTTGAAATCAGAGCATCGATATTATGTTAAGGTAATTTTTGGGGAATTTTTCTGAAACAAATGAATTTTTGGTGAATAGAGTATTTATTTAAAAATTAAATTAAAAATATTTAGAAAATTATTTTTTTAAATGGAGTTCATTTTTGAAATCAGAGCATCGATATTTTCTTAAGGTCAAAATTTGGGATTTTTCTGAGAAAGTTGAATTTTCGATGAATAGTGAAAATACAGTTTTTATGTTACGGGTGTTTAATGACATCATTATATTATGTATTAAGTATGTAATCAATATGGTCAAAAAATTAATAGTAAGATAAGGTTTGAGGTATCACAAGTGGCCCATACCCTAGGAAAATACCATGGTAAGGCCCATGGTTTTGGAAAAACCACCATTGAGGTGTCCCAGGGACATTAATGCCTTGTCCCCTTAGTTTCCCTATAAATACCAAGCCATCCTCTCATCCATTCGACTCCCAACTCTCCCCCAATGAATATCTATTATCATTACCTCCCAGGGAGTCCTCCCAAGGTTCCCCCAAGCCCTTAAGGTCTCAACCTTTGAGTTTTAAGAGTTATGTTTTAAGGTAAGAGATCCAAACTCTCTCTTTCTTTTCAAATACTCTCTTTTAAGTCATTTCTTTTATGCTCCATGTTCTTATGTTGGAGGATGTTCTTTTATATTACTCTTACATCCAGTTTCATGTTAATATGATTATTTATCCCCTCTTACTCTCAACATTTCATTTTATGAATGTTTAAGTGGCGTCGTTAGGCTGTAGAAATTTTTGTAACGGATTCTTTCACACTTCTTATTTTCAGGTTCTATTTTCTTGTCAAGTTTTTCAAGTTCCTTTTTATGTTGGGGTAGGATCTATATATCTATCATAATGGTATTTTATGTTCATATGATTAGAGACCCTATTTTATCTCTTCAATTGATTATTTTAATTTTTATGTTATGTCGTTAGGCTGTCGAATTTTTTAAGGGGTTCTTTCACCCTTCTCGTTTTCAAGATCAAATTTCATTTCATGTATTTCAAGATCCTTTTTATTATGTTGGGGTATTATATCTATATATATCATACTGATATTTTATGTTCATATGATGATAGACCCTATTTGATCTCATCAATTTATTTTTTTGATGTTTATGTGACGTAGTTAGGCTGCCGAATTTTTAAGGGATTCCTTTACCTTTCTCATTTTTCCAAGTTATACGTTCATGTCAAGTATTTCAAGTTCATTTTTATTATGTTGGAGTATGATCTCTATATCTATCATACTGATATTTTATGTTCATATGATGAGATACCCTATTTGATCTCGTTAATTAATTTTTGTTGATGTTTAGGTGACGTCGTTAGGCTACCGAATTTTTATGTGATTCATTCACCTTTCTCATTTTTCAAAGATCTACTTTCATGTCAAGTATTTCATTATCCTATTCTTTATGTTGGGGTATGATCTCTATATCTCTAATACTAATATTTTATGTTTATATGATGAGAGACCCTATTTGATCTCGCCAATTCATTTTTGTTGAAGTTTAGGTGACAACGTTAGTCTGCCAAATTTTTAAGGGATTCGTTCACCTTTTTCATTTTTCAGTGTTCTACTTTCATGTCAAGTATTTCATGTTAATTTTTATTATTCTGTTGTATGATCTCTATATCTATCATACTGATCTTTTATTTTCATATGATGAGAGACCCTATTTGATCTCATCAATTCATTTTTTTGAAGTTTATGAGATGCCGTTAGGCTGCCGAATTTTCATAAGAGAAATCTTATTTTTGTCTTCGTTTAATGTTTTTCATTTCATATGGTATATCTTTCAAATTTCATTACCATTTTCTTAAATGCTTTATATTCCTTCCCCCTACTGTTTTATGGATCATTTATGAGTTGGTGACCCATGTCCCCTCTCTTTTCAATGTTTTCTAAAACCTCGTAACATAGCCGTTATGGTGTAGAATTTCAATCTCAAAATGTCTCTCTCTTATTCTCAAATTAATTTATTTTATTAATTGAATACTCAAAGCTATTTATACTAAAGGGGTATTAAAAAATATACCAAAATGTTATAATTTAAATTCTGGGATTTACATACATGAGACCCACTTTCCCTTTCAGTGGGTTTAATGTGACATAAAGATCATGTATTTAAATAATTTTTTAAAACATTATGATTATGAAATAAAACCCATTTCTTTTATACTATATGGGTTGTTTATGAAATTATTGATGATGATATATTTGCCTCACATGATAATAAAGATAAATTAAGGGTGCAGCCTGATAGCGCTTCAATGCATTGGGTAAAGACTTAATCTCTAGAGATGACCATTTTTAACGACGCCTTGGTGAATAACATTGGTAATTTTTAATGACACCATGGGGATGGTCCTTGGTGAAATGGAAATGATTTTCAATATTAAATTTTGTAGCCACATCATCACGTTTTGAAATACGTTATTTTTATTATGATATTCTTCATGATTTCTTTCTCATGCCTTAAAGTTCTTTTTCATGACATTGTTGATGTATCTGAAGTTCACATGTTAAATGTTTCCCCTTGTTTCCCTTACTGGGCCTTCTACTCACCCTTTATTTTGATGTATGTCCCCAGGTTATGAGATGTGGTAATGAACCTAGGATTAACCTAAGGAGAAGCCATTCAAGTGTTTAAGAATAATGTTTTATGTTTTCATGTTTTAAGTTTCTAGTTTCCAAGACAATGAAACTTAAAGATCCTAGGTTTTGTAAAATGAAATGAAAGATTATGTGATAAAAAGGCGAGATGCAATAGGCATAGTTTCCCCACTATCACACCCAAGTCTCACGCTTCTAGTCGGTAGCCTATGGCATTCGGGGAAATGCGCTTGAGGCCATGTGACCAATCTGGTACGGGGCTCCTCTGGGTGGCTTCCGGAACCATGACATTACAAAGTGGTATCAGAGGGGTTCTTTTCTCTTGTTTTAATATTTGGAGCCTTTATCCAGTGATAGGACGTATTTGGTACTTGGTATTAATCTATGATCGGGAGGAGTTATCCCGTGTATAGGTAATGGCCAATCTACCTCGCTTATGACAGTTTTTTGGTTTTTCGATGTTACAATTGATCTGATTTCACCTAGAATGATTCACATTCTTTGTGTTGTTATTTTTTTCGATATTGTGGTTATATTTATATCGCAACCCGATGAGTTGAAGGTATTCCCTCTCATGCTTCATGTAGGCACTTGTTAAAAATCATATTCCATTCATTTTTTCCATGTCATCAATGGTGGATTATCAATTTCATTTTGTTATGATAAACGTTGTGTAGATTATGCATGCTGTTGTGATATATGATTTGATAGAATCCCTACAGTTTGATAGAGAGTTTGTTTGTATTGTTTCTTGCTTAAATGAATTCCAGATTTTGGTTCTTGAGGTGTTATGGGCCCTCATGAATTAGAAACTGGTGAATCATTGACTTTTTTCCCTTATATATTATATGTAAGAGATGCCAAGATTTGGTTCATGGAGAGTATGGGCCCTCATGGATCAAAATTTGGAAACTTCATGCTTGTTTTTCAATATTTTATGGGCTTCAGTGCAGTTTCAGAGCTAATGATCAGAAAAACCCAAAATACACGGCGTGTACATTATATATACATGCCGTGTAGTTTTCAAACCGTGTCACTGACTGCGTGAGAAGAAACATTGGTTGGTAAAAATCTCCAAGAACATGCCGCGTATGGTAGGTACACACCATGTGGTAGTGAGCCGTGTACCCGACTATGTCACTAACAACACGGGTTGCGGATGATTGTGTAATTCATGTTTTGATTTGTATGAACACACCATGTAGCCTTGGTCTAGGTACCCAGCAGTGTCATGGACAACACGAGATAGTGTTATCTCCACTTGTACATGCCGTGTTTTTTCGGAACACGCCGTGTAAGGGACGGCTATGTACCCATCCATGTCTCCAGCAACCCAAGGTGGGGGAAAAATCTTGAAGTACACGTCGTGTTTCTTCGGAACACGCCGTGTAGTCTTATCCGTGTAATTAAAAACATGGTTCGTTGAAACCTTTTCTACTACATGCTGTTTCCACAGGGAACATGCCGTGTAGTCTTAGTTTAAGAAGTCAGTGTGGGTTAGCCGTGTATTGAGACTCGGGCAGGGGAATAGAGTTAAGTACATGCCATGTAGAGTTTACACATGCCATGTAGTCATGTTTTGTAAAACTTGAGTGTTTCCTTCTCCATTTTTGGTTTTGTATTCCTTTGTACTCTGTCCTTGATATTCCTAATCTGAGGTATGATTTTGATCTTTCAGAGTTATGCCTCCAAGACGTCCTCTAATTGTGCGTGAGTTGCAGGATAGTGATCAGACACCAGATATGGCTGATCAAGGTCTTCCTTCTGATCCTCCAGTCATGTCAGCCTTGGGATCAGTTATTGTATCAGTTGCGGGCACTGATGTGAAATTTAGGGAAGACTTTATGAGGATGATGCATAATTTTTAGGGAGCACCACCTCATGCCACGACTATGGAAGACTTGAAGTGGGTTTTCTAGTAGCAATATCATCCTACTTTCTCGAGGGAAGGAGGACCACATGTCGTAGATTCATGGTTGGAATCCATGCTGATTATCTTTGAGCATCTGGAAACCCCTCCCGAGAGGTGGTTCAAGATCTCTACCTATATGCTACGAGACTACGCCAAGAGGTGGTGGGATGTGATCTCACAAGCGCGTCATTTGCAGGTTATGTCTTGGGAGGAGTTCCAACGTGTGTTTTACGACTACTTCTACTCGGAGACGTTGAGGGCCGATCAATCCCGGGAGTTTATGAGTATAGAGTAGGGAACTCTTTTTTTATGGAGTATTCCTCTCGTTTCACCGAGCTAAAACATTTCACATCCCTCCAGGGTGGAGATGGGATGTTATTAGAAAGGAAGTTTGAGAATGGTCTCATGCAGGAGAACCAATAACTGGTGAATATCTTCCAGTTAACTTCCATCACTTCTATCGTCAACCGGGAACTTATTGTGGAGCGCAATCTGAGAGACTCCGGAGCTAGGAGCCATTTCAATTCTGCTTTCAGGGCTAGTATTCCTCCAGTTTATAGAAGGAAGCGTCGTAGGGAGTCAATGCATGGTGATCCGACGAGGCAAGATATATATTCAAGTAGCCAGGTAGTATGCTACCAGTGTGGAAGGGTAGGTCAGACAAGGCAACAGTACCAGAGAGACCAAGTAGAGTGCCGATCTTGCTGCAAGATGGGTCACCTTCAGCATTTTTGCAAGGTTTTCTCACCAGTATCTGATGATGGGGGTTCTTCCATGACTCCTCGTTCAGTATCGGCACCACTAGTTTCTCACTAGTAGAGTAACTGGATCTCTTCCGGCTATTTGGGATGAGGTGGAGGTCGAGGCCATGGCGGTCAATCACCAGCCATTCAGCATCAGCAGGGAGGATCAGCTCAGAGTGGTCAGGCAGGGTCACAGGGCTGCGGGGCACGCCAGACTCTTGCGGTGGAGCATGCCTATTAGGAGTAGGATCCGGGACCCTCTACAGTTCGAGGTACGATCATATTAGCCTCATTTTTATCTTTATCCCTTTTCGATACTGGTGTTACACATGGATTTATCTCTATTTCTATTGTGGAGAGCCTTGGGCTCTGTGTCCTTTCTTCTGCCAACTTGTTGACACTAGACACACCATTGGGTATGAAGACATCTGGTGTACATTAGTTCACAGAGTGCCCTCTCAAGGTTGTAGGGTATCATTTCTTATGGGATCCTTATGTCCAAGAGATGACTGGATATGATTTCATTCTCGGGATAGACTGGTGGGTTCCCTTCCAGGCAGTCGTCGACTACTATCGCTATTGGGTGAGTTTTATTTCACCAGAGGGTGAATATTTTATTCATAGAGGTGAATGGGATGTTCAGACGAGTCAAGCAGGACTCGAGAATCATGATATAGGATGGGTTAGAGCCCATATTGCTAGTAATTATCTGGATTACCATGGGACTTCTCAGTTGGACCACCCTCCATTGGTGGATCGTTTCAGAGATGTCTTGTTAGAGGAGTTTTCAGGTTTTCCTCCAGAGCACGAGGTAGACTTTTCTATTGATCCCATGACAGGAGTGGCACCGGTGTCCATTCCTACTTATAGGATGGCTACAGCTGAGTTTCAGGAGCTCAAGAAGCAGTTGGAGGAGTTGCAGGAAAAGGGATTCAACTGACCCAGTACCTCTCCTTGGGGTTCGCCTGTCCTATTTGCGAAGAAGGCGGACTGTACCCTTAGGCTCTGTGTGGATTATCAAAAGCTGAACCAGTTGACGGTAAATAACCAATTTCCCTTGCCAATGATTAATGATCTTTTCGATCAGCTTCGAGGATCTCAGGTGTTCTCTAAGATCGATTTGAGTACCGGTTACCATCAGTTGTGTGTTAAGCCATCAGATATACCTCTGACAGCCTTCAGAAGCATGTATGGTCTCTAAGAGTATGTTATTATGCCGTTCATTCTCAGGAATGTGCCATTAGTTTTCAAGGCACTGATGAACCAAGTGTTCCATCCTTACTTGGATTTCTTCATTGTGGTCGTCGTGGACGATATCTTGGTGTACGCTCACACTCGACACAACCATGCTACCAATCTTGAGATCATTTTGAGTACACTGAGAGATATCAACTTTATGCTAAGCTCTCTTAGTGCCACTTTTGGATAGATCAGATTCACTTCTTGGGTCACATCATCTCCGAGGCAGGAGTATCTGTGGACCCAGAGAAAGTGAGAGTTGTTGTTTCCAGGGAGCAGCCGAAGAATGTTTTTGAGGTACGAAGTTTCCTAGGGATGGATGGATACTACGTACACTTTATTCAAGACTTTTCATGCCATGAATCCCCATTAACAGGTCTGACCAAGAAAGTGGAGAAGTTCTTATGATTAGAATCTTGTGAATCAGCCTTTCAGGAGCTAAATGGAAGGTTGAAGTCAGCATGGATACTAGTCTTTCCAGAGCCAGGAAAGAGATTAACTGTTTATTGTGATGATTCTGGTATCGGGTTGGGCACTGTGCTTATGCAGAGAGATGGAGTCGTTGCGTATGGGTCTCGGTATTTGAGGACACCTGAGAGGAACTACCTGACACACGATTTGGAGTTGGCAGTTGTTGTTCATGCATTGCGCTGTTGGAGACATTACCTTCTGGGAGAGCACTTTGTGGTTTTCACTGACCACAATAGTCTTAAGTACATCTTCACTTAGCATGATCTGAATCTGAGACAACACAGGTGGGTCGAATATCATCAGTCTTTTGATTTCAAGCTTGCCTATACTCCAGGAAAGTGAAACACAGTGGCAGATGCGTCGAGTAGGAGAACCCATATTCAGGCAGTTCAGGAGGCCAGTAGTGAGTGGCAGCTTATGGCTCTATTCATTGAGATGCATCTGGAGGTGAATGACAGACAGGGGAAAACTTTCCTTTCAAATGTGGTTGTTACCTCTACCCTTCTTGATTGGGTACAGATTATTCAGCTATCAGACTCAGACGGCTTAGTCTTGTGGGAGAGTGTGTCAGGAGGGGACCCTCTTCCTAGGTGGACAGTGGGCGAGGATGAGATCTTTCATTTCCCGGGACACGTATGGGTGATAGTAGAAATATAAGAGGAGCTGATGTGGGATTTTCATTCCTTAATTTGGGAAGTTCATCCATGCATCACAAAGATGTATCGGGATCTTCATCGCTAGTAATGGTGGCCAGATATGAAGAGAGATGTTGCTGGTTTTGTCTTGAGGTATTCTACTTGTCAGCAGGTGATGACGGAGCATCAACGACTAGAGGGAATTTTACATTAGATAACCCTTACAGAGAGGAAGTGGAACGATTTCGTGATGGAATTCATGACCGGATTTCCGAGGTCGCCTCGAGGGAACGATGTTGTTTGGGTTGTTGTCGATAGGCTTACGAAGGATGCTCACTTCTTGCCGATCAATGAGACCTTCAGTGTTGATGAGTTCAGATGGTTTTACATCCGAGAGATTGTACATCTTCATGGAGTTCCACACTCCATTTTTTTAGACAGGGATGCACGCTTTACTTCTCGGTTCAGGCAAGGGTTCAGAGGGCTTTGGGTACACAGGTACTTTTGAGTACAGCATACTATCCCTAGACAGATGGTCAGTCTGAGCATATGATCCAAGTGCTTGAGGATATGCTCCGAGCATGCATTTTAGACTTTGGAGGTTTTTTTGGAGAATCATATCCCTCTTGTGGAGTTAGCCTACAACAACAGTTATCAGGCAATTATTCAGATGTCACCTTATGAGGCTTTCTACGATTGGTCATGTCGATCACCTTTATGATGGATGGAGGTAGGAGATGCAGCTTTGCTGGGACATCATCTAGTTTAGGAGACCTTAAAGAAGATAGAATTGATTCAGAAGAGGATAGATACAGCACAGTCTCGTCATAAGTCTTATGCTGATCAGCGGAGACGACCTCTGGAGTTCGAGGTTGGGAATCAGGTTTTCCTGCGTGTCACACCGAGGATGGGACACAAGAGGATTCAAAGATAGGGTAAGCTTTCCACGCGGTATGTCGGGCTGTTTGAGGTATTGGAGATGGTTGGGATGGTTTCTTATTGGTTACAGTTACATTAGAGGTACCAGGATATGCATGACGTCTTCCACGTCTCTCAGCTCCGACGTTACTTTTCAGACCCATCTCATGTCTTTGAGCCCGAGGAGGTTGAGCTTGAAGTGGATGTATCATTTGAGGAGCATATTGTCCACATTATTGATCGTAGTACAATGGTTCTCCATGGGCGGTCTTTTCTACTAGTACGGGTGCTTTGGCAGCACGGGCGAGTACAGGACGAGACCTGGGAGAGGGACGCCGATGTACGATCGCAGTGGCCAGAGCTGTTCGGGGTTTCTTCTTCCATGCCTCACTAGGGAAATTCAGGGACGAATTTATTTTAGAGGGGTGTTTTTATGAACCCAGATCTTTGTTTCACGCATGTTTTTCATTTTTTGGTAATTTTTGAGAAAAATGGGAAAATTTGGAAATTTGTTAAGTACACGTCGTGTGCTTTATAAGTACACGCAGTGTACTTTGCTGCAGTGCCAGGCTGTGTGCTAGTCGTCTCCAAGCCAAACAAACACGGTGTGTAGGGGTAATGTGGAGGCCTCTTAAAGCGGAGTATGGAAAATCTGAGTATATGCCGTGTACTCAAGAAGTACATGTTGTGTTCTTTCTTTTTTTCATTAAATGGACATGGGTCGCGCCTGAAAGACAGAACATGCTTCTTCTTCAGGTTCATCATCCAAGAGCGACCCGTAAAGCCGTCAATCTTCTCTGAGCCTCTATGCCTCTATCTGTTATCTGAATCGACCACCGTCGATTGCGTTGGAACCACAGCTGTGATTTATTCCTTCTCTTAGTGCCTTGTTTCCCAATTCCTCCTATTTCTCAAGATATCATGGCTTGATCTTTTTGGACATTTTCTCAGATATTTGAAGTTATAAGCGGAATAAATTATTGTGGTTCACGTATATAGATCTCCTAGCATCAAGGTAGGTGGTCTGTGCATTTCTGTAGGAAGTATTTGAATACTTTTTACAATTCCACCAATTCCCTTGAACGAGGTATTGTGTGTTTCAAATTTTTTTGCCTATGTTGTTTGTCTACATTGCATGACTACTTGAGTAGAGGTCAATGCTTGTGAATAGGGTAATTGTTTAATAGTGCTCTAGATGTTTTTCCATGAATGTTTTGACTGTTAGGAATTTTTCCAGTTTCCATTCCTAGTTGTAGGATAGTGGGACTGTTGTATTGTTATGCTATTGTGCCACAAAATAAGAGCCAAGTAGTTCTTGATGTTTACTTGGGGCGATACGCGCGCTATGAATGTTTGTTTTTCATAGGTCTATGAGAACTTATTGTATTGGACCATATGGATAATTGATGTAAGGGATTCTCCAGAGTGTCTTTAATTTAGGATGTGAGACCACATGGGGAATTGACGATGAGTGCTTCCTCAGATAGTATGTAGTTCCTCAATACAGGCCACATGGGGAATGATACGTTGAGTGCTTCCCCAGAGATCCTTTAGTATGATGTTAGACTATAGGGGGAATTGACGGTGAGTGCTTCCTCAGAGAGTCTATTCATTAGCTGATCCATAGGGGTGAGATTGTGTGTGCCTCTAGAGGGTTGCTAGTACTTTTAGTTTGAACCATAAGGGATAGGATGTGAGAACTAATTATGGGGTTACCTATTGTTCTACTTGTTGTTTGGATGTTACTTGTGTTCCATATATGATAGAAAATGTGGATTGTCGCTGCTGTGTGATTTTATGTTTATTGCTTCTTGTATTGTTTACATTCCATGTATTCGCTAACTGTAAGGCACAGATCATTAGGTGGTTGCCTAGTGGGACCTTGTCTCACACCCTGTTTGGGACATGCTTTTGGG
This sequence comes from Viscum album, assembly GCA_963277665.1. Taxonomy (NCBI): domain Eukaryota; kingdom Viridiplantae; phylum Streptophyta; class Magnoliopsida; order Santalales; family Viscaceae; genus Viscum; species Viscum album. Next base: position 277,550,430 of record OY728133.1, read on the forward strand.
CCCAATTAGATTATATTGTTTCAGGTATAGATAAGGTAAAGCGTCCTTCTACTTCAGGTTCTTGATTGTTGTGGAGGTGGAGAGCATGGGACCAAGCCGAGGCTTGTGATGCTGAGGAGTTTCTCATCTGTTTTTCTTTTGTATTTTGGTTTAGTACTATTTTCAGTATTGTGAATTGTTTGGATGTTTTACTAGACATATATACATATCATGAATCATTATTATATATGTCGGCTCCAGTTTTCTTCTTTCAGTTTTCTGCTATTTATTTCTGTATAGACTATTATTACTTCCACTATTTTGTGTTGTTTACTTCCATGGTGTACTCTGCCAATAAGGTCATAGTTTCCCAATTATCACACCCAAAGACCTCGCTTCTAGTCAGCAGGCTCGGGCATTCAAGAATATGTGCTTGACGCCATGTGACCATCAGGGTATGGGGCGCCTCTAGGTGGATTCCGGAACAGGGACGTTACAGCCCCATCCTCTGTGCATGTCCATCTTACACTGCAATGCCTCCTTTCTCGCTGGTGAAGGTGTACCTAGTCCCATATGGGTGGAAATACTTCAATTTGTGCCTAATATAGTGAATCAGAGAATGAATTTTGGATAAACAGTTCATACCCAAGATGACATCATAAGGCCTCGACGCGGCTACAAGGACATCCCAGCCGAAGCTATCGCCTCCTAGACTAATCTGACACTATCGGAATCAATGCGTAATCATCGAGTCTACTCCCATAGGAGTCTCTAGTCTTATGGATTGAGCCAACAGCTCCGTCAAAATCATTGAGCTCCGAATAACGGCAGTAGAAATAAAATAATGACTCGCACCTATGTCTATAAGTAATGTACAAAGGGTGGATTAGACACAGATAGAACCTCTAATCATCTCAGGTGAGCTGCGGTCATAGGCCACGACTTCCTAGAGCTGTGTTCGATTCTGTCCTCCAGCTCCCTGTGGTTGGGGTGGACCTCCTTGTGGTGGTGGTGGTAGAGCCTCGAAACATCGTCCTCCTACTACTCGGCCAGCTCCTCTACCACGTCTGCCTGCTCCCCGAGGACTACCACGGTCGCACCTCTGCCTCCGCCTGGGTGGTCCCTCTACTGTCTACTGCTCATCTGCATAGAGGTTTGGGCTTTCTCGAGCCATGTGACCCTACCCGCCGCATGAATAGCACTACCTGTTCATCGTATAATGGATCTGTCTCATGTTCCCCACACAACTGAACCTGTATGCTAGGGTCGCCCACCTGATGGCATGCTCCTCTTAGACCTCTGTGACATCTGTCTACTGCCGGCTGTAGAAGACTCCGCTACCTATCATCATGTGGTGGGTCTCGCTGCTGGTGACTGCTCAGCAGGAAAACTCTCGACTAGAAGGGCTCACTCCAGCACCACCACCTAATTCAGGATGCTGAGGCGGATCATCGAAGCCCTGATCTCATGCCTGAGTCCATGATCGAAGGTTCAGTCCCTGTAAAATGGGTCCCATACCATACATGTGGAGTATCACGAGAGGTCGGTGTACCTCTCTAAGTACTGAGCTACTATCATGTTTCCTTACTACAGATGAAGTAACTCATGAATCTCCACCACACCAAGGGTGTACAGAACAAACTATGAGAGGAATAGAATCTCAAAGTCTGTCCAGATTAATGATGCCTTATCATGCACATAGAGCATCAGGTTAAACCATTTTCTTGCTGCTCCATGCAGGAGTCTCGCGGAAAGGATCACCATGTGGTCGGCTGGGGTCCCAACCAATATGAAAACACTCACGATAGCCTCCATCCAATCTTCAGCTGCTTGTGGGTCCATCTCTCCCCAGAACCTGGGCGGCCTCTAGTGTCAGAACTCATGCAACGCACTCAGATGGTGTGCACTCTCTACTTCTAGAGCTGGTGGTATCAGTGGCTCAGCGGGTAGTGGTACTACTGGTACATCAGTAGTGATAGGGCCCTGCACCGAGGCCTCGTCGCTCGGTGGGATACCATCTCATACGTAACTCGAAACCATAGTTGGATGCCTTCGTGGGGCCATCCTAAAAAGAAACAGGTGTGGCAAGATTAAATTAGTATACCTGGTGAGATGACACAAAGTAATCCCGAAGAATACTATTTGAAAGGAAACACACACACAATCAGTGTTTTCGTGCATTGAGTCGGATACCAGAGGTCAGGTTCCTGGTGTATGGATACGTCGGCCATCGCACCTACATTGGACTCCCTGGACTTAAAACCACAATAAATACACTTAACACTATTTCTTTATAGAAGGAAATAATAGATTCATAAGTTTTGTGGTCTAACCGACTCCTCTAATACCAATTTGTGACGACCCATCCTTAGGGCCCTTGCCGTGACTACCCCAAGACCGCCTTCCATAGGCCAGGGGCTGGCGACAGGAACCTAATGTGATTCCCTGATAAAAAGGTAAGGCAATGCCTTTAAACCAGTAACACAAAAATTATGAACACAAGCATTAGAGGCAACATGTATTATAATAGAAACGTTATGTGTGCAGAATGTAAGTGGGCCAGTATACAAACCCAACAGAACAACAAGTACAAGTACAAGTAAAAGGGAAAAACACCTCCTAGATCATCCAGTGGGGAATCCTACCAGATGGGTAGGTATATAACTCAAACAACCCATCCTTGCGGTACGTCCCATATAGTATATCCCCGAGCGGCTTCTCTTCCATCACCCTTAACCTCGAGCACTGATGTCTGTCGTCTGTACAGAACACAACAATGTGCGGGTGTAGCCAGTGAAGCGGTGAGTATAAAAATACTCAGTATGGGACCCCGAGACATCTGATGGTCTCCCAGAATCCACTAAAGATAAACCATATAAGAATGATACAATCACGAAGTATTGACCAACAATTCTTAGGTATATTCCCATACATATACCTATGTTACCAATCACAGTCTGGCTCCAAATCTCGATCCCAAGCACAACTCATTCCACAAAGGAAGTAAAGTCAATCATCTCGATGATATCAACTAAATGTCAAGACTCAGCTCACACAAATATAGATATTTTGTAGAGTGATAGAGATGATCAGATGTAGTCACAGATTCATCTAAGCTGTCAGACTCACACAGTATACAGGACCAGCTAAGCTATCAGACCCACACAAGATACAAGACCCGCTATTATTTATCTAATCATGTCAGACCCACGCATGATACAGGACCAGCTAAGCTGTTGGGCCCACACAAGATACAGGGCCAGATATTCTGTCGGACCACACATGATATAGGAATAGAAGTTCGCATTATCAGACCCACAGAGGATCCTGGTACAATAGTCATTTTTATCGAACCCACGGAGGATTCTGGTACAATATCGTCGTAGCCATCCCTAGGGTTCCCGCACACAGTACGCTCGATTCTTGGAGGGTCGACTCCTTGAGCCAAGTGTCGATACATCAAATATCACTAATTATCAATTTTATGTATCATGTAGTTATGTCTCATCACAAGGAACACAACGCGACAGAAGGCGCATCAATCAGATGCCAGGTCTATGAGTTAATGGTATTTCTGTTCCAGTGGACCGGTTGGTTTTTAGGTTCAAACCAACCTGAACATACCCCAAATTCATCCAAATCATAAGAGGAGTATGCCAAAAGTATCGTCTTACTCCAATAATTCCATTGACATAAAATGTATTTCAATAAGACACTCGTAGCCCTAGATGCGGGAAAAAGGTTGTAAACAACCAAATCATGTCCGGGTCCGGCCTGACCCAGTCAGACTGACCATGCCCGACCATGTTTGAATCGGGGTCTGACCCGGACCGCGGGTCCGACCCAGTCTGGGGAAGTGGCCTGAGTCGAGGGGACGACCCGACCTAAAGAGATGGCCTGACCCGATGGGTGGCCCAACCCGAGGGCGGCTGTCCATGGGGCAGCCCGGCCGTCGGTGGCCCAGGCAAGGGAAGCCTGACCGAAGGTGTCCTGGTGCATGCGGCCTTGTTGAGTGCGGCCCAGCCAACAGCGGTCCAGCCGGGGGCAGCCCGGCTCGGTTTTGGTCTGGCTGAGGGCGGCCCGATAGTGGGTGGCCCGATGAGTAGCGGCCTGGCCGAGGGCGGCCTGGCCACGCCAGGGGTGGAGGCACACACCCCCTAGCAATTGAACCTCATAGCCATTCAGGTAGAGTTGAACCAGCACCAGGTGGCGCAGGTCCGGTCCACGCGGGACCCGATGGGTTCCCACCCCTCCGGCTGGCCACTAGATTCAGCCAATCCATGTCTTCAGCGTGGCATGACAGAGTCGTGCCCAATGCCACAGCCTGGCCCAGTCGCGGTTCTGCATCGCCGGCACGGCGCAACGGTGTCGGGCTTCCTCCGTCGTGGCCCCACTCCATCATGGTGCGTCGACACCGCACCCTTACATCTCCGCCGCAACATGCTTGTCCGCGACTTTTCCTTTCGTGGTGTGAGTACGACCCTTGTATTGTCGGCCTCTTCCATGATCTGCCTCCATCGTCAACGCAATGTGAACGACCACAAGGGGGGAGGGTCAGACTGTGTTCGTGGGGTCCAAGCCCTCCTCGTTACATTGTTAACATTCGACATCAAGAGCACTATACATGATGAGGAAAGCAGAGTATAACAGATACATAAAAAATATTCAATTCCCCCTACCTAGATTCCAATTACTTCGTCGAAGTCATGGAAAATGGGAGGACATCGATTCGTTGACGTCGAGAAACGTCCGAGGATTAAGCGTCGTCAATGTTTCTCACGGTGGCTCCTTATTTTGTGGCTTGGAAAATGATAGAAGATAGTACCATCGTTCATTGGAGATGAAGAGTGTTCCTCGTCGAGAGGATGATGTTCTTCCAAGAGTTCTAAAATTCTCTCAAAGGATTATTCCAACCCAAAATAAAAGATTATCATCCCTTATTTTAATGTTGTCATAATTAATTCAAAATAATTCAAATCTCTCGAATTAATTAATTAATTCATTAATTAATTTGTGTTGTCACCATTAAAGGGAAGACCAAGTGTAATTCCCCAACCCCAGTTACCCAGAGTCAGTGAATTATTAAATTACATTGTCACGATAACAAAAGATCATGTCTTGAATGACCGATTAGTTTAGTAGACTTGGAATAACTAGATACATTCATAAAGTGAAAAACTAAAACAACATCTTGTCTCCATAGACCACACACATATCCCCTCATACTATCCATACAGGTCATTCAAAAAATACTTCTTCACATCCTCGAAAAAATAAAACATAGAAATTGGTGATCTTAGATGTCCAGTGAGGATAAGAATATAGCGGAAACTTTCATAAATAAGAAAAAACATTTATGGCAATGTATAACTAAAAAAATACCTTTTAAACCTGAACATCAGAATAATATGGAAGAAATGAAATGAAATAATTCCATTTACATATTCACATGGATATTCTACTAGTCAAATAATCACATGAAATATCAATAACCACTTTCATAATGATGGAATGCATAATGCCAGACTATCATAACCGCATAGTGAAGGCCATGTGCCAAGACTACAAATAATATTTTGTCAAGGCTTTGTTCCAAGACACTAGTTTGTCTCATGAGACCTAACGATGTATCGAGGATCTATAGCGGGCTCTAAACGTCACTTATTAAGTTCAATTCATTTCTCACATGAAAAGGTTTAAACATAACATAAACATTCATATTAAAACTATCATACGAAATTTCAATACATTATCAATAAACCATGAATGGTATAAAAATAACACATCCACAGTCAAACATATCACAAAACCATCAATACTATATGGATGATTTGTATCATAATAAATCAACTTCAAATAAGGTTAAAATTCATCAAATGATGTTGACATAGATGAAATCAAAACTATTTGAGAGAAATATCTCTTTTTTTTAAATCATTTAAAATTAACATTATTATAAAATTAAACATTTACTTTCAAAAATATTCTTATAAACTTGTATGGGATGCTTTAAAGATTTTATAACGGCAAAAAATATCCATACACGCCGTATAAGTTAAAAAAGAATTTATTAGCATAATTCTGTCGAAAAGGTTAAAAAGGACCTTGTTAGGAAATCGACGGAAATATTCCATTATTAACATCTTATAAAAAGTTAAACAAGGGTATAAATGAATTTAACCCATAGTTTGTAAAATAGTAAGAATGATTTGAAATACATTTTTAAGAAACATGGATGTGGATAATAAAGAGGTCACCGTAGATAGTTATGTATAAACAACCCTGGATAATGAAGATATTATGAAATAAACACTTACCTTGTACTTTTCCTTGGTTGAGGATTGGTTAACCTCATTTATAATGGTGAAATATTTTTTATTAAATTATAAAATAATCATATACATTTATAATATATTAGTGTTATCATTATTTTGCGTGTTAACTGATTCATTTTCCTTTCTATGCTTTGTTACGTAAACTGTGTTTGTTATGGATAGGTTGTATCTTATTCATATCTAGAATGATATCAAGTCCTTAAACATTACTTTTAATCATCAAATGAGAATTATACATGAATGGATATGATGTGAAATGAATCTTATCGCATTCGTGGAGACGGTAGTCCGTACGTACACACGAGCGACAATATCACTCTTTTGATATTAAAATAATATATAATTGGATATCATTTCATATATAAAAAATCATTATCATGTTATATTTATTATTTACATCAATTACACATCATTATTATACCCATCCAAATAATAATGTATTGAATAACAATTACACCACGACGTGGAGACGGTAAGCCGTACGTACGCACGTATAGTGACATGTCATTAAAAGGATGGATAGAATAATTAATATGGTTATACCATATTCATAATAACATAATAGTATATAGAATATACTAGAGTAATTATTTTATAATGGTAATAACAAAGAAAGAAGAAGTGGAAGAAGAAAGGAACTTGAAAGAGTGTGGTGAAATCATTACCTCTTCTTTGGGTTCTTCTTTTTGACATGATCAAAAGAGCTCCTTATGATGGCTTTATGATCAAACTAATGCCTATAGGTTGAGGTTATGATAGTTGAGAGGGTATTTGGGAAATGTTTGGTTGATCCAAAATGCATTGAATGTGTGAATTAGTGATAAGGGGGAGTTCCCTTTTAAAAGAGGGGTGAGGGGAACCTTAGGAAAATCTAGAAAGATTATTTTATAACAAATTTATATTCGGTTTCTAATGGATAAAAAGTAGATTATTTAATGTCTAATGTGGTTATAGGTCTAAAACCACTCAACCATTAGGTTTTATACTAGTTTGGGTCACTATATGAACATTATCATTTAGATTTAACTCTTAGTTAAATAGTTTGTCATTTACCATGTCTCTTTGTATTTTTATATTATATAGTCAATAAACTTACTATATAATTCCAAGCAACCCCCAAGTTGTCCATTAATAATACACCTATCATTATATACATTGTGTTTCTGAAACTTATATTTTTAGGAATAGAATATCAATTAATAATATAATATTTGTTTTAATAACTAATTTATGTCAATTTTTGACAATATTCAATAATTGTTTTTTGTTAAAGTCATAAAAAAATTATTAATTCGAACCAAATTAATTTAATAAATACTAAAATGTCATATTAACCAATAAAATTAGTGGATTTCATCAAAACTTTCAAATTATATTTATTTTTACATTTATAATACGTATAATTTCATTCTTTCATTAATAAAGAAAATACTACAACATTATTTGGTCGTAAATAAATTTAATTATTCAATGTCTAAAAATTATAAATAAAATAAAATTATGTAGTACATATTTATAGCTTTCTAATTAATATTGATAGTCGAAATTATAACATATATAACCCTATGTAAAATTTATTTTTCTAAAAGGTATATGCTTATGTCATTTTTGTATTTACTTTAACTTAATTAATATAAAGTGTCATTATCACTTAAAAGTGGATTCATGTGGTCCCAAAATCTACCCAAAGATTCCCATGGTCGGAAATGTATCAACCAATAGGTTTAGTGCTTGATTTATGGCAATTAATTTTTATTATAATACTATTTTTTTACCCTTATTTACCGGATTTAGCTTTTAACCAGGGTAAATAATATATTTACCGAAATAATTATTCAAAATGTATAAAAATAAAAGTTACCCATTTACACAATTTGGAAATCCGGATTCTAAATATGGGATCCATTTTTCTAAATTTAAAACACATAAGTGGGAAAAATTAATTTAAAATTAATTCCTGTTGTTAAAACAAAAAGCGTGTTTTTAAGAGATAATAACTATCACAAAATTTCCACTTTCTTATGTCCAGTTTAAATGTGAAATTATGTACAATGACCAACATTGTATTACATGGTAAAAATATATTCTAAATATACTTTAAACCACTCAAATTAAAAATTTAGAACTATTAGTTAATTCGATTAAAAAATGTGTTTTTAATTAAAATTTTGTAATTTTCACTATTCATCAAACTATGAATGTTATCAGAAATGTACCAAAAATTTACCCTAAGATAATTTAGATATTATGAATCCAAAAATGAAGTTCATTTTGAAATATAAAATGTATAAAATTTAAAAAAGTGGGTATTACTATTCATAACTCATAGTTTGATTGGTTGTGGTGTGTGTTAGAACTCGAAGATGTATACAACACATGCTATTGTATTATTCAAAGAGAATCGTAACGTGGAAGATTTGGTTTTCACATTCTATCCTCCTTCAAATAATTTCATCCTCAAAATTTCTAGAATACTGCTGCATGAATAGACTCAGGTGGTTCTTCATCATAAGTTCCTTGGGATCCCACGTTGTGTCTTCCATCTTATGGTTTCTTCATATAACTTTTACCAGACAGGTCATCCGGTTTATCAGCACTTGTTCTCTCATATCAAGAATCTTAACAATCTCTTCACAATAAGACATACTGGGTTCTAGTTCTAATTCTTCATAGGTGAGTACATGCGTTCACTCAGGAATGTATTTTCTCAACAGTGATACGTGGAACACCTCATGAACTTTGGAGAGACTTGGCGGAATTACCAAATGATAAGTTATAGCCCCAATTCATTTGAGAATTTGGACTGGTCCGATGAACCTGGGACTCAATTTTCTCTTCTTAACAAAACGTATAACATCCTTCCATGATGATAACTTCAAGAAAACATGATCTCATACCTGAAATTCCAAATCCTTCCTTCATTTATTGGCATAGCTCTTCTTCCTAAATTGAGCTGCTTTAATGTGGGTTTGGATTACCTTAAACTTTTCCATCGTTTCCTCTACTAGTTCTGGGCCTATGAGTTTTCTTTCACCACCATCAACCCAACAGGTTGGTGTGAGACATCTCTTTCTTTATTATTCTTCACAGGGTTCTATCTGAATACTTGAATGGAAGTTGTTGTTATAGGAAAATTATACCATAGGTAAATATTGATCCACATACCCTAAAAGTCACGTGATAATGATCTTAACATGTATTCTAAGGTTTTAATAGTCTGTTTTAATTGTCCATAATTTTGGGGTGGTAGGGAGTGCTCAAACAAAGTTCAGTATCCAAGGCCTTCTGAAGAATCTTCCATATTCCTGAAGCAAAATGGGGATCACGATCAGAAACAACCGATATGGGTACTCCATGAAGTCTCACAACTTCATTAATGTATAGTATTTCTAGACATTCAATTGATAGATCTTCTTTTATAGAAAGACAATGTGCTGACATGGTATGATGATCAACAATGACCCATATTTCATCGTTCCTTCTAGGAGTCTTTGGTAGTCCCATAATAATGTCCATTGTGATATTATCCCATTTACACTCAGGTATGGGAAGAGGTTTCATGACTCCTATAGGTTGTGGCCTTCTAGCTTTCACTTGTCGACAAATAATACATCTTGACACAAAATCAACAATCTCCCACTTCATGTTGTCCCACCAATAATGTTCCTTCAAATCTCTATACATTTTGGTTCTCCCAGGGTGTATAGAGAAACTGGAACTATTTGAATCATCCAACAATACCCTTTTTAGATCAGGTTTATCGAGAACACAAAGTCTCTTTCCAAATTTCAAAATTTCACCTTCATACCCAATGTCACTCAATCTCCCATCATTCATAGCTTTAGTCTTATTTTGAAACTCTTTATCATCTGTCTGAGAACTCTTTATCCTATCTAGTAAAGATGATTTGGAAAATGTTTGAAAAATAATTGTTGTTTCACCTTCCATGGTGATTCCCATATCCATCTTCACTAGATCCATGTATATAGGATCCTTTTCAACTCTCATCTTGTTCAAAACTCCATGATTCTTTCTACAAAAAGCATCTTCCCCATTATTTGCCTTCCCTAGGTGGTAGTATATCGTTAAATAATAATCTTGGAGTAATTAATGCCACCTCCTTTGCCTCATGTTGAGTTCATTCTGTGAGAAAATATACTTCAAACTCTTGTGATCGTTATATATATCACATTTTTCTCCATAGAGATAGTGTCACCAAATCTTCAAAGGAAAGATTATAGTTTCCAACTCATGATCATTAGTAGGATAGTTTAGATCATGAATTTTTAGCTGTCGTGATGCATATGCAAAAACCTTATCATTCTTCTTAAAGACACAACCATGTCCTTTCATCTATGCATCATTATAATTAACGAACCCATCATTCCCCAATGGAAGAGTCAATAAATAAGCATTGACTAATCATCTCTTCAGTTCTGAAAAACATTCTTCACACTCTTTTTTACAAACAAATTTAACCCCTTTTCGTGTGAGCATCGTTAATGGGTTAGCCAATCAAAAAAATTCTGGACAAAATGTCGATAATAACATGTTAAACCAATAAAATTGTGTACCTCGGTTCTACTCGTTGGTGCTAGAAATTCTTGGATTCCTCTTGTTTTAGAGGGACCAACAGAGATTCCATCCTTAGTGACTATATGTCCAAGAAAAGAAATCTCATGAATCCATAATTCACACTTTCTCAACATCCCATATAATCCATGACTTCTAAGAGTCTTCATGATAATGCGCAAGTGATTTTCATGATCTTCGTATCATTTGAAGTATACCAAGATATAATCAATAAATACCACTAACAAATCATTAAGATATTCCTTGAAAACTCTATTCAATAGATCCATGAAAACAGAGGGTTCATTAGTCATCCCAAAAGGCATTACTGTAAACTCATAATGCTCGTACCTCGTTCTAAATGCTATCTTCAGAATGTCTTCCTTTTTCACACACAACTGATGGTATCCAGATTGATGGTCCGTATTTGAAAAGTATTGATCTCCATGCAGTTGGTCAAATAAATCATCAATGTGAGGTAGGGGATACTTTTTCTTTATTTTCATAGCATTGATTTCCATGTAGTCGATACATAACCTCATAGATCCATCTTTCTTCTTAACATAAAGGACAGGGGATCCCCATGGAGAAACAGAATGGTGAATAAATCCCTTATTACTCAATTCCTCTAGTTGGTTGTTTAGTTCAAATAATTACTCAATGTCCATTCTATTAGGGGTCTTTGATATGGGCCTTGAATCAGGAATTAAATCAATGGAAAACTCAATTTTTGATTCTGGAGGATGTCCAGGAAAATCTTCCACAAACACATCTATATATTCTTTTAAAATAGGTAATTCCTCTATTTGAACAATCCTTTCCTCACCCACATTTATATCATTCTCTTCCTCTCTGATAATTTAATTTAGTTGATCTACTAGGGGTTGATCTATATAAGAATTAGGTGGTTAAGATTCTACTCTAAAGATAAGGTGTTCTTTATCATCATCATAAACAATCGTAAACTCCTTCTTATAATAAATCTTTGCACCGTGGCCAGAAAGACAATCCATACAAGGGATTATATCAAACTAAATCCTAGGTATGATGATGAGATCAGCAGATAAAGAACATTTATATTATCTAATGGGAACAGGTTCACAAAATTCTGTTGCAATGATACTTCCCGTCGGAGTTTTAACTCAAAACTCCATTGTTAAATCAAATTGGAAATAACTAATTTTCTAAGTAAATTGGAAATATATAATACAATGCGATTTTCTAGAATCAAATAATTCATTAGCTAAACTTAATGAAACCATTAAATTACCTACCACCACATCTTTCTGAGCTTCTACCTCAGTAGTAGTGATAGCATAAACTTGTCCTTGATCCCTTGTACTTTTCTGAGGTATGAACCCCTGAAGCTTGGTACATTAATTTTCATAAGGTCCCATCTCCTTGTAGTTGTAGCATTGAACATCGGTAGATTCTTTCTTCCCCTTGAAATCATGAGCTTGGTGTCCTTTTTCACCACACTTGTAATAGACTCCCATTCCCTTCAAGCAAGAACCAGGGTGTTTCCACCCACATTTACGGTAGGATTGATATTAAAATTTTCTATTCATCCCCTTATTTTCATTCCCAAAGTGATCAGTAGATCTCTTCTTCTCTTTCTTCATTTTAAATTCGTAAGACTTAGAGAATTATTTTTCTGTCGTGATAGCACATTAGACAATATCTCCGTACGACGAGAATGATTGTGAGACTAATGCTCGATGGAGAAATTGTTTTAACCCATCAACGAAAGGATCAATCTTACTTCTTGGGTTATGTATATAATCTAATGGATGCCTCGCTAACCTTGTAAAGTTATCCTTATACATTACGACATTCTCATCCTCCTTTTGTCTCAAACTCAAAAATTGCCTTTCCATATCTGCTAGATGGTCATGAGGAAAGTAATTTTCAACGAAAATCTCTATTAATTCCATCCATTCCATATTTGATACTTCTTCATCTTCCTTTGTGTTTTGAATCAATGACTTCCATTGGTCAGCATCTCTTGTGAGGCGGTAAAATGCCATGATAACCTTTTCCCATTCACTACTCCGCAAGGCATTGAATATTTTCTCTATTGAATTTATCCATTGCTCAGCCACTAATAGATTTGTACTCCCATTGAATATTGGTGGTTGTTACCTCATGAAGCGATCTAACACTGATCCTCCATGCTTCAGATCAGGGTGCTCCATACGGGTAAGGTTATTATTCATTACCTGAGTGATTTGTCCCAGTATGGTGATTAGCTGATCAGCACCAACTGCATCACCATCTCCACTATAATTATCATGTGCAAAAGGAAATCCCTACATAGAGTGTGTTCATTGAAACGAATTCCATTCCTTCCACTGGGTTCCATTTTTAAACAATGGAATAAACTAGATTAGTTTTTTGAATCAAAATACATAATTCCAAACTTGTAAAACACTTAACATAAATTGAACAGTTTATGGATATAATCCATAATCATAAAAATGTTTTCTTTGATTAATTATATACTTATAAACCCTTAATAATGGTTGGTAAGGAAAATGAGAATTATCCTAATCATATCCCCTGGGAGTGTCGTAACAAAGAGTGCAGCAGGGCCCATTTTGATGCACCAGTTCCCATTTGAGTCTAGCTCAAAGCGGTGTTTTCAGGTTTTACCCCTAGGTACATCTGTTCCAGAGCTGCCTCTACCTACTCATATCCAGATAGGGATTTATTTCTATAAAAACTCAAAAAATATCTACAATACCAAATTCTAGGACGTTCTTCTACACTAATCCTAAAAGTCCATCTTTGGTCTACGTGCTCTAATCAGAGTTTATCTAAATCTAGCATCCATAGATTTTTCTAAACTTCCTCTGATACCAACAGTAACGCCCTAACCCCAGTTACCCATAGTCAGTTCATTTTTTAATAACATTGGCATGGTCACAAAATATCAAGTCTCGAAATACCGATCATATTAGTATCCTTGGAATCACTAGGTGCATTCATAAAATTTACATTACATCATAAAGTGAAAAACTACAACAACATCTGGTCTCCATAGACCACACTCATATCCCCTCATACTATCCTTGTAGGTCATTCATAAAATACTTCTTCACATCCTGGGAAAAATAAAACATAGAAAGGGGTGAGCTCGGATGCCAGGAAAGGATACCAATATAGAAGAAACTTTCATTAATATGCATAAACATTTAAGGAATTGTATAACTAAAACAAAAGCCTTTTAAACATGAACTTCAGCATAATATGGCAGAAATAAAATGAAATAATTCTATTTACATATTCAAATGGTTATTCTACTAGTCTAATAATCACATGCAATATCAATAACCACTTTCATAATGATGGAATGCATAATGCCAGACTATCATAACCACATATTCAAGGACTTATGCCAAGACTACACATAAAATTCTGTCAAGGCCTTATTCCAAGACACTAGTTTGTCTCATTATACCTACCGATGCATTGAGGAGCTGTAGCAGGCTCCACCCGTCACTTATTAAGTCCAATTCATTCCTCATATTAAAAGGTTTAAACATAACATAAACATTCATATTATAACTAGCATAAGAAATGTCATTAATTTATCCATAAACCATGAATGGTATAAAATTAACACATCCAAAGTCAAATATATCACAAAACCTTCAATACTATATGGAAGTTTTTTACCATAATAAATCATCTTCAAATAAGCTTAAAATCCATCAAAGTATGTTGACATAGATGAAATCAAAACTATTTATGAGAAATATCTCTTTTTATGAAATCATTTAAAAGTCACATAATTATAAATTAAATCATTTACATTGAAAAATATTCTTATAAGCTTTTAAGGGATTCTTATCAGATTTTATAATGACAGAAAATATCCACACTCCGTATAAGTTAAAAAAGACATTTTTACCTTAATTCTGTTGAAAAGTTTAAAAGGGACCTTGTTTGGAAAATGACAGAAAGATATTTTTATTAACATATTATAAAATTTAATACAATGGGGAAAATTAATTTAACACATATTCTGTAAAATAGTATGAATGATTTGAAATACATTTTTAAGAAACATGGATATGGATGATAAAGAGGTCCCAGTAAATAATTACGTATAAACAACCCCAGATAATGAAGATATTATGAAATAATCTATTATTGAGGGTAGGTTATCCTCTTGTATAATGGTAAAATAATTGTTATTAAATTATAAAATAATAATATACATTAATATGATATCATATATGATCACACCCTACTGTATTATTCAAAGAGAATCGTATCATGGAAGCTTGGGGTGTTACACCAAGAGTTTCATATATTAATGGGGGAGCTTAAGGGTTTTAAAGGGGGGTTTAGAGGAGTTAAAGGGTTCGGGTGGGCCCCACCCTAAAACATCCTCCCATGGGTGGATACGGTGTGATGGGTCCCACCTCCAACCTCCCTTTGGAGATTTTAACAACCTTTCAAAGAAAAATATGTTACACATATTTTTATTTAATTTTTATTTAGAAACCCCAATAATTAACTCCCAATCTGGATAAAATGCAACTACAGTAAAGGTCTCCTAGAGCGAATACCAGCGTTGCGAGTTCAACGGTGCCCTCAGATTTCAATTTTGAGCTCTGCTTCACAAGATATAAAACCCCCCATGTACGTTTACTGAACGTATTGAACAAAACTTTAGAAATTGATTCCGGCCACACCGGGCCTTGGAATCAAGCGCCGTCAGAAATTACAGACTCATAAAAATCCCATGAATAAAAAAAATCCATGAAATTTCTGGGTCTTTACAAAGGGAGTATATATATTTTTGAAGATATGATTCTGTTATGTGTATAATATATCAGTGGACCATGGGATGGTCATCTGTACTGGGAAGATTCTATACACAAGAATAATTTTCAGTTTCCAATTCAGGTGGCACAATTTTAGGCTCTTTTTGGTAGGTAGGGTTATTCAAGACTGTTTTGGCATGTGGTGGTTTCCCCAAATATTATTGAGCTAAAAAGAGAGCAGGAATCCTCTAATGATGTGTAGTTGTTATAGAATTAATTGGTGAGAACTCATAATTCTTATCACTCCTTTTATTTCAAAATATTATGAACATTAGGGTTAACTATGGGTGATCTAGATTTCTTGGTGGTGCAACCTTAGTAGTAGAATCAATGATTAATGGAGTAATATAATTTAGCATTGAAATTTTTATAATAGTTTGGTATCATTGATTTTATTAGTGTATTCTAATATCGTTTGGATTTCAATGAATAGTATAATGGTATTCATACTTTGTTCCACATATCTCGAATTAAATGGTGCAAGATCAATCCCACCCATGGTATCGATAATGTAGATATTGCGTATGAACTATATCAAACATTTTTTGTGTGAACAACTTGGATATTGGACTAGATTGAGATTGTGTATATAGGCCTGATGGTGGCCCATTTTCATGTTTTGTGTCAAAATATATTCATCCAACATGGGAATTGGGAGAAATAATCTGATGAACTTGTTCAATGGAATTTTTTCAGAATGACTAAAAATGACACTTCTCATGGATGATAAATCCATAGAGGGGATATTGTAACATCTCATAATTTTTAGGTATATTATACCATTATTGTCCTTATTAATGTTTTTGGATTTTTGATATATTTTTCATATTTTAGGGTATCATCTGGATGGTTTTGGAATATGTTATGAGGTTATTAGTGGGAACATTTTTTGTTCATTATTTCTGAAAACCATGAGGTTCTCCCAAGGATATCATATAAATTTATGTTCTGGGGAAGTGGGTACTAAAATGTTGGATCCTTACAAGAAATAATACATAAAAATTTTATATATATATATATATATATATTAATGAGACTAATAATAGAGGAAAATGAATTATTGTCTCATGATTTATAAAACATTTTATCCAATTATGTTGGTTCCCTATGGATATCATGATCCTCACAAGATTGGTGCATTTTTGGTAAAATATCTTCCAAAATTGTCAATGATAGGTTAATAATTTATGCTTTTTATTTTAATCAAAATAAACCCAAAAAATATTCATTCATTATCCAATGCATGGGGTTCTTCATTCCATGGATTTTATTAGTGGTTCTTTTTCATTCCGCCTCATCCAAAATCCAGTTTTGATGAATCCAGCGGCCTTAACACATGATAATTCAAGTTAAGAATAATCTATTCCACAATTATTTTTGTTCATACAATATCATCTCTTCTCTTATTATAATGAATAGATGAAATATGAATTCATATACATATTTTTGCATTCTGATATAATATAAAGAGTAATTATTAATATTTTGGTGGTTAATTGGATGAATCTATAAAAATTTCCATGTTTTATTAGACATATCGAGACCTATAGTTTACTGGGTTTCTCATGGGTTATTTTGATCCATATTTAATCACATTTCATTTTCAATTTATGGAAACATGATACATATATCCATAATGTGATGAGTTGGAATTGGATCATGGATTAATCTATTCGTATATGTGGTTTGGCGATGGATCATTGAATTTGAAAACAACACACCATATAATGAAAAAGATACCATATAATATCATAAATTAATTCATCATATCATGATTGTAATATGTGTTGCAAGCCCTGAAAACTATTGTGTCATGTGGTATACTAGTCCCTTTTTATATGGTTTGTTTTTGTTACCCATTACACTTGTGTGTTTTGTTAAATGATTATAAATTATACAGTATTTCTTACTATGTGAGGAATCATTTCCTATTGATGTTTTTATATAGCACCATGATGGAAATTATATTATGGTTTCTTTTTTTGTCCCATAATGGTTGTTTATATGCCAGTGTGACATGGTGTCAATAGAAGTTTTGGGAATTGAAGATAGGGAAACAATATTACTACCATGTTTCCTGATCAAAAGATAGATGATGGGGTATAATGGATTTCTTTTATGAATAAATAAAATTTATGTGGTGTAATGATGTTGTGGGAAGGACTGAGAGAAGTTATGTTATGTTATATCCTTTTTTCTTAAACTAGTAGATAAATGGGGGTGAAATAATTATGGCTAAACATATGGTTGGACATGGGGTGCTACTTTCCAATCTCATAATGTAGTTCTTGATCAACTATTTCCCTTATTCTATGAAATGTGTCTGCTATGGAACACAATTCGATATTTGATAAAATTTTAGATATTTCTTCTTGTAAGAAAAAAAGGTCTTGTTTGGGGTCATGGTGGCCATGTTATTACACAATCAAACAATATATTATTAGTTACATGATTATGTATTTAAATTCCATCATTATATAAACCATTTATATAGGTAAACATTCTAATAAGGATTAATTGGTGGTGTCCTACTGGGTGTATAATCACACCCTACATAGGAATCCTGATAAACAAGAAGATTTATTAGCTTAGGATACATCTATTGGAAAAGGACCTACATAAAGGGGATAAGCAGGTGGAACATGGTGGATAAAAAAATGTAGTTATGTAAATCATATTATTATTTCATAAGATTAGTTTTGTATCACTGTTATAATTCATTGGTTAAATTAACACATTTGGATAATTTTTTTATTATATGACATGGATAAAATTTTTTACATAATGATTATTTCATTTATGTTTTATTGTAATATTCATATATTTTTATGTATTTATTAATATTATTTCATTTAATGTTTTGCATTCTTATTGGAATATATTTCCCATGAAATCGTCCATTTGATTTCCATTGTTGGGTTTGGTGTTACAAATTTTTTGTTGGAAATTAAGGGATATTTAGATTCAAAATCATTGGATGTAACACCTTCGATGATGGATGGATACAATGCTCCAAAAAATAATATAAATAATGACGTAAGTGAGGGGGTAAATTTTAAAATTCACTAAATTAAGTTATCATAGAATATACAAAATGATATAATATAATTTCATTAGAAAGAACTAATTTTAACCAAAGGAAATCTTTTATGGATGAACAATATAGAAGGAGGCATAATATCAGGATTATAAAAAATGTGTCTAG
Source organism: Viscum album (assembly GCA_963277665.1). Taxonomy (NCBI): domain Eukaryota; kingdom Viridiplantae; phylum Streptophyta; class Magnoliopsida; order Santalales; family Viscaceae; genus Viscum; species Viscum album. The sequence goes on from OY728133.1 coordinate 277,569,356, forward strand.
GAGGTGGTTATCCAATGAAATTATAATAAATTTTGAGTACTATATGGGGTAAAAAAAGAAAGATATTATGTTGTAGATGGTTATGATATGTGGGAATGTACATATGAAAACATAAGAGGGATATACTAGTAGATGAATAGTTGATCCATCAGTTTATTGATATAGTATTGTAGAAGTCACTATGATAAGGAAAATCTAAAGAAAATTTAATATATTCCGACCAATTTTATTTATTTAAGGAGATATTATGGTTGATTCAGAGTGAAAAATATCAAAATATATTATGGTCATTGTACTATATGATATATGTTGAGGGGGTGATGGTTATAGTAAATTTGATGTTTCCAATAACAATGAATGAAGAGTCTTACATAACTAATGATGGTTCATTTTGTATGACTATTTGGGGCCCTATATATTAAATTCATTGGTCAAACAATTAAAAATAAGAGACAAAGTAGTGCTGATGAAGACCATAAATGTATGTCGGTGTACCCATTTATGAGAAATCCAATATAGGTCCGTATAAGATCTTGGGTAATCATAGACAATGGAGTATTATAAGGTTTTTAATGGATGCTAATCAAATAGTTGGAACAAAATTAAGTAATGGGTGATGATTCCAGTGATAATTCATTCGTTAGTGTGTGTAGGTTGACCGGGAGGTGTTATTTTCCATATAACCTAATAATCTCCTCGAATGAAAATAACTTGTTATCATTTTCTCCATACACATAAGAACCCATTCCAAAACATGCTAAACCATATTGAGAATATTTTATTATGCTGGTACTTTTATTATTTCAAGTCATTAATGTTCCTCTCTATTGTTTAGAAAAATAGTTATAGAAGGAACAATAATATATTTTCAGATGACTTATACTATTTTTATTGACTTTAGGACATCCCAGTTCTTGGATCAAATATTATGCGGATAATACAAAGGTATGATCTATGTATTTTAATTTTCTGATGTTAAGCAGAAAAAAATTGATGATATATAAGCATTCCATTTTGTGGGATTACCAAAAAGTTTTATTATATGGGTTTTTCTATGTTCAGCGGATGTGGATAGTGTAATTGTTTCTTTGTTAATATTTTACCTATGTTCTGGTAAGAAATTCAGTCTAATGTTGTAACTATATTTATGGGTTTTGTGATATAATAAATAATCTTCACTAGATAGAGTCTTCATTGGGTTTCCATTACAAAGGTGGATAGATTATCTTGGATAAAATACTAAAATACTCCTCATGAATGTTATCCTATCATGTTTTTAGACATAATGAGATAAATAAGGTACTATTAAATTCTATGATGTTCTATAAAATGTTTCCCTTTTACATAGGTTTTATGGGGGGTTGTTTCACCGATTGGGTGGAATTCCATAAGCAACTATAATTTTGCTAATGATGCAAACGAATATAAACAAATAAGATATTACATGTTACTAATATTGGATATATATTGATAGAAATCCTATATGATATAGTAATTCCATTAGGTAGAAAATTAGTCAATATAAAGAGATTTAGTTCGAGTTCATGATAGTGTAAAAAAGGAATTCATCTAATGGTGTAATTATAGTTTCATTCATGTTCTCTGAAGATGGTTACATATTAATCAATTGGTTATTATCATAAATAAAATGGTTTCTTATTGGTGGACCAATCTTCATGGGACATAATGTTGATGTTTTGATTGTGGTATGTCTATTAGTGATTGGGATATTAGTTCCAATAGTGACTTTTATGGATGTTCCTACAACTTACATCTATGAGTGGTGGCTTCAATATTTCCATGAATAAACTGGATCCCCCAAAAAAGTTATTGGTTTTCCATGTTCCATTGTTCATCTGATGATGGTTAGTTTTAGTGAGAGGAATATTTTTTTGTGTGATTTTATTATTATCAGTTAGTTATGGTTATTGATAAATTCTTATAGATTTCATGCTTTATAAGGTGATGTCCTAAAAGAGTTTTTTCATCTATGGTATTAGAATAATGGATAATGGAATACGAGGCATTTTTTATGTGTTCCATAATGGGAAGAAAAACATTGGAGTCAAATTATTCGGTTTGTGAAATATTTAAAAAACATGATAGAATATAGTGTAATATTCGGTGTCACGAAAAGAAATTAATATTTTCAATGGTTTCTCTCATTAGTGGTAATTATACCATAACTGACAATATTTTTGAAGTACCATAATGTATGGAGAAAGACATTTAGTTAGTAAGATGATAGTATGAAGTGAAAAGGATGTTAAAAAGATGTAGAGATTTTGTTTCTCATATATGATATGTTATATAAAAGTTTCACCCACGGTCAATATAAAACCCATTGAAGGACAACCTCAATTTTAGGGCATTTATTTTAATTGGAAGTTAATGATAAATACATAGAAATTTCTCTTTCATTGTAAAAATGATATTTTGATTAAAATTAATATAATCGGAAGATCTATATAATAGATGCGAGATTATTTAATCATTAATACCAAGAAAGTTCTATGGGATAATGGATCATTTGAAAGCCTTGGTTTCACTAAATATTGTTTATGTGGATGATTTTCATGTCGTAGAAATTAAAATTCTTGGAAGGATGGGTTTTATAAGGGGAAATAATGATGATTTTTTTAATTCATATTGTTTTGAGTTTTTCTCATTTTGTATAAAATATGGAAATCAGTGTTTTAGAAGTAAATTTATGACATAGTGCGTCTATGGACACAGTTCACAAATGATTTATATTGATTAAAATATCATAAAACAGGTATGATGCGAACATCGTTTTCATATTTATTTGTAATAATTCCATGATGGAATACATATTATTTTCATAGACATAGTGTAATGAAAGATCATGGAACCCAATTTAGAATGTAGATCATTTTTAATAGAAATCCATTATGATCAGAATAGATAATAGATAAAATAACTAAGAATGTTATGAAATGGATGATGGATGAGTTTAATATGTCAATATGTGATCATCAGTGTAATAATTATAATGATATTGTAGTGGTATATGGTTGGAATCAAATTTTGAAAACAATTCTGTAGTTGGATTTTGTTTGGTTGTTTTTCGGAAATATTTTCGAAGTATAATGCTGGGATTCTTTTGCGGAAAATATCAATAAGTAACACATTGGATCCCAAATGTTGATATATCATCATAATATTATAATTAATATAATAAGTCTGTTTGATGAAACATAATAGGTACATGAAAAAATTATTGTGTTCGGTGGATGTATTATGGATGAATGTGACTTCACAGAAAGCATTTCATTCAAACAGAATGAAAATACATTCAGAATTTTTTTTGAAGTGAGACTTAAATTTTGAATCTACATAATATTAATAGGTGGAGGTAGTCTCAAAGATGAAAATGAACATTTTATTACCCTAATGTTCATCTTAATGATAGAGGTTATAGGAAATTCATCACATGTGAGAAGAATACTAACAAGAAAAGATAATTGGATTCTTTTAACAAGTGAAAAGTTGTTTGGGTTGAATATATTGATTGTGGTATGGTTTTCAAAATGATGATAAGAAGATTAATATGAAGAACTTGATGTACTCAATATTTATTTCCAAATGTTGATATTGAAGAATAATGTCAATAAAATGACCAGATGTTGACATGCATTGTTTCCTAGAAGTTGGTTGTTGATGTGGTGATTATTATTATAAATTTTCTTTCTCCACAACTAATTTATAGAGGATCATTCATATACATTGGATGTGATAACTATATTTTTAGATGTAAAAAATATATATGATGTCTATTGTTCAATATTTGGATTGTGGGACACTAAGTGGTGCTGATGAGGATTGAAAAATTCTGAGATATCCTCCTCATTGGGGGAGGCTAGCCTATGTTCAAAAAGTTAATGAGACATTAGAGAAAAAATTTATTGACATTATTATATAAAAATGAAGACTTTAACATTGTCTTGAGAAGAAGTTAATGTTGTGTATTTTTCTGAGATATCATTTGGTTATGTGATTTGGTTGACCATAATGATTTACTTTCATCGTCAACCAAACAGATATTTGAATGAAAATAATGTTTTGTCAAATCTATTTTGGATATAGGTCACGAGTCCATACTACATTAATCATTGTTTTTCATTGATCTTGATTTTGTGAATGTATTATTGAATGGAGCTCATACTCTAGTTTGTTTTTTGTAATGATAATTAAACATGGACCATACCCATATTTTGATATGACGATGTTAGGTCTACAGGGTTCCTAAAAATCATTGTTTGTAAAACTTGTTTCATAGGGGGTATTTTGGAATCATGATCCATAATAGTCCATTTGATGGAGTATTGAAAGATTCTATTGGATTCTTCAAAATAAAATCCTTTAGTGTGATTTACAATAGCCTTTATCGCATCCATTTCCATATAAGGATGCATTCATTTATTAATTTAAACATTCATCCTAGACTAGTTTAATCTATTCATGATGCTAAAACATATTCACCATTAGCTACATGAAATACATATATCATGTTATCTTGATGAATCCAAATTGATCATTAGGTTTCATGTGTATATTTATACATTTAATCATCCATAACATCATCATAAAAATATGTGATGTTTATTGGTCTTGATCTTCCACAAAATCCAAATTACCTCCACTAACTCCACTATTAATGTGTTACCTCTCATGTAAAAAAATATTCTGTGACAATAATTGTTTTTTGTTTTTTTGGATTGTAAAAGTAATGTCTCACAATTTCACTGAGATATCTACAAACACAGTATTTCACAAATTCAGTGTTATGATTATTGGAATATAACTATTGTAAATATTCATAAAATCCAAAATATTTATATAATATATTTTTTTATACTTCCCATTACATATATCATATGTTGACATTTTGACTGTTTTTTATTGAAATCTATTTTGTATTAATATAGTATAATCTAAACATAATCATGGAAAAAAATGAGGGTAACTCTTACTCATCAACCATTATGTAATTTATAATAAGGTTTTATTTCTCCCCTTAGATAACCTATATTAATGTAGTGTTCTAGATTGAGCGAGTATTAAAATAATCCCTAATATCTCATTTTATTTGTGATCACTTTGATTAAAAATTCACTACACCGATATAATTAGATGGCCTTTATATTTTTTCCATTATGATTTTTGGGTGTTTCTAAAACCCATTCATTTTTTTATAGTTTCATACTTATTCATATTCTAAAACACATAGCCATAACGACTAATGTCATTATAAAAAGTACAGAAGTACATAAAACCGAAAATTTCATGATTTCTCATTTCTCATTTTATATAACTATGTATAATATCCAATAGGTAGCTATCACTAAAACCTTTTACAGTAAATGTTTAATTAGTCATCATTCCGAATAAATAAGATTCTTCATTAATAAATTATTCTTAATGAAATGGTTTCGATAATATATCTATATAGAGTATTTTTATGTGTTTCTAATTTATATTCTCAATGAAAATATACTAATTATATATGATATGGTAGTCAAAAATGAAATTATTTTGACCATTATATTTTGTATAATCCATACCAATAACATCTATACTATTGATCATATTCTCAATGGAATAAAAATTTTATTCAAATATATTTATCATATTTATCTAAATATTGAATAAAATCTCATATTATAAAAAATAATTATAAAATAAAATTTCAATTTATTGGGGTTACATGATTACCAATTTCAATATCTATTATTAATTCACTTGGTAAAGTCATGGAATATGTTTCATCCTCTAATATAGTGAATCATTATGTATTAATAACATTAAGTTATACATTACTGCATATTAATTCCATTCTATCTATGATTCTATGTCCATAAGAACTAATGTGTGTTGCACATTTTTATCCAATACCCAATAATCAATGACGGTGAAATTTACTTATATGAAAATGAAATATAGATATATAGAATTTTCTCCCTGATAACACATCTAATACTTAGATAACAAAAATGAAATATATTATAGGTCACAACTAAAAGGTATATCAATATTATAATCCTAAAATAATGAATAATCCAAGACAATTGAATATCTATGGGTGAATATCATTTATTATATGTTATTAAAAAGGGATATTATTGAATATATTCCAATCGAAATCGAATACCACATATATTCTACCAATTTAGTGTGAAATAATCTATATGTTATCATGTAAGACCCTAATTATCTTGTATAAAGTGTATAAATATATCTAAGAAACAATAATTATCTATTTCTTCATTTATGATTCTTGGATTCAAAAGCTATTTAATTTATATCCATATCTATTATGGAATTAATCAGTATTTTGACGTTAATGTTTTATGGGTTTTAAGATTTTAACACATATAAAATGAATTTTAAACTCATTGTATATCTCTAAATAATTATCTTATCAAGTTCTAGGGTCTTATTATAAATGTATATTTAGATTGATATATAAGTTAAATTATTAATGTCTAACTACTAATACAACATTCCATATTATGTTACTCAGCTAAAAGTAGAAGGTTAACATTTTCATACATATTCATATTCATCTCATTAATAAGGTACATGGAATAATTATTTCCAAGCATAAATTAAAATGTCATTGAAAATAACTACATGAGTAAATATTGATAAATATATAATGATCCAATCCCAAATATTGGGAATGAAATAATCATCCATGTAAGTTAACTGTATGTCCAAATGTACAAATACCAAGTGATTTAATAAAAAAGGTACAATTATATTAAAAATATCTATAAAACCAAATATTCATAAAAAATATTCAATAACTATATTAAATTTCCAAGCTACATAAACTACCTGGGGTGAAGGGTGATGATAAATAAATTTATGATATCATTCATAAAATGTAATTTATGTAATTTTCCCCTAGAAAAAAATTATAACATAATTTAAATATTAAAAAATTAATTAATATTTTATAATTTTATATATTTAAATAAATATAAAAATTAAATAAACACTCTCTTTATTTTCCAAAAAATAAGATACTTACAAGAAATTTTTATACTTTATATATGTATGAAATTATTTTTTGTATGGTATATAATTTATAATTTATTAATATTTAATATAATGAATAGAAATTTATAAATATTAATTTTTGTAACATCTTATAGTCATGTGGTAATGTATTTTTTATAAATAGAGTTATATAACATGATTGATACATACATGTTAGATCCATTAATGTTAGTATTATTTTATGAAAATAGTAAATCTTATGTTATGATTGGAATCATGAGATACATCAAGCTACCTCATTTTTCTCATATAATATTAAATTACTGTTACAATATCATATATACAAAAAAAATTCTTAATATCACTCATAAAGTGTCTGAGTTTTATTTTATAGTATCATATACTATATGATATGAAATAGTTCAAATCTTTGTGTTGCATATTTATAAAACAATATGTTATAAAATATGAGTATCATACGTCTGATGGAAATTGAATAATTAATTTTATCATATTACTTTATAGAATATACATTTATTTACATTCAGTATATATCAAAAAATGACTATTATTAATCTTATTAAAAATTTAAGAACAAGGATTTGAGCCCATTAAGGCCTTCAGGCCACCCAAGAATTCGGGTTAGTAAGGCCTTAGGGATACCTCAAGGCCTTCAGGCCTCCTTAAGTGAAGATGCAAACCAGACAACCTAGAAGGAAAAATCTCTACAATGAGGATGAACAAGGAGCTTTCACCACAACAGAAGCTAAACAGATTTCATGAATGAGAGGGTGTGGTACCTACCATTGGGACAAGCTTGTGCATGCACAGAAACTCTTATCCGAACAGCCATGCGAAGGTGGAGAGCTGATTTCACGAGGAAGATGCTGGGGAAGAGTTGTTCCAAGTAGTTAGTATGGGTTGTATGTAATGTTTGAAGCCTTTGGGTAATGCAATCCTCTAAGGCCTATGGTCCATGCAATACTTATGCCTATGGGCCTTGTAAGGGTTCCACCTCACCTCTTGAAAGGTGGATTATCAAAATCAATAAAAAAATGAAGGCCTTCTGGCCACTGGAGGAGGAAAGAATAATTAATATCAATGAAGTGTCACACTATATCATTCTTTTGTAGATCATAAATTATCATACATAGATACTATATCATATATTAAGGATTTATGTACAAGTATTGGATGCTAGAACATTCACTTAGTACTGGGAAATGTTACAAGTAGAATAGGGATTCTAATGTGTTGACCTAGAATTGGGTATGCTAGTAGGTGGAAAGTGAACCATTATAAAGAATCATTGACTCTAACAATATAATTAATATAACCATCAATATCAAACATGTTTTGTTCCATCTCATGGAACCCAAACATTACATCCCCGTGGATTGTTATTCAATAAACACATCCATGAATTGTGTTAAAGTCATAAATGATCCATCTCATGGATTGTTAACTTCATAAATATTATAAGATGAGGAAGGTAAAAGTATTACATCATATGAATAAAATATCTTAAAAAAATAATTTTGTGATATAATCTATATAAATTATCTTTTGATGACATATTATATCCTTATGTTATAGAATACAACATAAATATCATGGTTATATCTACCTTATAAGATGGAATATAAATATGATACATAATATTTTAATCTCACATCCATCATTAATTTTTATGTAAATATACTTTGAACCGTGTACTCAATGACAAAAACATATTCAATTCAATCAACCCCCCCCCCCCCCCCATATTTTTTGTAGGGATAGAGGACCAATTTAATTTATTCTATTATATAATTTTAACAAAAAATAATATATAATTACACTTATAAATGTTTATAAAATGATTGTTAATTACTTGTGTTGTGAACTATTTTAGAGGTATTTAAACAACTATTTTGTTTGGCCATGGTGTTTCAAGGATCCAGTCAGTTTTCTATGAATTCATTGTTTTTTAATGTGATCTTGTTTACCCCATTTCAAAATCCACCAGGTCACAAATATATTGTACACGATATATAGAATCATCATATGATACTATATTTTTTAATAATATACTCACATTTCCTATAATGATTATTTATTATTAATTATGTCCTGTTATGTTGGTATCAATAACCAAAAAATCCCTCCACAAATTAGAACATATTTTAGTCTAGAACTATCAAGGAGAAAAATTATTGTTTTTCATTTTCATATGTAATGGAACCTAGAATTTTTTTTCCATTTTTATCATCAAATCAAATTTTAGAAAAATCATTGATAGATTTCCTATAATAGAATTAAATAGATTTAGATGGATGTCTAACATCCAAAATTTTATGGAATAACAACTACAATAAAAAAATAATCATACAATTTATTTTTCTATTTTGAATAAGTATAATTTAAGAATAAATATGGTTTAATTTTCCCAACATCAATCAATAATATTGAACTGTCGAACATGAACTTTATGATTTTCACTAAGATGTAGTAAAAATAATCATTTATTCTAATGTATTTATATACTACGTGAGTCACCCATGAGTGGGTATGATCTCTATAAACACCATGGTCTTTATAAACCTTGAATTGAAATGTGTGAGAGATCTAGGAGCTAAGGAATGATATCAGTATTGAGGAGATTTTCCAATCATTTCAAAAAAATGTATATTCACACTATTAGTTTAGATTATATCTATTTATAGATACCATCATTATGTAAAAACATTTTTCCAATATTTATTTATTCTATTCATGAAAATTCAATGTTTTTAAACACATTGAAATTATATCTATAGTCACCACATTGATTGTTTTTCATTTTAAAATAAAATTAATAAATTCGTACTCTAAAATTAATTATAATAGGATGGATAAACAAGAATGAAATTATATTGAGTAAAAGTTATCAGGATCAATTAATTTATCTCATTGGATGATAATTACTTGAACAGATTAGCATGGAATAATGACTTTCCCTCTATGCTGAATAACAGATATAGACAAGGACATACAATGTCATGGACATTCCTTTTTTAGTTCACAACTACAACATATTTTTATCACTGAAATCTAATGGGAAATATCTTTTAATAATTATAATATAGTCACTATAAATATTAACTTTATTTATGAATGGTACTTCCTAATATATTTTTAACTGAGTTTAATTGAAGATTGGATCATTTTTTACCTCTATAATTCAAAAGTATATATACTTTACCATAATTTATTTAACAATAAAAAAATAATATGGCTTCACATTTTTTCAAAATCATGTAATTTTTATAATAATTTCATCTTCCATATAATTAAAAAATATTTTAAAAAATATTTTACCAAACATTTTATATCATTCATGTTGTTTATATTATCATCCTTAATTTCATTCATCCTTATATTGATCAATCCTAAAAAAAATATACACATCATATTAAGATTCTATGAGTTTATAGTTATTTATTCTTATTGGTATCCTAGTGATAACTTTGACATCATGCTTAAAAAAATTAAACATTATTTTATTATCCCAGTTAATACAATAAGTTATTTGAGAGTCCCAAAAAATATAGTCAATGAACCATTTTTGATTTAATTTTCCCTATGATACATATTTTTTTTAAAAATATGGATGCTTATAAAAAAATAACTGTGACTTCATTAAGTATCTATTGTAACCATCAATTAAAACATTGTATATACCATGTTATTTTTTTTATTATTTTGAAAACAAAATCTTTTTTTCAAAATTGTTAATTTTTCTTGAATTTTTAAAAATTTTATTTCTGATGATAAAAATAAACGAGATCTAAATAAAATATTCTAACATTTTATTATCGTAAATTTATTTATACATTATATTTATTTTATGATAAAAAACATTGCTGTTTTTTATATAATAATACATCATTTTCCTCGTTAGACATGTTTAAAAAATAAATTTAATATTCTTAAATTATAATTATGTCACAAAAAAATCTTTAAAATGATTTCATGATGGGTGTTATTTTTTTGTCAAATTAACAATATCATAATTGTAAATGAAATTAAAATTTTCAGTGGGATTTTGACATTTCCCTTATATCATGGAATGCAAGAAATTTTTAAAAATATAATAAAAAAATTTCAATAGAGAAACCGTACAATGTTTATATTGATTTTGGGACTTTGATATTATAATAGATAAAAAATTTAATGCCTAATACATTCAAGACTATCATGTGATTAAATAAAATTTCCAGTTATTTTTACTGAAAATTATCAAATTGGAACCTATCTCTTATCAATACTCAAAAGAACATAAAATCAATGAAATAATGAAATTATTTTGTAGTAAACTGTAATTCATATATATATTTATATATATTGATCAAAACCCACTCACAATCCATGTATACTTTATGATAATCATGAAATTTTCTTTTCCACTTTGGGTGTACCAATAATCGAGCCAAAAATCAACAATAGAATGATTAATGGATGAATCATCCCATGTTTATGACACCATGTGATATAATGTGTCTTACATTTATGAGCGTAAAATTTACCTGAATTGATTTTATATATTAAAAATGGGAATATTTTATCTTGTAAGTTAGATATATATATAAATAGATAATATTAATAAATTATAAAAATTAGTAAATAATTGATAGATTTTTAGTAAAATGTGAAATAAAGAGATACCACTATTATCAATTGACATTAATATGATATATACAATTAAGTTCAATCAGGAATTAAAAATCCATCATATATAAATATATATAATTTTGTTGAAAATTAATATCCACCATAGCCAATAATTTATTAATGATAAAAGAATTTTATGCCACCACCATTTGACTCCTCAATGTTTCCAACAACCAATGATTACCTAGACATAAATCTATCCATATAATTATCTAATTCAAATATAAATTTCATTTAATTTTTTCATGACCTGCCCTCACCAAGATGAGGGAAGGGACAGTAGATTGACAGACCCTTCCTTCTTCATGTTGAAGGAGAGATAATGACTCCCCTGAGACTCGCCTTCAATTGGTCCCGGAGTGGTAACTAGCACCAAGGGTATAAAATCACACACTAAATGGAAGGCATTACCATTTTTCTTTTAATAGTATCGGGAGATAAGATAGTAATCCATTTCCCATATGCATGTTCAAAGGTAAAAGATACAAGCCAGAAAACTCAAAAGGTAAAAAGATACCAACAAAAGGAAATAAACAACAGCAACTGCCCCAAAGGTCCAAGTTAGTACAGTCATGCATGATCCCTGAAGTCCTCCTGGAAACCTGAATGCAGTTCTATATACATAGGGTTAGAAAAAAAGTATACTCAGTAGGGGAAACCAAAGACTCTCATGCACAAGTGTGGATATATTCTAATGTACCATGGAAAAAGAGATAACCAAACACCCAAGAAGGAAAAGCTATCCCCCCAAACCTCACCAAGGCACACTCCCCAAATAACGGAAGTCAAGTAATATATAGTAATATCATATAGATATTTGGGTACCCCGCGCCACATTCCCACTTGTTATTGATGGAATTCTATGCATCGAACCAATCCCGCCATTCTTACCGCAGTCCCACTGCCAAACCCCGTCCTCACACACCTGGGCCATAACCTCACCGCAGTCCCACTGCCAAACTCCACCTACATACACCTATACCATAACCAATATCTCCCCAGCGGACACCTGGTCCACAACCACCATGCTTAACCACACCCGTAAACACCTAGGTCAGAACAACTAATGCCACGTCGGAAGACACTTGGGCCTCATCCCGAAGACACTTGGGAAACAACCTGCCCGCAAACACCGGGCCAACCTCCACAACTACCATGCCCTAAGATTCTTGGGCTAATAATGGACTTCAGGCTATCACAACCTATCCGATGAGTCTTGGGATATTCAGGAAAGGGACAGAAAAGGAGCTAATAACCAGCCACTCATAGGAGTGTTGGGAAAAACACCTTCCCCCATGAAATGGTAGTGTTCGACACTTAAGTTCTCAACTTGAGTGAGGCGCAGATAAGAAACATAAAATCTATAGATATAGGTATAGATAACAAAAACTCATCCCAACCTAGGTGTTCCATAACCTAAGCACAAACACCCTCGTTACTATTCATTCTTGAAAGAACAACACGACACTCACGGCCAAGCCACAACTCATTCCAAAAACCAATTCCCATTTACACATTTCATGTTTTCATGTTTAACTAACCTCATTTAGGTGAATTCTACACTACTGGGAAACTAACAGTCATAACCACAAGCTAGGAAAAGAAAAACATCCAAACATCAATTTAAGCATTCACACCCGGTTCTCTTGTTAATTCACATAAGCAAAGGTATAAGTGAGATCCCTCGATGTACTGGAACCAAAGAATATTTTATGATACAGCCCCACACCCCCAAAACCATGAACCAACGATATGCATACAGTAGAGGATTCCACACCAATATGTGGTATATGTAGAGTAACCACACAACCTCAGATTCACAACCAGCGAAAGTATAACAAAATGGGATCCCATCCCCATCCATATCACCCCAGCAATCTAAGACCCCATCCATGAAAACCATAAAGTCACCCTAAATCGGCCTGTGAAAGAAAAACCAAACCGCTACCACTAACACAAGGCAGGCCCATGCAGGTATTTTCAGATTTAAAATATTTAACACACTCCATGGTTTCAATTCCACTGTGCATTAACCGGGTTTATCACAGAAAAGGTTTGATCCTGGTGCTTTCAATTTTTTTAACTGAGTATACATAATTAACCAATTCCATGTTACGTGTATTTAAACATCCAGGAGCACTGAGGTTCATTAGTGTGTAGAGAAAGTCCACCAGCGGCCATTATTTTTAGTGAGCACAAGCCCATATAGTTCACAACACATGTCATCATAAAAGAGTACAGCAGAACATCGATCACTCCCCCCCTTCCCTTCTTTACATTTCCATTAATTATCTTCATTAAGTTTGGTTTCATCAATTTTCACAAAAGCAAAAGCATGCCCATGCCGCATGATAAACAGAAAAGAGACGCGAAGGAGAAAATCACTACGTGATTGATCAAAGATTGAAGTCCTCCACCTGCCAAGAATTTGGGAAAATTGTGACTTGTAGGGGAGGTCTGGCACTCCAAAAGTACTAAGAAGAAAGGAATCCAGTCAATCGGAAGAAGAATAAAGAAGAAATTCTCGTGTGATATATAGATAAGATCCCGTTGTTACGGGATATGGGGTTCGAACGTCTTTAAATTCGGATCCTGTTTTCCCCACATGGTTGGGTGGTTACACACAATGAAATTAATTGTTATTTAATGATTTCTATTAGAAAAGGTGGTAACAGCTGTGATTTCAAAGGATTTTTTATAAATGGAGGGGCACGATACGCGGACACACAGCTGGGTCCGTTGAGGGTCACCCCACCTGTAGGAATTTAAACATTGATTATGGGATTAAAAATGTCCTTGAACCACTTCAAAAAGTTTAAAAATGCATAAAAGAGGCGTTATAGGAAAAAGTGTAGAATAGAAACCCGACAAATCTGGGTGACACTGATCAATCACTCTGATCGGTCGCACACCGAAATGACGTACTTCCACCGAGACTCCACCCTTTGGATCCAGAAATTGGAAAAGGGATGGACCGTGAGGGTCTTAGTCATCACATCAGATACCTATCAAACTATTCTTGCCCTTGAGAATTAAAACCAATCCATAAGAAAAGATAGGGTCCCAACAGCCACCTCGAAAGATACCTCTTAGGAGTGAACCTCTCCGACATCTAGAAACACCTCTCCCCCAAGTAACCAGGGAACTTCCAAGGGTCAACTGTCCAGCTATATGGATTAAGGAGATCCTTCCCCCATGTCAAGATATTATCCACATTGGGAGGCACTGACTCGCCTGCACGGGTTTAACCGCATCCACCTTAATGCGTCTTGATTAGGGACAAGGTCCTTCTTTCTCCACAGTCTGGACATTTCAAAATACTCCCCATGTAAGGAAACATAACATCTCATAAAACAAAAAGGTCAACATTAAATCACAGCAAGTACAAAACGAATCAGAACAAAACTCAAAACAGCTCTTCGTATTGGGCGTGCATCTGTGTCTCCCATTCCATCGTACTTTCCTCAAGCCCTCCATGCTTCCACAACACTCGAACTAAAGGAATGGTTCACCCACGTAGCACCTTCTCTTCACGATCCTCTATCCTCACTTGTCTTTCCACAAAGGTCACATCGTCCTTGGTATCCAGGATTCCCCAGTCGGGGACGTTTGAATCATTGTGAGGATATATTCTGAGTTCTGATGCATGGAAGACGTCATTTATCCTCAGTAGTTGTGGTGGTAGCACTAGCTGATAAGCCACTTCACCGACCCGATACAACACTTCGAAGGGTCCAATGAAGTGGCTTATCAGCTAGCGCAAACACCGTCGCTACTGAGGATACATGACATCTTCCATGTGTCACAACTCAGAAGATATCCACACGACGATTCACAAGTCATCGACTGGTTAAAGCTGGATATCAAGGATGACGTGATCTTTGTGGAATGACCAGTGAGGATCGAGGATTGTTAAGATAATGTGATTCATGGGCAAACCATTATTTCTGTTAGAGTGTTGTGGATGCATGACGGGCTCCAGGAAAGTACCTGGGAATGGGAGACACAGATGCGTTCCCAATACCCAGAGATTTTTTGATTTTTGTTCTGCTTAGTTCTGTACTTGTTGTGATGTAATGCTATCCTTGTTGGTTTGTGAGATGTTTTTTTCCATACCTGGGGAGTGTTGTGAAATTTACAGACTGTGGAGAAGGGTGAACCCGGTCCCTAATCAAGATGCATTAAGGTGGATGCGGTAAAACCCGTGCGGGCGAGCCAGTGCCGCCCAAAGCGGATAGTAGCATGACATAGAGGAATGAACTCCTTAATCCATTTGTATGGACTATTGACCCTTGGATGTTGCCTGGTTACTTGGGGGAGAGGTGTTTCTAGATGTCGGAGAGGTTCACTCCTAAGAGGTATCTTTCGAGGTGGTTGTTCGGACCCTCACTTTTTTTATGGCTTGGTTTTAATTCTCAAGGGAGAGAATAGTTTCAGAGGTATCTAATGTGATGACCCAAGACCTCATGATCTATCCCTTTTCCAATTTACATATCCTAATGGTGGCGTCTCGGTGGGAGGACATCATTTCGGTGTGTGACCGATCGATGCGACTGATCAGTGTCACCCACCCTTGTCGGGTTTCTCTTTTATAGTTTTTCCCGTAATGCCTCATTGAGGCCTTTTCAACCTTTTGGAATGGGTTCAAGGCCGTTTTAAGCCCTTAATAAATGTTTAAATTCCTAAGGGTGGGGAGACCCTCAATGGACCCAGCTGTGTGGATGCGTATCGTGCCCCTCCATTTATATAAAATCCTTTGAAATCACAACTGTTACCACTTTTTTGATAGAAATCATTAAATAACAATTAATTCTATCGTGTGTAACCACCCAACCGTGTGAGGAAATCATGATCCGAATTTAAAGCCGTTCGAACCCCATATCCCATAACAACGGGATCTAATCTATATATCACAATGGAATTTCTTCTTTCTTCTTCTTCCTATTGGATGGCTTCCTTTCTTCTTAGTACTTTTGGTGTTCCTGACGTCCCTCCTCTGCGAGATGTGGTTTTTTCTAATTCCAGGAATGTGGAGGACTTCGATCTTTGATACCATTGTGTCATGACCCGCCTTATCCAAAACGAGGGAAGGGACAAAAGATTTCTAGGACCTTCCTTCATTAAGTTTAGTTTCATCAATTTCCACAGAGGCAAAAGCATACCCACCCCGCATGATACACAGAAAGGGGAGACAAAATAGAAATGTTGAAGGAGAGATAATGACCCCCGAAACACTCCTTCAATAGGTCCAAAATTGGTGACCAGCACCAAGGGTATAGAACCTCACAAAAGAAATGGAAGGCATTACCCTTTTTATTTTTTATAGGATCGAGAGATAAGGTAGCAACCCCAAAAATACCAAAGCTGAATGTATTTTTATATACGTAGGGTGACCATACAAGTATACTCGGTAGAGGAAACCAAATACTCTAGTGCACAAGTGAGGAGAAATTCTAATGTCCCGTGGTAAAAGAGATAACCAAACACACACCAAGGAAATATTATCCACCCAAACCTCACGAAGGCATGCTCCCCAAATAACGCAAATCAAGTAACTTATAGTAATAGCACATCGATATTTGGGTACCCCACACCACTTTCCCACTGGTTAATTAAGATAGCCTATGCATCGAACCAATCACGCCATTCTTACAGAATTCCCACTGCCAAACCCTGCTCGCACACACCTGGGCCAAAACCTCACTCTAATCCCACTGCCAAACTCCGTCTGCCACACCTGGTCCATAACCACTATCCCGCCCGTAGACAATTGGGCCACAGCCACCACACATAACCAAGCCCGCAAACACCTGGGTTAGAATAACTACTACCACGCCTGAAGACACCTGGGCCTCATCCCGAAGACACTTGGGAAACAACCTACCCGCACACACCTGGTCCAACCACCACAACTACCATGCCCAAAGATTATTGGGATAATAATGGAATTCAGGCCATCAAAGCCTGCCCGAAGAGTCTTGGGATATTCAGGAAAGGGAGTAGAAAAGGAGCTAATAACCAGCCACTCATATGAGTGCTGGAAAAAACACCCTCCCCAATGAAATAGCAGTGTTCGGCACTTAAGAGCTCAACTTGGGTGGGGAGCGAATAAGAAACATAAAATATAAAGATATAGGTATAGGTAACAAGCACTCATCCCAACCTAGGGGTTCCGAAACCTAAGCACAAACACCCTCATTACTATTCATTCATGAAAGAACAGCACGACACTCACGACCAAGCGACAACTCATTCCCAAAACCAATTCCCATATAAATTGTTCCTATTTTCTTGTTCAGGTAACCTCATTTAGGTAAATTCTACACTACTGGGCAACTAACATGCATAACAACAAGCCAGGAAATGAAAAATTGCCAAAAATAAATTTAAGCATTCACACCTAGTTCTCATGTGAAATCACAACAACAAAGGGATAAGTGAGATCCCTCGAAGTACTGGAACCAAAGAATACATTAAGATACAGCCCCACACCCCCAAAACCATGAACCAACGATATGCCAACATTAGAGGCTTCCACCCCAATTCATGGTATAAGAAGAGTAACCACACAGCCTCAGATTCACAATCCGTGAAAGTATAACAACAGGGGATCCCATCCCCACCCATGTCACCCAAGTAATCTAATCCCCAATCCAAGAAAACTATAATGTCACCCGCATTCAGCCTGTGAAAAAACAACCAAACCGCTACCCCCAACACAAGGTAGGCCCAGGTAGGTATTATCATATTTAAAATATTTAACACACTTCATGCTTTCAATTCCACTGTGCTTTAACGAGGTTTATCACAGAAAAGGATTGATATTGGTGCTTTCAATATATTTAACCGAGTATACATAATTAACCAATTCCATGTTATGGTTATTTAAGCATACCGGAGAACCGAGGTTCATTATTGCACAGAGGAAGACCACAAAAATCCATGATTTTTATTGAGCACAATCCCATATAGTTTACAACACATATCAACATAAAAGAGTACAACAAAACATCGATCACACACCCCTATTCATTCTTTAAATATCCGTTCATTATATTCATTATGTTTGGTTTCATCAATTTCCACAGAGACAAAAGCATGCCCACCTCGCATGATACACATAAAGGATAGATGAAGAAGAAAATCCCTACCTGATTAATCGATGATCGTAGTCCTCCACACGCCAAGAATTAGGGAAATGTGCTACTCCCAAGGGAGGGACATCGAGAACTCCAAAAGTACTAACAAGAAAGGAATCCAGCCAAGAGGAAGAATAAGAGAGAACAAATTCCCGTGCAATATATAGATAAGATCCTGTTGTTACGGGATATGGGGTTTGAATGGCTTTAAATTCGGATCGTGTTTTCCCCACGCGGTTGGGTGGTTACATATGATGGAATTAATTGTTATTTAATGATATCTATCAGAAAATTGGTAACAGATTTGATTTAAAAGGATTTTATATAAATGGAGGGGCATGATACGCAGACACACTACCGGGTCTGTTGAGGGTCACCCCACCCTTATGAATTTAAACATTGATTAAGGGCTCAAAAATGGACTTGAACAACTTACAAAGGGTTAAAAAGCCATAAAGGAGGTGTTATGGGAAAAAACTGTAGAAGGGAAACCCGGCAAGACTGGGTGACACGTATCAGTCACGCTGATCGGTCACACGCCGAAATGACGTCCTTCTACCGAGACGCCACCCTTAGGATCCGGAAATTAGGAAAGGGATAGACCATGGGGGTCTGGGTCATCCCAAATTTAATCCATGATATCACCAACAACACAACCAAACCACATTGTGGATATCAATTACAATTCCCCTTTAATTTTTATAGGTACAATCATTTAGTAAATATTTATATACTCTATTAAATAGATACTAAATATAACCCATTACATTTTCAAGTAACATGTCATATTTAAAAGATTATTGCATATAAACATGGAAATCAATTTTTATTATATTTATATTATAGTTTATTTTATTATTTTATTATTTTCTAATACCATACACACTACAAAAATCCTATTAGTATCTATAGAGATTTTATATAATCATTTTAAGAAACATAGTAAATTTTTTATTATTAAATACATTTATTTAATTGTAGATGAAATATTAAAACAAAATAATTACTAATTATCATATATTGTATTATATATATATGGAATGTTTCCTACTACAAAATAAAATTTTATAAAAATATACAGATGGTAGAATGTGTGAAAACATTCCAAAAAATATAGTAAATATACATATAATCAAATAAATCATTAGTGAAACACATTAATGAATATGTTCTACACAAAACATCTTATATAAATTTATTATTCATTGGCCATTTTTATACACATAATCATAATTACTATTTATAATCAAACATATTCTCAATAATATACTAAAAATAATGGGTTGGTACATATAGTTTACTTATATTAGTTAGATATTGACAAACCAATTATATTCATAAACAATGATTCCTTTATAGAAACCTATTATTTTAATACCCTAATAGTAGAACAATTTAGATGAATATTCAATGCATTTACTAAATAAATAACTGTGGATTGTAAAAAATTAGTGTACATAAGGACTAGATAAAAAATAACCATAAATCATGAATGAACTCCAACATCTTCAATAAGGATCTCCCCATGTAGTACTCCTTCCGTACATAAATCATTCATTATATTATGATGAAAAAACATAATAATGTTTTTGAATTATTGTGTAGTATGGGTAAACATGGGAGATATAAATGTATTATCATATTAAAGAATGAGATAGGCATAATGGAATGTGATTAGGAACATATATTTACAAATTACATAATGAATCAATCATGGATCATATTAAAAATATATATAATAAAACATTATCATTTCAAAATACATGAATCATAAGTGTCATTAATCATTAATAATTAATCGAGAACCATAAATTAATGCCATAAATGTATGTTACAATTATAGAAAAAGAATCCATTTAATATTACACAGATAACTATGATGACAATCAAATCATAATGGTTCCGGCCATAACGCCATTTCATGTAGTGTATCACAAACATTGTCTTGTATACCATATTGGACCAAGTACATCATCTTGTTTCACACAATGGATCAAACTCATCGACATGTTTCCTATAATTATATCATGAAATATTACAATTTACAACATTCATTAGAGATATATATAAATCAAATATCACCCATCACATAATTAAATGAAATTTTATGTATTCCTCAATAATGTTACATATTCATTATATCATTACATCATCACTAATGCATGGAAACATTTTTCATAAAAAATCCATCTATATATCAATTAATAACTGAAGAAAATTAATTGTATATATAAACCTCATGTCATCAAAAACCATCGAGACAAAGAATAGTCACTCAATCACAACATTATATTCCCATAAAAAAATTTTCTTCAAATGATTGTATTATATGTAACAATTTTTATTAAAGAATCACTAGAACATTTCATAAGGAAATTAAACAATCTTATTTCAAACAAAATATTTAAAAACTATTTTTCCAATATTAATGTTTTTGTCGAAATATACCATTGAATTTATTAATTTATACTTAAAATAATTGAGAGTTTATGATGAGGGGAAATTTAATTCATGTCTTCTATGTTAAATCAAATATTATGTTCATGTTTTTAGTAAAAAGGTAAAAGGTACATTTGCCTACAAAAATGGATGGGGGAATAAATTTAAAAAATATTTTAAAAAATAAATCATAATTAAAAAATAATTTGATATAAATTATATTAATACTTAAAAAATCTTTGAAATAATTTTTTAAAAACATATATATGGAAAAAAATGTCTTTCTAACGAAGAGAGAATTATAGTCCTTTTTATTTAAAATAATTAACTAAATTTATTGAATCATTACATGATGGAATGGAATATAAACCATGTATTCACTATATATATATATCCATTAGAGAGTAATTTTAATTTAATATATGATAAAAACAATTCAAAAAACATTCTTTTTCGGAAATTTAATCAAAAACAGTCTCAATTAAAATGAGATTAAAACATAACATCCTTAAAAAATGTATGACATACATTTTACATTGTTGAAAAACCATTAATATTAATAAAATTATACTATAAATCAAATAATGAACCATAAAATTATATTTCATTCTATATATGACTTACTTGAAAACGTTTGTCCCTCGTTTAAGAAATTTTTTTATTATAATCACTATTTTGAGTATTGAACAATTTTTTATCATATATTTTTTATTCCATTTTTGGCACGTTACTTTTATAATGGTTTCATCATATCCAAAATTTTAATCTATATAATTATGAGTATTTAAAAAGAGACAATATGTTCGATAGTGTATAAAATACGCCACATTGAACATATGTGAACAACCAAATATTATTATGTTACCTTATAACCAATTTGTTAAAATAGAGGGAATGTAAATTATTAATTTATTTATAAATTTTAAAAAAAATCTGTTTACATAATTCTTTTGTTAAAAATTATTTATAAATGATATTAATAACGTTTTTAATTAAAATGAAATTTTTTTTCTCAAAAACTATTTAAATGAAAACAAGTGAGTTTATAAAATAATTAAATCACACTATATGGATTTTATTAAAGAAATATATATTAATTATATTCAATTTTATTTTAATAATTCAACTTATATATTTTCTAGATATGATATAATAATGACTACCCTTTTGGATAAATGAAGTATTTTTCTAAAAAGTTAAAATTTACTATCGCTTGACAGGGAACCCATTTTAAATCTAGTTTTAGACACTTTTATATGTTTTATATTAAAAAATATATTATCGAGAATTAGGACATAAAAATTCAATTTTTTAGTTTTTTTGTATGTTTTTTAATTAATATTTTTAGGTGTACTGAAAAACTACTCTATTTAAATTCAAAAGAAACTTCTTGTCTAATTTAATTATTATATTAAATTATACATTTAATTAGTCTTAATGTATAAAAAAATAATTTATTATCATTTAATCCCATGTTAGTCATTGGAAGTAATCTTAATTTAAAATTATATATAAATGCATGTAAATAATTACATGGTTTTTTGCTTTTAGAAAAACGCATTTTCTCATTTTGATAATGGGGATTAATTTTAAATTAATTAATTGAATTTTTGAATTTTGAATTTCAAAAAATGGATTTCATATTTGAAATCAGAAGATTTAATTATATAAATTGGTTTTGTATATTTTTTAGACATTATGAATAGTTACATTGGTAATTATTTAATTACCACATTATGTGTAAATCGGTTAATTAAAGGAAAAAATTATATTACAATAATATATAACTACCCTAAAACTTGTCCTAATTTAATTTGATTAGTTTATGACAAGAATAATCATCATTGAGACTATTTTAGGATAACATGGAACCCCTAGGATGTGATTATGACACTAGTAAACATTTAATAGAAAATAATGTCAAATATGTCATAATCATGTCCCTTATAACTAAAACAATTTTATTATTAGAATATAAGAGTGATAAATTAGATTATAAATATTCATTACAAACATAATATTATTACATACATTATGAATATTAATTTATAAATTTTAGGAATAAAATAATTAAATTAAATGTTGACACAACGATGATGTAGTAATTTCTTAATTAATGAATGAATCAAATAAATGATATTATAAATATTAAAATAAATGTTTTCTAACATAATGTTTTGTCATAAAATAATTTTTTTGGGAATGTTTTGATATTTGATTGATGATTTAATTTAGATGTCTCGAACTTATCTTCTAGGTATGATATTTTTAAAAATCAACTAATGAAATGTGGAAAATTTATATTATTGGAATTTTAAATTATAAAAAATTTTATTAAATGATATTAAATTCTATAAATTCTGGGATTTGGAAAAATGGTTAGGATATGTCCATGTATTTTTAAAGGTAACTTTTTTTGGTTATTTTTATGTTTTATGATAATTACATTAATCCCTAATGTGTAAATAAAAAATTATCATAGTAAGATTAAAAAGGGTAAAATCAGGGTTAAGCATAAAAGATAAGGACTAAAAAATATTCAAAACTTGTCTATTTCTAATTATATTATTTGAAATCATTCTAAAATAATTTTATCGTCTAAATAATTGTGTTTTTAGCCTTTTATAACTGAAATAGAAGTTATATTAATTTCATAATTTAAGAGATTCCAAGGATTCCCCTCCCCTATCATATAAAATGGTAATCACCCTTCTCCAATACACACAATTCCAAAGACAATTATATCATCAATTTTTTCCCAAACCACAACCTATAATTCCTCCCCACATTATTGAGGCCAAATTTTAGGTAGAAAATATACTTATAGGTGATAAGGTTTTCTTAACAAGCGATCAACCAAAGAAGGGGTATCTTTTTAGTGATTCTTTTTTTTATTCATCCACATAATTTAAATCTCTTTATTCCATATTGAACTAATAACTACAGTATACTCAAAATACTTAGATGTTATTATGTTTATATCATCATCTAAATCTGTCTCCAATTTCATCAAATTTGAAATGAACAGTTCATTCGTTGGTACGGTGGACTACTGCCTCATGAATCGATATAGTTCATTTTACATTACTATATTTCAATATGAGTTTTAATGATGGAATAAATGATTAATTATCATATTAATTAAATATTTGTTATTTTGAGAGAATAATATTTCAATTAGTCTCTTACATTCCATGCACATAAAAAGGACAGTGTCTTTACTCCCTACGTGTGAACTATCACCTCTAAGAAGAAATATGAATTGTTTTTATTCCCCACATAACATGTATCAAATATATAATTATATATAAAGGATTATAATTTAATTAATTTTATTATTATGAAATTAGAATCAATAAATAATAATTACCTTATTTCCATAATGATCAATGTCAAATAAAAATGTTAATAATGTGTATGTAGATCTCATTGTCTCAATGATCATAATGTTTTTAATTTTACATATCATTAAATAAATGTTTTATTTTGAAAGAAAAATTGATGTTTAAAATTTGAATTATTGTTATTCTAGAGACAATGAAATTACAACCACATAGACTAGTGACATCAAAACCAAGATCATTATTGGAAAAAGTACCGATTATCTAAAAAACATCTGATATTTACTTAAATATTTCTATAATTATTTTAACGTGGATACAAGTGATATAAAAATAATAATAAACATGAAAAAGTTTCACCAAAAATAATATATTAATAATTCATTATTATTTAGGAATATAAATATTGTACATGACGAGTCAAACACACGATGAGGGACTTCAACTCAATATCCTTTTATTAAGGCATATTTTGATTACATACACCACTATTTATTGTATGCTGTAAAATTTAACTCTATGAATTTTTATTCCATAAAATTGTTTTCTAATGAAATAATTTTAATATAAAATAATTTTACTAAATTAATAATTTCCTTTTTTAGCATACGGAGTGAAAATGACTTTTCTACCATCATAACCATTATTTGATATTTGGATTCCTGTACAAGCCATAATGTTTTTAAATGAAATGTAAATAAAATATTCCCTTTCAATGTATTTTGTAAATTAAAATACTTTTGAGAAGGTATTGATTAAGTAAGTATCTTCAAATGATATCTTCTGATTACAATGTATATGTGTTGTTTTTCCTTTATCCTTATTAATGTTGAATGATTATGTTATTGTTGTTGGGAATTGTTTATGTATACGGGTTATGTGATATACCATGGGAGGGTGAGTCAATTATATCTCTAAAATTATATGGGTAATGATATGGAGATAAAAGATGGGTTTTCTCTTGAGTGATTTAGTTAATATATTTTGAAGGGGTTTCCAAATTTAACCATGATGGTTACTCCCTATGTTTTCTGTGAAAAATAAAATGTATGTATGATATAGATACCAAAATTTACCTTTGTGATTTTTGATTTCCATGAGTTATTCAGGAATAATATTATTTCATGAGGTTTGTAAAAAAGATTTGGTTTTATGGGTGAAAAGTATGCTTTTGTGAAATTATTTTCACGATTTTACAATAAACATGAAATAATTGTTTTATTCTATATTTAATCTCCCATACTATGAATTATATAATCATCCCATGTTTGAGAAATTCTTCTCATAGTATATAACAGACAATATTGTCAATGATGGGATTAAAAAAATGTTTTTATTATTAAACATGAAAATAAACCATGTTTCATTATAAAAGATTCTATTTTATGCAATAAATTGATATTGTTGGAAGTGTCCACCATGTATTTATATTATTATTTTTATGTATGAGTTATGGAATAATTATCTTGTGTTTAATCAGGATAATATGTTCAATGTAAATTTATGATATGTTATTGACTTATGACAAGATTATTTATTTTTGGGGACTTATATTTGGAATCAATGGTCGGTTTAGACATCATTAGGGATTATGAGATTTGGTTAAGTAAATGGTAACATTCTATGATTATAATTTTTGATAAATCATAATTCTATATCATTTTAAATCAAGGAATGTCGAATACCAATAAAATGAGGTGGATCTAAAGCAACATTATCATCTCATCAAGATGACCTGATTACAATAATTATAACAATGTCTTGTACAGATGATTATGAAACATTTTCTATCATACTACTCACTATAAATTAGTTATTTGAGATATCAAACTACACCAAAATACCTTGATACCATCTTTTATCATGAATTGATTTCACTCAACTATTATTTTCTAAATATTATCATATTAAAAAAAGGTTATTATTATTAAGGAATTTTTTTATATTTTACCTTATCACATGATTTTGAAGAATATAATGACTTTAAAATGCTGCAATGAATTATACCCTTGAAAACCCTATTTATAGTTGGTTTTAAAATATAGTTTCTCAAGACATTCTTATGGTATTTTAAAAGGGCCTTTGATTGAATGTTTCAACTCAAACTCGGTTCGAATGATTTATAAAAATATTTTGTTATCTTATTTTTTGAAATTATATTTCATGTACGATTATCTTCCAAAACTATTTTTATGTGAACAACAATAGGACCCATGTTTGTACACAGTGTATTTGGAAAATTTAAGCATTTCATTTTAATGAATCTCTAAATAATTTTTGTAATGTGTGGGCCTTTATTATATGTGAACAAAATTACAATGAATCCAAGTGGACACCATTATCATGGTAGAATGTTCATTTTATTAGTGATAGTTTTATTAAATCATTTACAGGTGAAATAAAAATATGAAAATATATTTTAATATATATAATACATTATGAATTAAGTTGTTGAGGTCATTATTAGTTTGGTTGAAAATGAGAGGTATAGGAAACAACTATCATTAAAATATATTATAGTTAGTTTTTGAGGTCATTATGATATTTTGGTAATATTATAAAAAATATATAGTTTTTTGAAAAAGGATAAACCATAGGATGGGTGACAACCATCATGTCTAGCAAGACCACGGATATCAATCCTACAACTGAATGGAGACATGGGTGCATCACCTACCACTAGCCTCCATTAATTACCTGATTAGTATGAATTTTTCTTTTTAGTTTAACATGTTTGAGAAATAAGAATAAGTTGATTTTGTAAAACAGTTTTTATCAATTTTTTTAATGTATTATAGTAAAATAATTTGGGGATTATGTGATAAATATTATTTTGGAAGATGATTACTATTTTTAAATCCCTATATGCTTAAAGAATATAGATTACTTTGGGATTTTTTAAATGTAATTATTTAACTATATTTTAGAAAAATATTTGTTATTGTTTTTGACTATTGGTAAATAGTATATTTATGAAAAATTCTTATCCTATCATGGAGAGAATATGATTTGGTTAATTAAATTTTAGTATGAGGCATTAAAAGTGATTGATATTATTTTTAGATAAATATTAAAATTTATCTTGGAAAATTAACTCATAAAATTCTTATGAATTTTCATATTAAATCTTAGTTATAATTATTTTGATGAATTTTAAAGACAATAATTGGTTGAATGGAATCTGTTGAACTTTGAATATTACTATTTTATTTTAATGACTAAATTTTGACTTTCTCCTTATAATGGATTATTACTTTTGGGGGAAATTATCTGTTCTTTTAATATAAATCTTAATTTTTGATAATTTATAAAGGTATAATAAATAGATAGTTATCCTATTGTGGTTGATGTGTTTTTTTGAATATGATTACAATGCTTTAGGAGTGAAATATTTATCTTAAATACTCATCGTCTGAAGAAAATTATAAGTTTGTTGTGGAATTTGATTAATGGGTGAAATTATAATTTTCATGAATTTTTATTTCCTTGTGTTATTATTCTCTATAGTTAAATATCTTCACAACTAGATGAAAACGATCCTAAATTAAAAACATGATCCTTTTACTTTTCCAACTATGTAATCAAAGACCATTGAACCAATAACCAATTTATGGTGTTGTGATTGTTAAAATTATCTTGATCTTTTTTTCAATATTTCATTATCATAATATAGTGTTTAGTTTTTCTTCCTTAATCCATTTTTTTCTATATAGAATCCTAGTTTGTGTAATATCTAGGGACCTTCGTATGATCATTTATTTCATTAAAAGTGGATGTTTTACCATTTTTATTATATGGGAAAAAATAATGGTATTATGAAGTGTAATACCTTTGTTACTGAACCCAAATTAAAATTGTGAGGATGAAATTTTATAAATGTATAGGATAATGTAACATCATGAGTTTTTAAATATAGACAATATGTTCGATAGCGTACATAATAAGCCACATCAAATATAAGCAAGAAACAAAATATTATTATTGTACCTTAAAACCTATCTTTTAAAATGGATGGAATGAACATCATTAAGTAATTTATGAAAATATATTCTTACACATTTACATAAATAAATCTTTTCAGAACAATTATTTATAAATGAAAATATGTCCCATTTAATTAAAAAGTTTTTTTTAATCAATTTAAATGAGAATATATGATTTTATCATATAATAATAATAATATTTATGGATTATCATAATATAATATATATATATGTTATATATTTAATGTAATGTTTAATATTCTTCTTATATGTTTTCTTGATTTTATACATGAATAAATTCAATGTCTCAGATTAAATAGGTATTTAAAAAAATAGTTTCACCACCTATTGATGGAAAATCCTATTTAAATATTTTTTTGAAACTTATATATGTAATATATGAAAAAATAAATTTATTGTTTAAAATTTGGTTATAAAAAATCATTTTGATTGAATTTTTGGTAATTTTATAATAAAATATATTTTAATGAATAGTGAAAAATACTGTATTTAATTTAAAATCTATTTTTCGGGTAATTTAACTGTGTAGTTAGAATATCCATTTAATTTGAATAAAATTAAAAGTAAACAATTTTTTATCATTTAATCCAATTTAGGTAATTTCATGTTATTTTAAATTGAAATTATATATAAACACATATCAATCTTTTCATTATTATTACTTTTAAAAAAACATGTTTTCTCATTTTGAAAACATGTTTTAATTTTACATTAACTAATGAAAATTTTGTGTTTCGAATTAGTAAAAATTGATTCTATATTATAAATCACATGATAAATATTATTTAAATATGACATTTACTTTATTCACATTATGAATATTAACATAATTAATTAATTTAATTACCAGAGTTAAGGATAAATCGAGTAATTAGAGTTAAAAATAATATTATAATATGTAAAACAACCCTAAAACTGGTCATAATTTGCTTTTTTATTCATATATTGACAATGATCATCATTGTGTCTATGTTAGGACCACATGGAGCCACATGGTTGTGATTTTGACACTAATAAACATTTTATTTTAAATAATGACCAAGTTGTCATAATCATGTCTCCTATAATTATAAAAATTTTAACATGTTGTTGTAAATGTGATGTAATGTACTAAAATTATTCATCATAAAGATAAAACTATTATTTACATCATGGGAATTAATTTAGAATTTTTAGAAAAAAAATAATTTAATAAAATGGTCACACAATAATGAAGAAGTAATTTCTTAATATATGAATGAATCAAATAAATTGTATTATAATTGTCAAAATATATGTTATCTGACATAATTAATGACATCAAATAATTTTATGGATAATTTTGATATGTCTTTATGATTTAGAGATTTTTTATTAGAACTTATATTCCTGTTATGATATTTTTAATCATCAATTAACGAATAATGAAAAAAATTGACAGTATTGGAATTTCAAAATATGAAATATTTAATTAATTGTTTTTAGCTTCTTAAAATTATATGATTCATACAAATCATTATTATAATTCCAAATTTTTCATAAATTGATCTTTTTTGTCATTTTAAAAGTTATGATAATTACATTAACCCACAATGTGTAAAAACATCATATCACTATATGATTAAAAAGGGTAAAGTAAAGGATTAAACCAATGTGATAAGGATTAAAAAATATTCATAAAATTCATAATTTTAATTTTATAATGGGTAATGTACCCAAAATAATCTTATCATTTAAATAAATTACCATGGGAACATTTGAAACTAAAAATTAATTTATATTAATTTATTATTTTTAGAGTTTCCAAGGGTTCCACTCCATAATCTTATAAAAACAATGAACACTAATATATTACTCTCACTTTAAATGTATTTTTATCATACCAATATCTACCCAAAACACTTACTAGAATGCCTCCCCTATGGTCTCCATTCATTAATTTAGACCGAACGCCCTCTTTAACGGTGTTAATGTGTTTTATAAAGGTGATCAACCGAAGAAAGGTATCATTTTTATGTGTATATATATTATTTATTCATCTGATTCCATTAAATCTCATACATCCATGATAAAATAAAAACTCTAATATCATAAATATATTGTGATTTTATTATCTTAATTTCATCACATAAATCCATCTCCAATTTAATCAAATGGGAAAAGAACATTTTGTTCTTGTGTACGGTGGATGACAACCTCACGAACCGATATTGTTTGTTTTTTATTACTATCTAACAAGGATGGTTATAAATGTGGAATCAATTTTTATATATGATATAACATAAATTTTTATCATTTTAAGATAATAATATTTTAATTATGTTTTTACTTCCCATTCACATAAAAATTGATAATGTTGTTCGTACGTACGTGTAAAATATCACCTCTAAAAAGAGATGTGAATCGTTTTTATATATCACATCACTTCTATAATATATATGTGGTTATTGAAATTATTATTATTATTATAATTATATTGTGATTGTTCTTGAAATATAAAATAATAATTACCTTATTTCCATAATGATCATTGAATAATGGAGACGTTACACATGCGTACAAATATCCTATCGTCTCTATGACAATAACATTGTTCATTTTTTATAACATAAAATGAATGGATTGATATTAAAAATCTAATTTATGTATAAAAATGTCAAGAATGATATTTGGGATATTATGGAATTATGATTGAATTGACTAGTGACATTAAAACCATGTTCATTTTCAACTCAAGTACCAAATATCGACAAAAATAATGATATGAACATTAATAAATATGTTATTTTTATAACCTGGAAATTAGTGATATAAAAAAAGTAATAAACATGAAAACCATTTCAATAATGTATAAATAACTATAAAATTAATATTTTAGAATATAAATATCTTTATTCATGATTCAGACTCACAGTAAGGGACTTCATCTCAATCTACTTATATTGATGATTATTTTGATAATATAAACCACCTTTATTTATATGCAATATAATTAATATATTTGACTTCTAATTCCATTAAAAGGTTTTTAGAACAAATTTATTAATACATATCATTTTATAACACCTCAAATTGGATGTTCTTTTAATGTACACGGTGACAACAAATTTTCCATCACTAGAAGCATTATTTAGTATTTGGATTCATTTAAAATTCCAAATGTTTTGAAAAGAAAAATAAATTCCATATACCATTTTCATGTATTCTTGTATAATTTTTTTTAAATGGATTGATTATGTCAATATATTGAACTGATTTATTCTACCTATAATGTGGAAATGAATTTTTTCTTTTTAGCTTGTTAATGTTTTATTATTGTGTTATTGTTCTTAGAAATTGTATATGTATATAGGGGGTTCAATAATAAACTGAGTGTAGGTGAGCCCATGAAATCTCTCTAATGTATTCAGTAATGAGAAAAAAGTTAACAAAACTGTTTCTCTTAATATATTTATGGAATATTCTATGATTGTAATTCCAAAGATAACTATGAATGTTACTACATATGTAGTTGTGAATGATATAATGTAAATATGATATGGATACAAAAAGTTACTTTATGGTGTATGATTTCAAATTTATGTTTTGTTGGTGAAAATAAATATTTTATGAAAATATTTTTACTATTTTAAAATAGTAAATGACTAAGAATTTCTTTCCTTATTTTATATCCCTCACAAAGATTTTCATGCTCATCTCATGTTTTTAAAATATTTCTCGCTGTCTTTAAGAGGGAATATTGCAATAGATGGAATATTATAAATGTTATGATGAATAATATAGAAAAGAAACTGTGTATTATTTTAAAATTTAATTTTTTATTAAATAAATATATAATGTTGGAATATTCCACATTGTATTTCTATGCTTTTGTTTCATATAAATTATGGCCTAATTCTCTAGAACATTAAACATTAAAATATCCTCAATGTGAAATAAAGTGAAATTACTAATATAACTTGATATTATTTAATTTTTATGCCTAGGGCCTTATATATTCAATATATAATTATCATATATATTCACTATGTAATAATTTGAGTCAATAATAATATGTCATCCCTTATCGTTATTACATATTAATTCATGATTTATTACCTAAAAATTTACATAATACAATGTGAGAGATCAAGAAGAATTATTTTCATTGGGAATTATATATGTTACATAACAACATAAAAATGGAAATAAATAAAACTTATTTAAAATTTCCACAACTTTATTCAACCTAAAAGTGCATGGGAAAACATGGTGACATACTTATGTATGGTGTGAGATATAATCCCAATAAAGGAATAAATAAGGCTTTACATGAAGTGTGGATCTCATGTCTGACATTAGTATATATGGGGCATAAAATGAGAGATAATTATAATTATTTTAAATTTTTCCTGATGGACCATGAAAATCATAAATGACACATGGGAAATATGGAAACATAATATAAACCATGTCCTAGACACAGTTCATGGATAATTAAAAATACACCATGATGGTAAAATTTACTTGATAATTAGGTTATCTCTTTAATCTGTTTCATTATATATAATGAGACTAAAACATTTCCCAATGAATTTGGGCACTATATAATTCTCGGTACACCAGTATAATTCATTTCATTCTCACCCTTATGTGTGACACATCAATAAAAATCATTTATCATTTATCAAATAATCTAATTCAAATTTCATGGAGTATCAGATAAATTAATTAATGAGACTAATAAAAAATTATATGATTGCAAATTTTAACACCCATGATAGGAAATGGGTAAATATATTCACTACATAGTTATTTTTCATGAAATATCATTGTAATATTTGGAAAACATAGTCTGGGAGAATGAATGATCAAGTGAGAGATATATTATTGTCAAAGGGGTATATAATTTTTTATAAATAAATTTTAATGTAAGGGGTAATAGATGTAAATATACCAATATTAGATAATCAATATAAATTATATAAAATAATGAACATACTATAATAATGTGAAGAATGAGAGGATCTCTTATCTTGATATGGTGATTCCAAAATCCTTCGTAGGAGCTTCCTGAGAGATTGGGTCACATTTGGAGGGACCTAGATAGGTATTGGATGAGTAAGATCAATCTCTAAAAAAATTGATAATGAATTTAATATTTGGTTGGTTTATATAATAAATGACTGTGAAATTCATTATTATTTATCAGACATGGGTTATGGACAATATAAAATAAAATAACCAAAACCCCATTCCTTCAAATTATTTTTATAATGATATGTTACAATGGGGAGTGGTTTTAATTTTTATTCACTACTAATTAAAAAAATTAATACCCTTTCTAATGGTTAAGAGAGGCATATTATTAGAGAAATTAATTATAAAAATTAAAATATATAAATGGATATAGAGGATTCATAATGGATTTTTAAAATTAATAAAATAATCCTAAAATAAAATTATTTTAAATGTATAATATATATTTGTCCATGGACACCCAATATTGTATTTATCACATCAATTTTCTAACATTATTATTTCATCATATATTGCATATTTATTTTTGAGATATATATTTTCACAAAATATTTGACCCTTTGATGAAATTTATAAAAATACACCATTGGATAATATCAATGTTATGATTTAAAAAGTAATATTCGATTTATCTAACTGATTTTATAAATATTTTAATTTTCATATTAAAATTATAATATAATTTCTTGGGGAAATTCTAGGTTTTTTAACGATAAAAGTTTTTGATCCCTTATAAAAATTAAATTTGACATTATAAAAATAATATTTTTATTTTTATTTAAATAAAATTATTTAATAATAATAATTTAATGAAATATTCTCTATTTAAAAAACAAATTATTTCATTAAAATATATGTCTAAATTTATTTTAAATACATAATTCATTATTTAATTTATATAAATAATAAACATTAAAAAGTAGAAGTGCATGTTACAATTGTTGTATTTATAATTTTAATTTTATTCATTATATTTGTTTCTTATACATATCTATTAAAACATCCAAAAAACTACCTAATGGTATTGTACATGATGGTGAGAGTTTCATGTGGTGGTATAACATACATGGCTTGGGTATTGATCTTGATGATCTTGAACATCTCTCGTAAATGCTTTCAGACATTCTTAAGTTGTTCGATTTCAAATTGGGATTGGTCAAGGGGAAAGCATAGTGATTCTATCTACATTGTATGTTCCAATAAATGGTCATCATAGGGTATTCTATTATTGGTTGAAAAAAATACATCCTTTTTTATACTAATTGTAATTTTTAGAGCCATATATTTATACCAATCATATGATCAATATTCAACAGAAAAATAATCTATAATAATGATACTTATAGGAATTTTAAATACAATAAATTTTAATAAATGTAATGAAGATCAAGAGTATTCTATAAATATATTAAAAAATAAATCAATAATTCAACAAAAAAATTTATGTTTATTTATAATAGCTTGTGTAGTTATTCAAAAATCACATTGATACAAAATTTAATTACACCATTTCTAGTGATTTTTGGTAGTCTCTTCACATAAAAATTATTTTCTACATTTTAAGGTATATAATAATGTAATGAAAAATAATAATTAAAATTAAATGATAATTATTAAATCACCTAAATCATATATATTGATAAAATTTATCCTGATTTTCGTCCTTATGAAAAATAAAAGGGAAAACTAATAACATTTTTTGAGGAGGCATAAGTCCAGTCATATGAACAAAAGTCATTATCATTTTCTCAAAATTGTTTGTTAAAATTTTATATATATCATGTTATAATTAAGTAAAAATAATTACAACATAAATATCATATATATATATATACACACACTTTATACCAATCATAATAACCACCCGTAATATATTTGAATAGAAATGAAATTTATTGTTAGGTAGAGAATATAAGCAGTGAGTACCCATGATCAATAAATTAAAATACCGTTGGATAGAAATATATGCTGATAATATGTGAATTCAAAATTATAATAACATTTTACTATATTTTGGATTCTTAATTAATTAGTTAATAAATAATTTAATAGATTTTTTGTTTATGAAATAATAATTAAGGAAAAGATGGTCGGTTTAGGAAATTAAATCTTTATTTAGAAAACTCATTTATAACTCCTAATATGGAACATATGATTGGCCTTCATAGAAAATAAAAATCACTATAATGTGTCTATGTTAGTTTTCAAGATACTTATATAGGTAATAATATTGTTACATGATCAAAGTAGTTTTAAAAATGGATGGGAAGGGTTGCTTTATTAGTTGTGAGGGGGCTGGTACACTTTGAAATCGATAAATGATTTAAATAATATATAGTAATTAAAATTAAAAATTATAAAAAATAACTATTTATTCTATTTTATGATATGATGAGAACAAAATCTTATCAATAAATGTATTTTTTTCATGGTTTATAAGGTTTTTTAAAAATTATCTTCTAGGTTTTCACCTTGGATAACATATTTGACCATTATGTATAGTAACATATTTTTCATTTTTAATGGTTCTAAATTTTATGTATAAGATGAAAATAGTGTCATAAATTTGTTCTCGTGGGAATATAAAAAAATACACTTGGTTTACATTTATGATTTTGTTATTTTTTTAGAAATTTTATAAAATATTATTTTCAAAAAATATCATTAATCTAATATTTTGAC
The DNA here is from genome assembly GCA_963277665.1 of Viscum album. Taxonomy (NCBI): domain Eukaryota; kingdom Viridiplantae; phylum Streptophyta; class Magnoliopsida; order Santalales; family Viscaceae; genus Viscum; species Viscum album. Next base: position 277,605,677 of record OY728133.1, read on the forward strand.
ACTATTAAACATGCTTGGATTAAATTGAATACATAAAAATTTATAATGGGCATATTATTTCTTTAAAAACACACTAATATGTCATATTTTCAAATTATATTTATTGAAAATCAAAACATGTTCAAATAATATTACATTTATTATTTTAAAAACATTTATTTTACTTTTGATGAAATATCATGTTGTTAATGGATAGTAATATATAATAATTATCTAATGAATCTAAAATAAATGAAATTTAATATAATTAAATTAATTTCATTATTCTAAAAATAAATATTTACATTCACTATTATCTTTGTTTACATTAATTTGACACATATTAAATATTAAATTTTTTTGTGTTTCATTTATAATTTTTAGTTTCATTAAATATTTATTTGGGAACATTCATTGAAATGTGACCCTTATATAGTTAATGATAAATATTAAAGTGACAAGTTTATAATTACCTTTATCCAATAAAAATTAAGATTAAAATGGTTACCTTAAAAATTAATTTAAAACTATTTTAACCAAATTCACAGTTTATTTAGGTGATAAACATTTACATGGTTACAATTCATAATGACTCCAAAAATGGACATTATTTAGCAAATTTAGACCTCATTATTTTAAATTTGTAATTTATTTTTCATGATTCAATTTCGATAAGTATGATAATTTGATTATAAAAATAAGTGTTCAAAGATTAATGGAATTGTTTTTAGAATCATATGTTGTTAAACAAAAAAATAGATTTATTATTATCTTATGCATAAAAATAAAATACTAGAGTAATGATGAATCATTTTACCAAATATATTATAATAATTGTAATTAAAATAATTAAAAAATAGTTATTAATAATATTTTCCAATGAAAATACATTTCCCATATAAAAAAAGTTTTTTAAATTAAAAATTTGTTTAAGTATACACAAATTTTTATACCCAATTCAACCATGTAATTGATAATTAAATATTTAATTTTGTTTTAAATAATATAATAGAACAAATTTTAAATTTATATAACTTTAATATAAAATTTATATTTTTAATATCATGAAATATAAATTATTTTTCCATTAAAAATCTGTATTTTTATATTAATCAAAAAAATAATCACCTCATAAAAATAAAAAATAACTATTCTAATAATTTATGATATGATAAATAAATAAACGTTATCATTTTTGTTATATAATATTTTTATATTTTCTAACAAATAATTTTAATATTTTTCACAGAAATTCAAATAAATATTCTTTATTGAGAATTTTTTTTTCTAAACCACCAAATAGAATTATTAAAAATTGAGTACTTATTTCATAAAATATTCTTAGAAAACTTTTATTGAATCAGAATATTATATACATTAATAATATGATTTATCCAATTCCAATTAGGTACATTAAAGACTTGGTTATAATGGTTTCTTTCAATAATAATATTTATTAAATCATTTGAGATTACTGGTGTGTGTCTTGTGTGCTTTAGATCATAGTATTATTTTCAAAGCATCTGGTGTATCAACATTTCCTAAAAAAATAAACTAGAAGATAAAAATATTAATCATTTTATTTTATACTCCATTACATTTAGGACACCTTTAAAATATAGATTTTTATCATATACCTTTGATAATAGGAAATTAAATTTCATAAATGTTCGTACATGGTATTGGAATTCAATGGAGTTTCACAAAATCATTCTGGTTTTCTAGAAACTCTAATCAAGTATAATTATAATTCCAGAATACTAATAACCTTTGGTTTCAAATAAATTTGCTAACATATTAATGATTCACTATTAAAATTTTATAAAAAAATTCTTTCTTTCAGTTTCATATTTTTTCCACTTTTACCATCCATTCATAACAATAAATGATTCAATGTATGATTCATTCATTAATAATGAACAGTTCATAAATTTTTTTAAAATTTCCTTAACTTAAAATATATTTTTGGAATATTCTAATTGATTGTAGTAGAATAAATTCGAAAAACATAATAATAAATTTTTAATATAACATATTTTAATAAATTAGATAATAACTATATTATTCTATAAGAATCTAGATTCACATATTGATGACTTTTATGAATTTTTAAATAATGAAGGAATTTTTATGAATATTAAATTTTACATAATAACATTTCATATATTATCAATCATTAATAAAAAAAATTATATCTTAATAGATTAAGTATTGTATTGAATTTTAAATATCCATATTAAGCATTCTATCATAATTTATATCGTTATGAGTTTGATGATATTATAAAAAAAACATGAATTCATTAGGTGAGTATAATTTTGTATATCACTTAAATATATAAATTAATTTAATAAAATTCCACTAAATGTTTCCCCTTTAAAGTTAAACTACTCATTAGTGTGATATGAACCATATTTTTGTGAGAAAATGATCGCATGAAAACATGAATCTCTGTGATTAGATATTTTTTAGTAATTCATGATAATCATATCATATATGATCCATTGATAATTAATCATGAATTTTCTTCCAATCAGTCATTCATATATTCAAAACTATGTTCTTTTAGTTTCCCAACATATGTCATTTCCGAACTACTTTAACTCAATAGTGATTTCAACCAAATAAATTCACATGAAAATCAATCAATATCCATCTATTGTATGAAGATACTAAATCCACATCCATAATCACAAAATGGTTTACTTCATTACATAAGATCATCATGGTGAAATACACTATATAGCTAAACAACCAAGTTGGATGACTGAGTTCTAAATAAGTTCTCCTTTATAGAGAATCCCACACATTATATTTGGAGAGGATTTTAATCACAAGATATTATCTAATGTTATTCCCTTTTATATATGAATTATTCAAATAATATAGTTATCAATAATGATGAATCCCTAATTAAATAATTTCAAATAATATTAAATGTTTACTCTTTTCAAAACCAACATGATTTTATTACTAGATGAAAAATTTTAGTTCATGTATATTCATACGCAACTGAAGTCATAATATTCATAAGTTACGTGAAAAATTCATGTAATGGTTTATAATTATCTGAGATTGAAAATCAAATCATGTGTAAGAATGAATCTATAGAATTTTTCCCTGATCCACATTACTAGACAAGTAATAATCATCTAGTTAAGAGAGTCTTAAAACCCCATTTCTCTCTATGTTTATATATATTACATAGTGTATAATTTATTTAATCATAAATCTATCAGTTAATAGGAGAAATTTTTATTCAGAGACCACATTTAAGAAAATAGCACTAATTTCAAACATAGGAAATTTAAGAACAAAAAAATAAATTCATTTATGTTACCTAATAATTAATGTATCTATTTATGTTAACATCTTAGTCTAAATCTTACATAATATTCAAAATTATTAAAAAAATTAATATACATGAATATAAAAAGGAATAATTATTTTTGTTAATGAATAATTCTAATATTAAAAATTATATAACCATTAATGAATAAATAATTAATAATTACAAACTATAAACTCATTCAAAATTTTAGCCAGAGCATCCTGGTCATTATATAATTTTGAATAAAAATATTTTATATTCTTTCAAATATAAACTCATTCGTATTAATTAGCTTATAGAATTAATAAATTTATATAAATTGTATGAAATTAATTAATAATTAGTTATTAACCAATTTCTACTATATAAAAATATTAAAAACTCTTAATACAATATAAATAATCACTGTTTAAATGATTATCTTTCCAATAATCCAAACATTTTTGATGTGGTTTAAATAATGTCTTCATGATGGGCACATTTATAATGAACATTTCAAAATAATTAATTATGAAATGTTGGTAATTTAAATATAAATATTTTATTGTTTTTATTACTTTATAGTTATTATTATCTTATAAGATATTTCATATTTTTTAATAAGACATTATTTATATATCATAAGAATTTCTATAAATAAAATTAAAATTTATTTCCAATATTAACATTAAGGATTTTAGAAAATAAAATGTTCATAAAATCTTGTCTACTTAATTATAATCATTTAATTATTAATTATATTATTTATAAATACATTATAAATATAATATCCAAAAATACTTTACATATTTATTTATAAATATTTTTAAAATTATTACAATTGTAAAATAACTTATAAATAATATGTATGTCAGTCCTTACCTTTACAGATCGTATTTATAATACGGTGTGTAAAGATAATATTAATATGACACATATTTTGGATATTCCATGTAAGGGTAGAGTGGATAATACGTTTATGTGAGAACATTATATAATGGTATGTTTTGATTTAATAATATGCATCTGTATTCCATGTAAGGTTTTATAGCTAGTTACCATTACGTGACATTAAGAAATTCTATATTATATTAAAATGATTTATGAAAATTGTTATTAGAGTTATATTCCATGGTATCATGTTTGTTTTAACATTATCATACCCTTATGTAAAAACTTTATACATACCATTTATTAATGGTTTAAAATATAGACCACCTTTAAGTGATAACTTCATGGAATGGAAAAGCCTCCAAAATCCTCTCCTACATATGTGTAACTCATTAATTTTACACACACACACACACACATATATATATATATATATATATATATATCAAAATATCTATATGAACAACCATGGTTACCCTTATACGTGAAATTTAAAATTAGAAATATGTTTATGTAACCCTTCATATGAGGGCACATAGTGATGGACATCACGTAGGCCAACCTAAAAAATGGAAGGGAAAAGTTTAACTTATACAGATCACTATGTGTAAGAGAAATACCATGGTATATTATATGCACATTATCATCCTAAGGGCATGTTCATGAAAAAATTTCCATAACCTATCAATGGGTGGGTAAACCCATTATGATACAAAATTCCATAAAAATTAAACAATTCATTATTTTTTTGGTTTCATCTTCATCTCATCAAATGATTTCATAAAACATAAACTTGTGTCAATCTGATTCAAATTCTATGAAATTTTAGTCTAATAAATGTTATTTGATCTAGTGGATGTGATATTGAGCCACATCAGAGAATCTCTATGAATTTTTATACAAAAATTATGTATTAATACTAAAATAAAGTTATGTTTTAAATAATCATACCATTCAAAAAGAGAATAAGAAAACTTTTTAAACACCATCACTTGGGATTGGTAAAGATAATCAATGGTATCCAAAGGATATAAAATATCTACAGTGTATCATTATATTCATAAAATTATCTTACATTTAGATAGAATCATTATTCATTTCATTATGTGCATGAATATTTTATATAATGAACGATTAATAATAATACTAAGGGTCCCAAGTAGTTTTATCATATATGCAGTTCTGAATCCCTACCACCACCCTTTCATATATTTTTAACAGTTTAAATTCGAAATTATTTACATTCTAATAATATTATATAACATATTCATGGGTCTAAATTCATGAATAAGAATAACTATTGATTCATGAATAAATAATATAATTGTATTAATTTAAACACAAATGTTTCATCTAAACAAATGGTTTGTGTAAATTATATCAAAAGTGGATAATGGTATGAGTTTCTAACAAACATGGAAAAATATACCCATCACGCAAAATTCTTAATGTTCCTACAAGATGATCTAAAAATGATAAATATAAAATATATAAATATGGATTTTTGGAATATTTTCTTTTATCAATGGAAAATCCATCTTCCTTTAAATCATTTCCATTTCAATTTGGACTACAACAAGTGCTTCCATAATTTTTCAAATACATGAATTAATTCATCAAATATTCTTCAATGTATATTAAATAAAAACTAAATTCAATTATATGAAACCATTAGAATCAAAGAATATTTTTTATGATATTGAAAACACGATGAGAGATAATGAGTTACAACATATCCCAAACTATTTTATGATCGGAACCACATAAAATAAACTAGATTAAACATGAATAAATCATGATGTAAATATATAAGATATCATTATATATTCTACTAAATAATATTTTCTACATTATAATTAGGTAATTTTAATAAAAATATATTCAAAATATTAACGATATAAACCTTCTTCTCACCAAAAAATCCACATTGAAATAAAATATTTTATTCCCAAATTGAAATCATGTTCATTAGAAATTGAAAATAAAAAAAATATTTAGTATTCATAGGGTTGTAGAGACCCTAATATTTACTTATAATACATAATAATATTTTTAGAAATATTTTTTTGAGTCACTAAGATGGTGTGTTCTTCCAAGGATCACTGTGCTGAGAATACATTTAAAAAAATATTAAGAATATCTTATACCATGTGGGCATGATTTCATTATGAAAATTATAAATATGCTATATAGATTCTCAAATTGAAAATCTAAAACCATGATTGAAATTGAAATGTTTAGTTTACCCCTGTTATGAACTAAATATGGTTTTTATGGGTCATTCCAATTAAACCGAAGATAGAAGTTAAATTTATCTAAAATAAAAAATTATATATTTATTTTATATTAAGTGAAATAATTCTATTTAATTTATATATAATATGTCATTCAAGATCTCCAGGGTTATCTACATAAACATGTGGTCATTTATAAGAGGTTCTACTACTCTATATCACTATAGAGTCATGATCAGATGACAAAAATCCTCTTTATTGAAAAAAATTGAAGATTAGTGAATGAAAATAATTATCCCCATCATTTGAATGTGAGTTTTTCATCGAAAAAATGATCTAAATTGATGTAGGACTGACTATTTTTTTGTCCCATAAGATTAAAATATTGATCGTTCGAATTACAATTTCATTGATTTAATGAAATTGTGTATTTTCATGAACCCTCGCATAAGATTTAAATTGTTTATTCAATAGTTCCTCACACATTATCTCGTAATTGTATTATTTGGATATGAAAATTTTCCCATGAAATATACCTCCAATATTTATGTTCACTCCGCAAAAATTCTTCATGTTATTCATTATTTCTCCATAGAGTCACAATTTTATAATTTTTTGCTAAGGCCATGTGTGATCTTACCAATGGTTTAACTGAAGATATGCATGTGGTGATTAAAATCATCAATTTGGGGATAAATCCTATTGTTCTCTAGAATTTCCATGACTATTCTTAAGGATTTTAGATATGGGATAGAATGAAGAAAATGATAGGTGTTTGGGGTATATGAAAAACCACCATGGATCAATGAAATCTAATTTCTATACACTAGTTGTCCGTAGTCAATGAACAAATGATATTTCCTAAGATTTTAGGGAACCTAGATGTGATAATTTATCTTCCATTCATAGATCAATATCATTCAATAAAGACAAATATTTTAAGGAAACACCTGACCACATGAAATGTTTTGCGATAGAAAAATGAAGTATTTTATCCCTATATCAATGACAATAGTGTATAAAAAATGTTAATGATCAGATGTTTGAGGCTATGCGAAAAATCCATGTAACCCACCACTGTTGGACAGACCATGTGAAGAGGAAATGAGTTAGACCCATTGAGAGAGGATTCACCCAATACCGGAGTTCACGAGCGTGGACTTCAGTCATAGAAAACACCCCATGCAGTTAAGTCATGTCATGTAGTCCCCAGAGACATTGTCCAAGGATACATGGAAATACGGTCATGTATTTAAAGGTGCATGACTAGGTAGAAGAGTGGGACCACACGCTTTTTGAGTACCTGTACATGATTTTTATACCTACATTATTTAGAGAAAACATCAACCCCTCATATCTCTTTAGTTTGGAAATATATTTTCCCCATGAGTATCCTATTATGAGTGCAATTGAATAAATAATTTTATTGTAGCCTATACTATGAACATTAGAGTGTGTTGTGAGATAATAAATAATGACTATTCTTGAGGCATCCTATGATGATGCCAGGTATTTGGAAAGATAATCACATGGATTAGAGTGGAAAACTCATGCTTGGAAGGGAATGGTACCTCTATCTTCTATCTTTGTATAAAACCTTTTACACCCAAGTTTGTTTTGAAATATATTTTTTCAAATAAATTTCATATTTTTTATTTTATTAATTTTATGAAGCACTTAAAATTGTTTATTTAATTATTTATCTATGTTTTGATTGTGTTATATGAGAATCCATGTTAATTTTGCATTACTAGAAACATAATTTTTAGTTTCAATACACAGAAAACTAATTTTATCATATGTTACATGCAAGATTGACCTTCTATAAGGGTCTATGTTAAACAAAAGACTGAGTATTAACAAACAGTAAGATATTATTAAAATATAATTATATAACATAGTAGAAAAATTTAATATTATATGATTAACTAAATTATAAAAACGTATAGTTTAATTCATTGGTAAAAAATTAATATAAAATTAATATATAACTAAATGAATACAAATGGAATGATTTTATGAAAGACTATTTTTATGTGCAAACAGTTATTTATAATAATAAGATATATTAATTAATATTAATTAATGATATTAGTTAAATTTATAATTCATATTTTAAAAAAAATATTTTTTATATTCCTTTAATTTTTTTTATTGGCATATGAAGGGGACATTCCAAATATGAAATGAAAAAAACTATTATTTTATAAAAGCATTTTTACCTCCTTTTAATTGAATAGCTATTCAAAATAAAAAAATTTATAAAATTTATATGTCAAAATATACTTCATTTTTTTAATAGATAGAACAAATTATGGTTAGTTATGATATTTGGTATATTTTTTGAAATATCATTTTTTTAATGTATAAGGAAAAGAATGAATTTTAATTAAAAATTGATTATTCAACTCATTTATTTGTAAATATATAATATATTTTTATATTGTTTTATAGAATATTTAGAATTTTTTTTATCATTTAACCTAATTTCATTCATTTGAATAAATTTCAATTTCATATTTAATATAGTATCCTTTTACATTTTTTATTGTTTTTAAATTAAAAATTCACATTGTTGGTCTCATCTGTGAGATTAAATTTAAAATAAGTTCTACCAACTCATTAATTGAAAAATGGAAACATAGATTCCATGTTTTAAATGATAATAATTTATTATTTATAATATGTTCAACATTGTTTTTGATCCAAAATAATAGTGAAATTAATTAAAAATAAATACATTGATTAAGGTAAAATAAATATTTATAAGGGACTGAACCATAAACTTATTGGCCAAAATGACCTATGAATAATTAAAAAATCCATTTATGTCCATATTTCTACCATAAAATCATTTTTCTATACATTGGACCTTTATTGGATTAACTTTACATGGTAAAAATATGGGAGAAATTCCCTTTCGAAGAATTTACAAGACTTTCACTCCTCCACAATAAAAAACCACTAACCCTTCTCAATTCCTAAAAATATTATGCTAGTTTGGCACAAAATAACATTTAATAGAGACAAAAATATAAATAATTCCCTTAAATATAGAGTCATACCTTATGGAATAAGCCCATCCATGGAATCCCATTGATGTAAACCAAATGGAGAAACCTGAAGAAGAGGTAACATCATTCCTCAATCCCTATTATATTGTATTATTTATCCATAAAATAAGTTATCCCTATTAACTGATTATATAAAAACACCATTATCATAAATATAATAAGAATTTTTTATTATAATGGTTATTCATACACTTACAAACATTTCAATCTAATGGGTAATGAAAATGCTGTTGTTGTGTATGGTAAACTGCCACCTCACGAAATAATGTTGTTTGTTTTTCCATTATCACCTATCATGGTTGAGAGTTATAACGAAAATTTTATCTATATATTATATATGTGATATTTATTATGTCTTAATGCTTAATTAATTAAATTATAACATATTTATTTATACATCTAATATTTTTTAAATACGATAACATCGTTTCTGTATGTGTGGAGTTCCACCACTACAAAACAATGTGATTCCTTCACAATTTTCATGGAATGTATTTAAAATAATTCTAGTAAAATATATTACTTCTATACCAAATTTATGATTCTAAATGATATTATATAAATATATGCTTATGTTTCTTTTGATTAATTTCATTCAATGTGTAGAAAATACAGAAACATCGTTCATATGTACATACGACCAATCATCTCTATGACCAGTGTATTCAATTTCATCTTTCAATAATTTATATATTATAATAAAATGATATATAATTGATATATAAATTTTTTATATAATTTTTTACATTAATTATGGGTTGAAATCATTATTTAAGTAATATGATAAAGAATAATAAGTAAATACATGTATGAAGTAAAAATCAGATATTTCCCGAAGTGAAACCTTGAAAATAAAACTGTTAATATGACTGTAATATTATGTTGCGATAAGATTATATATAGTATCATATATTTTAATTTTATTCTTCATAATATTTATAATAATATTATATTTATTATTTTAGAGTATTGTTTGAGTATTATGATAGTAATAACATAAGGTAAGGGAATTTCATCTCACTTTTTATTTTCAGGAGATACATGCCTTATTCACAACTAATTTCTATCATGTTATTATTTCCAATGTATTATGATTCATAGTTTCCTAATTGTTAATAGTTTATTGGAATAATCCCATCAATTATATTGATTTATTATTATTATTATTCAATTGATGAAATCAAATGATACATATCTTAATACAGATCAAGAGTATTACTATCCTTTGTATATTCATGATATATTCATGTATTCATACCATTTTTCCATTATTTTGTAAATAATATTTTTAAGAATGTGTGTTAAAAAAATCCATGACTTTACCTCACACTTGGGTGGGAAAAATATATTCTTTGAAAACAATGTTTTGTATAAACGTATTCAAAATGTTTCATGATTTCTATAAAATATTTAAAATTACTTTCATAAAAGTGGGTTTTAAAAAATTATCTACTTTATTTATATTTTTTTATTTTATTTGAAAAGAAAAGGTTTAAAAATTATTTATTTATTTATTTATAATTTTTCAATGAAATATATTTCATATTTACGATTCTTAATGATATTATATAAAAATATCCATATGTATCATTTAATTTTTTTATTTAATATGACTATAATAGGGAAACATCATACATTTGAACAAACAGACTATGATCTCTATGATGTGTGTATTCAATATCATCCTTCAGTATTTTATATATTATTATAAATTTATTTATAATGAATATATAATTTTTTAATATATTTATTTCTATTAAATAGGTAATTAGGTCATTATTTATATAATATGATCAAGAATAATATGCTAAGACATGTATGAAGTACAAATAAGATATTACTCGAAGTGAATCCTTGAAAATAAAAATGTCAATAAGATTATAATATTTTGTTGTGATAAAATTATATATGTTATTATATATAGGAATTTTATTATTTAAAATATTTCTAAAAATCTTATATTTATTTTTTTGGAGTTTTGTATCTGTAATATGATAGTAAAGACATAATGTAATGAAATTTCATCTCACTTTTTATTTTCGGTAGAAGCCTTCCTTATCCACAACTAAATTCTTTTGTATTATATACATAATTTCAAATAATTTATTATATGAGTTTTATAACAAATACTATGAGTATTTTAAATATCCATTTTGTGATATTTAATTCATGTTGTTTATATTCCAAATGATTCCAAATCGATATTTTAATTTTGTCTCAATTTTCTCTTTGAGACACATGTCTTGTTTTGGACCAATATTTTTTCATTCATGATATATTATTATTCATTTATTATTATTATTTTCCTTTTATTATGATTCATAGTTACCAAATTGGTAATTTTTAATTGGAACAATCCCATTAATTATAGATATTTTTTATGATTATTCTTCTATTGACGAAATCATATGATACATCTCCTAATAGAGATCATGAGTATTACTATCCTAGTAATATTCATGATATATTCATATGTTCGTAACATTTTTCCACTATTTTAAATATAAGATTATTTAGAATCTGTGATTAAAAATCAGTAACATTACCTCACACTTGGGTTTGAAATCTGTATTCTTTCAAAACCATATTTTGTATAATTGTTTTAAAAATATTTTCATGCTTTATTTAAATTACATAAAAGGATTTTCAAACAAATGTTCTAAATATCTATTCCTCTTTATTTATATTATTTAAATTAATTTGAAAATGAATGGTCTAAAATTATATTATTGATTTATTTATTTGTTTTCAATGTATATTTATAGTAATGGTTTTCAAAATAACTATATGATTTATTTATATGTTTTTATATAATATTCAATGAAACAATTTTTATAAAATTTTGAATATATTATAATATGTTTTCAATGTGTTTTAAAAGAAAATGTTGTTTAAATTTTTTATAATCTTATAATATAAGATTCCATGGGAAAATATTTTCAAAATATAATCAATCTTCATTAATGATTTTTCCAAGGTTTTTATTAATGAAAATGGGTTTTAGAAGGTTTTATGTATTAAATATAATTTTTTCAAGAATATTGGTAATTTCACATATGAATTATTTTAAAAGATATTTCAAAAAAAAATCACCTCTGGGATGGAATCTATTTCTATTACTCTTTTAGTTGACGGAAATGATTGAATGTTCCAATTAATAACCATTATCATAATAGTTTATTTTTGGATGTTAGGATATTAATGAAACTTTTTTCTATATCATGATTTATATATTTATGAATTCCATTCCTCATCCATTAGGTTTGAGCATATGAAACACACATATTTTCTTGGTTTATTCATTGTTGAAATGATCGTGTGGCCTATATTTTTCCATTGGTTAAGATATAGTTAGTTGGTTATGAAACCCATTTCATTTAATGGGTTATGAGGTGATTTTTTATAATCATGTGGATCATGTGTGAGTTATTTAATTATGACATTTTTGGGACCCGTATCTCCCACAAATGTATTGATTAATAACTTATATCTCATGAGACATACTAAGAGAGACTTACAGTGAACCTTGAGTAGTAAAATGATCATGGGAGTAATCCGTGATTTCCAAGAAGGTATATGGAGAGAAACCATGGTACTAATATGGCACGGGGAGTGAAACATGAAAAAAATGTATATGGAGTAATCCCATACTAGGAATGTGTTCTTGGAAGTAATTCATACACTTCAATGGAAATCATTTCATATGATTATGTTTCTACCAAAATTCCCGCCCTTATTCTTATGTTATGATTTCATATATTAATCACCTTTTTCTACTATGACTCATGCATTATGAATTGAATGTATTTATCTAATAAATCATGTTTATGATATTTGATATGATTTTTATGATCTTAGACTGTTAATCTCTTGTTTTTTTACACTTATGTTCATGTTATGCTTACTTATTTTGTTTTTATACCAGTACGTAGCATTTTATCTCACCCCTTTCTTATGTTTAAAATATTAATGTTATGCATAAAGGTTTTTAAGTAGAATTATTAAGTGTAATATCATTTTGTTAATCATTAATGATATTTCACTATGTTATATTTTTTCCCACGTTTCCAAAGGAACTAATATTACATGGTCTACGAGTGTATATTGTTTGTAATGTATTAAGTATTCCTAAAATGTACTATAATGATAATGTATGAAAATTGAGTGTCACTATAATTGGTATCATAGAAATATTTAGTCATACTTTGGATACTATTATGAAAATAAAATAGTCACATACCTAAGTATATTTATAAGGATATTTCTATGGATGTCTTGAAAGATAAGTATAAGGATGAGGTAATGATTATGAAAATTTTCTAGAATTTTTTTAATGGATATAGTGACAGGTTTCTTAGTAATACATCCCTCTCTATATATTACAAGAGGAAGTGATTCAGGAATAGATGCACTATAGAGTAATATCTTTGATATGGGGTGTTGGTTCTGACATGTGTATAATTCAGTAATTGAAAATAGACCATAATGTGCAACTGTTCTGACACTCTTGGGGGATATGATTTGGTAAATGATAATATCATATGGTAATATAATGAATGAATTAAAAATAAATTTTATATGAATAACTTTGGATAAACATATAGTTTCATTGATTAAATAATTAAGTGTCATTATTTAGATATATTATATGAAATTTTTCATTATTATGTAGTTTTCTTCAATGAAAAATATTTCTCACCCAATGCATACATATTTTTGTAAAAGGTAAGAACTAGAGGGAAATGGATTAAAATTGGACGTTTCATATTTTTAATTTATAGTTATTATACAAATTAATATCATATGATCCATAGAATAGAGAATATATTATAATACAAATGTGTGTTATACATATTAAGATAAATATACTTCAATGGTGTGTAAAAGATACAGGATGTTCTAACAGTGATTTTTACATTAAACATAAGAATCATGATTAGATTTAGGTTGATGAAACTTAATACACAATTCATATTTAATATTCTACAATGGATATATTAAGGAATAATTTGATGAATCATATTTAATGGTTTATGAATAAATATGGTTGATTGGAGTTTTTAAGTTCTAGAATTCGTTGATTATGTTATTTGAATATTAGAATATATATAATTATTTTGTATATATGTTTCCATAATGGATTGAAAGAGATGTTTTAATGGTGATATAAAACATAGAAAAGTGATTTAATGGATAATGACATTTTTAATATGGGAAGGAATCCATTACTATCATCATGATATTTATTTATATATATAATAGTGTTTTTCAGTGATTAAGGGGAGATTTATTTGAATATTATAAATGAGATATTATCTATTACATCAAAATAGAATATGATTTTTTTTTTAAAAAATTAGTTTATGTTGTGATGGATTATTTTACAGCTTATATTATTTATGGAATATATCAGGTAAATTTTTGGAATAAGGAACCATGAATGATTTCTAAATGTTTTTATGGTAATTCATTTTGTTACCATCTCTCAAGATAATATATGATGGGTATATTGACATCTATGGTATGTTCTATACATGATATCCTTTTTGATATATGGGGATCAGTGATAATATTATTTCATGATCTTTTTTCTAATTTTTTTTATTTTCATCATTTATAATTTTTATTAAGATATCCAATTTTCAAATGTCTATGTTATAATTTAGTGTAATTATTTTTACATTGAGGTTGTATTGAATTCCTTAGTTAAAAGGTTATTTAATTAATAAGATTGTTTCAATGATATCCATCATTATTATTTTAGAAATTATATCAATGTATTTTTATAAAGGGAAAATATGTATGTCTGGTGAAAACCCATTATCTATGGAAAGACCATGGGTCTTGAACCCATGAAATATGGACAATAAGGGTTTCAAACATATAACTAGCCTATGTAATTTGTAAGATAATGTGTATTTTTTTGTTAAATAATTGGATGAATAAATATTAATGATTAACTAGTATTGATACTTTTTATTATTATAGATTAATGTATTATCCATATTGATAATTTTAAGATATCCATTTCATGATGTAATTTATGTTTGACGGAAATCCAAAGAATGGAATTGGTTTTTTCAATGACCTGTCCCCTGGGGCCCATGTCGTGACTACCTCAAGTCCGCATTCCATAGGCTATGGGCTGGCGACTAGCATCGGAAAAGTATTTCCCTAAAACTGGGAAGGCAATGTCATTTTAACCAAAAAACCACATAGTCCAATCCCACAACAATATACAAGCACAAGGTATACTATATAGTATAAGGGTGTGTACAGTGAGTAAAGCGGTCCAGAATACAAGTCCAACTGGAAAATACAAGTAAAACTGTAAACAGCTACTGCGATCACCCGCCAATGATCCTACCAGAATGGTAAGTAGAACTCCCAAACGGTCGTCTCTACATTAAATCTCATCTAAAGGTCCAACTCCGAATAGCCTCCTGTCCTGGTACCCTCGTCCTCTGTCAACGTTGTCCGTCGTCGGCATAAGACACGAAAAGGTGCGAGTGTATCATGTGCATGGGTTACTATAACGATACTCAGTAGAGACCCCATTCCTCTCTAAGGTCTCTCAAATTACAGAAAGGATAAACACCAATGAATGGAAACAAAAGACAACCCTACTTAGGTATATGCCCATACATATTCCAAAGTTATCGAGTATACCTATATCATTCATGAGGAAACACGGGGCCCAAATCATTAGCTCAAAGCACAACTGTTCCACATAGGAAAGAATACCACGAAGGTAACACCATGAAGGTATGTACCCGAAAGGTAATGTCACGTACAATAATACCATAGAGGTATCACCACATAGAAGAATACCACAAAGGTAAAGACTCATCTCACACCTGGTATAACTTATGTATGAAAGTATATATGATTAACTGAATTGCTAGGTCATCTTACTTATCTAAGAAGCATTGTTGTTGACCCACACAGTATCTAAGATGACCCACAAACGATCTTTAAATTAACCAAATAGGATCTGAAGATGGCCCACACTGGATTGGTATGCACTGACCAACATAGAATCGCTGAGCACTAACTCACACATGATCCAAATATAATCCACACCCGATCTGGAGATTCTTTATGTACATCCAACCATAGGGTTGTCACCCTAAGAATGCTTGATTCTGGGAGGATATTCACCACAATAAATTGAATGATATCATAACTTCCATGGAGTCCCACAAAGAATTATTATGAAGTTCTTTCACGTTAATAGAGTCATAACGCGACTGACAGTGTGTCAGTCAGACTCTTGGTCTCAATGTAATTAGTGTTTCTGTTCTGGGGCCAAATAGGATTCGGGTTCGATCCAACTCGGCCTTACTCCAACATTATCCAAAACTCATGTGGAGCATACCAAAAGGACTATCACAATCCAATGATCCTGATGCCATAGAAGATTCGTCAGACGGACACACTATTCTCAAAATATGGCCAAAAAAGGTGTAAATGGGTCCAGATGGGCATGGGTGCAGCGCAACCCTATCGGACAAACCTTACCCGGTTTGGACCGGAGGGGCTTGACCATGGCGGGCCTGGCCTGTTGGTTTGTGGACCGACCCGGCCCACAAAGGGAGAAGCCCGGCCCATTGGGTGTGACCCGAAGTCCGCAACCCACTCTTCTAGTGTGGTCCATCGTGGCGGGGCCTGCCCCAACCGCTACCCGTGGGCACACCCCGA
This sequence comes from Viscum album, assembly GCA_963277665.1. Lineage (NCBI taxonomy): Eukaryota > Viridiplantae > Streptophyta > Magnoliopsida > Santalales > Viscaceae > Viscum > Viscum album. The sequence continues at coordinate 277,622,866 of OY728133.1, forward strand.
TATTCCGAACGGTCTGTGGATAATTTGGTTCGTGCCTGCTGGAATGCAAGACCAGCCAGAGTAGTCCCACTCAACATGACATGGCCAACCTGGGCTCCGACCGGATCTCCTCCCAGTGGCACGATGACACCGCTATCCACCCTAGGCCGTATGGGTGCCAGTCATCGTCTGGGTGCTGGCCGCCATTCGGGTGCACCGCCACAGCTTAGAAGCTGTGACCTCTTCCTTGACAGGAAGCGCGGACATGTGCTACCACACCTCCTTGTGGTCAGCTGATATTTCCATCCAACATCCCCTTCTCTTCCTCAGTCGACGGTCCATGACCTCCTCCTCTACCGGGGGCGTGGACACGTGCCGCCCAAGTTCCTCGTGGTCGGCCGATGTGTCAGCATCCATCCTTGTAATGACGCAATATATTTAAATGGAAAATTACCTTCTCATATTTATGTCATAAAAACTCAAAATAATGAACTACTAAGTGATAAGTGACCATTAAACATATGTTTGTCACTTCTATGATTGGAATTTTGAAAATCCGACATACACTGTTGTGATCAAGATTATTATTGGAGTCTAACGAAACAAAAATAATTTTTGGTGGATAGTAACCTAACCTTATGAATTGTAATAAGAACCTTATTAATAGAAAATCATCCAACATAAGAGTAACATTACCAATGAATAATAAAATAAAATTTAGACATCTTAGAAAGTGACAATTTGACCTTAGTAAATGTTTTGGTATTTTGTAACTAATAAATAATTAATTATAATTAATTAATTAGTTTAAAAGAATGTTTATTTCCATAAAATGTATTCATAAATTATTTAATCAATGTCTTATAGTTTTTATATAATTTTATAAGACCCTACGTAATTTTTGAAAGCACTATAAAATCAGTTTTAATCTTAAAAACTGTTTTTTAAGTAAATTATGATTTTAATTAAATATTAAATTAATAATATTTAAAAAATTATTTTTGAAAAATGGACTTTATTTTTGGATTCTTCACGTAAAAAAATGGTTGGGGTAATTTTTTAGGGTTTTTCTGAAATACTTGATTTTTTGGTGAATATTAAAAGACATTAATTTTCATATAAATACATTATAATTAAAACCCACTATTCCTAACATCAGAAGTGATGTAAGCACCCAAATTCAGAACTCACATTCCTTATTTACTATTCTTGTTCATCCAAGACTCACTATTCCTTGTCTTAGGGGAAAATAATAAATTAATGAATTTTATATTAAGGAAACCCCTCTCCCCTCCACTATAAAAGCCACCCTTCGCACCCTCATTTTCTCACACCTCTCAAGCTCCATGCCTTCTATAAACTCTGCCCAAAAACATTCCATAGCCCCTTCCCCACGTCCACGAGCTACTGGTCTCATCATAATACCTAGCTTAGGCCCTTAAGGAGGTTCTCAAGAGAAGGATTCGAGAGGTAATTTCCCTCCCTCTTCTCCTTTAATTTCCTTTCATGTTCAAGTCCATTTATTGATATCTTCCAAACTATATTCTTCCAAATTGTATTGTAACTCCATTATTATACATATAAATTAAATTTATGATTCTAATGGGATATTATATCATCCAAACCCCTTTCCCGCTTCCTTTTATTTTATTATAGAGAAAGTTGTTCGTGAGGTGTTAATTTATCAAATTCAAGAACGACATGCTTTCGTATTCAATTTCTACCTTCAGATCTTGCCGTGAAAATAATTTTATGGTTGAACCAGAATATGTTATGTGCATTTTGTTCTACTTAGTTTTCTGGAAATAACCTATGAACATATTACTAAGTGATAAGTTAAAACAAGTTTGTTGTGATCCAAAAACCGCTCAAATTGACCCAAATAACCATCATTTAATTATTATCTAATTATTCATCCACATGGATCTAATATAATTCATTATATGATCATTAAAAATCATGTAATATCATTAATGACATGTAATATCATTTCTGGAAGTTTAATCATGTTCTACCGAAACATCAATTTAAGAGTTCAAGTGAACCACCCAAGAAAACCCATAAAAAAGAACATCCTCGAACAATGTTTTTAAACTCTATAAGTCATATAAAGGAACATAAAATGACATAATGAAACTATAATGAACCCTATTAATTTAAAAATGGTTCTGGATTTCTAATTAATTAATATAATGTCGTTATACATGACAATAAAGAGAAGGAAGCATTCGGGTACAAGATAAGGGGAAATTCTTGATCCCAACATTCATCCTTCGGGTTCTACCTCTTTCACTCCATTTTTGATATGGTCACTCCGTAAATATAATTTGTTCATAATCTTATTTCCTTTTATGTGATATAAAAGTTTTCTAAGGATTTTTATGTAAATCCAACTCTTTTCTGAAAGAACTCTTCTCTTAAGAACTCAACTTTTACCCCTCATTCAAGGTTGATGGTTCTTATATCAATTATGTTGTTCCCTATTGCTTTTGGGAACGCAATGTTTATGAATGTTTTATTATTATATGAAACACATTACTTTTCATCGTTTAGTTATGTTCATTTATGTTATATTTTCATTGTGGCATGCAAGACAAATGATGATGTTATGATGTGACGGGTGCGCCCGGAATTATATAGCGCAATATGAATGTTTAAATGTGATGGGTGCGCCAAGAATTATATAGAATTCCAATGCATTGGGTAAAGTGATGAATCTAATGATTAAATGTGAAATAATGTGTGAACAAGATGCTATCTTGGTTCATAGGTATGTGTGGTAGTTATCCACTAAGACATGATGTTTAATTTTTATGCATTTCCACATTTCAAGTCTTTAATTTATGTTCCTATCATGTTCAAGATCTTTTTACCATGTTATGATTGTGCTCACCCCATGATATATTGTTCGTATCTATCCTCTTACTAAGCTTCTAGCTCACCCATTTTGATTTATATCCTCAGGTGGCTACATGTACTAAGGAGAGGACAAGTGGAACTAAGAAGCTAGTGAAGAAGAAATTAAATAAATGTTTATGGTTGATGTTGTATTTGTTATTTGTGGTCCTGGTTTTCCCAAGAAACTAAACCTTTGGATCCTCTATGTGTAATAATATTATGCTGTTTATCATTAAAATGTTGTAATAGTAATGTATGAAATTTTTGGGTCGCTATAGTTGGTATCAGAGAGAGGTTTAGTTAATTTGGGAATTAGGATTAGTGAACCCTAGAGAAAACCTCTAGCATGATATTAAGTACAAATATACACACAATAATATTTACCTAGGGTTCCCATATGTCATGTTTTCTATATAAATTGTTTAAATGAATATGTTATTAATGACTTGTTTACATATGTTTTGTTCTAACCTTTTCTACTTTAGAAAATGGTTGGAACCAGGAGAAATCAGGCCAAAAACTCATGTGAGGGCCAATGCAACGATTGCTCGAACGACATCCCTAATGATTTGGGAGGTGGAGTTCAAATATTAATGGCGATTCTTACCCAATTATCTATGGTTATGAACAATAACCACTATAATGGGGAATTTCCTCCTTCACCGAAGAGGGAGAAACTGGCTATTGGATGTTTTATGCGACAATGACCACCGATGTTTTATGGATCTTATGATCCACTAGTTGCGGAACAGTGGGTCAACTCCATAGAGAAGATATTTTCTATTCTTCACTGTTCTGAGATGGAGAAGGTGACCCTGGCCGTTTATCGTCTAGGTGGAGAAGCCGATCAATGGTGGGATTTGATTAAGAACACCAAGCCAAGGGATGAAATTGAAGAGATGGAATGGGAAGACTTTAAGGTAATGTTTCTTAATAAGTACTTCCCATGAACTCTTCTCACAAAGTTGGAGAGAGAATTTATAGAGCTCAAGGAAAAAGAAGGGGAATATGTCACAACCTATAAAGAAAATTTCACAAGTCTTGCAAGGTACTCTTTGGGTTTTGTTATAAAAAATGATAGAAAAATTGATAGATTCTTTTGCGGATAAAAACCACACCTTCAAAAGGCTCTCGAAATTTGAGACATTGGGAGTTATGAAGAAATTGTTCGATGTTCTCTCAAAGTAGAGATAGAGTTTGGAGAATGGTCCCTTGGATATGGGGATAAGAAATCAAATATGGAGTTTCAAGATGGTGGATCTAATGATAAAGGTGGGAAGAAAAATCAATGACCCACATGCCAAAAATGTGGGAAGTTGCACCATGGGAACTACCTCAAACGGACGGTGAAATGCTTCAAGTGTGGGAAAGAAAGAAACCATCCTTAAGAGTATCGAAAAGACACAAAAAAATGAAGGAGAATGTAGCCCATGAAAGGAGAGAACCACTCATGGTTCAATGCTACAACTGTAAGGAGATAGGGCACTATGCAAACCAGTGTAATAAACCTCGAGTTCTCGAGGGTAATCAGCATCAGTAGCTTATTCCATCACTACTGCGGATGTGGATCATGATAATGAAGTCATACAAGGTACACTTCCAATTCACTCAAGAATAGAAAAAGTCTTATTGATTCTGGTTTTACGCATTCCTTTATATCTTGTAAGTTTGCTAGAACTATAGAATCGAATCCCTGAAACCTTGAAGTAGAGATATCTGTAAAAACACCAAGTGTTGAAATCATTGCAACCCAAGTCTTTGACTCTTCTCATGTTTGCGTATGTGGGAAGATTCTTGCATAGAATCTCGTCATACTTCCCTTGGTGGAATTTGACGCTATAATGGGAATGGACTAGCTCTCGTTATATAGAGAGGATATCAACTATCGGGAAAAGGAAATATCTTTTCATATTCTGAACCATCCCATGCTCCAACAAAAATTCATGGAAGATCCTGAATCTCATTTTAAAAATCCTTCAATGGTGTGGGTGTTGATTCCCAATGAATAATCATACCTCACCCAAATGGTTGAGTCGACGGAACGTTCCAACATTGAGGAAATGCCCATCGTGAGGGAATACGGCGATGTATTTCCTGAAGAGTTACCCGGAATTCCCCCGGATCATGAGGTAGAGTTCTCAATTGAACTCATACCCAGAGCTACTCCTATCTAAAAATTCCCCTATAGGATGGATCCTATCGAACTGAAGGAGTTAAAGAAGCAGCTGCAAGAGGATCTGAACAAAGGGTCCATATTCCCTAGTGCATCATCTTGGGGTGTGCCAGTGCTCTTTGTGAAGAAGAAGGATGAAACCATGTTGTTGTGTATCGATTATCAGGAACTATACAAGATCACCACAAAGAACAAGTATCCACTCCCAAGGATTGATGACTTGTTCGACCAGTTAAGAGGAGCTCAATACATATCAATGGTGGATCATTGTTTTGGATATCATCAAGTAAAGGTGAAGAAGGAAGATATTCAAAAGACTGCCTTCCGTACAAGGTATGGGCACTGTGATTTTTTTGTGATTCCATTCTGACTTACTAATTCCCTTGAATTCTTCATGGATTTGATGAATAGAGTATTAATACATTACCTCGATAAATTTGTGGTAGTGTTCTTCGATGATATTCTCATCTACTCCAAGACAAAAGATGAACATGGAGAACATCTACAACTTGTGTTGGCGACGTTGAGAAAGGAGAAGTTGTACGCCAAGTTCATCAAGTGTGTCTTTTGGATGAATCAAATCACATTCTTGGAACATGTGATAACAAGTGAGGGAATTTCTTTGGATCCTTCAAAGACAAAGGGGATTAAGGAATGGACCGGGCCCTCTAGTGTCACAAAAATCCATAGTTTTCTTGGATTAGCTGGGTACTACTGACATTTTGTGAGACTATTCTCACGATTGTCAAGCCCGAAAACTAAGTTAACAAAGAAAGGGGTAATGTATGTCTGGACGGAAGAATGTGAGGGAAGATTCAATGAGCTAAAGATAAGGCTGATCATTTCACCTGTACTCACACTACCGAAATGTGGAGAAAGTTTTGTGATATACAGTTATGCTTCAAAGAAAGGCTTGGCTTGTGTACTCATGTAAAATGATAATGTGATAGCCTACACCTCATGAAAGTTGAAGATCCATGAGTAGAACTACTTGACGCATGATCTAGAGCTGGCAGCCTTGATTTTTTCCTTGGAAATTTGGCGGCACTAACTTTACGGTGGGAAGTGTGACATATACATCGACCACAAGAGCCTAAAGTATATATTCACACAAAAAGAGCTCAATGTGCAACAAAGGAGATGGTTAGAGCTAATCAAGGATTACAATTTCTCTATTCACTATCATCCTGGAAAGGCGAACAAGGTATATGATGCTCAATGTAGAAAAGAACCTGCTACTCTGTCCATGTTGCGGATTGAGAAAGACCATATCTTCTTGGATATGAAAAGGATGGATTTGGAAATCATAAGGGAAGGGAATACATCCTACCTTGCCCAAATTATTGCGCAACCATCCATCCAGGAGAAGATTAAGGAAGCACAAAGGGATGATGTGGAGATACAAAATAGGGTGAATGCAGTAAAGTAAGGGAAGCTGCAACAGTTCCATATCGATGATGATGGTTTGATTCAGTTTGGAACACAGCTTTGTGTGCCTTCATCACCTGGGATAAAGAAGGAGCTACTGTATAATGCACATAGCTCTACTTTCTCTATCCATCATGGGAGTACCAATATGTACCATGATCTCCGAGAACACTTCTGGTGAGATAACATGAAGTTGGAGATTGTGGAATATATAATAAGGTGCTTGGTATGTCAGCAAGTTAAAGCTGAGCGACAAAAGTCCAAGGGTATGATGCACCCATTTCCTATACCCATGTGGAAATGGGAAAATGTTACAATGGACTTTGTCACGGGTATCCCAAAGACGTCAACGGGAAATAATGTGATATGGGTTATGGTTAACCGACTCACCAAGACTACCCATTTTATCACACTTCGGAAAGGCCTCTCGCTTGAAAAACATGCAAAGATATACGTGAAGGAAGTGGTGAGACTGCATGGTGTTCCACTCTCAATTGTCTGTGACCGTGATCCAAGGTTCACATCTATATTCTGGAGGAGCCTTCAAGATGCGTTGAGCACTAAATTAAATTTCAACAGGACCTATCACCCCCAAACCGATGGCCAGTCTGAAAGGACTATTCAGATTAATTAGATAAGAAAAAAGCCTTCTCTCTTGAATTCAAAGGTGGTTGGGATTAGCATATCTCATTGGTTGAGTTATCATACAAAAATAGCTTCCACTAGAGTATTCAGATGGCTCTGTATGGATATCTGTATGGAAAGCGATGTAGAACACCAACCTGTTGGGATGAAGTTGGAGAAAGAAAGCTCCTTGGGCCTGATCTAGTTCAAGAGATGATAGAGAAGGTTCAAGTCATCCAAAAACACATCAAAGCTGCTCAAAGTCAGAAAAATAGCTATGCTGACAACCATCAAAGGGACTTAGAGTTTGACGTTGGAGATAATGTCTTCCATCGAATATCTCCATCGAAGATAGTCATGTGATTCGAGAAGAAAGGGAAGCTAATACCAAGGTATATTGGCCCCTTTGAGTTCCTCGACCACATAGGAGCTGTGGCCTATCGTCATGCACTTCCACCAAATATATCTCAAGTTCATGTTGTGATTCCTCTATCACTACTGAGGAAGTACATACCAGACCCCTCACATGTACTAAACTCATAGTTTCTGCAACTGGAAGATGATCTCTCCTATGAAGAGCAGCAAGTAAATATTCTGGATCGGAGAGATAAGGTTCTATGCAATAAGACAACCCATCATGTCAAAGTGATGTGGAGGAACCATTAGTTTGAAGAAGCAACATTGGAGCCAGAAGAGGCAATGAAGGAGAAGTACCCTCACCTCTTTATGTAAAGTGAAATTTCGGGGGTGAAATTCTGTAATGGGGGAAGAATGTAACGACCCAATTTTTTTCAATTGAAAATTCCCTTCTTATATTTATGTCATAAAAACACAAAACAATGAACTACTAAGTGATAAGTGACCTTTAAACATAAGTTTGTCACTCCTATGTTTAGAATTTTTAAAATCCAACATAAACGGTTGTGTTCAAGATGATTTTTGGAGTCTAATGAAACAAAAATAATTATTGGTGAATATTAACCTACCCTTATGAATAGTAATATGAACCTTATGAATATGAAATCATCAAAAATAAGAGTAACATTACATATGAATAATAAAATAAAATTTAGACATCTTAGAAAGTGACAATTTGACCTTAGTAAACGTTTTGGTATTTTGTAACTCATAAAAAATTAATTATAATTAATTAATTAATTTAAAAGAATATTTATTTCCCTAAAATGTATTCATAAATTATTGAATCAATATCTTATAGTTTTTAGATAATTTTATATGACCCTATGTAATTTTTGAAAGCACTATAAAATCAGTTTTAATATTAAAAACTATTTTTAAGTAAATTATGATTTTAATTAAATATTATATTATTAATATTTGTAAAATTAATTTTGAAAAATGGACTTCATTTTTTGATTCTACACGTCGGTAAATGGTTGGGGTAAATTTTTGGTATTTTTCTGAAATACATGATTTTTTGGTGAATAGTAAAATACATTAATTTATCATATAAATACATTATAATATAAACCCACTATTACTGACATCACAAGTGATGTAAGCACCCTAATCCCGAACTCAAATGCCTTATTTACTATTATTGGTCATCCAATACTCACTATTCCTTGTCTTAGGGGAAAATAATAAACTAATGAATTTTATATTAAGGAAACCCCTCTCTAGTCCACTATAAAAGCCACCCTTCACACCCACATTTCCTCACACCTCTCAAGCTCCAATTCTTCTCTAAACTCTGCCCAAACACCTTCCCAAGCACCTCCCCCACGTCCAAGAGCATCTTGTCTAATCAGAAGACCAATCTGAGGCCCTTAAGAAGGTTCTCAAGAGAACGATTCAAGAGGTAATTTCCCTCCCTCTTCTCTAATTTCCTTTCAAGTTCAAGTCCATTTTTTGATCTCTCCCCACCTATATTCATCCAAATTGTATTTTAACACCATTATTATACATATGAATTAATTTTATAATTCTAATGCGATATTATATCATCCATCCCCCTTTCCCTCTTCGTTTTTTTATTAAAGAGAACGGTGTTTGTAAGGTGTTAATTTATTACCTTCAAGAACAACATGCTTTCTTATTCCATTTCTACCTTCAGATCTGGTCATGAAACCATTTTTATGGTTGAACTATAATATTTTATGAGTATTTTATTCTATTTAATGTTCTGTAAATAACCTATGGACATATTACAAATTGATAAGTTAAAACAAGTTTTTTGTGATCCAAAAAACCACTCAAATTGACCCAAATAACCATCATTTAATTCTTATATAATGAATCATACACATGGATCTAATATAATAAATTATAAGATAATTAAAAATCCTGTAATATAATTAATTACCTATAATATCATTTCTGGATGTTTACTCATGTTCTACGAAAAGATCATTTTAAGAATACAAGTGAACCACCCAAGAAAAACCATAAAAACAAACATCCCCGAACAATGTTTTTAAACTCTATAAGTCATAAAAAGGAACATAAAATGAAATAATGAAACCAGAATGAACCCTATTAATGTACCAATGGTTCTGGATTTCTAATTAATAAATATAATTTCATTATACATGACATTAATGATAAGGAAGATTCAGGTACAAGGTAAGTGGAAATTCTCGAACCCAACTTTCATCCTTAGGGTTCTACTTCTTTCAAGCCATTTTTGATATGGTTACTCCATAATGTAATTTTTTTATCACCGTCTTTCCTTTTCTAGGATATACATGTTTTCTAATAATGTTTTTGTCAATCCAAATGTTTTCAGAAAGAACACTTCTCTTAAGAACTCAACTTTTACCACTCATTCAAGGTTGATGGTTCTTGTATCAAGTATGTTGTTCCCTCTTTATTTTGGGAATCCAATGTTTATAAATGTTTTCTTATGAGATGAAACCCATTCCTTTTCATGGGTCAGTTATGTTCATTTATGTTATATGTTCATTGTGGAATTCATGATAAATGATAATGTTATGATGTGACGAGTGCGCCCAGAATTATATAGCGCAATATGAATGTTTAAATGTGACGGGTGAGCTCGGAATAATATAGCACTCCAATGCATTGGGTAAAGTGTTTAATCTCATGAGTAAATGTGAAATAAAGTGTGAACAATATTCTATCTTGGTTCACAAGTATGTTTGGTAGTTAACCACTAAGACATCATGTTTTATTTCTATGCATTGCCACATTTCATGTCTTTTATTTATGTTCCTCTAATGTTCATGATATTTTTCCCATGTTATGATTATTCTCAACCCATGATATATTTTTCTTCTCTATCCTCTTAATGAGCTTCTAGATCACCCCTTCTTATTTATATCTTTAGGTGGATACATGTACTAAGGAGAGGGAAATTTCCACTAAGAAGCTGGTGAAAAAGAAATTAAATAAATGTTTATGGTTGATGTTGTATTTGTTATGTGTGGTCCTAGTTTTCCCAAGACACTAAAACTTTGGATCCCATATGTATAATACTATTATGTTTTTTATCATTAAAATGATGTAATAGTAATATAATAAAATGTTGGGTCGCTATAATCCACCTTCGCTTCCTGGTCGAACCATGGCCAAATGGTTTCCATTCGCCTTCCTATTCCACGGTTCAGCACAACCTCATTCTAAGCCTGAAAAATATGATGACCACATATTTTTGATCCTTGGGTAAAGATATCTGCGTCCATATGTCACACACAACAAAACATGATCTTCTCAACGCACATAATTATTTGGTGTTGAAGAACACATGAATAAAATGAGAAGAATAAATAGTAATGATCAAGGTATTTTGGTGAATCGATATTTGTGTTCATTTGGCCATTGTAATTGAGAATCGAGGATATAAATAATCAAAAAAAATATAATTATCATATATTAATATAAACCATCTTCCTTGATCATTGGAGATGGTGTGAGGAAGAAGATGAAGAAAATGAAGATGTCGATGTTCATCACTCCCACAACATGCTCCCAATATGAGCTTGTGTGTCGTCTTCCATGGAGGATCATTCTTCGTTGGAGGATGCCCTCTGAAAGGTTCTCCTTATTCTTCACTTCTCCAATGATCTACCACCATGAGATGTGAGGAGACAAATTTCATTTAGTTTTGTTAATTAATTAAATTAACGATGTCACATTAATTGGTGGAATTATATGAGTTATACTCACATTAAAAGAGGAGTTTGGGTGGTCCCCACCACATGGTTTCAAATGAGAGGTTTCAGTTAAAAAAATAAAATTAGTTGTTTTATTTTTATTATTTTTTAAATCTCCCATGAAAAATAGGTAAACCAACTTCCACTTTAGACCTATTGCTGTTAAGGAGAAGGTCTTATTAAGTTAATATTGGCATTGCGAGTTCAACAATGTTCTCAAGTTTAAATTCCAAGAACCGATTAAAATGTTACAAGAAGTCCCTCACGCGTTTACTAAACGTACACAAAAAATGTTCATAAATTCATTTCGGGCACAACGGGCCTCCGAATCACCCGCTGTTGATTTTCGAGGACTCTTAATATTTCCAGATATTGAAAACATATTACATTAAAAACTAGGGTCTTTACATTCTCCCCACCTCATAGATTTGTATCCTCGATAGCCACAACACAAACTAGGGAAACAAGTGGGTGTACTGAGCAAGAATCTGAGCCTCCCGCTCCCATGTTCTCTCATTGAAGTTCCCGTATAACCAATGAACATGAACCATAGGAATTGAATGTCCACAAAAGACTCTCTCTTGACGATAGTCAATCTATACTAGAAACTCTGAAAATGTTTCCCCATAGTCGATGCCCAACTCACCCCAGTCAATGATTTGTGAAAGATCATGTACGTATATCCTCATCTGGGATAAATGGAAAACGTCAAGCACCTGGTGCAACTTAGGGGGAAGCGCTAGGTGGTACACCACCTTGATAACTCTGCTGAGGACTTGGATGGGTCTGATGAACCTCAGAGATATCTTACCTCCCCAGCAAAATCTCTAAAACCCTTATTGAGGTGAGACCTGTTGAAAGATATGGTCACCTTCCTTGAAATCTAGATGTCATTTTCTCCTATGATCATATGACATATGCTTACACTGTGAAGTCATCATCCTCTCCTAGATAACCTTCAACTTCTCCATGGTAACACTTACTGACTCTCATCCCATGAGTGCTGACTCCCCTAGGTAAGTGCAGCATAGAGGTGATCTGTAAGTTAGACTGTACAACGCCTTAAATGGTTCGATACCGATAGTGGAGTGATAAATATAATTTTTTGAAAATTCCACCATGGGAAAATGATTCTCCCAGATGCAGATGAAATCAAGGACGCATGCACACAACATGTCTTCAAGGGTATGAATGGTCTACTCAGTCTGACCATTCGTTTGAGGATGGAAGCTGGTGCTCAATAGAAGCTAAGTCATGAATGCCTCCAACAACCCCTTCTATAGACAGAAAGTAAAACATGTATCATGATCAGAGACAATTGTCAATGGCACTACATGAAGCCATACAATATCCTACTCATAGAGGCATCCCAATCCCTCTACTGAACCCTGCTCTTTGATAGGTAGGAAGTGGGGCATCCTGGTGAGTCGGTCAACGATCACCCAGATAGAATCGTGTCCCGTGGACGTGCATGGAAGTCCTATCATGAATTCCATTGAAAATACCTCCCACTTCCACTTTTTCATGACTAGTGGCTGAACTAAGCCTGCTAGAACCTGATGATATGCCTTCACTTACCGAAAAATAAGGCACCGTGAGACAATCTTTTCCATTGCTTTCTTTATTCCTGGACACCAGTTCTAACACCAAAGGTCCTCATACATCTTCACCACTTCTGGATGTACCACTAGATGGGATGTATATAACTCCATCAAATCATCCTCCCGTAGTGACATCAGTACCGTAGTACGCCCACTGAAGTTGATGACCTGCTCCCCACCTTCATAAAATCTATCAGGTGCCTATCATGTGAATATCTGAGCACGTCGATTCTCGCTGTCAGTGTCTCCATGGGGTGCCTCCCTAGATTGCTGATGGAGTGGGGGAGTTACTTTCAGATTCTAAATATAAGTTTCTCTGTCTCGATCCATGTAGGATGTCCACCAAGCGGATAACTACTTTATCTCCTAAATATGCAACTGTATACTGGATCTCCCAATGCATGCATCTTCCACTACATTCCCCTTTGCAGGAGTATAAACTAACTCTAAGTCATAGTCCTAGTGGAACTCAATCAAACGTCGCAATCTCAGGCTGAGGCCCTTCCGAGAGAAGATATACCTGACACTCTTCTGATCAATGTAGACAGTAAAACATTCTCTAATCAAGAAATGTCACTATATCTTCAAGGCGAAGTCCACAACTACTAACTATAGGTCATGGGTAGTGTAGTTCTTCTCACGTTGTATCAGCTTTCAAGATCCATATGGAATCACTAACTGCTCTTGAAATAGGACACATCCAAGCACAGTCTATGATGCGTCATTGTAGACTATGTACCCAAATCCCTCTTATGGTAGCCTCAAGATGGGGGGGACTCATCTATCTATGCCTTAGCTTTAGGAAACTCCGTTGGAATCTCTCGGACCATGCGATGGGTTTCCCCTTCTTTGCAATGCTGATAAGTGTGCCACATCTTTGGAAAAGTTAGGCACAAACCTCTGGTATTAACCGGCCAATCCTAGGAAACTCCAAACAACTGTCATGCTTCTGGGTGGCTACCAAGCAAGCACAAACACTATATTCACTGGACCGACTACAACTCTAGCCTCATAAATTAGGTTTCACAAGAACTTACCCTATCAGATGCAGAACTGGAACTTTGAGATCTTACCATAAAGTTGGTGCTCTCAGAGTGTGTCCAGCACTATCTGCAGATGATAGGCATGCTCCCCACCTATAGTTGATTATATCAAGATTTCGTCAGTGAAGATTAAAAAAAAGTGATTGAGGTGTGGCTGAAAGATCATGTTCATGAGTCCCATTAACACTTATAGGGCACTGGTCACACCAAATGGAATAACAATGAACTTTTAATGGACATAATGACATCTGAAGGTTGTATTATGATCTTCCTCATCCCATACCCTTAGTTTCTCATATCCAGATCTACGGTCTATCTTAGAAAACCATTGTACACCTTCATATTATTAAAAAGATCATTAATCTGCGGGTGTGGGTACTTGTTCTTCATAGTCACCTGGTTCAGGCCTCGATAGTCCACACAGAGTCTCAAACTATCATTTTCCTTCTTGGTGAACAAAATCAGGGCTTCCCAAGGTGAGAAAGTGGCCCAATGAATACTTTTCTCTTCAAGTCCTCCAGTTTCACTCGTAGCTCTTGATGCTCTTCGGGAGCCATCTGATATGATCATATAGATATTGGTGACGCCCTAGGTACAAGTCGACATAAATGTTTACCTCTCTAGGATGAGGTAGATCTGGAATATCATCAGGGAAAACATCAGTGTACTGATCCACTGCTACAGGATAGATCAGAATCCCAACATCAACCTCTCCAAGGGTATGGCTTGAAAACTGATGTGTGATTGGATGATCCATCCTCCGGGTAAGTCCTTCATGTGTTTCAATGGTTCCCATCTATTCAGTGAAGTAAAACTCGGTCCCGTCTGTATAGACACACCACACATTGAACCTAATATATTCAAACTGATCATGGACTGTAGATAACCAATCCATACCCATGATGACATCGTATGGCCTCGACGATGCTACTAGGAGATCCCAACCGAAGTTCTCGCCTCCTAGAGTGATCTCACACTACCGGCACCAGTAGATAATCATCAAATCTACTCCTGTAGGAGTCTATTGCTATATGGATCAAGCCAACAACTCCACTGGTATCTCCGAGCTACGAACGAGTGTCGTGGAAACAAAATAGTGACTGGAACCTATGTCGATAAGAACTTCAACTAGGGTTGAGTAGAATCACATCGTACCTAGAATCATCTCTGGAGTGTCATTGACATTGGAATCAACTGGCTAAAGCTGAGCTCGCCCCTGCCCACCTACTCCCTATGGTCGGGGTGGACCACCTGGTGGTGGTGGTGGTAGAACCTCAAATCGCCGCCCACATCTTGCTGCATGGACAAATCCTCTGCCACATCCACCTGCTACATTTGAACCTCCTTGATCAAATATTTGTTTCTTCCTAGGAGGACCTTCAACTATCTTTTGGCCGTCTGTATGGTGGGTCTGGCAGTCACAAGTCTTGAGAGCCCTGCACAACTGACACTGTATCATGTAGTCATCAACCCGTACGTTTGGTCCTCTTAGACCTCTACATCATCTATCTGCTTCCAACTGCAGATGACTCTACTACGTGACGTCCGGTGGTGGGTCTCGCTGCTGGTGGCTGCTCAGCAGGGAAGCTCTCCACTAAGAGTGATCTCCCTAACACCCCTTCTTGTATTGGGATTCTGAGAGAAATAATCAAATATCTAATCTACAATCATAGCCCCTTCTCGATGTTTTGGTCCCTGAAGAAAGGGTCATCCACTATGTTAGAAGAGTAGTGAGAGAGGTCAATGAACCTCACTAAATACCGAGCCATGATCATATTACCATGCTGCATGTGGAGAAGCTCATGTATACACACTGAGGGTAAGGTCACTAGTACAAACTCTTCCCTGAAAAAGATCTTGATTTCATCTTAGTTGAGAGTGACCTCGTCGTGAACTTGGAGCATTAAGTTCTACCATCTTCCCACTGCTTCCTGGACAGGACTGGTGAAAATAATCACCATGATATCAACTAGTGTCCTTACATGTGAAAAAAACAATAACCACAGCCTCAAGCTAGTCCTCATCCACCTTTGGATCAGTCTCTCCCTATAACCATGGTGACCGCTGGTGTTGAGACTCATGTAATGCCCCCATGTGGCGTGCACCCTCTACTACTGGGAATGGTGGCACCGGCTGCCAAATGAGTAGTCATGCTTCTTGTACACCACCTGATGGTAAAACTGTCATAATGGGGCCTTACACTGAAGCCTCATTGCATTGTGGGCTATAAAAACATACTCTACCTAGAACCCTGGCTGGCTGTCTGCATAGAGGCATCCTGAAAGAAACAGGTGAACCATGGTAAATATATTATACCTGGTGAGCTGATTAAAAGATATCATAAAGAAAACTTTTCAAAAACACAGACTCTATCTGTTTTTTCATGAACTGAGTCGGAAATCGGATGTTAGGGTCCTGGTGTATGGATACGTTGTCTGCCGCACCAACACTGGATTCCCCAAACTGATAACCACACTCATAACACTTAACAATATTTCCGATCAAAAGATCAGAGTCCAAGTTCATCGGTAGATCTAAATCCTTGGATACCATTTTACAACGACCCATCCCCCAGGGCACGAGCTGTGACTACCCCCAAAATTTCCACCAATAGGACAAGGGTTGGCAACTAGCACTGGAAAAGCATATCCCTGAAACTGGGAAATAATTTCCTTTTTAACCTACAAACCACATAGTCTAAGCACACTACAGGATACAAGAACAAGATAAAATATATAGTAAAATGGTGTGTATGGTAAGTAAAGGGGGATGGAATACAAGACCAACTAAAAAGTACATGTAAAACTGAAAACATCTCCTATGAACACCCACCAAGCATCCTACCTGAAGGGTCGGTACAGCTCCTGAACAGTCATCTCTATGGTACGTCTCATCTAAAGGTCCACCTCCGAGTAGCCTACAGTCCTAGTAACCTTGTCCTTTGTCTACGTTTTCCATATTTCTTTACAATAAAAGACAATGTGTGGGTGTATCTTGTGTAGGGTTGAGTATAACAATACTCAGTAGGGACACTGAGACCCCTGAAGTTCTCTCAAAATCTTAAAAGGATAAAACACAAAGCATTTAAAAAATAGTCAAACCTACATAGGTGTATGCCCATACATATACCTAATTTATCAGGTATAACCATCATTTTCATGAGGAAATAGAAGACCCAACGCATTAGCTCAATGCACAACTAATCCACGAATGAATGAATCCCAGGAAGGTAACACCATGTTGGTGAGTTCCATTAAGGTAACACCACACAAAAGAATACCACAAAGGTACCACCATAAAAAAGAATATCACAATGGTATAGACTCATCTCACACCAGGTATAACATACATATAGAAGTATATATGGTTAACTGAATATCTTGGTCATCCTACTTCATTGAGAAGCTCTGTTGTTGACCCACATAGGATAAAAGATGACCCACACATGATTTCAAAATGACCCACAAAAGATCTGAAGATGACCAAAACATGACCATATTGCACTGACCCGCACAACATCACTAAGTGTTGACCCACATCAGATTCGAAGATAACCCACACTGGATCTGATGCTTTTTCAAGTACAGTCAGCCAAAGGCTTCCCGCACTAAGCATGCTGGATTCTTGGATGTTCCACACTTCAAGACGTCAGAAGATACCTCAACATCCATGAAGTCCCACAAAAAGTATCATGAAGTCCCATCACGTCAATAGGGTCCCAACGCGACTGACTGCATTTTAATCGGACGCCTGGTCTGGAAGTTATTTTTGTTTCTGTTCTGAGGGCCTGGTTGAATTCGGGTTTGATCCAACCCGGTCGTACTCCAACATTACCCAAAACTCACATGGAGTATACAAAAAGTACAATCACGATCCAAGGATCCCGGTTCCATAGACGGTTCCTCAAAAGGATTCCTGGTTCTCATGATATGGAAAAAAATGGAGAATCTACGACCAGATGGGCCCGAGTCTGGTCTAACATGGTTAGATTGACCCGATCGGACCCGACCCAGCTTGGGCCGACCAAACCAGGTTTAGGTCTGGTTTAGATGTGCTAAACCATAGTGGGCCCCACCCGCTGGGCTGCAGACTGACCCTTCCCGCAAAGGGGGTGGCCCACACAACGCGGCCCGCTCAGTGTGGCCCACTGGAAAACGTCCCACTTGGATGGTGTGGTTCGTTGTGGTAGGGCCTGCCCGAGCTGCTACTTGGGGGGAACCCCCTGGGGTTTCCGAGGGTCTGTTGACCATCCGGCAGGCGCATGCTGGTGCCTGGGACCTTCCAGATCGGTCATGCTCTGTATGACTCGGATGGACAGGCCTCCAACCGGCTCTCCTCCCATCGGTGCGACGGTGCTACTAACCACCCACAACCGGTTGTCTATCAACTACCCTCCTTGTGCACCACCACAACTAAGAAGTCGTGGCCTCTACCTCGATGGGCGGCAACGACGCGCGTCACCCCACCTCCACAAGGCTAGTCCTCATGCTAGTTGTCGTCCCCTTCCCTGCCGCGGCCGATAAGCCAAAGACTCCTCCGCTACCTGTGGCATGGACGCGCAGCACCCCGGTTCAACGCGGCCGGTCAGCGTGCCAGACACCGTCCTCCTCTGCCAGCTTCTCGAACCGTGGTCGGCTGGTTGCTACCCGCCCTCCTCTTTTGTGGGTCACCAAATATTCTTTCTATGACCAAAAAATATGAAGACCAAAAATTTAAGATCAACAGGTTGAGTTCTCCTCATATATATGTCGCACTCAAAAAAAACATTCTGTTTTTAGTGCGCTTATTTATTTGGGTTTTAATAACGGATAAAGAACAGTCAAGAACAAATAGTAAAGATCAAGGTATTTTGGTGGATCAATGGCCGTGTTCATTTGGCCATCATCATTGAGACTCGAGTATACGAATAATCATAAAAAAAGATTATTATCATATCAAAAAAATGAACCCCCTACCTTGATCATTGGAGATAACGTGAGGAAGAAGATGAAGACGATGAAGATGCTGACACTCATCAATCCCGCAACACACTCCTGATCTGAGCTCGTGCATCGTCTTCATCGAAGGTTCGTTCTTTGTTGGAAGATTATCTCGCAAAGGTTATCACAATTGATCACATTTCCAATGATCCTCCACCATGAGAGATGATGATAAAACATTAATTGAGTTAAAAAAATTAATTCAACTAATGTTGGAACATTAATTAGGAGAATTATATGAGTTAAACACTCATTAAATGAGGTGTTTTGGTGGTCCCCACCGCCAGGTTTCAAATGGGAGGTTTTGGTTAAATAAAAATAAAAGTTAATTATTTTATTTTTATTGTATTTTTTACTATCCCACGAAATATAGGAAAACCAACATCCACCCCGACCAATTGCGGTCGTGGTGAAAACCTCTTTAAGAGAATATCGGTGCTGCGAGTTCAACGGTATCCTCATATTTCAATTATGTGCATTGGTTCAAATGTTACAAAATTCCGATCACTCGTTTAGTGAATGTACCCAAAAAAATTCATAAAATCAATATGGGAACACCGGGCATCAGAATCATGTGCCGTCAATTTTTGCAGAATCGTAATAATTCCATATATTTAAAAAAATTACATGGAAAATCCCGAGAAATTACAGTTTTATATAAATATATAAATTCAATATATTCCCTTATATTCTTGTTCAATTAAAGAATTATTCAACAGTTTTAAAATGAAAAAAATGTTGTCCTAATACAATATTTATTTGTTGTATTGTGGCCATTTAAATCATCACATTTTTATAACTCTTATGACCTCAAATTATCATTGATCAGCAACATTTTTTGTGATTGGTGACCTCAATCACAAACAACAATTATTTATTATTTCCCTCTAATTATGGTTTTTCAGTTCTGACTATATTATCATATGTGGGATCCCTCCTATGAGTTACATTGGGTAACCAGAATATCTCCAAAATTCCACTTTTTAAACGAGGCTTTAGTATTAATTTTTGCAATGCCAGTTTCTGTGAATCATAATTTACAGTACAATCCTTTGAATAATGAAAGAATTTTTTGTGATAAATTTATTTTATTGGGGGTAGAATGTAAACCCCTATTATTTTGTGAATTTTTTGTCGAATTAATTTAATCATTTTTGTAATTTTCATTTAACGTGACAGTAGAAGAAATTTATTTTTATAAACGAACTATGATTGGCTTTCATTTAATGAAACACTAAGTTAATAATAAAATACATGAAACATAATGTTTATATTTAATTACATGGAACACCGGGGTTAGATTATGTTATATTCAAGACTGCATTTCCTTTATGGTCTGCATAACAACCAATATAATTTTTTACCAATCATTAATATATATTTCAAATTATTGTTTTATAAAAAAGACATTAAATATAATATTATCGGATTAAATAAAATATTAAATTATATAATTTAATTCATTGGTTACCTATTAAATAGAAATTAATTTGTAATCCCAATGAATATACAAGGAATATTTTTATAAAGTTTTATTTTTATGTGAAAAAAGATATTTATCATACTATATTAAATTACATGCTATTAGTGATTCAAATTAATTAAAATTATATTTTATATATTCAGTAAAATATTTTTTTTTTCAAAAATTAACCATTATTGTAACTAGATATTTTTTCCCCATATTATAAATATACACTTATATTTTTAATAATGTAGTTTTACCACCATATACTGGAGAACTTATTTTAAATGAAATATAGTTAATTTTTACAACTTTTATTGGTCATAGAAATTTATTTTTTCGATGTAGAATAATTAAATTTTGGTTATAGTGAGTTAGTTTTATTTTACTGAGAATATTCATTTATTTAATGAATACTAAAAAATAATTCCTTTTATTTAAAAAAATATTTTCCTACCTATTTATTTCTAATGATAATTTATATTTTAATATGATTTTAATGATTAATTAGATTAATATTTTATTCAATTATACCAATTTAGGTTATTAGAATAAAGTTCACTAGAAAAATTAATTAATAAAGATAGAAAATTTGACATGCCTTTACTAATACACCTGGATTGTTGTCTTGTCTCAAGGATTAAATTTAAATTAAAATATTCCACCTATATGATTGAAATTTGGAAAAAAAATCTTCTATATATGAAATATTCTTAATTTATCATATATAGTATAGTCAAATTATTTTTTAATTAAATTTCTACAGTTATTGGATTGACATTGAAAAAGAAAAACATGTGTGTGCTTCCATTTCCAAAATTTAAAAAGTGTGTCCCACCTCCTCCATAATAAAAAGGCAATCACCCCTCCCACTTATTGAAACATATAAATCCACTTTTTCTAGACCAAAATCATACAAATATTACATTTAAATCCTTTCCATAAAACTATAATCCCAATTTTTTATTTAAATCATTCCATGGAATCCATTTCTGGAAAGCAAAAATCAGTAACCCAAAGAAAAAAGTAACATCCTTTATCAAGATCCATTAGTTTATTTTCATTGTACACCCACTAAAAAATTCTTAATACATGATTATATAAAATAAAAATTATCCTATATATACATTTATATTGTCATATTATGTGTTAGACAAACACTTTCACATACATCCAACTTATGGGAAATGAACTTATAGTTCCTATGTATGGGGGACTACAACCTCACGAAATGATGTTGCTCATTTTTTCTTTTATGACATTTCATGGTCAACAAATATGATAGAAAAAATATTTATATATGATATAAAAAATAATTATTATTTCCACATTATTATTTAATTATTTTTCAATAAATACTTATATATATTGCATCTATTTGGAATAAGGTTACATTGTTTGTGGATGTGTTGACAACATCATCCACAAAGCTATGTGATTCATTCATACATTACATAGAATGTATTAAAGATGGTTTTTTAAATAATATATTATATATATAAACTAATAAATATAATTTAGTGAAATTATACCAATATATACCTATATTGATTTTTATGTACATTCATTCAAAGTCACAACATAACAAAAACAAAAGTCAGGCTTGTAATACCAAAAAAATCTATGTAATTTTTTTTGAAAATAAAATGGGATTTTCATTAGACCAAGATCTAAAAGGGAACGTATTTCGACGGGCCAGAGTGTTCGGAAAATATTATTGATCTTTTTCAAGGATCAATAAATAAACATGTGAGCATGTTTTTTTAACATTTAAACCGATGTATAGATCAAATATCGGATGGCACTGTTGATCTCAGTTTGACGAGATTTTGATAGAATGGTCATAACATTGGATGTCACAAGGAAAATGTGGAAGGCAGTTTTTGGCTATAAATAAAATAATTAAGGAAGAATTATATTATTAAAATCCTTATAACTTCCAAATTGTAACTCATATATGAAATCTGATAATATTGTTGAGCCAATGAGGGCACGTTTCTATAAGGCAGAGCTTAATCATGACTGACGCATGTGGTGGGTGAATGTTAATTTTCAAACAGTTATGAATAGAAAATAAAAAACCTATAATTTTATTTTAATTATTTTTTGCATTGTTAAGAAGAGGAACGTCATCACAGCAGTGCATCGACGAGGTAATGATAAATCTCATTATTGTACATCATTAATGATTCAGCTGAACAACAGTGCAAGGACTGGTAAGAAAAACGTTGATATACGTTCATATATTAATTTCATAACAAGGAAATCATGATTGTTGGCATAATCCTTGAATTGTTCTTAGCCTTTGGTTGGTGGTGATGAAGAATGATTAACACCCTTCTCCCACCATTAAAAAAGTAACTCAACTTTGGGATGCAGATCATGAACGATGGATGGTGGCTCGTGATCCCATTAATCCAAAACCAACAATTCTACCTTAGTTAGGGGGTTTTATTTTATGTGAATTTTATAATTTCCCAGTACATTAATTTAAACGATGAACATGAGTTAACTAACAAACAAGTCAACCCACGGGTTGATCATTCGTAATGGATGGATAATGTTGCAGGTAAAAAATGTGACATATTTTCTATGATTATTCCACCTTATTTCTTTTTTTATCATGATCCAGCTAACAATAATTCTCTTGTGTCAAAACAATCAAATACCTGGATCGTTATTTGGGGCATTTCTGTGTGAGATTTATTATCTTCCTCTCAGTTTTCATCCATCATGTTCTTTGTCATGCAACATCAGTGCTGCATCGGAAGAGGAGACTCAATGTTGGGGGTTATGGATAGGCGGTTCGTGGCAACAACGAGAGGTCGTGAAAACTGCCAGATGCCATGGCTATAGCAGGTGGTCGTATAACCAAGCCACAACAGTTACAGGGTCTTCTGGTAGGTAGACACGACCACATGAAAATATCGGAGGTGCCATAGAGCCCAAGGCTTCAGTGAGAAGACTGCAATGAAGAGCTAGAACCCCAGAATAGCCACATGTCACATAGAAGTAGTTGTGAGCATGGGAGTACCGACGATGGAGGGCATCACCGATCAGGAACTAAGTTTAAGGAGCATCCCGCGACAGCGGTCTGGGGAGTGTGGAAAGGCAGGGGACAGCTTCTTCCGTCCACATGTGTTGTGAATAGGATGCCCAGTGGGCATCCAGGCTGGGGGAAGACTAGCCCGCTAGGTAGCCCGGGCTGGATAAGATCTTCCCCACCAATGTGGTCTGGGATAACAGGCCAAATTGGGAAGATGTGAGGCTCGTTCTAGGAATGAACATGCCCGTCAGTTTCGTGCTAGTGTAGATGAATCCAGATCTTTGGGAGACCCAATGGTCTGGACCCATTGTCGAACTAGGTCAGGACAACAAGGCCCAATTGGCTTAGCCCAACCACTTGGCCAGACCGTGCCAGCATATACCCAACTATTTGGGTTTGGTAAGCCGAACCAGGTGTGATCATAGGGAATCCTCGGACCGGGATTGTTGTCTCAGTTCTACTTGGTTGGACTGGGCTCAGACACAGTAGGCTAGTGTTTACTAAAATGCCAATATCATTTAGACAGAGCATCCTATTGACACCATGCCTATGGCTTTGGGGCCCTTTATATGAGACGGTCTGTTAGGAATACACTATTTAGTATTTAGGGGTGGTTGAGATGGATTGATGGCATGAGTAGTATATTCTCCATGAATTAAGCGCGCTAAATGTAGGAATCCTACGACTGATGGTGATGCAATGGATATGATGATTGGGTCTTAGTGTTTTATTTGGACAATATATAAGAGATATGTAGTGATCCAGCTATCCATGATATGATATGGTCATAGTGATCTAGATGACATAGAGATGATCATGTCATTGTGATCTATCTGGGACAGATATGAGTGGATCTAAGTGATCTAGCCAGCCCATGTGCCGAGCAAATATTAGTGATCCAGCTCGCCTAGAGGTGAGTGAGTCTATGTGATCCAGATGGCCCAAAAACAAGTAGGTCTAATTGATCTAGCTATCCGTAAATATGAGCGTGTTGTAGTGATCCAGCTGGACTAGTTGATGAGGGGGAAGAAATGATGAATCCCTCAATAGTATGAATGATCATATTTATATCTGAAAATTATACTTCAATTCTTTTACATATAACTGGTGTGATATGTCATTACATTTTGGTATTTCATTGTTGACTTTTATTGTGGTATTTTCTTTTTGGTTAGGGGTCCCTACTTATTATTGTGTTACTCACCCCTTCACGGGCTTCTCCCACACTTATCATGTCCTATGTAGGTGATCGACACCTCGACTGAGACGTTGGTGGTCTGGGACTAGGTAGTGCTCTGTGAGATGGGACAAACAAGAATTCATATAATGCTATAGGCAAATACCCCTCACTTATCCCTTACCTAGGTCTTTAGTGGATAGGTAGAGGTAGTTTAACTATCCTTTGTAGTTTTGGGCATATATTTTGTCCCCTTTTTACATTCAGTTTGTAATGTACTCTCTGTAGTTGTCTTAGTGACAGTTTTAGTTTACTATGTGTATACATTATGTAGTTTGAGATGTTTTAATGTGTACAGATTTAAGGGAAAATGACTTCTCTTTTGGGTTATTCCAACACAGTTCTTTTCTCCATCCCCTGGCCTATAGAAGGTTATCATAGGGTAGAAATAATACAATCCCGGGAGGATGGGTCATGAAAAATTGGTATCAGATTAATTTGATTATACTAGAAGAACTAAAAGTCTAAATCTTTTTTGGGGGAAATAGTGTGAAGTGTCTTGTGTTTGGATTTAAGGCCAGGGAGTCTAATGTGGATGCAGTGGATAATGTAACCATACAACATGACCTTGAATTCTACTTTCCATCTTGGTATAAGAAAATAATTGTTGAATGCATCATTGAGTGTCTTTTCACGATTGTTTTGAGTCAGAGTCATCTCACTAGGTATAATAAATTGGTTAAAGGTCATCTTGATCTCTTTCATGATGTATCCATGTATAAATACTACTATGATTATAGCGTGTGACCACAATGATGGCCCATATAGCGATGAGTCTGCGATGTTGGGGCCATTTCATATAATGTAACCTTCAGGATATGTCCCCGCAATACCCGAACCTGTTGGACTGTAGTTACTACTAGTGCTTCAGATTGAGGACTCACATATGATTAGTGAAATACATGAGTTCTAGTGATATACACCTCCCATATTCAAGGGATAGATGGGTTATCAGGTAACAAAGTACTGTCTAGAGGTGGTGACATTAGTCTTCCACATAGTGAGGATGCCACTTGACCAGATTAAGATTCTATAGAAGATCCTTCAGTTGGTCTCGGTGGGGAGTTAGTGTAATTTGACCATCCAGACTCACGGGTAGTTGACCATTAGTTGTTCTGACTTTTTGAGACATTTCAATGAGGAGTTATTTCCCACTAAATTGCACTCAGTGACCATTTAAGAGATTATACACTTACTGTTGGGTAGCCTGATAGTGGGTGACTACTCACCAAGGTTCTTTGACCAATCTTGTTACCCTAGGTATATAGAGGTGGACCCTTTATTTTGGTCCCAAACCATTAATAATGGAATATGAAGGGATATTAAGGGATAAATTATTTCTCTCTACATCCCTATGTAGTTTGGAGTGCTGTTGTGAGATCTACTAGTAGAGAACATCCTTGCAAAGAAGACACTGATAGTTGGAGCCCCCACCAGCAGATTGGTGGTCGAGTCAT
The DNA here is from genome assembly GCA_963277665.1 of Viscum album. Taxonomy (NCBI): domain Eukaryota; kingdom Viridiplantae; phylum Streptophyta; class Magnoliopsida; order Santalales; family Viscaceae; genus Viscum; species Viscum album. The sequence goes on from OY728133.1 coordinate 277,648,932, forward strand.
CCATTATGGGTATACGAGAAATGAATGTGACATCCAACTGAGATTGGCAATCCTTAGGATTACCCCCGGACTAAGAGTTAGTGGTATGAGGCCACCAGGAATCATGAGATAGCAGAGGATAATGGAAATATACTCACGTGGTATGTAGGGACACATGGCTCATGAAAGCCCCAACTGTGGAACAGCCAATTAGTGGAGAGGCGAAGGGATGCAGATGCAGTGGTTGAGGTTCGAGCGAGGTGTTCCACCACGAGCTCTGAGAGAAAGTTGACAGGGGAGAGACTAGCCTTAGACGATGGAGGCCTACGACCATGGAACATCAAAGATGATTAGAGGAATGATCTTTGTCTTTTCCATCATTGTTGTATTTATTATAGACATATGTGTTATTAACTCATTCATTTCCATAGAAATTTTTTTATGATCATTTATTCTAATAGATACAATTGCTCGATCCTTACATTTAGAGAATAATACAGGATTGGATTCAATGATTAAACACTAGTGTTAGAAATGTGAGAATAATCTTGTTGGTGATAGCATCAGATAGGATCACCTAGTGAAGTAATTGAGGATTTATGATATCATATTGGGTATGGACTAATAATGAACAGTCTATGCCTAGATCGACTGTTTTATGGGCAGAATGATGTGTGTCTGTGTTTATGGGAACATGTTTTTCATTTTCAGTTAGATGAAAAATGGATAACTTCCTGATGGACTTACATAGAAGATGATTTTGTCGATCACTCATTAGATGGCTAGAATGACCCTCAGTGTAGTTGATGAGATGAGTTCATAGTTTCTTTCAATGGTCGAAAAGTATGAAGATGTCGTTCATAGTATGTTTTATGAATACCACCCTATAGATAGGTTGACTTCTACAATAAATAGTACCATAGGATAGAAAGGATATTTACAGGCACATTTCAGATGGCTCATCCAGAGACCTGTGAGTAGAGTGTACAATTTGTGGAATTTTAGAGGAAAGGGTCAGTAAGGCCTAGGGTTTCAAAATGGGTATCCCTAGTGTTGTTCTCCATGAAGGCATAAAAGATGTTTGAGGTTATGTGTGGACTTCTGACATTTTATCTAGATGATAGTGAAGAATAAGTATCCTCTATTGAAGATTGATGACCTCTTTGATCAGCTGGTGGGAGCAAGATGGTTATCAAAGATATACCTCAAATCATGCTTTACCCATATTCGAGTGCGAGATGAGTACTTATCAAAGACGACTTTATGATTTTTCTAAATCTACTATGAGTACATAGTGATGTTGTTTGACAAGAAAAATTCCTATTTAGAGTTTATGTGATTCATGAATAGTATCTTCAAGTCATACATAGACAGGTCTGTAGTGGTATTCATTGATAACATCATAGTGTACTCATCATCTAAGGGGGAGCAAGCGATATACCTGAGGATGGTTATCGAGACACTTTTAGAGCACCAGATTTATATAAATCTGTCGAAATGTGAGTTTGAGATACGAAAGGTCTACATTTAGCTTGTTTTCTTGGTTTGGATTGGTGCTATCAGAGGTTTTTACCCATCCTCTCTGGAGTAGCAGCACCCATGATGGAATTGAAAAAAAATGGAATACCCTTTTCTTGGACAGAAGGATTCCCTCAGACCTTTTAGCAACTGTGTTAGAGAATGGCAAGTGCTCTTATATTGAGATTTCCATAGGAGGAAACTGACTATGTGGGTAATATGATGCATTAGGAATTGGTATTGGTTGTTTCCTGTGGGAAGGAAAAGCATTTATTTCTTATGGCTGATGATAGTGGAGACCACATGGGCATAACTATTTGATTCATAACATTTTTTTTTCTAGTGATAGTCTTCACACTAGAGATGTGGAAACACAACTTTATGGGAGAATGATTAATGGTATACTCTGACCACAAGAGTCTCAAGTATATCTTTTCTCAGAGTGATATGAATACGAGGCAGTGACATTGGATAGTGGTTCATCAGGACTATGAATTTGAGATATTCTATACTCCTAGGAAGGGGAATGTGGTGGCAGATTCTCTCAGCAAGTGAAAAAGTTCACTACAATTGAAAGTGTCCTCATAATAGTTGTCATAGATTCATATATAATTTGTGGATAGATATGAGGTTGCTTATCTTCAGTATATGGTAGTTTCCCCTCCACTGGTATTGTGATTCATGGAGGTGTAACTTGAAGATGCCAGTTGTGAGATTACACATGCCCATATTTCATGAGGACAAGATCCTATTGGATTTTCAATAGGTGAGGAGCACATCTTTCTATTCATAGAATTCAATGTAGTACAAGTGTCATTGTAGGATTCTTTTTGACGGAGTTCCATACATCTCCTTTAGTGGTACATCCATGCATGTAGAGGATGTTTTATGACCTCCCATGTATGTAATGGTGGTTTGGAATAAAGAAATAGGTAGATGAGTTTTTCTCGAGATGCCTCACTTATCAGCATGTGAAGGATGAGAAAGAAGATTTAGTAGTAAAAAAAAATATTTGAGGTTGAAGTGTGGAAGGGGAAATAATATTGATGGAATTTTTGGTGGTCATACCACATACGTCTTGGGAGCAACATACCATTTGGGTGATCATAGACCGACTCACCAACTCACATAATTTCATACCCATTCAGGGTTAAGGTTTATTAGAGAGTATGAAATTACTCTACCAATGGGATATAGTCTGAATCCATTGAGTATGATCTAATAGAGTGTTATATCAGGATTCATGATTTACATCCACGTTGTGGAAGGTATTTTCGGAGGCTTGGAAGACTTAGTAGTTCCTGAGCACATCCTTTCACCGACAGACTGATGGTCAGATAGAGAAGACCTTACAGACCATATATGATATGTTTTGTTCTTGCATTCTTGATTTCAGTCATATTTGGGAGGACCACATACCACTGTTGGGGTTTTTTTACAACAATTGCTACCACTTCACCATTAGTATGGAATCATTCGAGGAACTATATAGACAACCATACATGACACCGTTATGCTGGACAGTCCTTGGGGATTCAACACTCATGGGTCCATATATGGTACATGCTACCACTAAGAAGGTTCAGGCCATCCATGATATGATGGAGACTCTGCATAGCTGAAAATAATTCCTATGATGAGAGTAAATGGAGGCCCTTGGTGTTTTTTTATGGTTACCATATATTTCTATGGGTTTCCTCTCGATAATGGATATGGATATTTGGTTGAGGTGACAAGTTATCATTGTGGTTCATTGAACTATTCCTAATACTGCATTGAGTGGGTGAGTCGGCATACCGTTTCGCTCTACCACCTCAGTTAGAGAGGGTGAATGATGTATTACATGTATCCCAGATGAGTTGATACATTCCCGACCCTTCTTGCATCATCGACCATAGTGAGATGGAGATTGAAGACAGAGTGACATTCATAGAGTACCTGGTGGAGATAAATTATCGACATGAGAGGATCGTTTCTGGATGATTGATTCCTCATTTGTTTGTTCAATGTTAGAATGGGAATTTATAGAATATTACATGATAGTGAGCGGATCATATTCATACACATGACCCCAATTTGTTTAATTAGCTTTTGTTTTAGATTATGAGGATGTAAATATCTAAAGGGGGAGTGATACAATATCCCAGAAATTTCATGTAATGTTTTTCGAAAATTTTAATTTATTTTTTTCAAAACCAGGATATATGAAATCACATTATTTTAAGGCCCAAAGGTTATGGAATGTATATTTAAAATTTCATATGGTTCATTAGATAAATGTGTGAGTGGGGTTTTCTAACTTTTTAACAGGTTCCCGGTTCAAAAATTTGTGGCTACCTTAGAACTCAAATTTTCGTGATTAACCTAGAAATGGATTAAAATTAGACGACACTAGCCAATAGTTAATGTAGTTATTTTCTGTAAATAAATTAACTAAGAAACTATTATTTTAATTTCATATCATTATTACTCTCAAACATAAACATGGATTCAAAATCTGAGAGTACAGTTGATCTCGTGAGGGATTTTTTCCTTTAGGTAGAGCATAACATCGACTAACATAGGTCGAGAGTGAAAGTTAATTGTTTTAATTTTTGGAAGAAATAATAAAATAATGTGAAGAGTTATTTTAATTATTTTCTTCATTGTTGTGCAATGGAATATCAGGGCAACTGTGCAACGATGAGGAGACATGAAATCTCATTAATGAATCTCAATAATTAGTCAACCTAACGACCCTGCTACACTACATAACACAAATTATAATTAATGATCTTAAATTTATATCCTAACAAGCAATGCAGGATTGTTAGCCCAATCCGGGAATTTTATTGGGGCTTTGTAGGGTGGCAAAAATGAATAAAGAATTGCCCTTATTCCATACATAAATGAATTTCATGTAACTAAGGAAGATGGATCAAGAATGATAAACTGAGGTGCACGTCCCATTCTTCCCTGAACAATAATTCTATATTTGGAAGGGGGTTTTATTTTAAATTATTTTTTTCTACTACCTTTTATTTTTTATAAATGACTAAAATGAGTTAACTCATAAAGAAGTTAACCCATGGATCGATCATTCCGGAGGGATATATAATGTTCTGGGGTAAGATGAGGATATATATTCTATGATCAATCCACCTTATTTCTTATTTCCCTATGATCCTATTAAGAAGAACACATTTAGATCAATACAAAAAAAGAACTGGATCGTTCATTGGGTGTTTATTTGTATTAATCCTTCCCCTCCTCTCTCATTCCATATTTCATCTTCCTTGTGACACAAAACCATATGCACATCATCAGAGGATACTCTAGTAGTAAGGGATTCCACTAAGAGGGCCGGATCATCGGTCGTAGGTTGAAGAGGCCGTAGGAGGGTGAAGAACACATCTGTGTCAGTAGGAGTGAAGAGACATTCTAGAAGCACAGTACAGCGGGAATAGGGGCTATCAGCCAAAAGGCCAGTGGTTGGTAGCAGGTAGATGCGTTTACATGATGTAATACAATGTTCTGAAGACCATGGTGGTCATATGGACCCACGATAGAGCCAAAAGTCATGAGGACGGACCAATCCATGTGAGCGGACCAATGCTAGAGGATGTCAGTACGTTGAAGGAGTGGCCAACATTGGAGGGTCATAGCATGCGAAAAGGGGTAGGCTGGCTTCTTCCAGTCATGAGTTTAATGAACTGCATTCCTATTGAGCATCATGGTGGGGGGGAAGAGACCTCCATGTGGGTTGGGGTGGTTTCACGAACCGGCCCACTGGGCAGCCTAGGTTGGAGAAGTGTCAGACTGCCAATGCGGAATAGGATAAATGAATAAATAGGGCCACTATGGGGCTCGTGCTAGAAAAAAACTACCCATATGTTGTAGGCCAGGATGGATGAAACTTGGTTGTTAGGAGACCCAACGAGGTGGACCCATGACTGAACTGAGATGGGTTAATCAAGGACCAATGGTCCTGGCCCAATGACAAGGATAGACTGGGCTGGTCCAAACACCACCATGTTGGGTTGGGTTGGCCTAATCGGGTTGGGTTATACAGGACCCCCGGGCCGGGTTGGTCAAGTCAGTTCGACCATGTTAGACCAGGCTCAGACACAACTGACCCTTGTTTACTAAACCATCATTATCTTTTAGACCATGCATTAATTTGAAGCGTATCCTATGGGGTTTGGACACTTTCAATGAGACAACCCTTTTGGAATACAATAGGGGAAATTTTATTACAGTTGATATGAGACTAATGGATTGTGGAGAATATTTTCCTCGAATTAAGCCTGCTACATGCAGGAATCCTACGGCTGGCTGTGACACCATTGATATGATGATAAGGTCATAGTGATCCAGCTGGATAAGAGATAAGAGGGTCTTAGTGATCCATCTAGATAATAGATGTGTGGGTTTTAGTGATTTATTTGGCCCAGATATGAGTTGGTATTTGTGATAAAACTATCCAAAGATGAATAATTCTATGTGATCTATTTAGCCCGAGAGACGAGTGGGTCTTAGTAATCCAGCTATACCAAAATCATGCGGGTATAATTGAACTAGATGGCCCTAAGATGAGTGGGTCTATGTGATCCAGTTGGCCCAAGGGACTAACGGGTCTCGGTGATCAGCAGGCCTAGTTGATGAGAGTGCTGAGTTGATGAATCCCTCAATAGTATGAATGTACTACTTTGTGACTGTTAATTTTACTTCATATACTTTGAGTTATACATGTGGTTAGATTTCAATTTATTGTGGTCTTGGTTTGCAGTATGGATTTTTAGTTTTGGTTTTTAGTCTTTCCTTGGTGTTTTGGGGTCCCTACTGAGTATTGGGTTACTCACCTCTACACGTGCTTCACCTAACACGTCGTATCCCATGGATGTGATTGGAATTTTGATAGAGACCTTTGTGGTCCGGGACTTGGCGGTCCCTAGTGATACAGGACAGACGCGCATACATATACAACTACAAGTATCTACTATTAACATACCCTTTAGTTGGGGTCCCAAGCGGACTGGATGTGGTAGTCAGACATTCCATTATAGTTTTGGGATTGTATTCGAGCCCCTTTGTACTTTTTGATTGTATTGTACTCTTATTAGTGATCTCAGGGATTATTGTGGTTCACATTGTGTTTTCCATCCATAGTTTGAGATTTGTGTGTATGTACAGGTTTAAAAGAAAACTAGTCCTCACCCGTGCAAATACACGACATATTAAATTCATGATTTACTTTAAAAATATAATTTTATTTGTTAAAGTTACATAGTAATAGTTTTGTTTATTACTTTTTAATCATATAGTATTGGTATATATATATGAAATAGAAGGAAAAATGTTTGAATACAACTAAATAATATTATAACATAGAACACATACATGAAAATATGTTTCGGTTTTTTAAGAATGTTTGAAAATCATTTTAAAATTAATAGAATTCTTACTTATCTTATATTGAGTATTGAGTATTAATTTGAGTAAAAAATGTCAAAACACAATCTATAATTACACAATAGTCTATGAACTACATGTTTGTAGATGTTTTTTTCAATGTTATATTTTAATAGTGTTCTAGGAAGCAAGGGTAGTTGCAACATCTCTGTAGCTTCATTGTCATGAAAATTATCTTTATTGATGAAAATTTTATTATATAGATTAATAATTATTAATAAATATTTAAACATGAAAATTCAATCTTTCACTTTAATAGAACAATGTATTAGTAATTTAATTGAATGTTCTATAAATTCATAGTATACTAGATAGTAACAAACTCAATAAAATTCTAACATTGTGTTGTAATAAAGCTGAATAATATGGAATTTATCTACAGTATGCAATGAATGATTCTATATAATGTATACAAATAAATAACACTTATGGAGAGGTATAAAACATTGTTTATTTTTCACATCTTAGTAGAAAAATTACTATAGAATGATGACGTTGAAATATTGTAATATTTATGTAACCTTTTTGATACATCCTACCAATGAAACACATTTTTTCATATGTTAGTGGCACATTATAGGATACATCCTAACAATTGAACAAATCATTTACCAAGGAGATGATAAATGCTAACAATGATCATCATCATTTTATGTCTGATAGATCTAAATGTACTTTATTTACAAATTCCACCGAACATTGGATTGGAATATAGGGTGACCTATTTCATCAAATGACATGTTGATAAACCATTACTATTGAAACATGGTGTTCAAATAAAAGTGAATAATTAGGCATTTATATAGTACATACCTCTATTTTTGTTTATGTAAAGTATGAAAACAACGAATTGTAATTATTGGAGGAATCCAACTTATTGTTTTTTTGTATAGTATAATATTTCATGCAATGTAATTTTAACACGTAGAAAATATGATAATGAAATGACTAAATGATTTTAGGGGGCATTATTAATTTCAAATAATGTTTTGGTACTATAGAGAGTGTTATTATAATTTCACATAAAATAGGAATTAGAAAAAAGTAATGAAAAATGTTGCATCGACACCCTCCCCCACTCATTCGTATCACGCGAGGCTGCCGTATCACTTCCTCCTCCAACTCTCACCACTCGTGTTAGGATTTCTTCCCCTTCCCCTTCTTCATCCTCTTTCTCCTTGTTTCTCCATCTCTTTTCGCTTCAACCCTACTAGTCGAACCCTATGGGGCTGTCCAGCCGAGATTGGGGTTGGGGTGACTTTTAATTTGATTATTTGGGTGTTTATGGTTCTTCGAGGCCTCTTCTTACATACTGGAGCCTTCGTTTTTGACAGTGACGAATTTCAGCTCACAATGATTTGATTTCACCATTTTTAGGTTATAGAGAAGAGACCATTTATTGGGTTCTCATGGATGCAGTTTATTAGTTTTTGTTATGTATTTTATTTTGTTTCTTTTTCTAATGTAATATGAGTACATGTTTGTATATATTTTCTTCAAGACTACTAAATCGAAAAAAGTACTGAAAAAAACATAAACAGTGAACATATATATTTACCATTAGATTATAGCATCACATGTTGGTCTGATTTTTCAGTTTTCCTATTTGAATTTTCCTTCGTTATGGAGGGTAATTTAGTAGATCGAATCCTAGTAGACTGGTTGTCTCAATAAACAAGGAAAATATCTTGATGTTAGTCCTCATTATCAAAATCATGCGATATATTTTTCTACATATAAATTATTTTTATATGATTTTAAGCTAGAATCTGCAGTAATTGACTGTAGTGAAACACAGATCTGTGATTTAATAGTTAACTGTTATTTAACTATATATATAGGGAAATATTGAGAAATTATTTCTTTAAAAAATAACATAATGAATAAAAATTTATTTATAGAATTTTTTTTATAATAATTTAAAGAATTATGAACATAGTAAAGAAAATAGTTATACTCCCTAATAGAAGACATTTTCGATGTTGACATATAAAATACGGTTCTAATATTAAATATAACAAGAGAAGACATAATAGTTTGATAGACCTAAAATGAATTGTAAAAAATAATGTTAGTAATGCGATGATTTTTTTAGACAAAAAATTGAAAATATTGAATGATATAGTAAATAGATATAATCAACATCACTTATTACTCTTTAACACCTACTACTTTGATATTCCATTATAGTAAAAAACAAAACTCTAATGCTTTGAAATTGATTGGTTTCAAATAAAATCACTAATTAATATACAGTTATGTGATTGTGTTATAGTAATTCACAAAATATGCTGATGTAGTTATCATTATAATTGATAAAATACACTTTTTAGCTATTATATTTAGATGAAAGATGAAAGTTCTGAATTTTTAAATTTGTTACATCAATTGCTATCAAAAACTCCCTTGACTTGAAATAGTCCAAAACTTGTGGGAACCCAAACTCATCATCATCATATTTGTAAAATGATAACTAATTAATGTTTTAATATTTTAAAAAATTTATTGATTTGATATATTATGATGGGGTAACTTGTATCAAAGAAGATATCAATTTGGAAGTTGTTTTATGTATATATTTTATGATTTTTTTTTCAAATTAGACAAATGAAAATGTGTCCATCTTACCATTAACCATTAGTTGATCACTAAATCAGTCGGAATAAATATTATGATCAGACTATAAATGTTATTGACTATTTCACAAATTTTTTGATGAATTAGAAAAGTGATAATAACAAATTAAAAATAAAACAAATATGCCTTCACTGCATAGTGATTATAGTAAGAGAAAATTTAAAAGAATCACACCATAATATTCAATTTAAATTATGCACCTTTTCCATAAACAAATTCCATGATACATATCACTACATATGTGTGATTTGAATATTCTGAATTGTAGACACAATTAACCACTTTGTAGGATACAATCTATTTATAACATTGTAATATGTTAAATATTATAGCATATAAGTGAACATATAGTAACATTTTATAATGACATCTGATAAATAAGAAAACTGTTTTATTCACATAATTCCATATTTTAGAATAATTAGGCTTTAAATAGGAAAATACCTAAATATCTGACCATTCATAGATAATGGGGTTAATGGCTTGTATATCTCTTAATCTATGATGCCATTTGTAGATAGTGGTTCACATATTTATGAAGAACACATATTTATTGATGTCATTAATGAATTTATATTATATGTTGACATTGTTACTATGATAGTTGTATGTTATACTCTTACTGAATGAATGATAAAAAATGAATCATTTACAACTAAAAAATATAGAAAATTCACAATTGTTTTGTAGTTCCATCGTTACTTATCTCATTTGAAACCTTTCATCTCTAGAGGTTGACATGAAATGCATGTTTGGTTTGTATTACATTATATATTAATTTCATGGTGTTCAATGAAACATGTTTATGCAATGAGGAAAGTAATGGAAATGTAATATACATAGTGAAGGTAATCAGTTAACATGCTATAGATATAATTATGATACAGTATACAACTATAAAAATTCGACACATTAAATCTGAAAATAAAAGACAGGGTAATATGAAACTATTAAATACTGGTTGATAACTTTTTAATGAAATAATATAAGCATTCAAGTGTTGTATGATATCACTCAGTGTAATAGTAACATGACACTTGTGAAATCCCAAGTTGTTTTGTTAACTGTTAGAATATATTTCTACGTTGTTATACGAGTGAGAATATATTCTATTTTAGTATAGGATATATGGTAACCTGAAAATTCATACATACAGATAATGAATACATTAATTTAAAAATATACCACTAATAGGTGGTTAAAAATTAGACGTCATAAATTCAGGAATATTTATGGCTTCTAGTAATATAGAATGAACAGTATAGCCAAAATCCAGGAAGAAGTAGTGGTGTCAGAGATGAAGACGATCCCTAGTCATGAAAAATGGGTTGTGCGAATCCTTGTATGTGGATTATGAATAGTTAGTCAACTATAGTGTCTTATAATAAGTCATAATCTTCAAAATCTCCCAAAAGCACAATTCTAATGATATAAGAACAATGTAAATTTTGAATATATAGTAATGATATCTAATAAAAAGTTGAAGTTGTATATTTAGTCTGGTAAAATTTTTTGTTGCAATAAGTCAGTATCTTTAAGGATATAAATTTAAAATAATGTTTAACTCATATGAATAAATAATCATTCTCATTTTTGTTTGTTTTAGCCATTCCCAACTCAACCCAAAGAAGAATATAACTTTCTAAATACCAAAGTAAGAAGACTCATAAAATTTAACAGACTTGAAATGGTAAATTCATTTGGATTTTATCAGTTTGTCTGATATGTAAAAAAATAAAAGCTAAAAATAGGAAACTATAACAAATAGTCATTTTTATTACTTATTATATCATTAATCCATTTTTAGTGAGAACACTAACATGTGTTGAATGTTTCTTTTTATTCTATAGAGATTACTAAAGCATCCAACATTATGTAAATATGTAGTGGGATAAATAATACCAATGGTATTAATATTTAATGTCAAACTTGTAATTCAATATACCTGTATAGTTTTCAGTAGGAAAAATAAAATCATTAATACTTTCTTTTGTTTATGAAATCCTTTGAGTAAATGTTTCTTGAACAATTTATTTTTTTCTAAATCATGAATGTAGTTGTATTCTAGAAATTACAATGAAAAAATTAGTTCATTGCATTTACATTATGATGAATTTTAAATAATGAAGGTGGGTAAGGACATGCTTTTATACCATGAAAATCCCAAATAATTGAACAATCAATAAAATTATTTTACATGTCATTTCAGTCCGTAACATTTAATTAACGATCATTCTACGCCATTTAATGAAAAAAATTCTAACATGGCCTACAATTTTGTATCAACATTTAGATAGAACCCAAATACATGGAGTGGGGGAGAAAAGAGATGCATGCAGACCAATAATTCATGATATCTCTAGTAGATCAGAAATTCATAATTATGATAGATAAAATCCTTCTAAAAAAAATAGATTGGAAAAAATGTTACCCTAAAATATATCTATTTGATTATATGATTTTAACTAGAAATATTGTGATCACATTTCTCAATAGGACATGAATTCTCAAGACATATAGAATAAAGAAAATTACTATAATCATTTGAAACCATTCTTAGACCATTTACTCCATCTATTGAGGATGTTTTAATCTTTTTCACACAATTCAAAATATGAAATAAAAGTGGATTAGACCTAGAGATGTTAAAAATAATAGAAACCATAAAGTATAATCACATTGTACCAGTGTAATAAATCTGAAACATCAAAAACATCGTACACAATCAACACTATTTTTAAATATAAGATAATATAATAAAAAATTAATGTATAATTATTAGAATAAATACTAATGCAATTTGTTAATAACAACTTATGACAATGATATTTTTCAACTCTTATAACAGTGTATACATCAAGAAAGTGAACCATGTTCAATGATTTTTTCATCAAATCTACACCTGAGGCATGCCAAATGCTATGATAATTCATAAACATAAAAATATACCAAGCCCTCATTAAATCCGTTTTCAGAAACCAAATAAAATGTTGAGTAAAATTTTACATGCACGACATATCCTATATCAATCAGTCAATGAAATGTACACAATGTAAAATATGGAATTCCAATAGGAGTTACGGGTTGGACTCATCCAAGCTTTAGTCAATCCATTTCTACCTAAAAATATAATTTGAATAACAATCAGCTCAATCATGCCAATTTTACAAAATCATGCAAACAATATGACTTTGAATTTTAGATTCTCTCAAACCAAAATATCACTGTAATCTTCTTCTCTCTCTTTCATGTATTCTATAAATAAAAATAATGCATAAAATCAACCTAAGCATAGTTTTCATGGATATTCTATAGAGAGGCATAATTTTTTGTGTAAAGGATTATCAGTTTTTAAAATGGGGAAAATAATATAGTTGCGATGCAGCATTTAATCGATGGATAAATCAACTTTCATGGACATCCGTGTTTAATAGAAATATGGTTACTACAATAAACCTGATTAAACTTTTTTGGGAAATCATTACAACTAGACCTGATTGATATGTTGGATCATGATATGTCATCAAATTAATATCATTCAGAAAATTAGATAACCTTCACATCACTCTCCACTGATATCTCAAATGGCGATGAGTCATTAGATTTTGAGCTAGTGAGGACCTCTATGGTTAGACATATTGTATAATGTGGAATTATAGGGGGGGGGGGAAGGGGGAGGGGAGTGACGCAATGTTGAGATGATTGTAGATGGGATTCATGGAAGGATGCGGTGATGATATTGGGGGTAGGGAATGGAGGGAGTCGGGAAGGAAGAGGTAAATCGAAGTAGAGGAAGAGCAGAGGTAGAGGCTGACGAAGAGTCATGGTTTTATGGGAGAGTCAGGGAGGGTAATGAGGATATTTAGGAACCCTAATAGAAATAGTGTAAAATCGGTAGTGGTATGAGAAGAATAAAGGTCATAGCAGAACACTAAATATTATGGGGTAAGTGGAAGGTAGGTTCAAATAAAATCCTACGATGAAAATGTGGAGGAAGATGTAGAGATATAGGTAGATGGTGTTGGTGATCAAGGAAGAGTGGCAAAGGGATAGCATAATACTATTAGAACCCTAATCTGAGTGGATAGAAAACATGAGCGAGGGACGGTATCGAGGGGTCAGATCGAAAAATGGATAGATAGGGGAGACACATAAAACTATATAAGTGACACATCAACTAGACAACACCTACGATTAGTATATATACTATAATTATTCCCCTTTTCAAATATTCTTACCCGGTGTGAGTCACCACCCCCTAAACTATGGATTAAAGGCTTGGGGTTGTAACAACACATACCCTGGGGGATGGGTTGTGAAAAATTGGTACTAGATGATATCAGTTTCTCAAGAAGAACTAAGAGTCTAAAAGTATTTATGGGGAAATTGTGTTTATTGTATCGATTTCAACTTATGGGATATGGATTCCAGTGTGGTGTGGTAGCCGACATATCCATAATCTAGGACCCTGATTTCTTTTTTTCGACTTAGTACATGAAAACACTTGTTGAATTCATCTTTTATTATTTTACCATGATATTTTTGATTCAGAGTCATATAAAAAGGAATAATAAATTGATTGTGGTTCATCTGGATCTCTTTTAGGATGCCTCCATGCAGACATCTAGTTAGGATTCCTGTGTACAACCATGAGGATGGTCCATGGATTGACGAGTCCTGGTTACATGGACTATTTCTTGAGATGGAACCTTCATGCAGTTTTCCAGTGATAATGTTTTTTTAATTGTTGTGTTTTCATCAAATACCAAGAAACTAAATTTTATTAAAAACAAAGAATAATAGAAGTCAAAAATAAGGAATATTTCTAACATCCATGACATAGAGCGGCATTAACTCAGGTTCCGGGGAGAGATAGATCCTCAGGTCAATAAGGACTAGCTGGTGGTGGTGGAGTGAAGATTCCGCTTAGTGAAAACACCACATGACCTGATGGTGGTTATATCGGTGAGCCTTATGCAATGCTCTGTGAGAATATAGTGTAGTTTTCCATTCTATAATCATGAGGATGTGACCCTCACCTGATCTAACATCAAGCTACTTTTTAGTGGGGAGTTCTTCTCTATGACATTGTAGTCAGTGCCCTTACAATAGCCGCTTCACATAAAACAATTTATACTGACTGTGGCTGATTAATCTTTAAATTTCATAGACCCCTACTATTACTCTACAAATATGGTACATGCCATTTATTTATGTTCTGGTTTATTTATAAAAAACTCTAATGGTATTTAAGGGAATCTAAGAGTTCCATCAGCATCCCTATGCATGATGGAGTGCAAGAGTGAGCTATTCTAGTAGAGAAATTCCACACAGAGAAGGAACCAATAGTTTGAACCAACATCGGGTGGCAGGTTGCTGAGTTCTATGTGTCAGGTTTCCGACACATGAATTATTGGTACAATTGGTCTATAAAATCTGACGGACAACCCCATGAGACAATGTTTGTGGTATGAGGCCATCTGGTTATCAAGAGTCAGCTGAGGAGCTGGGTGTGCTACTTGCGTAGCGGGCAGGGACATATAGATTGTGAATGAATGAAACACTATGAAGATGATATGAGGATGGTCGATGGGCCACTGAGGTATTGGTATTGGTGAACGAACGGTGGTCCAACATAGGATCTGAGAGCCATTGGAGAAAGGCGTTTCAAGATTCAAGTGATGGATGCCTATGACCATGACTCTCCATTGAATATAAGAGGTATGATAGGT
This sequence comes from Viscum album, assembly GCA_963277665.1. NCBI lineage: Eukaryota > Viridiplantae > Streptophyta > Magnoliopsida > Santalales > Viscaceae > Viscum > Viscum album. Next base: position 277,664,249 of record OY728133.1, read on the forward strand.
TTCTTTTCCACCATAGAGATAGAACTTATAGACATGAGTTATTGTCACTCGTTCCTTTTCACAGACCTTGGCCGAATCTTAGTGTGTCACGGGGAGCCATTAGCTTGATCCTCATGGTTAAAGACTCATATGGGGGGGGGATCAATGAATAGACACTGCTATAGGATGTGTGATCTCATTCTTAGAGGAAAGATCATCATTTTTGACCTCCTAGTGTAAGAGTTGAAGACTTATGACATCATCTTGGTTATGGACTAGTAATTGACATTCCATGCTCGGATTACATGATTTTGGCTCATAGTGTGTTTTGTTCATGGAAATGGGAACATGTTTTTTTCATTGAGAAGAAAAAAAAGATCATTTGGATGGACTCGCACATCGGAGGGTGCATCCAATCACTCATTAGTTGTCTACCATGACCCTCAGTGTCGTTGTTGATATGATTCCATAGTTTCGTATATTGGTGGATGAGTATGAGGACGTCTTCCAAAAAATGTTATAGGAATACCTCTTTATTGAGATGTAGATATATGAATTGATTTTTACCTTTGGAAAACAAAAATATCTACACGATTATATTTGATGTCTTTGACAGAGCTCTGGGTGCTGATGGTATAGTTTGAGTACTTGGAGATAAAGGGGATCGTAAGGCCTAGTGTTTTTCCATGGGAAGTTGTAGTGTTGTTCCCCAAGAAGGTTTATGGAATCATGAGGCTATGTGTGGACTTTCGATGACTGAACCAGGTGACTGTGAAGAATATGTATCATATTCCAAGGATTCATGACTCTATTGATCAACTAATGGGACAAAAATGGTTTTTAAACGTAGACCTTAGATTAGGCTCTCAACATCATCAAGTGTGAGATGAGGAAATATTGAAGATGGATTTCAGATGTATTTATGGCCACAATTACTAATTTATATTGTCTTCTGGCATAAAAAACTCCACAACAGTGTTCAAGGAAAACATTAATAGGATCTTCCATCCATATATAGACTGTATTGTAGTGCTCATCATTGATGACATCTTAGTGTATTAAGAATCTGAGGGGGAGGACATGATACAACTCAAGATGGCTCTAAAGACACATTAAGATGTCCAGATTTATGGGAATTTGATGAAGTGTGCTCTCTGTATATGAATGGTCACTACCTTGGAAATTTCATCTTAGAGAATGGATTTTTGGTGAATCTATTGAATATTAAGGTGGTTTTGGCTTGGTAACCACCCAAGAGCATTATTGTAGTGTTGAGTTTTCATAGGTTGGATTGGTATTATCCTAGGTTTGTACCAAAAGTTTCTAGAGAAACATCACTCATGAAATCATTAATAATTAAGGGAAAATTTTACCTGTGGGCAGGAGGATGCATGCAGAGCTTTCTGTAGTTGAGGAAGAGCATGAGGAGTTATATTATCATGAAGTGGCCTAAAGAGAGAACCGACTATGTGGTTTACATTGACACATCAGTAACTAGTCTTTTTTATGTCATGATGAATGGTAATGAAATGATTTCTTATGGATCAAGAAAGTTGAGACCTCATGAGCATAACTATTAAAATCCATACCTTGAGTTCTCAGCGGTAGTCCTCCCACTGAATATGTGGTGACACTACCATATAGGAGAATTATTCATCATCTACTATGACCACAAGAGTATCAAGTATATCATTTCTCAAATGAACCTAAATATGAGGCGGTGACATTGGCTATATTTCTTCCAGGACTATTACTTTGATATATTCTATACTCATGGGATAGGGAACATGGTGGCAGATGTTCTCAAAAAAGATTGAGATCACAAATACTGAACAAGTACGTATCCTAGTTGGCCTTGTTTCTATTTCCTTGGTGGATAGAGATGATGTTGCTAATCTTCAATTGATGGTAGTTTCCCCTCCACTATCACAGCAAGTAAGGGAGGTGCATCTTGGAGATTCAATCTGTGAGACTACACATGACCAAATTTCCTCAGGAAAAGCTCCTGATATATTTTAAATAGGATTATAGCATGACGTCATTTTAGAGGATGCACCATAGTACCAATGTATTTGTAGTAGGAGGTGTTTACGGAGGTACATACAACCCTTTTGGCATTAAATATCAGTTTAGTTCAGAAATACTAGGACCTCCAATGTCAGTAATTATGGTCAGCAATGTATAATGATGTAATGGTTTTTGTCTCGAGTTGCCTCACTTTTCAGTATGTGAAGGCTGATCCAAAAGATCCAATATGTTTGACACAACCCCTCTAGGTACATATGTAGAAATGGGACATAATATCGACAAACATTGTGGTGATATTATCACATTCGTCCGAGCAGAATGACACACTTTATCTAATCATAAACCTACTGAACAAGTCATACCACTTATTACCTCTTCGAAAAAGTGTTTAATAGAGAGATTGCGATGCCTCTACATATAGAAGATTGTATGACACCATGGAGTCCCAACTACAATTTTCTCAGACCATGATGCATTATTTACATCCAGGATGGGGAAGTGATTATAGGAGGATTTTGGGACTAAGAAACGCATTAGCACATCCTTTAACCCACAAACTATTGGTCATATGGAGCGGACCATACAGACCTTGTAGGACATGATTCATGATTACATTCATTATTTTTGGTCATAGTTGGGAGGACCATCTACCACTGGTGTAGTTTTCTTATAACAACAGCAACCACTCTACTATTGGTATAAAACCATTTGAGGCACAATATTAACAACCATGTAGGTCTCTATTATTCTGGGTAGACCCATGGGAGTCAGCACTCATGGGTCCAGATAAGATACAATCTACCACTAAGAAGGTTCAGGTCATCTGTGAGTGGATGAAGACTGCACAAAGCTAACAGAAGCTCTATGCAGATAAGAGATAGGGACCCATGGAGTTAGATTATGGGGAAAATGTATTCCTATGAGAATATACATGATGTGGGATAAATATATTCAAAGGAGGAATTAAGTTATCTCTGTGGTACATTAGAACTTTCTAGATACTACGTAGAGTGGGTGAGGTGGCATATCAATTGGCTCTACCACCGCAATGAGAGATAGTGCATGTCATCTTCTATGTACCCCACTAGAGGATATACTTGAATGAAGCTTCTAAAAATATTGGCCATGGTGATTTAGAGATCGACAACGTGGAGAAATATGTAGAGTACCTGGTAGAGATATAGTATCTAACATGGATGATCTTTCATGGACGGTCAATTTCTCTGGTGTGTGCACACTAGTAACACGAGAATCCTGAGGAGAGCATGTGGGAGAGAGAGTATCATATTCATACATAGTACCCCCACTAGTTTGATTATCCATTTTTTTCATACAATGACGTAAATACCCAAAGGTGGAGAGTAATGTAATACCATATATATTCCATTTATTTATTTTTAACATTCAATTAGATTTTTTCAAGACCATACCCTGAGAAGGAACATAATTTCGAGGACCATAGTGGTGGGAACATTTTAATTATAGTTTTTAAGATTCCATAAATAAATGTGCGAGTGGGTTTTTATGACTATTATACTAGTGCTCGTGTCAAAAATATGATGGCACCATTAAAATAAAAGCATCGGGATTCTCCATGAAAGGACCTAGCATTGACCAGAGCATGATAAAAGTTGAAAGTAGTATTTGATCCTAATTAATGTAATATATTACAATTATTTTATTTTCAAATCTTATGAATCCCAAACAATAACTCAAATTGGAAATCTGAGAGTTCCATTGAGCTCTTGATGGTTTGTTTCCCATAGGTAGATCATAAACATGATCGGTGCGGGTCATGGGCGAATGTTAATTTTTCTAATTTTCGAAATAAAAATAGAATAAAAAAAGATATTTTATTTTTTTCATCATTGAGAAGTGGAATGTAAGTGATGTGGTGAAGTGATGAGGTGATGATGAATCTCTTTGAATAACCTCATTAATGAGACCTTGTAAGGACACTCCAATGTAGCATTATAAAAATGACGATTTACATTCATCAATTAATAGCCTAAGAATCAATGTATGATTGTTGACATAGTCTTATATTTTCCTTGAAGATTTAGTGGCTAGAGATGATGAATGATGAATTCCCCATCTTCCACCATTTGATGAATCACTTTTGATAGTGGGCTACAGGTCATGAACAAAGAACAGAGGTGTGAGATCTCGTTATTACATGGCCAACAATGATATCCCATGTAGGGGGATTAATTTTATGTGAATTTTTCATTTCCATGTTCATTATTTTAAACAACGAACATGGGATATCTTACAATCAATTTTACCCACAGATAGATCATTTGTGCATGATGGTTAATCCTTTTGGATAAAAGGGGATAGATTATCAGTGATTTTTCCACTGTATTTATGTGTTCTCCGTGATCCTACAAAAAAGAACGCACCCAGTTCAACCCTTAAAAAGACCTAGATCGTTCTTTTGGTATTTCCATGGGTGGTTCCTTCCCCTTATCTATATTTTCTACCTCCGTGTTCTTCATGAAACAACATCAATGAAAAATCAGTAGAGGAGACTCTATGTAGAAGTGCCACAACTTGGAGGGTCGTGACACCATTGATAGGCCATAGAGGTAGGATGAGGATGTTGTGTCAACACCTGGCCACTTCAACAGCACCAGGACATGCAACCCCAGTTGCAACGAGAGGCGGGAGGCGACGTGTTGGCAACGATCTGTAGTGGCCACAGGGGCCACTGACATAGAGGGTAGTAGCTGGAGGAAGGTAGACTTGGAAAACCAGCTATGTTAGAGGAGCCACACTATGTAAGGACACACTCTCTTGATAGTGCTGTCGAGCATGAACCATTGAAGGAACATTCATCATGAGAGGGCCAATGATGGAGTGTGGCACCACATTGAAAGAGCTGGTCGTGTTGGCGGTATGTGGCACGCAGAATAGGAGAGGTCATCTTCCTCCAGCATAGTGCGACATGAACCAGACACCCATAGGGTGTCCAGGTACTGGGAAGACAGACCTAAAATGCAATATTTAATGGTGGCCTACACAAAGCTATTGGCTGGCCTGGGATAGAGAAGATCTGACCCTCAAATTTAAGCTACGCTAGAAGAAACTAGGTTTCGAGCGACATGAATGGTTGGACCCATGGCCGAATTGGGATGGGTCTAGAAAGTCCCAATGCGCTTGGACTGACATCCATGTAATACCGGGTTAGATAAGTTGATTTGTCCCACATTGGGTCATATAGGACCACCAAACTATGACAGACGGGTCGGAATGACCAGGTCAGACCGAGCCCAGACACAAATGCCCATTGTATAATAAAATGCCAATACCTCTCATACCAGGTGTCTGATTGATGTGCAGTCAACGAAATTATGTCCCTTATGACCAGAATGTCCATTAAAAATACTATATGTTATATTTAGTGGCATTTGATATGAGACTATTAAAATTAAGAGTTCATTCTCCTGGAATCAAGCGTGCTATGAGTATGAATCCTACGGCTGGCTATGACGCCAAGTATTTGACAAGCAAGTATTAGTGATCCAGTTGGCTAAGAGATAATTGGTTCTTTGTGTTCCAGCTATCCAAGATATAAGGAGGTCTTAGTAATCCAGTTTTCCATCATATGAGCATGTCTTAGTGATCTAGCTGGACCAAAGACAGGCATGTCAATGTGATCTATCTAGTCTAATAGATGTGTGGGTCCTAGTTATCATGTTGGCAAATAGACAAGCATGTCTACGTGATCCAACATGCCCAAATACAAGCAGGCTTACGTGATTTATTTGAATATATAGACAATGGGTCTCAGTGATCTAGATGTCTTAGGTGATGAGTGGGCCCAGATGATGAATCCCTCATTTGTATGAATGTTCATGATTACGACTGATAATTCTACTTCATATACATTGAGTTATACCTGTTGTGAGATTTATTTTCTTTGTTGGATTTTTTGTGGTCTTTCATTTTTCGGTTTTCATACCTAATTAGTATTTTTTTTAATCACGCCTATACAGGAATCACTTGCACAGGTCAGGTCAAGTGAATGTTATTGATGCTTCGACGGAGACCCTGGTTGTCTGGGACTAGGTGGTGCTCAGTGATACAAGGAAGACGAGGAGTACTTCTACGACTATTACAAGATACCCATACTATTCCCTTAAAGTGGGCTCTAATGTGGTCAAACCATGGATTTTTTACTTTCCATTTTTGTTTTGGGTTTGTTTTATTCCCCTTTTTACTTTTAGATTGTATGTTACTCTTAGTAGTTCTCATAGTGAATCTTGTAGTTTATAATACTATAACTCTCCATAGTTTGAACTATTTGCATGTGTAGAGGTATAAAGAAAAATTATTTTTGGGATATTCATACTCGATAAAAGTCTCCATCCCCAAGCCTATGTAAGGCATGCTTGGGGAAGTAACGACATATGCCCTAGAGGACGGGTCATTAAAATTCATTCACACATCATGTTTTCACCATTAACGGTGTATTCCAATCAATCTTTCTATATTTTATAGATTATTATATAAAACATTAATAATGATTATATAATTTATTTATATATTTTTATACATTCTGGGAATAAATAATGCACGATAAATGTCTGACGACTAATAATAATTAGTAAAAACATGTAGGAAGATCCAAGAAGATATTACCTGAAGTGTAACGTTGACATAATATTGTTAATAATCAGTAATATAAAGTTTTAATAAAATATTATATGGTACTATACATAATATTATCATTCTAAAAATAATTTATGGAGAAATTTGATTTGTTATACAAATTACATTTACATGTACGATGAGTGTCAAGACATAAGGTAAGGGAATTTCATCTCACATTATATTATCATTAGATACCTACTTTGTTCACCAATCATTTATTTTTTTTTCTGTATAAAATTATATGGAATGTATTATATGAATATTGGAAATATTTTTAGGATTAGTTTATATATCAATTTTATTATTCTTCTTTTATGGGGCTTTTGTTTCAAATTATACCAAATTGATAAAGTAATGTTGTCTTAATTTTCCTTCTCTGAGACACATTCCATGTTATGGACCTATATGTTTACAATAGATCTATATATTTAAATATAAATTTAATATTTTCAATTTAATTCTTTTAATTATATTATAATATTCATTTAATGATATAATTTTAATTTTTTATCATTCAATTATACTAAATTAGTAATAGTTTTTTAAAACAATCTCAATGTTTATAGATATTGTTTACTATTATGCTTCCATTGATGAATTATTAAGATCAATATTCTTAGTTAGATTTCCAATATTCTTATCCTATGTATATTCATGATATATTCATGTATTGTTTACATTTATCCCCTCCTTGGTACATAATACAACTATAAATTTTTTGAATGTATGAATTTATGTCTCTCTTCAGTCAGATAGCTATGTTCATTCAAAAACATGATTTCTATAAGAAATTAAAAAAACGTTCATTTAATAATTATATGTATTAAAATTTATTTCATATGAATTTATTTCTAAACTTTATCAATTGATTTTTACAAATTTTCTATGTATTTTAATAGAATTTTTTTAAAATTTATTCATTATTTATTTTAAGATTTCAAGTTTCTATTCATAGTAGTTCATTCCAAAACTTTTTAAAGAATTATTTATATTTATTGAATTTAATTTGAAAGACATGGTTTTAAAACATTTTTGATCTTTCATAATATAATTTCAAATTGTTTTCAATTAATTTATTTTTAAATGTTTTGACTCATATTTGTTTTGTTTGCAATAGAAAATGTTTTTGAAATTTTATTCAATCTTCTTTAATGTTTAAATCAAGGTTAAATTTATAGAAAATAGTCATTAACAAGTTTTCTATTTTAAAAAAATATTTTTAAAGAAGAAAGGGTATTTTCCTTAATGAATGTTTTTAAAAGTTCATTAAATATTATTCCCCTTATAAGATGATATCTAGTGGTGTTGCACTTAAATCTCTATAAAATGGTCGAATTTTTCCATTCATATTCTACATCTAATGGTTTATTTTTTGATAAAATTATTTTTATTAAAAAAGTTTACCTTTAATCAGCTGTAAATTTATGAAACTCTTTCCTGAAAAATTGTTTTTTTGATAATGAAAATTGATTCTATTCAGGACTTGCTCATTTATGAGATTATTATGAAACATATTTTTTCGATAGGTTATGATATGATTAAATTTTTATGAAACCCATTCTATTTAATGAGTAATAATATGATATTTTTTTATATTGTGACACATATATGAATGATTTAATTATTAAATAGGTGAGACCTATATCTCCCACCAATCTATTGGTTAATGATTTATATCTCCCTATATAGACTAAAAAAGACTTGGGAGTGAACCTTGACTATGATGATGCCTATGGGAGTGATCCATGCCTAAGAAGATGATATAGGGTGTGAAATCATTCTAATAATATGGCCATGGAAGTGAACCATGACATCCAATATCATATGTGTTGTTAAACAATAATACTATGATAGTCATGGAATTAATTCTTTGACTAATATGGAAATAATTTTATATTCTTATTTGTATGTTAAAAATCCATGTCTCATTCTGATGTTGTGATTTAATTTATTAAGAATGTTTTCTCTTGTGATTCAAGTGTTATGAACTACCATTCTTTATGACATAATTCAGGTTTATGAACGTTGATATGCATGATATGATCTTCCAATTTCATTCTCTTGTTCTCGTACCATTATGTTTATGTAATACTTATGTATTTACATTATTTTTTTCTTACTGAGCATTTAACATCACCCCTTTCTAATTTTTACATTTCCTAGGTTATATAGATATTATTTTAAGTAGAATTAATATAGGGGTATATCTTTTTAGGGAACATTGAAGATCATTCAGTGAGTAAGATGATTTCTATTCCATGTTTCCAAAGGCACTAATCTAACATGATTATGGAATTATTTTATATGTTTTATGTATTACGAAAGAGTAATGTAATAATAATTTATGAAAAGATAGGGTCACTAAAAGCCTCCCACATTATCACTATAATTGTCCAAGACCATTATAGTGGATCTCTTTTGCTGGTAAAGTCATGGGTCATCAATCTGCATTATGAACGACACTATCTTTTGTATACATGGATTGTTTTCTTTATCATTATGGTGGAACACACCTTCTAGAACATTATTTGATTCTAAATTTATTATCAGATTGGTATCCCCCTATATTATCATGAAATGGGTTCTTTTTAATTATAGTGACACCCACTTATATGTCATGGAATGGGTCCTCTATATCATTTAAAGGGACATGTTCTTATAGAGATAGATAATTAATCCTATATCCTTTGAGTGACACCCTCTTATTGTATTAGGGTAAGGGTACTCCACAATGATATTTTCCCCATTAAATTTATTGTGGAATGGTGAGGTGTGACTTGAAAATGATTTTTCCTTAGTCAAATTTATGAAATTCTAGGCATAATTGACGGACCATTGGATCTATTGGAATTATTTTCCTACATGGGGATATGAGATGTAGATCCCCATACCCTCATACTGGGGATTCTTTTATGAGAATTCTGTATATCTATATCCATTTTGTTGTTCTTTCAACACTCTTTTAATGTTGGTTGAGCTTTCAATTCTTATCATGTCTATTACAAATCCCAATTCATCTTTCAAGGAAACCTACTAGGTATGTATATAATCACCCATGAGTGTGATTTTCTTACATGATTCATTTATTAAGACAAAAAAAGATAGTTCAAGGATTATTTTTGAGGATTATATTGATACCTATTTCAATAGACCACATATATTGTTAAATTAATGATGAATTATTGTCAGGATTTCTCAGTATTTTCATATTCCAGATTTATTAGGTTGGGATATCTATATGGTTAGGCATGTATTATCACATTTATATTTTATATTTACACTACCTCATACTTATTCTCCCTATATGGATTAAATTAATATTTTATTCTCCATATGTTTCGTCTTGTGTTATTTTTTCTATGCACTTATGAATTTATATGTTCATGTGTGTGTTTACTAGGGCATAATGAATTGTTCCACATATTAGTTTTTCATTTTGACACTTTTCATTTTCCCCTGACTGATGGAGGTGTGAATGTGGTAGTTGAGTCTTGAGCCCAATTAGGATGAATCATGACAGATTGGTATCAAATGATATTATTACATAGGACAAATTTTTCATTTTCCTCATATGAGTATTTATATGGTATTTAAAGAAACAATTTAAACGTTTTTGTGTACACAATTCAGGATAGAGAAACTAGTGTTTGTTTGGTGGATGATGTATCCATTATCCAGGACACTGAATACCTAATTTTTTGAATTAAAAATTAATTCATTAGTGAATGGATCATTGTTAAATTCGTTACATAGAATTGAGAATTTTTCAAATTTCATTTGGATTAATAGCCCCAAGTATATATGCTCATATTAACTTACTATGTCTTTAATAAATTTTTAGGATTCGTCTACCGTGATAGTTATTCAGTTTAAAGATTATAAAACATTATGATTATCTTGTGAGTGATGAGTCCTTGTTTTAGGGGATATCATGCGATATTATTCCTCAGCGTGGGTAGGTAGCTACATCCCCAGCTATCAAGAAGCTAATCATACTAGTAGAGAAGGATGGGGGGGCATTCATTGTTAGATTATTCCATGAGTCATAGTGCTGGATGATTCTGAGGTTCTGCTATGAGCTAAATTCCAAGGAAATGGAGGATTGGCTAGATTTTTTCATCATTATTTCCATTATTATATGAAAAACAATTGATCATGTGGTTACAGAAGAGATAATCCTTTTACCAAGATATTGTAGTATAGATTGGAGTCTAGTTATGTATATGAATGCTCAATCAAATATATCATGGAAAATAAACTACATCTATTTCATGAAGATTAGTACCCCTCATACATTTTCTTAGTTTAGATTTTAGAGCATCTAGGTTTGTATAAAATAGTTTTACTTTTGGATGAGTAAACTACAGGGTTCAAAAAACATGTGTCGTAATACCTAATCACGATTCATGATGACATTCTATGGACAAAATATTGAGCACTGGTTCCGAATGGAAATGAGTTCCTTTTTTAGTTCCCTTATTAACTAACACAGATGTTGGGGTGTTGGAGTAGGCACTGGTGATAATGATATTTCATTCAAATGTATAATAAAAATATGGATCTATCAATGGTCCTTATTGGGAAAATTATTCTGTACGATAATGATGGAACAAGTTGAAAAAACATTAGTCTAGATAAAATCCTATGAATATACAAAATAGCATGTTAAAGGGTATCCCATATTACAAAGGAAAGAAAAAAATGTGATGTTTATCCCTGTGTTGGGTGAGGTCATATAGGATGTGATTTACCAAAACGATGTACCAAATAGAAAATGTAGACTGCATATGGACCACCACAGTAGAGGAATCACAATAATAATAGATCCCATCAAAGAGGAAAGGGTGGCCCCTAGGGAGGAAGAGCTAGAATATGAGCATGTGGGGTCTAGGATGATGATATGTGGATGCTATATGTATTTATGATATCCTTCCACCACAAACACATATGGCCCATGTGAGACTAAGGGACCTAGCAATCAGGGATCTGGAAAGGTAAATGTCATGGATGAAAATGACCCAACATTACAAAAAATTATTAGAGGAATTATTTGATTTTATTCAACTATAATTTCAATAGTTGGATAAACATCATAGAGTCATTACATTTTATCATTACAACTTGTGCATGAGATGGATCTCCTAGTTGAGGATTTAGCCCCAAAATGTTGTCCTACGATTTTAATAGGGAATGATTCTTCTATCTAATTTAACTGCCAAAATTTTAATTCAATGCTTGGTGAAGAAAGATTATAGTGGGAACTTCTGATCATCACAATCAAACCGTTTGACATCTTCTTGTAAAATTATTGGTTTTCTACAGTCTATTCAAAAATTGGATGTCACCATAGATGAGTAAGATTTATACTCACTGATGGGATGATATTGTTTTTTTGGGATAATATAGATATTATAGTGGGATTACTAAGATTTTCAAATATATCATAGACCATGACCAATTTTTTAGAGAGTGCACCCATTTTTTCAATGAGTACTTTTTGAATATTGAATCCTTAAATCATTGAGGATTTTATGGATATCTTCCCCAATGGCATTTTGGAAATACCTCTATGGAGGGAGATGGAGTTTTTCATTCACCTGTATCTTGGGGAAACTCCAATATCATCCGATGTGTATAAGATGGACCCTAATGTGTTCCATGAGATGTGGTCACAATTAGAAGACATATAGGAGTAAGGATTTATCTATAATGATTTTTCCCACTGGACATTTTCCATGTTGTTAGTGAATAATAATGAATTGATATTACATAATTTTATTCATGGGATACACCCATGTGAATGTCATAATTGTGGTGTTTTTATTTCTTGGATGGGTACTAAAAATGGTCCGGGATTTTTATCCATGATTGCAGCCCATTTTACAACCCTGACGTGGAATAAAAATTTGTTTATGTATACTAAGTAGTGATGGAGATACACAAGGGAGTTTAAGATGTGGAATAAAAGTGATCTTGTTTCAAGACTGTCCTTGGAGGTCATGTACATAATTTTGTAATACAATGAATCAAGAGATATATTAGTTGTGTAATGATATAGTGATACGTAGTTATCACATAAGGTCCAAGACAGTTAATAGCACACCATCCAAACTACGTGACTCAAAAAATTTAGATGGAAGTGGTAGTTTTAACTATGACGATACCAATTAAATATCTCATATGAGTGTTTTTTTACTGCTCATACCATTTGACAATCAGTCATGTCATTGCGTAGTGAGATAAAAGCATGTAGAAGAGGCACTAGTTAGAGTTAATGTAGAATTATGACTTTTAGATAGTCCATGCACTTTAGAATGTAAATTTGTTGGATGATGTCCATATCCGTATGTCCTGGGATAAGTTGGCGTAGGAGTCATTAGTGAATTTGGATTCATTGCAGATGAATCTTCCTAAGCAGGTGGGTACTACATTTCATAATTCGATATTGATTACTCTTCATCCTTAGTTCCCATTGATAGTGTCTTTGTTGGGGCAATTGGCATTATGGTTTTTCATGACCATAAGTCCTAAACAAAATCACAGTACATATTCTATAAATGAATGGATCATGTCATCCTTTTATAGAAAACATTTTGGTCCATGTCTTGATGCGAGAGGTGGTGGTGAGAGAGTTTCAAAAATCTATATTGCCTCTAAATCCTTGAGTGTAATGATATATAGATACCATAAATTTTTAGTTTTTAGGGGCCTGTATTAGATGGTGTATGTATGAGTTCATCTCTCGGTGTGTCACCTATCATTGGGTGAAGGATGACAACCATTTCATAAAAAAACATTAATAGCCTATTTAGATCATAGAGTTCAGTTGAGACAACATATTAAAAGAATATATTATAATAAATACAAATAAATCGTGTGGAAGTGAATTCATTTGGTTGATAGTCAAATAACTCACGATGTCATCACACAATTTTGCTATCATAAAGCATAGCCCAATGGATATTTTTGAGAAAGCCGTACATATGATATAATTTTTATATTCACAGTGTTCCCTTGACTATCTAATCCAACTGTTATGTAAATTTCACATCATTGTTTTAGAGACGCATGAATGAATAATTAATGATCTAGATACATAAGAGTATAACCTTCCATCCCAATTTATATTGGACGATTTAGTGCATTATCATGGTGATGCAGGATATGATGGGGGAATATGTGTTAAAACTTTAAAAATCTAAGAGGATGATCTACCTTTGGTAGAGTTTGATAAAAATAATTTTTATGACTTAACGTCTACATGGAAAATGTTGACGTACTATACCTGAGACATTTTGGTCACCCTTTTTCAAGAATGAGATCAGAGAGGCATCTCTTTGGGGCCTTGATATGGTGAAATCAATGACAATGATGATGAAGTTTATCCTAAAATGGATGAGGATATCCTAGAATAGGTATAGATCATACATATATTGACTTAATAGGCCCTTTTAATTTGATCCGGATGATATAATTTTCGACAGGGTCTTTTGATGAAAATGATTGTTAAGATTCAGTCGGGGATGAAATCTCTCTCAATGTTTCATCAAGCTATTTGAGATCTTACTAAGGGTGGGAAGTGATTTTACTACATATCCCTACTTCCGATTTTTGAGGAAGTTACAACATATTCCATGTGTTTTGGAAGAGGAGATACATGCATGATCAAAAAAACACTATTTAATAGGGAATGATGGACATCAAGTATCAGAGAAAATTTGCAGAGTATACAGTGGATATCGAGGATCTCAATGGGACGAACCTATGTTAATGAACAAATCTATTATTTGTGTGATGTGGTATGACAAGAATATTCAAGGGATCTTCTAGGACATAGATCGAATGTTTTGAGCTCTATACCCTATTATTTTTTGATATTATTTCTTTTTCCCGACAAATATTTGGAAGGATGGAATAATGGAGTGGAAGTATTTTTTTCCTTGTAAATTTTATGAATATGTATAATAATATTTTTGGAAAAATGCAGTAAAATGGAATGGGATTCTGATACCTGGGGTACCCAGAATTAATTTTTATAAAAAAATTAAAATATTATATATCATACATGCACTATTTATGAAATATATTTAATATTTATTAAATAGAGTGTCAGGTAAAAAATCTGAGACAACAATTGATACTAGAATGTGTGTATTACCGTTGGAGTGGCCTAAAGTTGGTTATACTTGGTAGTTCAAGTAAAAAATCACTTGGAGGGTATGTTTAAATAAATAATAACTAAATATATTTATTTTAAATTAAATGACTTAATTCAGTTTCCTTTATAAGTACACAATTGTGGAGGTTCACTAGGGTATAATCTATAACCTTGGGACCATTTATACAAGTTTACACCATTCTCAATCATTTTTAAATAAAGATTAGATGAAAATAAACCTCAATATCCAAAAAAATAAAGTTGTAATGAATGATATAACTTATCTTCATTATTGTATTGTGTGTTGTTAATCAAAAAAATGATCAAAATCAATTTTGGAAATTTCATTTTTGGGATTTCCCCATATAATTAAATGATTGAATGAGATCATTACTTAATAATTAATCATCATTAATTGGTCATCTATATACGCCCACGTATTATATGTAAATTTTTTATTCAATTTTTTATTACCCAATAATACCGAATTTATATCCAATAATTATTGGAAAAAAATTTATTTATCATTTTTTATATATTTTCACCCCAATTGTTTCCGCATTCTTTATTATTGGAACATGGATTCTTGATATATCTATTTATGGGGGTAGGACTGAGTGTGACCAGACCAATGGGTTCATTGAAAATATGTGTATGATAAATAAAATTGTAAATTTGTTGATGTATTGGGATGTGTTGTAGTATTTGGGTTATGGATCCTCAGGATTTTAAATAAATGATTGAACGATGATTATATGATGTGTGTGTGGATTATAAAAAACCAATTGTTATTAATCGATTATTATATCCAGCAAACTAGAGAAATGATATCAATGAACAGAGTCTCTTTACATTTATTTAGGTTGACTATGTTGTAATATTTCAATCGTTGTTCATTATTCTAGATCATTAGCTGAAGATCTAACATTCCATGAAAAACATAACTAGACATCATGTAAATGGATGAACACATTCTGTGTAGTACCATATGGATGTGGAAATAGGGTTTTGGTAAAATTTATGGATCACATATTGTGTGGTTGGCCCACAATCAATGTGACCATCCCTATGTATAAAGACATTATGGAAGAGAACATAGGCACGACAATGTATGGGGGGACAATTCATGTACAAGAGTTTAAAATCACAAATAAGGGGAAATACCTAACCCTTTGTGGTTGTGGTATGTCATGCAATCCCCTTAGACACTATGTTGGGCTATATGAGTGGAGGTTAATTTACTAGAATTGACATTTCCATATATTATAGTCATACCACATAACATGTTTTTCCACTTACATATAATGAACATGTGATTACTTTTGAGGAAACATTTTCCACCCACATATCCTATGTATGGACATAGATTTAGGCCCGCGAGTAACCTATCCTATGTTTATTCCATTTTGAATTTTAATTTTTCCATAATAGTGGAATTTTAGGTAGGTTGAAAGTTTTTCCAAGAATGAATATTATTTATGTAGTTCTCTATGATAGAATTGATCAGGAAGGATCATCATACATATTAGAGTGGTAACCCTCATTTTTGGAAGCAGGTGGGTCATATATCTTCTATCCAAATGGACCCCTCATATGATAACATGTTATCAGTCAATTTCTATTAGATTGGAACCATCCATCTAGGAAAGAAATGGGTCAACTATCCGTTATTTCTGTGTCACCATCCACGATATATAGAGTAGGCCTCTATGACAATTACAACAAGGAAAAATTACTAGGAAGAGCATGGGTCTTCATTCTACAATATGAGTGGTACCCAATAGTGGTTTCCTGATATAGGTCCTAAAGTATAGGATTTGAAACCTTGTGTTGGGAAAGGAATGTGTCATCTATCTACTATAATTGTGGAACCAACCATTAGAGTTAGAAAGTGTATCTTCTATCAATTTAATAGAACTCTCCAGTTTCACTACTGTATGGGTCCTCTAATTATAAAATTTTACTAGTGACATTGAGGAATAATTGATATTTGAGGATTGAGATAGTTGTTTCATTATTCAGGTGTACAAGATGTGGGTAATCATTGATGAACATTTCACATTGTTGGCACTATTTTCCGATGTTGGTCTGTGAGATGATGATCCCCTTTCTTTCTCATTTTGATTTATTTTATAATCAGATGTATATCATTTTCCATGTTTTTATATTTTCATTTCACTATTGATATTGTTTTATCTATATATTCCTTTCAATTTCTCTCAATTATTCGGCTTAATTTTTTTGTGGAATCTAGCTAGGTATATATAAAGCCACCCTTAAATCAAATTTTACCTCACATGTAATGTCTTATACAAGTGAAAGAAATGTCAGTTGAAATTATGTAGGAGTAAAGTGATACCTGGGTTATTAGATTAGGTATGGTGGTTAGGTCTTGGATATATGGAGTTGACCACCATCAACATCTTCTATTTTATGTTTTTTCCACACGATACATCTATCTGGTTGGGAATTAATTTTTTCCCTTTTTCATTTCTGATTATATTATCAGACTCCTCTAAAACCTCATTGGTTTAAATGAGTTTTTTATTATTGAGATATTGACTAACTTATAATTATTCCACTTCACATCATTATGGAGATAGTCATGTGTGTGTGTTTGTGTGTATAAAAGAAATTCAGATATCACTACCTTATTAGTCATACCTTTTTTATCATCACCATTACCTAGCCTATGGTGGAGGGATTTTGATAGGTACATCATGAACCCCATAGGTTCAAGTCATGATAGAAGTAATAAATAATTATATCCCACAAAATCCAGAAAAATACACCTTCATGATTAAATTTTTTCCCTTTTTCCCAAATCTTTCTCCCCATTTTAAATTATCAAAAAATAAAAACATAAGGATAAATATAAGAATATATGAATAATAAATTTCCTTAAAATTAAAACAATAATAACATGTAGTACAAACATACCAATAATGACTATAAAAAGATAAAAATTCATTATTGTTGAATAAATAATTTTAATCATTGAAAATAAATATATAAAAAGGAGCAATTCAAAAGTTATAGATTAAAGACATGGAATTTTAATTACCCATAATTTTTACCAAAAGTGAAAATTAAAATAATAAATATCAAATATTTTAAAAAATAAAAATTTATATTTTAAAATAGATATTTTTTAAACTAATGAATTTATTTTAAAATTTTATGAAAAATAAAATAATTGATTATAAATACGTTAGGTATTATTTTAGGAATAACAAATCATAAAAAAATAGATAGATAGTGGAGATATATAATATAATATTGAGATATTATTTACAATTAAAAACAATAAAAACTCAACCCCTATGATATGAGAGTTGATGTATAACCTCTTAAAAAAGGTAAAATCAATCCATTCTAAATATATATTTTATCAATGATATCTGTATGTAATAAAATATCCCTAATTGTATGGATTGAAACAATATTTTTAATGATAATTCATCATATGATATTAAAATGAAGTCTAGTGGTGTTGACATCTAAAAATTCAAATTCAAGTTACTTTTGGTACCATTTTATATTTATGTTTTACAAGGTTATAAGATAATTATTGTTATGGGGAAAAAATATATTGTCCACATATATTGGATAATAATTATATAGGGAAAAAACATGTTGAGAATGAGAGTTTGTCTTATAAATTTTACAATATTAGTGAATGGATTTACATATTCTATACGTATTATATTATATCACATTAATTTATTATATTTATTGTATAACCAAAATAATTTCAACACTTATTTTTATAAATTATATAATCAAAATTATTAATCGTAACATCAATCATTTTTTTAAACCCAATACAATGAAAATTTATGTTAACACATTGGGAACCATGAATCAGGTTAAGATTTTTCTCACCATGTGAGAATCTATAAAATGATATTTTTAGATCAGTGATTTTTTAATTGAAAATATCAAAATATGGTATTTTATTTAATTTCACAACCCTCTAACCATTTTTTTAAATTACGTTCTTTTTCTTAAAAATGGTTTTCTATTCATTGAAATTTGATCGAATTTCATTGTATGGTATCTACAATTTTATAATAGTTAGTTTTAAGAACTCTAAATTTCAACTATTTTATACGAATATAATTGTTAAGAGGAAGAATTAGATGTTGAATGAGAAATGGTAGAACTAATATCATCACTATCCTCAACATATTCTATGAGACTTATAGGGCATAATCTATTTGATATGGTTGAGTCCCCAGGGAAATTAATCACACTCCATGTTTAGTATTTATGGTCTTCCATTCAATTTTTATTATATTTTGACAAATATTTTTACATAGTAAAATAAATTATAATTGGAAATTCTTCTTTCCTTTAAAATATGTTCATTCTAGTACATCAATTTGATTTTTCGGAATTATTATATTTTTTCAACTTTTAGTTCAGGTTTCTCATCCTCTTGGTATGATATTCAATCTACAATTCAATAATGTATGAATCATCATCATAAATATATTTGATACTGGTTTTACTTGTATATTATTGGGATTCCATTTTTTTTAATTTTAATATTATTTATTCATTGAAAATTACATACGTTATGAGAGATCCAATGAGCTCATAGAGTGATATATAATTGATTTTATATGATTGTCATAACCATCAAAATTGTTTCCTATGATCTCAGTATGACCCAAAAATATATCACTCTATAGATTGGAATATTTAGTACACTATCAAATCGATGGAGGATATAAATAAGGAATGTGTGTTAAAACATTATTGAATATAATAGGATGACCAAGATTTGATAGATTTTGAGAAAAATAATTTTTACAACTCTTCAATCTACATGTCAAATGTTGAGGCACTATACCTGTTTCCTTTTGGACACCCTTTTCCTTGACTCAGATCTAAGAGGCATCCCTTGGGGGCCTAGATATGGTAAAATCGATGAAGAAGATGGTCCATGTCATCTTAAAACAAATGAGGATATTCTAGACCAGGTATATATCATACATATATCGACTTTATAGTCCCTTATAATTCATCCAAAAAGATCTTATTTTCTTGGGAGTCTCTCTATGGCAATGATTATTGAGATTTAGTAGAGGATGCATGCTCTCCCAGTGATTCATCGAGAAATTTGTGATCTTGCTGAGCGTTGGAAATGTTTCTTACAACCTATCCCTACGGCCTCTATTGGAGAAACTAACAAAATATTCAATGTTTCAGAGAAGATGAGATAAATACATGACCACAAATAGACTATTTAATGGGGTATAATGGAAATCGTGCATGGAAGAAAATTTTTAGAGTATGAAGTGGATATCAAGGATCCCAATGGGTTGACTCTATGTAGATGAAGAAAACCCTTTGTTTGTGATATATTGTATGAAGAGAGAATCCAAGGGATCTTCTAGGATCTGGAGAGAAATATATGGGCCCTATACCCTGACTATTTTTCATATTACTTCTTTTCATGGAAAAAATTAGGAAGGAAGGAATAATAGATAGAAACAATGTTTACCTTGTCATATTTTGGAATATGTATAGAAATATTTTTGGAGGTAGGCACTGGAATGGAATGAAATCCTGAGACCTGGTGCTCCCAGATTTAATTTTTTAACAAAATATTTAAAATATTTTATAATATACAAGTATTTTTATGATATATATTTAATATCTCTTCAATAAAGACACAGGTAAACAATATTAGAAATTAGTTGATGCTAGAATTTGTGTTTTAACCATTGATTGGCCTAAAGTTGGATAGAGTTGGAGTTCAAATAATACATCACTTGGTGGGAAAATTTACATAAAAACAAATTTAATATGTTTATTTTATATTAAATGAATTAATTCAGTTTCCTTTAAAAATACGCCATTATAGAGGTTCATTAGGGAAAGATCAATAACCCTAGGACCATTTATTCGAGTTTCCACCACTCTCTATCATTGGTTGGTTGAGATTAGATGAAAATAAACCTCATGATCTATGAAAATTATGGTGTACTCAAAAAAATGACTTATCATCATTTTTGGAATGTGTTTTCTTAATAAAAAATGACCAGAATCGATATTGGACATGTCATTTTTTAGGTTTTCCCAAAATAACTAAATGATCGATTGAGATCATTACTATTTAATTAAACATCATTAATTGATCCTCTATATTCTCTAGCATATTTGATGTAAATTTATTATTATATATTTTATCACCCAATCATCCCCAATTTATTCCAAAAATTATTTGGTAAAAAATTATGAATCATTATTTTTTGTATTTTTCACCCCAATTATTATTACCATTTTTTATTATTGAACCCTGTAGCTCTGATATGACTATTTTCAGGGGTGTGAATGAGTGTGATCGGACCCACAAGTTCCCGGGAAAAAAATTTATAACAAATATAACTGTTAATTAGTGGATGGATTGGGATTTGATGTTGTGTTTGGGTTATGGATCCTATAGATTTTGGATTTAGTATGAATGATGATGATATGATATTCTTGGGGATTATGAAAAACCACATAGTATTGATAGATTCTTATATCCAGCTACAAGAGTGATCGGATTAATGGTCAAATTCTATTCAAGTTTATTTTGGGTGACTATGATGTAATATTTGAATCATTGTTCCAAATTATAGATCATTAGATGATGATGTAAAAATCCATAAAAAACCTGACTACCCATCATTTACATGTATGAAAACATGTGGAGTAGTGCCATATGGATTTGGAACTAGTGTTTTGGAAAAAATTATGGATCACATATTTTGTGGTCGGGCCACATTCTATTGGACCATCTTTATGAGTAATGGATATGTAGAAGATCACATAGGAGGGAAAATGTATGGGAGGAGTGGTCAAGTACTAGGGTGTATGATACCAACTAGGGGGAATGAGATGACCCTTTTGGGTTGTGGTATGTTAGTAAATCCTCGTTCACACTTTGTTGGGCTATATTAGTGGAGGATCATGTACTGGAGGTGTCATGTCCATGTAGTAGAGTGGTACCACAAATCAAGGTGGTCCCCTTAAATGTAATGAATCTATGCATTAATTTGAGAAAAATTATACCTCCCATATATCCTATGTTTTTTTCATATCTTTGGTTCGTGTGTTCCCTATCCTAAGATACATCCATATTGAATGTGAATTTTTCCTTCTCAAGGGCATTTTAGGCATGATGAATGTTGTCAAAAGCTTGAATATTCATTAGGTAGTGTTCAATGATTGTATTGATTAGGTACGATACTCCTAGATATTGGAGTGGTCACCCTCTTTTTTGGAAGTAAAAGGTCTTATGTCTTATATCCAAATGGAATCCTCTTATGGTATCATGTTATGAGTCAATTTTTCTAGTTTGGAACACTCTGTATAAGAATGGAATGAGGCCCCTCTCCGTTATTTGAGGGGAACCCTCCAAGATATAGAGAGTAGGCCTTGATGCCAATTACAATAGAAAACACATACTAGGAAGGGCATTGGATTTCTACCTACAATATGATTCGTACCCTATAAGGGTATCCAGATATATTTACTAAAACCTTATAGTGGAAACCTCATGTTGGGAAAGGCATGCGACATCAATCTACTATTATAGCATGACCATCCTTTTGATTCAGAGATTGTATCCTCTAAGTATTTAGTGGAACTCTCCAGTTGAACCAGATTATGGGTTCTATAATTATAGACATTTCCCCTTAACATTGCAAAATAATGGATATTTTTGGATCGAGATGGCTGTTTCTTTAGTCAGTTGTACAAGTTGGGGAGAATCATCGATGGATAATTCACACTATTGGCACTATATTACTAGGTTGGTCTGTGAGATGATGATCACGATTATTTCTTGTTTTGGTTTATTTTATTAGCATATTTTGATCTTTTTCCATATTTTCTTATTTTCAATTCCCTCTTGATATTGGTTTATCTATCTATTACTTTCAATTTTTCTTACTTATTATGCTCAATTTTCAAGGGAATCCTACTATATATAGTCACCCATCAATGGTATTTTCCCTCACATTTAATGTCTATTACTAGTGAAAGAAATGTTAGTTGAAATTATGGAGGAGTAAAGGGATAATTGGGGAATTAGATAGTGTGTGGTGGTTAGGTATTAGATATCTTGAGTTAGCCACCATCAACATCTTCTATAACATGTTTTTTCAACATGGTACATCTATCTTGTTGGGAATTTATTTTTATCCCTTTTCATTTCTATTATATTTTCACACTCCTCTAAGTCCTCATGGTTTTTAATACATGGTTTATTATTGAGATGATGAATAATTTATAATTATTTTACATCACATCATTATGGAGATGGTCAGGTGTGTGTGTGTGTCTGTGTATATCACCAATTGGAAAAAACCTACCATATTAGATATACCTTCTCTTATTATCAACATCCTCTAGCTTATAGCGAAGGTCTTATGATAGTTATATCATTAAACCCATTGGTATTGGTTTTGAGATAAGTAATAAAACATATTATCCAATAAAATCAAGAAATATAACCCCTTATAGATTAAATTTTTTAATTTCTATCACAAATGTTTCTCCACATTTTATATTATCAAAAAACAAACAAATTTAGATACATATATATAAGACTATACGAAGAAAAAATTTCCAAAAAAATAATAATAACATATTGTATGAACTGACCATTAATGACTATAGAAAAATAAAAATTCAGGATTATAGAATAGTAAATTTAAATCTTTGAAAATAATAATTTAAAAATAAGTAATTCACATGTTATAGATTAATTAAATGACATTTAAAATACCTATAAATATTTAAAAAAGGTACAATTAAAACAACAAATCTCATATTTTTCAAATAATAAAAATTTATATTTTAAAATATATATTTGAAATATTAATAAAAATAAATATTACAATGCTAAAAGAAATAAAAAAATTGATTGAAAATATGTCATCTTTTATTTTCTGAATAAGAAATCATAAAAAAATGATAGAGAGTGGAGAAATATAATTTAATATCAATATATTATTTAAAATCAAAATGACTCAACCACCATGATATGAGTGTTGATGTCAAACCTCTTTGAAAAAGTAAAATCAATCCCCCCAATTAGATATTTTATAAAAGAGATAAGTAGGTAATAAAATTTCCATAATTTTTATCATTTAAACACTATTATTAATGATAATATTACATATGATATTAAAATGATGTTCAATGGTGTGGAATTATAAAAATTTAAATTCATGTTACATTTGGTACCCTTTTATATTTGGGTTTTACAATGTTAGATAATATTTATTGTGATGGAGAAA
Organism: Viscum album; assembly: GCA_963277665.1. Lineage (NCBI taxonomy): Eukaryota > Viridiplantae > Streptophyta > Magnoliopsida > Santalales > Viscaceae > Viscum > Viscum album. Next base: position 277,688,372 of record OY728133.1, read on the forward strand.
AAATATTTCATTCACTAAAAATGGATACTAATAATTTAAGGTATTGTTTTTATAACGAGAGTGTGTTTCATAAATTTTAGAGGATTGGTGAAAGGATTTAGGTCTTCAATACCTATTTTTTAATATCACATTAATTACATAAATTTTAAATTTCCTGAAAATAATTTCAACACGGTTTTTTATAAATTCAATTAAAAAAATTATTATTATCAACAAAAATCATGTTATTTAAAAATCCAATACAAAAATGATTTATTTTAACATATTGTGAACAATGGATCATGTTATGATTTTTTAACCATGTGTTAATTTATAATGAGATATTTTTAAAGCATTGATTTTATCTTTGGAAATATAAAAATATGTTTTTTACTTAATTTAACAACCAACTCACCATAGTTTTAAATATGTCCTTTGACTTGAAAAAATGTTTTCTATCCATAGGAATTTTATCTAATTTCATTTTATTGTATCCACATTTTGATAATAGATAGTTATAAGAACTCTAAATTTTAACTATTTTATAATAACTGAATTTTGAAGGATAAGATTTAGATGATAACTGAGAAATAGTAGAACTAATCACATCACCCTCATCGATATGTTCAATGGTACTTTTATTACTTAATCTACTTGAGATGGATGAGTCCCTAGGGAGATTAGTAACACTCCATGTTGAGTATTTATGACCTTTCATACAATTATTATAATCTTTTAACAATTTTATGTTAATGGTAAAATGAATTATAATTAGACCTTCTTATTTAATCCATAACATTTCACCTCCATTACATCAAATTGATTATTTTTTGGAAATGTTGGATGTTTTCTCTTTTTAGTTCATTTTCCCACCCTCTAGGTATGATATTCATCCTTACATTCAATATTCTATGAATCCTCGACATCAAAATATTTAAGATCAATTTTTATTATTATCAGGATTCCATAAATAATATATTTTCTTTATCATATTATTTATTCATCAAAATTGAATACTTCATGAGAGATCCAATTATTTCAGAAAGTGAATTTTTTTGATGTCATTCTATTTTCATAAACAACACAATTGTTTGTCAAGATCTCAGTATGAACCAATATATTTTCATCTTACAATGATTTTAATAGAGATCAAAAAACCAAATTTTATCAATTAATTTTTCATATATATATAATTTAACCACACATCCCATTATGTTACACTCTTGTGGCATGATACTCATTCACAATGATTACATAGATTTTTTGTATTCAGAATTAGTCGATCATATTATGGTTTTGATCAAACATTATGAATAAGAATAATTAAAATTGATATTTTCATACATAAAATACTTAGAAAGCTGATATTTTATCTTTCTAAAATGTTTTATATTATTTAGATTTTTAAAAATGTATGAATAAAAATATTTGAGAGACTTATAGAAAAGGAAAATAAATTATTTCTTGATAGTGGACTTGGATATCATAATAGATTCATCATATATTTCTTCAGAGAGTTGTATCTCACATTTTTTTAGATATCAATGAACCTGGGGGACAAATTTATAGGCTTCATAAGGACTATAAAATGTATGATATTTATTGGGCCCATCAACATTGTCAACATCACTTTAAGAGGACCTGGGAAAACATAAATATTGAGAATTAACAAAAATAATTTATGAAATTATCAAGATTATAAATGGTACCTTATTGCTAGTAGGTTCCAGGAGATATCATTTGGTATACATGCTTATATCAATTGGTGGTTGCACCACCATCATTGAAATGTTGGGCTCATGGAGCATGGGGCCAATTCTATTTATAACCCATGCACTAATAAAAAAATAAATCCTTTTAGATGTTATTTCCATTATTCTAACAAAAAAATAATGAATAATTGAATATATTTTTTAAGTGACTCATAGAATTATAGCTATTGGACCAATATATCTAGGATTTAATGGAATTAATATAATAACACCCTTTATTTTTTCTTTTTTAAAGTACTGTTTATGTTTATATTTATTAACACTTTACTGATCATATATTAAAGGGGGAATTATCAACTATTTTCATTGTGATAATAAATGTGACCATAAAATATATATATTATTATTAAATATATTAACATAGTTCATTAATATATTTATATTCATATATATTTATATATAAAAATATTTTCATAAAAATATTTTCTATAATACTGAATTTTATTTGAAATTAATATATAATATATTATGTGAAATGGGTTAAATAAAAAAATTATTATTTGAAAATATTCTTGTTATAATTGAGTAATTTTCATTTAGTAATAACCTGATGTTATGAAAAAATTTGTTAGAAATAAATATATTATGATCAGTTCAAAATATGACTTGATCATCAAAATTCCATAACTTTGGTTTTGGGTTTTCATTTCGGCTCTGCCACATCTCTAATTGAATCTTATAAAATTATATACACATATTAAAAAGTGGTATCGAGTCATTATTTATTCAAGGTCTATGAGGACCCAATTTCCTAAATCTATATTTTTATATGGGATTCCAATTATTTTTGTTATTTGATGGTGTTTTCATCTTTATTTATGTGGTATACTTCTATTTTTTTATGTGGGAAATAAAATTATTCCTTGGGGAAACCCTTATATTGTCATTCTAATTTTGAAATTGTACAAGTATATTTTTGAAGTGTTGTTTCTAAAGAAATATTGGAATATAAAAACATAATAAGATTGATTTATTTATAAATATAAAATTTATTATGAACATATAAAATACATATTCATATAAAATGTCAATTTAATTATAAAAACCTTTTCAAAATAAACATTTATTGCAAATTTCATTTAAACACAATAGGTATGAATGTGCATAAACATATACAATGTATATAAAATATTCATAAAAAATATGTGTGTTTGGCCGTATTAACAACAAATATATAATTCTATATATGTTATAATATATTTAAATAAATATTAATATATAATATTTGAATATATATATATATACATATATATACGTATTTATATGTATAGACAGACATATTTCTATATAAATAAATAGATATATATATAGAAAAACACAATATCATATATTAAACTATTATTTTAAAACAATTATTTAAATATAAGTATTTATGTGGATAAAAAATTATATATCTAATTACATATAAATAACTTTACATTTCAAAAAAATATTGAATAAAACTACAAGGAATAACTCAAAGGTAGAGGCCAGTTGTTCAAATCAGGGAAAGCATGAGAAGCATTGTGGGATGGATAGCACTGATAAAGGCATTGAATTGTGGTCGGCTAAAGGGAGAGATGATAAATGGGGTAGAAGCATTTTGGGGGCATGGTATCAATGATATAGGTGTTGGGAAGGAATTGGAATTTTTTGGTGGGTGGTGATCAAAGGGAAGAAATTTATAGGTGCAGATAAATCCTAGTCTTATTGGGGCATATATTAGTGATTTACACAATTCCATTATAATCATGATTGGTTTTTGAAGGAAACCCTTGTATTAAAGTGGCCTATATAGATGGTGTTGTCACATGGAATGCAGATTCATCTCTCTATGGTTTTCAATAATTTATATATAATATAATTTGTGTATATATTAATATATATATGTGTGTGTGTGTGTGTGTTTTTTTATATATTCAACAAATAAACTTTTTGAAAATCTGTATATATATGTATATATAATATATATTAAATTTGAATATAAATTAAAAGTTTAAATTGAAAAAAAAATTGATTAAATAAAATTATAATTATATAATTATGTATATAAAAAATATACATTCTATTTTAATTAAAATAAAAAAGACATAAAATTTAAAAAAAATGAAATGGATGTTCAAATTTTGTTTATATTCTATGAATTTGGGGAAGGTAATTCATATTTTAATTTCTTTTATTTCTATGATGGTTACTAGATATCTATATTTCTCTTGTAAACTATAAGACCTCTGAAAACAACTAGGTCTGGGCCATATAGGGGGACATGTGAAATCAGATGATCACCCTACTAGGAAATAACAAAAAAATATAAAGATATATGTACATACATAAATAAAAAATATATATATATAATAGAGTTATAAAATTTTATAATGTCTCTAGGTCTAAAGGGATGTTCGATTCTCCCTAGGTCATGTGTCCTTGGTATGATGTTCATTACTCTCCTTAAACCACTTCTTATTTTAAAATTTAGTTACAATTTATTAGATATTTTTTATATTATCTTTATGAAATACTAACCTAAATATAAATAAATTTTAGAACACTATATATTCATAACATTAATTCTACTTCAATCTGTATCCACCGACTTCACCCCTAAAACACAATTTGGGTTTTGTTCAAAAATTCCACCAAAAAACCATTGATAAATTTATTAGAAGAAACTCACTATTTCTTTTTGTTATGGGACACAGATTTGAGGTGGATCATCCACTAAGAGAGGGTAGGGGTTATCATTTTTGGTCACAATTTATAATTATTTCATTAAACCATTAATAAAATGATTGAGTAATTATGATAAATCATTAAAATATAACCAGTCAATCATGATTATTTTGAAAATAAGGAAAGAATATTATCACAAAAAATATATAATGTCCTTCCCAAATATAGGTCATTACATAATTATTAAGAATGATATTATTTGGGACACAAATTGATCAACTAATCTCTTAAATTTAACAGTAAAAATCATTGAAAAGGTATTAGTTTTTACATAATAATGGCATTACATAAATTCATCAATAAAAATATTATTTATTTTAAAAAATAATAAATCATAAAAAGATATTTTTGAAAATTTAATTTAGATTAAAATTTAATAAATGTATATTATCATATGAAGTTGTATAGAGATTAAAATACTATATAATAGTTCTCAAATTCTATTTGAAATTGAAATATCTCAATATTAATACTCTAAATAATCTATAATAGTTTATTTTGATTCATTATCAAATGATCCCTAGTGGAAAATCTCCCAATTATTTCTTTTAGTGAGAGTAAATATCATGTTTATATCTTCATTTCTCGTAATTATTTATCTCATATGATCAATAAATATCCTTTGAAAAATAGAATTTTCTTTCAAATTTACATCATATTCAAATCATTAATATATATCATTAAATCCTGTATAAACCACTCAAATATAAGCCTCAATCAAATCAAATTGTAACATAATCTAGGGAGAAACACCCTAGACCAAAAACACTTCCTAGAATATATAAAAACATTCATCTTATCAATAAAGAAATATTACTCAAAATTCTCCAATAATAACTACATGCATTAAAATAAAAATAATAATAAAACTATGTATGTAATATAATTTAAAAATACTTAATATAATATTATAAGCACCATTATTCCATATGACACCAAACAATAATATTCTTGATACAACTACTAAATATTCCACCATTAGTCTCTATGAGATTCTCCACCAATCTTAGTCATCTCAATAGATTCTATTATGATTGTGTCAAATTAGATTAGGAATTAATATCAATACACTAGAGGATTCTGATAGTCAATAATGGTCTATAGACTTACCAAGGAAATAATATTTCCATATATAAATGTAATAAAATTATGGAAATTGGGGAAGATATATAAGTTGATTAGAGATTCAATGTGATGTCGATAATGGTTCTTATTGAAAAATTCCTATCATGGTTTTTTTAGATATTCATTTATTTACACATATCTCAGAGAAGTCTCAACATGTATCATCTTCAGAATCATGTCTTGATCTATGGATAACTAAAGCCTCCTCAATTCTGGATGGAATAATATATGTAGCACTGGATCTGAAATTATATGTTGGTATAATTTAGTTGGAAACATTAAAGGATTATTTAATGTGAAGGATCCATAGAAATGGATCATTAACTCATGTGGATGAAAATATAGAATCATTTTCTAAATGATTGTCCATGTGGAATGAATCTATAATTTTTTGACATATCAACCCTATTAGATATAATCTATTGGAATACGGAAACCTAGTATGAAGGTTTTTAATATCTAGGGATTTTGAGGCTGGTAGTGTGTTCCCTTTGATCAAGGGTTTTCGAATATTATATTCTCTCCGGATGACTGTATTATTGAATCATGGAGCATTGGATTTATATTCATAGACACCAACTCACTTAACCTTCAATAATGGTCCCACTGTTTCAATTCCTCAAATCATTTGATTAATATTTCCATTTTATTTATTTGTTTACAATCTATCAACTGGATTATTTTTTTCCAATGATATTGAATTAAATTTCCACTCAATTATGAACTTGTATCCATTATGACAGGGAATTTTATCACGTCCGATTTGGTCACTATACAAAAATTCTAGTGAAAATTCTTCTATGATCCACTATAAATGAAAAGGTAACTCTATAAAGTCCCCCAAATAATATTCATATAAATGTAAAAATTAATATTAGTAATTTATTTTTCCACCTAATATGGCTGTTGGCAAGTCATTAGAGGTCAATCCAAGAAATTATTCAAGTGAAGTATATGTATTGAAGTAACACCTCTCTATGAACTATCACATAAGGGAAAAGGGGAAGTATACCCCATTATGTGAAGAGTCTAGAAGGACTAGATTGGATTATGGGGTGTCTATGAAGGTTCCTACTAATAAAATATTTTACAAGTCTAGTTTGGGAGATAAGGGACTACTGCATTTTGATCATTCCTCAGCTTAAAAATATAGTATGGACATATTATAGAGTCCTCACACTAGTGGGACTTCCATGTCATCTGCATAGCCAATTTATGATGTTGATACATCATTGGAAAATGGTTTTAGTAATTTATTAGAACAATGTTAGTATATTTGGTCTCTCACTGATGAATCTCTAGTGGATATACTATCTATCTCTTTTAAGGAATTACTAGTTAATGGATTTTATAATAAAATGTATGTTGACCCCTGATTTATTAAATTTTTGTGGGAAATAAATTTTGTGCCATGGAAAATCACCACTTATGGATTGAACATAAAATAATCAACTCTAAGAGCCATAATGGAATGAGAAATGTGTTGTTTACATCAATAAGGGGATGTGATATAATGATAACTTAATAGTCTCAATGGACAAAGACATTAGAAAAGGTGGACAATAGTGAAACATAACCCTCTAGATTGGGTCTTTCTGATGATCTTCTAGCCAATATTCTTGCTGGATAAGATGTTTCTTTATATTATTCATCGGGAAACAATGATGGGGAATGACATAACAGACCATTTATATCACCTATATTATCCAACTCAATGTATTTTTCCTTTACAAACCAACAAATAAAACAAAATGGAGATAGAATTGTAAAATTGATGGAAAAAATATGTATACATTTTGTGGTTTTAATAGATGATCATTGAATCTATTAGAATGTATATGATATCCTTTCACACATGATATATTCAAAAAGACATATATTGTAACATCTGATATATTTGGGGTGCTCAAATCAATCAAAAAATAAGAATATATATCTACTTTTTATGGGGACCAAAATAATAATCTTATAAAGACTCTAATGTGGATTGAAAAAGGTAGTGTGGATTCACTAATTACAACACCCAATTATGTTGGAAGACTTTCATTAATTAATCTTCCATTGAGTGTTTGATAAGAAGAACATTTCTTAAAAATGATCCTGAATGAGATTATAGGGATCCCAGATATATTGGGAATGATTGAAAATTAATGATGAACTGGAGGTGAGGTCAACATAAAAGACATTGAGTATTTGGATAATATTGAAAAAATAGGGTGGGTGGTTAGGATGATAATTTATATACTCATGGGTAATTAATTAAATATATTTGTATGAATTTGTAATTGATGAGGGTAGTGTTTTTCACTGAACCATTCATTCCTTTGGTTTTTTTATATTTTAATCAATGTTACCAGACATTAACATTTTCAAATAAATATTTGATATAGGAAAAAAATCAGTAGTATTAAATTGTCTTATGTGTAACCAATAATGAATTCCATTTCTATGAAATGAAACTTAAGATACATACAACCATACATTTCAACCGATCACCCCAAGAATCATCACATATAAAAAATTTACAAAATAATAAAATAATGAATAGTCTTGACTACCATTTTAGATAATTAACTCATAACAATATACATAAATGATTTTTAAATCCATCTTCTAATAACGGGCATCCACCAAACCTTTATAAATGAATAAATATGTATTCTTTTGTGAAATAGTTATTGTTCCTATGAGAATGGTATTTGTAAATAGTATTTTTCGACTACAAATCGAGTCCCATAAATAAGAATTAAATATAGATTATTAACATGTTATATACTGAGAATTAATCTTATAATGTGTAAGTGAAAAAATAATCACTATTTATCATCAAGTTATTAGCTGTCACTAGAGATCAACCAATCATGCTTCAGTTGAATTTTGATGTCATTATGACTTTCAAACCACCCATGGGGAATCATGTCTTACCCCAGAACCAGTATAATGTAACTCTTGGTGATCTATATGCTTCTAAAAATCCATCACCCTTATATCTCCTAGGGGGGAAATGCCACACTGTGATATCTATGTTAGAAAAAATATACAACCAATGTCTCACGTCCTATAGTTCGATCTATCATATAACAACTATATAGGAGTTGTGTCATATACACATAACTGGTACATATCATAATCCCATGAAAAAACCATGCATGAATCCTTGTAACGAATAATCATAGGCGATTCCCGCTATAGAAACTCATATATACTACACCTTGGTGAATACACTATCATTGGATCAATCATATTTCATAAAACTAGGGGATCTAAGAATATCCTAGAAAACAATAAAAACATCTGAATGAGATCTATATATAGTATATGAACCATAAAACTCTTGATTAGTGGATCCATATCAATCCCATGAACTATGATAAATAGATAGTCTTATGGGGGGTCACATCCCCTTTATGAAATATGTATGATCTTATTAGTAAATAATGATCATATACATATCTACTCAATAACACAAAATTCTCATACACATAGGGATATATCTCACTCAAAACATATTATATTATGAACCCAAGGATTCCCAACCCTTAAGGACATACATATCACAGACACACACACCTAGTAAATTCTCTCTCCTCTGGACCACATATCAAAAACCATACAACATCACCACTATGCTAATAAAATTAAACAACTCCCTTTTAGATAATAAATTACATAACCCATCCAAATATATATATCCAATATTGCCTCAAAATATCAGTTCATAGATTATAAGATGAAAAATTAGATCAAAATATCATATTACATTTAAATAAACCATTGTAGTTACACCAAGAAATCATGACACACACAGAGTGTTCGGTGCCTTCATACATCTAGAACCCACTAGCAGATAAAGATACATTATGAAATTAATGGGGATACTTGGTCTATGATATAGTAGAACATCATGGAACTATTCATTGATTATTTGTTTTCATATGCAATGATTTTTTATTATGATCACTAGTTTATAGATCACGAGAAGGGGTGCAGTTAGTATTTTCTTATTCTTCTCATTTAACAATGTTTCATTGCATCATTCTTTATTTAGCTCATTTTAATTTCTATAAGGAAAAAATTTTCTTGATTGGCTTTTGACTAGAACTGATGTGGCATGATAGATATTATTACCTAGCATATAATTTTGAGAGGCTACATAAGGACATAATAATCATGAAGGATCTATATGTGGACAATGTACGATGTAATCATTTAGAAATTAGATCTTCGAAGTGATGGATTCGTATAAAAAATAATGAAATACTATTCAGAGATCTTAAGATGGGATTATGAGGATGTAAGGACTGGTGGTAGACGGTAGTCGGGGTGGAGGAGGGTTTCTTCAGCACCCCTTAGGGAAGGAGTTTCAACCTACTTGATTAATTGTTGTCTGTGGGAATTATATCACAAATTTAAATATACAAACACTTGTAATTGATGTGTCATGATAATGAAATATTAGAATTTCAATATTTGGGTTATGTAGTCTGGTATACATAGAGTTGTTGGGAGAAAATGGGCTTTGAGTCATGGTACTGATAGTGGTTCTCAATAGTAGGGAAACACACATTAGTTAGAAAATCATCCAAACAATGGGATTCAAGATAAATTTATGGGACAGACACATATATCGTATTTATGATCAATGAGGACCCAAAAAAATTTATATAGGGGCCTTATATATTTATAGGTATTATAATGATTAAATATACATGTTCTAATTCCAGGTTTGGTATAAGTTTTTCTTATTTTTAATATTTTCTAAATTCAATTTTGGTTTTCAATTTCAAATTAAATTACCATTTTAATTTATTTATTTTGATAAACACATGGGGAATAAGTTAGAAAATATCCAGATATTTTTTATTTGTCCTGTAATAAAACCTTTTTAAGTCCATCAATGTCATATCCTGATATTATTGATGACTTTTATTGGTGTGATTTTTGTCCATGATTTTTCTAATGTTATTAGGATCACATAGAATACTATAGTTTATGGGTATCATTTATTAATCATAATAGTGATCAGATTTTAATTAAAATAGAAAATGATATTGGGATGTGTATAATTGGACTAGAAATAACTAGTTTTGGGGATTTAAAAAATGATAACTCTCATGGTTACTTAAATATATTAGGATGTAGTACCCTCATATTTCATTCAAGTAGTATAACATTATCAAGAGGAATTCTGGAATCATTTATAAATACTTCTTATTAAAAGTGGAATTTAATTATAAATAAAACTCATTCCATGATCACAACCTATATTGATTTTGTTGTATCATATGGAACCAATTAATTTAATAGATCTCAAGTTAAAACATGATTTTTTAGTGGAGAACGGATTTATTAGACTGATAATATATCACCAGTGTTCTCTTGTTTACATTTCTAATAATAAAAGTGAATTTGGATATATGTGGTCAATCATAAGATTATGCACACATTATATTTTCATTTGTATCTATTTATACTAATTGAGGTTATTATTGATCAGTTTAAGAGAACTTTATGGATCTACATGATTAAATTATAACAAGGATACGACAATCATTAGGTTAAATAAAAATAAATTCATAAAATAATTTTCATGATTATGAATATATTGTATGAATAATTTTTAAATTATTTTTTGTATAAGAACTCACTAGTGGTGTTTTTGGAACTCAAGAATTTCATATTTTATATATATCATGACACTTTTATCATTTTCTTAATTAATGATATCATGATATACACATTTAAAACTGAGATGCACGTTTGAGTACATGACATGTCCTTTTTTGGATATATGATTTTTTAAGTGGAAATATGAGTTGATCATGAGGTGCTAGATGAAATGGTATCTTTGGAACACCCAATAAATGTGTTCAATAATAAGATATTATTAGGATTATTTTGGTTAATAAAAATATTCATTAATGATTTACATTATTAGAGAGAACCAAGGAATTTTCTTACCATGAAATGGGTGATATTTGACTAGGCACATTTGTGTGAATAATCCATCGAATTTATAAAGTCAATATTGAAATTATCTAAATTTTATATCATACATACATCTTGGATTAGTTATACTTATTATGGTAATTAGTCATTTGATGGTTTTGGGGATTCTATGGTACATAAATATAAAAATTTATATATGGGTCTTTGTAGATATAACTATAAAAATTAAACAATTTATTGTACCCCTGGTTTGACATAAGTATACCTATATTTATCTATTGTAAATATGGGATGATTTTGGATTATATTTGGGAGTGTTTAGATGAATTTTGGATTTTTTGGGGATTTTTTAATGGTGCGTGGTTTGAGAACTGTTTTAGGAAACCATAAAACTACTAAAGAAAACTGTTCAAAGAAAAATAAAGGCATCAAGGGAGGTACCCAATTAGTCTCATGGTGGTGCCAGAACAAGGGTTCACCGAGGAGGAACCTTTAGAAATGTGAATTATGGGATCTTCATGGTTGGTAAATAGTTTTTTAATCAATACAGGTAAACCATGTGAGTTGCTAACTGAAGTAGATGTTTGCACATAGTTAGCTAACAGTTTGCCTAAGCAAGCAACTAACTATGCAGATTTTAAAAGATAAAAATTAGAAAACTATATCTTACTCATATTTAATCAAATATACACTTTCTCATTCCACATTGACCCCAAATTCAGGTTTTATTCCTCTAAATGTAACACCAAAATATTATAATGTAAAAATTTGAATTCAATAACATACATAACATGCATAACCATGCATGTACTAAAATATAATATCTGATGAAACAAATATATATTAAATAAATTATATATATTCAATAAATGATATATATTTTAATAAATGAATAATATTATTAACTTTTAGTGTACCCAATAGTGACATTCCTCGATATCATGAGTTACATGTAAGACAATGTTTCACCAAATAACATTGTATTACTAAAATGTTATTTTTTAATATAATAATATATATAATATATTTTATGTTTGTGGAAATGAATAGTATTGACATAATTATAAAATTTTATTTATAATATAAACATAAAATTAATTCATTGGTTTCCAATTTATGAGAAACAAAAATAATAACCAATTGGATATAAATGGAAATATTGTTATTTCTATGATTTCAATAGAATATTGTCGTAATAAACATGGAAAATTGTAATTGGTGAATTTTTTAATGAAATATAAATTTCATATATTGAATAGAATATATTTTATGTTTAAATTCTATTTGATATGCATTAGATAATAACAAATAATATTTGAAACAAACAAACCAATATTTTTGTCAAGGAAATTTTAATGCATTTTAATGGTAAACCAATTATAAATATAAATTAGGAGAATTTAATTAATTTAATTTGTAAAAATATAATTCTTATTTAAATTTTAAATATTTGATTTATGTTATGGTGATTTTTTTGATATTTATCAGAAATATATTATTTTTAAGTGAATACATAAAAATACTAAATTTTTTATCAAAATTACATTTTCATTTTATTTTTATATTATGATAAATTAAAATTTATTTTGATCATAATGTTTAATTATATATGATTTTATATCATTTAATATACTGTAGTTTATTATCAGGGATTTCACCTTGATATTTTCTACAACAAACATAATAATCTTTTGGACATTTTTACATTAAAAACCCTCATTGTCATCCCGCTTATGAGATGAATTTTAAATTAATTTCTACCACATATATGAATTTAATTTTGAGAAATGGATTCCATAATTATAATAACAAATTTTTTAATTTTTAATTTTGTAAAAATTGTTTTTATGATAATTATTAATGAAATTAAATAGAATTAATTACAATCATTAATGAAAAGTTAAGAGTAATAAAGGAATTACCCAATAACATAAGGTCCCATATGACCTATAAACTTGTAAAACAACTGGATATCATAATATCATACATTAATATTAATTTCTTGAGTTTTTATGGTTTTTTATAAATGTTTTCTGTATAACATGCGTACAAATAACTTGTTTCCAAAAATTCGGAGTCATTTTCATTACCTATAAAATGCCACTGCCTCTCTCACTTATTCACACCTCTGAAACCACCTAGGATCATTCATATTAATACAAAATATCATACAAAATTCCCTTTTAGAGACCTTTAAGCTTCCCATTTAGAGGAATACCTTCCCATAATATGTTTTGGAATAAAAATTGAAGATTCCAGATTAAGTTGAACATCCTCTCTCAATGTTTTTATTTTAATTTTCATTATCCACTATCTATAATCTTATTATCCTATGAATAAAAATTAAAAAGTGTCATAAATATAATTTTATGTTGTTGTTCTATGAATTAGGTTAACACCTACACACACCTCTATCAAATTGGCAATGAACATACTATTGTTGTGTACGGTGAACTACTACCTCGTGAAGTGATAAATGTTCATTTTTTCCATACCACCTATCATGGTGGAAATTATGATGGAATTACTATTTATATATGACATATATAATATTTTAAATCTCTTCATTATTATTTAATTTTTTATTTATATCATTATTTTATGATTTACATCTAGTGTAAATACAATAATTTTGATTGAGGAATTTTGGTCTACATCACACTCAAAGTGATATGACATATTCATGACATACATGGAATATATAAAGAATATTTTTAATCAAACTAGGTAAAATATATAGAATATATATGATACTATAATTATAAAATAAATATTTATCACATATTTTATTTCTTCTAATACACAGAAGTAATTAAAGTATCATTCAGACATATGTTTGACCTACCATCTCCATGAACAATGCACTTCATTTAAAATCACCAAATATTATGGACTATTGTAAATTTATATGTAATGAATATATAAAATAAATATGTATTGTTTTATGTTATAGAGATTATGACACCAAGATATAATATATAGTAATAAAATATAACATGTCAAAATGTAATTTGTGAAAATGTGCACGTAAGACTATAAATAGTTAAAAGAATGAAGTTGTGTTAAAGAAAGAGTAATAATATATTGTAAGAAGATAATATGTTATAATATAAAAATATTAATGGTTCTACTATAAGTTAGTGAAGATCTTGGATCAGTGTGTAATCACATAGATGTGGAGGTGTGAATTAGTGATCCCTTTAAACATTTTTCAAACGGATTATTTTCAATTAATCCTCTATGGCTTGTTAAAGCCTCAATCCACTCTTCCTATGTAAATAATCCATACCTAAAAAGTTGTTGTAAATATTATGGCCATGAACCTAAGTATTTATATGGTTTAGTACAAAGACCTAATTTTTGTTGTGTTTGTTATTCTCCCTAACACTAATTCTACACTATAATCAAATGTAAAATTATAATGGTCGATATAGATTCACACAATATCGCTACTTAGTCATACATGATGTTCTTTATACTGAATCTCATTGTGTTACCAGAGTCTCAATAGTCTTCTCCACAGTCTCACGAAATTCTTCTACTTATGAGTCTCACAATATACTCCATGCTTCCAATTCAAACGAGATCTTACCTCCTTCTAGCTTTGGATTAACTAAAGATTGACCTTATTCTCGTCCACCTTGAGCATTTTGAATCACACTTTCCCATTTATATGTTAATGAATCATCAAAAACCATAGGTTGGGTCTGTTGGCATCACTCAACGATCTTGATCACTTGTTTTGATCAATTGCCTCATCTCAACAATTCCTATGAAATTATTCCATATTCTAATAAAGATGTGACATAATTTATATGTGTGTATATGGTGCAAAAAACATATTCAAATTATATTAGTATAAAAAATTATCTTTCACTATGTCATTTTGTCAATGCTATTCAATTCTGAAACACTATCAGGTCAGATATATGTTCTTCTTTAATTCTAACCAGCTTGAGTCCCAATTCAATTCCACTTCATTCATAGATTACATGGCATAAAAATTCTTGTTTTTGCATATATCAATGATATATCACATTTCCATGTGAATATGGATGATTTCATGAATGTATAATGTGTTTATTGGTAACCTCAACACACACTTTTCACTTGTATCAATAGTTTTTGTTCAATCTGTGTATCATGATTATTCAAATGTGTTGTACACATGGTTTCTTCCATCTCAATATGAAAGAACAAATAATTATTATTGTGGACATTAATAAATTCATATATATTTGGTTTTCTTTTTTGAAACCCTATATACTTCCTTTTCTTCCATTCATACTCACTATTTATAAATATATTCTTCCTTGTTTTCCAAGAATGTAAATAATGTACATGGTCTCAACTCATTAAAATGGAAGCATATTAACCATGAATTAATGCTATGCCATTATTTACAAACTCATGAGGAATCAGGTATTTTATATTAAGAACATGAGGGTATACATGTATGCCTTTCCCTTTCGGTAACAAGCTTCCTCTAGCCTCTGCTATCCTATCTCTTATTTTATTATAACATGGTTCAGATATGTTTAATTCAAAAGTGAATGGGTATATATACTCCCCACCTTCATGAAAAATTAGTCTTCACATTAGTGTATGCATTCATTTCTGTATGCACTCATCTCTTTCAAGAAATTCTCTTGTAAATAGTCGGGTTCCTCAATGTACAAAATGAGACTGTTTACCTTTGTAAAGGTCATGGTGTTCACAGTTCATTATTCATGAAATAGATTCATGGCTCAGCTTTGATCTATGAAAAAGAGATGTGTGGATCACCGCAACATACTTCAAGGGTGTGATTACACCAATTATGTACCAATGAGTTCTTCTTCATGGAACATAGTGAGGGTTCGGGTAAACCTTTCATGTGTCGAGGATTTTCTTTCACACAGAGGGTGTAGTTCTCATGCATTTGTGTTTATGAACAGATGAATGAATTACAATTTAAATCCATTCTCAAATCCATGTGATGTATCATTCTCTTGCATCTAAGAATTGGACAGATTAATCCATTCCCCTCCATGGTACTGCCCTATACTGTGTTCTCATCTGGGCACGTTCTATGCCCAAACCATGTGCGAGATTCATCTTGTGTGCCTCATTGGGCCTAGAAATGCCCCTCCCACACACTGGATGGATTCTCTAGCCTCCCTAGTGTGTTGCTAATCTACGTGTTCATGCATGCGCCTTTGGTAGAGGTTGGATGATTGGATCGATGATTGACCAATTTTTTTAGTAATCCCATAAGAAACTCTTCTATGTGTAAATTTAAAGGCCACATAGTAGTTAAAGCCTGAATGGCCAACTCTCTTCAAATTTCAATACAATTCATATTACCTTCAATTTTCAGCTTCTTTATTTTATTTTTGGAAACACGAATACAAAATAACTTTAATTATCCTAACATGAATGATACATCAGAATTCTTCATTACTGTAACTGATGACTCACCTTAGACACATGTTCATTCAACATAAGGACATTTTTACAATCATATAATTTGACATGGAAAATTATCATGAATAGAATCCATGACATAGAACATGACATACAATGTTATTTAATGAATAGTTTACCCTCATGTAACATTATCTTTTTAACAACATCACCATAGTGAAAGTTGGCTCTTCATTGGGCCAATAACATTACATTAAGAATCACAACATCAATCATCTTCACAACATTATTCATTACCATTCCATACACATATTGACACATTATTTATTACAAATTAGACATTATTCCCAATAATATCACTCTTTTTTCACTTCAATCATTACCAATCCATAAAAATATTGACATATAATTTACAATTAAGAAACATAGTGGCCAAAAATCATCCCTTTGGAATTTTTTTGTCAATGTCTCCTAAGATCTATCTTTTCAAGAATAAAAATATGTGTATTTATTTTCTCTCACTTATTCACAACCAAATTCAATGGTTTGATGGGGACAATACAAAAACTTGGTATCCTTCATCTAACGAATATCTTATTTAATATTTTTGACAGATAGAGGATGTCACATGGTTCACATAGTAATGATCCTTTTGTTAATCAACTCAATGTGTACTTGAGATAACATGTTGTAGAAAACAAGAAATACATTACCACAGTTTTCAATTCAATCTATAAACAACCATGAATATAAAAACATGATTAGAATGTTTCAATTATTATCCAAGGGGATACAAATAATCATATTTATTCATGAAATTATAAATCATACACATTCATCACCAAACATATAAAAATGTTCTAATGAAATTAAAAATCCCCCACTTCATCTTATCTTGACACCAATTATTCACTTACCCATAATTGACATGATATATACAATTAAGAAAAAGGGATGAAAGTGTACCAGAATACCTCAAATTTCATCTTCTAGAAAACATATGAATTTTAAGAAATTTCATGAAATAATCATTCATATAATATCTTTCATATTTTCTCTCCATCATGTGGTGAAATCCCTTCAATTCAAAATGGTGTAAAATATCATCAGATAATATTTAGGATATTTACTCTGATAATCTTCCACTATGAAACATTCCAAGTATTTATCAAATCATTAACAATCAGTATAAAATGTTATTCTTGACACTGTTCATTAACTTATTATCTTCAGAATGAAATTTACCTCTAATTCCATGTAATATAAGCATATATGTATAAAGAATGAATAATAGAATAATATGGAACACATGTGAGCTTTTTAATAGGAGTGATGAGGATGAGAATTTTCTCTCAACCTAAGAAATTTTTTCCTAGTAGCTTTGATGTGTTTTGTACAATTCATGTTGGTGTTTCTATTCCATTTGACATTTGGATATTTCATTTTCAGTATGGACCCTTTTATTCCACTAAACTTCAATTTTTGTTGTTTTTTATCCTCACTTCTACTACTAGTGATGTAGCTTTCACTGGTGCATGTTTTTCAATTTTTTCATCTCTAGTTGAACTAGTAAAATATCTATACATTTATTTGAATAATTTTCATCCATATTAAACCATCTAAACAATATTTTTTATCATGAAATGATTACTGTTCATTATTGTGTACGGTGAACTATTGCCTCCTGAAATGAAGTCCATTCATTTTCCCGTACCACCGATCATGGAGGCCATTATGATGGAAAATATATTTCTATATGATATATATAATATATATAATTTCATTATTCTTCTCAAATTATTATTAATATAAATATGTTATGCTTCTTGTCCTATGAAAAAATTTTATAATTTCATTTGAGGATGTGTAGAATGTTTCTCCCTCAATGTGATATAACTCATTTATTTGATACATGGAAAATATAAATATGGTTTTCATAAATCTAAATAAAAAAATAGAATATATATGAAATTGTAAATATAATATAAATATGTTTCATTTATGTTTCATTTTTTAATATAATAACGAAATGAAGTAATCGTTTCTACATACATATGATCTAACATCTCTATGAATGGTAAACATCATTTTTAATCTCTAATTTTTAATGTATATTATTAATAAATATGTAATGAATATTTTAGATAATTAATACCTCATTTTAATTTTTGAGAAGATGTTATAATGATCAAATTAGTACTAACAACAAATACACTTCAAAACATACTCGATAAATCAAGGCAATTCATAGCCAAAATAGATAAAATATTGAATGAGTGTCCACAAAACGGTAACAAAATATTCTATAAAGTAAATATTTGATTTTATAAAAATAAATAGAAGTTTCATATAATATTTCAATATATTATAAACCTCAATATAAGAGGATAAAACCCAAATAAAAAAATTAATATTAATGTAATATAATTTAATCTTAATTTATATTTCATTGAGATTTATTTTTTATTAGGCACCAATTCACTTTTATTCAGTGTATATACTTATCTTCTCATGTCATATGGAGAATACACTTATTTTAATGATATTATAACTATCATTTATATTCATAAAAATTTGGGGATTATAATTCAAATGTTTCAATGTGGCAAGAGACACATCTGAATGTTTAATGATTATTCTCCTCATAAATGTTATTAATGATAATATTTTAAATTTCACATCATTTGGAATGAAATTTTCACTATAAGTTTACTAGAGTATCAAAATATTATTATTATTGATATTATTATTTCTTAAACCATATATCATTACACATATGGTGTTATCTTTGATTTTTATTTGACAAATTGGGGAATTGTTGAAAATTCTAAATCTTTTATTTAATAAGGATATTTGATAAAGAATATTATGTATTAATTAAATATATTACATGATATAAAGAATTATTTAGACATGTAATGAAGGGTGGTTCCCAAAAATTATATATATCCTTGATTAATCTAGAGGTTCTCAGGAGATGATTATGTTTTCAAAATTAAACAAAATTCTACCTGTATATTAAAATTGTCCGAAGGATGGATCTTGATAGCAATGGTCCTCCTGTTCCTAAGACATTTTGTCTAATAATTAAGCATTTACATCATTTATATTCCAATTATTATTCTTTAATGAAATTTGTTTTGACATTTCTATGGGTATATTTCATTCATATACATTGATTAAATGGAATGTGTACTAGTTTCCTACCTTTCCATAATTAATTTTCCTTATCTCGTTATTTTAATTATATGTGTTATTAATTATTATCATAACCATGATAATTTATACCTATTGATTCATTATTTTTCATCATTACATACCCATTCTGAGAATTTTAGGGCACCCTTATTATAATACTTTCCCCAGGTTATAAAGATCTTAACATTGAATATGCTTTCAAGGATGAAATTTAATTTATTTTATTCTATATCAAGATTAATTATTATTCCCATCTACTATGGGTATCATGTATGTAATCTAGCATTCAAAAACTGATAAATTGATTTTTTAGTTGAAATTTTATCACTTTTAACCATAAAAATGTAATAAAATAATACAAAAGATTCCTGATTCTATAGCTGGTGTGATACACACAATAAATTTTTTTGTTTCTCCCCATGGTACTTAAATTAATTCATTGGATATTCATTATGTGTTGAAACCTAATTTCCTTAGTATATCCTGATTTTTAGTAGTTTTTCTAACATCAATATTCATTCCCTCTCTCAAAACCCTAGATCTAGTTAACTAGGGATATATCTATTTATTTTTATGTTAATCATGATGTGATATGGTGATTTTGATGTCAGAAAAATAGACTAAATGAGTTTTTTATAGATTTTACCCAATTGTGATTAAGAGATCCTAAAATTATATGTATTCACTATAATTCATAAGGAATGTGGCTTCACACAAAACTCTATTATTATAAAATAAAGGTTTGATACCAAAATGACTATTTCTCTGGAATTTGAATGTGATATTTTTGGGCATTGTTTTATGGAATCCATCTATTCAGACACATTATAGGATTGTAAAAATTAGGTATTTTGGATGGATGTGAATGTGGTAACATTAATTTAAAAATATTAATTTTAAATGGTAGTTTCATTTTGGTTCATCAAATGGTGATTTAAATAAATGTATAATATTTTTGAAATGATATGGAAATTATTTTGTTGTCATAGATAGATTAAATTTTTATGTTTGAAATGATTTGGATGTATAATGGTCAGGGAGTATCATTATCAATGGGATGAGTTTTGGTTGTGGTGATCCACCATCAATGGTATATCTCATTCTTATGGGTTGAAATTGTGTATTTCGGTGGGTGAGATAGAATGGGTTATTCCATTTGATCATTGATAATTGGTTGATTGACTTATTTGGATTCATTCCATGTAAATGGCATAAAATTTGATAAAAAATCATATGAACACATTTTTTTGATTAAATGGTTTTTTATATAAACTATTTTCATTTGTTTTATATAAATTATTTTATATAAATGTGATAAAATTTTCTATCCTATTGGTGTGATTAGTAAAATAATTTGGAAAAATAATATTGTGTTTCATTACTAACCCCTACATTGGAATTTTTTTTCTCTCATATATATTGAATATTATGATACTGGGAATGGAATGGTATCATGTTTCTTTAGTTTTGCCTCATTAAATATGGGTTGTATTGTAGAGTTTGATTATAGAGTGTGTCATGATATTTGGATTCAGGTATTGGAGTTATTTTATTTTTTTTGGTTTTTTACTTATTTCTTATAGTTGTTATTGAGATTGTTTTCCACTAGGTACTATGATATAGTTTGGTTTATATGTATTACATTTAGTTTTCTTGAATTATTACCCTGAATCATATAATATTCTTGGTGATGGTAATTATGGATGTGGTTTTTTTATTTTTCCAAAGTAAAATGTTCCAAAAATTGTTTCTAGACCTTATAGATTAATGTCATCTATTTGAATCATGGCAACAACACCTAACACCATGTAGAAATTCAACCCAGACTCAAGATAATGACTAGGGGTAATATGATAAATATTGTAACAGTCATTGATATTATATATTTTATTTTGAAAACTTGAATTATATTCTTTTTTCATTGAAATTTAGGTGTTATTAATTTTCATTCTTAGAGTTGAAATTCATTTTGGAATCACAATTTAGTTTGGTGTCTATAAAATAGTACAATTATCCAGGAAACAAATGATGCGAATAGAAATGAAAGGCTAACCATTTATTCTAAAAATCATTTTTCATTGGAGTGTGTTATGTAACTGTTTCAGGGATAGTTATATGATTCGTAATCTCATACTCATGCGTTTATCCAATGAGATGAAAATAACTTGTAATTTAGAAATTAAATCACATATGAGTACATATATATTTTGTGTAATGTCTTATGATTTGGGGAGATTTTTTTCATTTTTGAAAAATGTTGATGTTTTCATCAGATGTTAGATTTGAAAAATATCATGTTTTATAAATATTGAAAATTGAATTATTTTCAAAAGAATAGTAATATTTTAAAAAATGGGTTAAAAAGGAACAGTTCTTTTTCATAATTGATTTTTATCATTATGATGTGGTAGTATTTAAAATTTTTTATACATAATTATCTACAGAGTTATACATTTGGTGTTCTTGTGCTTATAGAAAATCACATGTAGGTGGAATATATGAAACTAACTAGAATAATCAGTTGATAATGTGGAAGCACCTATTCCTTAGGTGGACCAACAACTAGTACAGAGTATAGTCCATGATTTTTAGGTAGTTTATAGTTGAATAAAAAGGTATGGACTGAGGTAAGTGGATCATTCTGTCAAATTACAGAATTTGAATCCACTGATTTTTCATGGTGGTTCAAAACTAGAGATCATATCGGGGTGGGTGAATTTGTTGAATAAAACAATTTATTTCCAAGGAACTCCCGTAGAGAAAAAATTCATACATCTTATGTATATGTGGGAAGATATTGCATAACAATCATGGGATTAAATAGTCTAGGCACAATTAGTCAAATGCCTTTCAAGGGAGTATTTCGAATAATTTTTCATAGAAATTATATCTTCATACATTTAGGGTTTCAAGAAAAAAATAATCGTTATCATGAAACATGGTATCATATCAATGAAATATTATACAGATAAATTTATGAATTTTATCTCAATTGCACTTGACACTGCTCCTAGTGCATCAATGAAGGAAAAAATACTAGAATTGGGGCTTGCGATAGAGATTCAGTAGACAATTTACATGCATCGTATAATGTATTATTTAGATATGGTTTATAGAGATATTGTAGAATAATGGAAAATATCAATATATAATGGTGACAAAAGATTGATGATACATATTGGAAATAGTGGGAACCTTTTTGTTTGGAGCATGGGGAAGAGGAACACCTATATCCAAGGGAGAGCGATGGATCAAAATTTGATGAAATGATCAGTAAATCATCCTCCAAAACGAAATAGAAAGATAAGATATTTACAATTTGATTACTTGTACCTCATGAAAAATGATTTTATAGAACCACCAAGTGCATCCAACAATGGGAATAATATGGAATATAATCATCTATATTATAAAAATTCCCTACATTAGGATGTTTGGTACCCCTCTCATGTAACATGTACATCGTATTCCTCAATGGGATGAGGGGAGTAGAATATTTCACCTTAATATAACATATATTAAATCAAGTATTCCGAGAATTCCATGAATCCTCAATATGGGTAGTCTAAACAAGGAAATAAAGTAAAAAATTATAGTTAGTAAAAAAAATACATGGAGAAGTTTTGGTTATAGTGGATGACTTATCTAGACCATAAATATTGTTATTTATAATTCTCTTGAATTATATCTTTATGAAATATTATTTTATACAAGATAATATCATTCATTTATTACTTTTTGTGATGTTGGTTTTCATTGATTGAATGCAGAGATGATGACATCTGTTTTAAATCATCAATGACTTTTTATTCAAAACGATAGTTATGTCTTTTTTTGTATATCATTTTCAATCAATATTAATGAGGTTGAGTTGATATTATATTTCTCTATGCTTGATATGGATTACTCTTATATAATCCTTGGTATGAATGGTTGACAATGATCAAGGATCACATCGTCTGTTAAAGCTCATGTGTCAGTTTCACAAATAAAGATGTTATCAAGAATCTCTTTGAAGGAGATAGAAATAAATATGCATGTTAAATGGGATTGATGGAACCCATTGTATAAATAATCATATACGATTTGGAATCTCTAAATTTGAAATTGATATAATAGATGTTGAATAGTAGTTTTCTAGTTGTTGTTGATCATTGTCAAAATGTTTTTACTGAATATTTCACAGGGATTCCACCGACAATATAATTAGAGTTTATGATTGATATCATTCAAGTGATAAATATTATATCACATGTATCATATTTAATTGAACCAATATAGTTATGTGTATTGAATTTATAGTTCGAAGATATGGAATGATATGGTTTATTCGGTCGAGAATGCAACCATTTGTAGCACAATTCTTTTTTTTAAACCAAATTATTCTCATTGGTTTTTTGTGAATTTTCATAATATTAACCATTATAGAACCAAAACATGATTAAAAATTAATTGAATAGTTATCTTTTCAATAATTTTAGGGGATCCTAAAAGATTTTTAAAAATCACATACTATAAAGATATCATAAATTGAGGGTTCGAAATAGAATATTCAAAAGACATATTTTAAGACTATATATGTCCATTATGAGTATTATTTGATGCATTTCAATCTTTTGAATTAACCACCAGTCATTATAGATTTTTTTATAACGAATATTTCATAACAATCTAATTTTATTTGTGGTTCTTTTCTTGGATGGTATATTGTTGTATTCATTAGAAAGCAATAAAAATAAATAACACTATGTGATATTATTTGAATCATAAAAGACATCAGTTCTATGACCAACTATCAATGTGTTATTTTTGGATATACTAAGTACACTAAAATGTCCATGTAATCTCATATATACATGTTTTTTTTCATCAAAAAAAAATATAGTTCTTATTATCACATTGAGAGTATCAAATACTTTATTCAATATATACAGTTTTCTATTTTAGGATAGAAATTTTTAAGGATTTTTCATTGAATTCTCCTGGATATATTTACTAATGATAGATTTTAAAAGGAAAAATGTTCCATTCCAATTGAATAAGAATGATAGAAATATTCTCAAGAGATAAATTTTCGTCTTACATTTTAACTGAACATGAATTTTTTATGATAGTTAAAAGGGTACATGGTCTATTTTAATGCTTTGGGATCTAATATGTGATGTATTTTCATTCATAATGTAAATATTATTTCTTATGTCACAATTAATTTATAGTTTAATGAGAATAAATAAAAAATTCACTATTTGGAGTCAACATCTGTAGTCTATTCATTGAATACTGGGCATAATTACCCCTTTGGTGTGACATTTACACTTTTTACATATTGTAAGATATTAGAAACTATATTATCAAAAATAAATTTTAATCTAAAATAATAAAGATGGATGTAGTATCATTAATTGTTCGATATTAACTTGATGTATACTCCAGGTAATGTAAATTTGGTGGAGCATGTATTATCAAGAATATATATTAATTTTTGGGAAAATGAAGCTTTAGAGAAGTGGTAGTTGATGTTGATTCATGATAAAATTCCATTAGAATGAGATGATTTAGGTGATGTTGATGTTTTCTTCCTGGTTTCATTTGTTCATGATTTCATTCTGACAGGTTAGGTGGAACATACATCTCATCCATAACGTGTTTCTATAAGGTCAAAACTCCATGGTTGGATGAACAATAAAAAAAGGATGTTGGTTTTGAAATTATTTTTTGGTTTCGATATCAGATGGTCGTACCTAGGAATTTTCTGGAAAACCATATTCATTCTTACAACCATTTTAGATGGGTTGTTCATCCTAGAATAAATAATATTTATAATGCATTAAAATCCCAATTTTGGATGGTTTATATAAAATAGAAGGAGGATGAGTTTTATGAGGATGATTAAAATTTTAATTGGTTAATGTGAATCATCCATGAAAAATATTGATGTTACCATATTTCTATATTCCTATTTGTAAATTAGGGATGATGATTATGGATTTCGTAACTAGGATCCCAAGGATGGTTAAAAAATAATATTCCACGTGGGTGATAGTGGACAATGTCATATATATTCCCAGTATAATCTATATTCATGAATCTCCAATGGTGGATTTCATGAAAAATATGTATCCTTGAATTTGGAATGATTTAACGAATACCAGTTTCAATAGTGTCATACTACGATCTGAGGTTTATGACTCATTTATATAAATCCTAACAATAATCCATTTGAAATCAGATTCCCATGAATATTTTTTATAACCCTTATAATGTTGGTAAATCTGAAAGGATAATAAAAATATTAGAAAACATGAATTGGGCATGTTTATTGGATTTTTTTAGCTCAGTTTATGTGCACATTTTGTTAGTAGAGTTATCATATAACAACATTTACAAGGAATTGTTTCACATAGAAACTTTTGAATCATTTTGTTAGACTCATTTTCATTCTCTAATTTTCTATGTGGAAATAAGTGAGACTTCTTTAAGATACCAAAAATCTTTATATGATATGTTTTACTTACATTTTAGTTTATTCCCTTTATTTGTGTTAGTTAATTTCATTAATAATTCCATGAGGAGGATTCGGTTTGTTCCGAGGGTTCGACACACAACAAAAGGGGAAATGATTTAAATGGGCTAGCCGAGCGGCCTACACACGGTTTGCGCTAAACATCCAGTCAACTCGGGCAAAGTATGAAATATTAATATTTTTGAATAGTATCATCTGTATGGTTTACACATGGTATGGAAAATTTTGTGGGTACATCATGAGAGGGGGATTTTTGGGATAGAACCATCTACACAATTCCACACAGTTCGGCAAACTGTACGGGTAAACAGTGCAACCGAGAAACCATTAAAAAATTAAAAAATGCCACTCCGGGTGTAGAGACCCGAAGCTTGACGTACATGGGCATTACATTAATTTTGCAGAACACTTAGTACATAACAAGAACAGACACACAAGGACCGTAATAGTTTAGTGTCTTTGGAAACTCAGAATATAATCTTCTAACCGTGGTGAAATATCTTCAACATCTCCCATAAGGATATTCCCTTTCTTTCTTATCTAAAACCGTTCTTTATATCTTGGGGAAAAGAAAACATAAAAGGGGTGAGCTCAAATTCCCAGTAAGGGAATACATAGAGAACATAAAACAATCCATAAAAATTTTATAGAAAAAACATGAACATAAAATCTAAACATAAAAATCTTGATCAAGACATGAATCTTGGAAGTACGTAAGGAATATATCATAAGGGAATATCAGTCATGATAAAATAGCATGAGAATAAAACATGTAATTGTGGAAACCATTATGCACGTGATATGATTTCAATAGTAGCCAAGGCATTGCTGCCAAGACCATCTTAGTGGACAAAGTCCCTTTATGAATCGAGTTCACTCCTCATTTCAGTCCTGTAACACTGAACCGGATTAACTTACCGTTCTAGCCATGTCTATCTCATGAGATATAAATCTTTAACTAATGCATTGGAGGGATATATAGGTCCCACACATCTCATAATGAAATCATTCTTACTTGTGCCAAAACATAAACCTAAATCATTCAACATAACCCAAAGAATAAAATGGGTTTCATAAACATCATCCCATCATAACATAATCCATATAAAATTAAAGGATATCATTTCATAATAATAATATTGAAACCAGGTAAATCATATATACATGATACTTGAAATATACACATATGAAATAATTTCATCTTCGATGGAAAATGGTTTTGATAAAACACTTGAAATGAATTCTTGAGGAAAATATCCTTTCTTCTTCAAAATCAATTTCTATTCACAAAACATCGTGAAATTTTATAAGAAAAACATTTTGCTTAAAATAGTCATGAAATATTTTGGAGGAAGATTCATTAAAATAAGTCTTTATAAAACTGTAAATATCCTTTCATGCCTTATAAGTTAAAAAATATTCTTCTCGTACTTTTTCCGGAAAAGTCAAAAAAGTACCTCATAATGTAAACAAAAGAAAGATTTCTTACATACCAGGTAGTAAAAGTTAAAAAGTCAAAATGGGTGAAAAGGACTTTAAAAATACATGAAAACATTTTTATAAAACATGGACATGGATGATAAATATAACCACAATAAATACTTATGAATAAGTAATCTCGGACAAAAATGAGATTTGAAAAATTATCTCTTACCTTACGTCTGATATGCTTCGTATGTATCCAAACCTCCTGTATAATGATTTAAATAATGTCATTGACCTATTACAGAATCATATTCACTATTATGATATCATATATGGTTCACTTATCATTTTATATTAACCATTCTTTTGTAAATTAATGTTAAAGTATCGTTTTGGGTAAAATCATTTCATTTGTCATCCGTGTTTTAGCTTGTAATTATTCATATGATTATTTAGATCATGGTTACTTAAATCCGGAATGTCAAACATGATTTATATATAATATATATTCATAATATACATATATATAATATATCGATAAATGGAATGAAATACACCGTTCATGGAGATGGTAGGTCGTACGTACGAATGAACGCTGTTTTCGTTTCCTTATTGAATTGAATGGAATTTAGTAGATGACATACATATATATATACATAAATATAGTATAATTATTATGTCTTTTATTTAATTATTACTTATTATATATACTTTATAGTCATTCATGAATGGTTTATCATTGTGAATGAATCTCATCGCGTCGTGGAGACGGTAGTCCGTACGTACGCACGAGCGATGATATCATTCCCATGATCGTGGAATTGTATTGAAGTGTATGTATAATATTTCAGAATTAATATCACTTTACAATAATCATATATAGCCATTATTTACACCATTATACCCATCCAAGTAAGGTGGTGGTGGAAAATAGATTACACCACGGCGTGGAGACGGTATTCCGTACGTACGCAAGCGCGGTAATTTCATATTCCGCACGATAGATATATGGTTAAATAGGGTTGTTTCATAATTATAATAACATATCAGTATATTAGTGATACTGATGTTATTAATTCATAATTAAACAACTAAGGAAAAAGAAGTAGAAGAAGAAATAAAGTTTAAAGAATCGGTAACAGACATTACCTCTTCTTTGAAGAGCCTCTTTGAGACCTCCTCTTAGGGCCCTAAAATTGGTCTTTTAAGAAACCCAGGACGTCTAGGATGTTTCTATGGAAGTGGATAATAGTATTTGGTAGGGGTTTGAGGATTCCGAAGGCTCAAGGTGGTGTGATGAGGAGAGGGAGGAGGTTCCCTTTTATAAGGGAGGAGAGGGGCACATTTGGAATAACTAAAAATATTATTTTACTATAAAGACATATTCAATTTTTAAAAGCTCAAAATTGAGTTATTTAGAAGATTAGGTGGGGATGGGTCTAAATCCTCTCATACAATAGAATTTAGACAAGTTTAGATATCTATTTTAACCGTATCATTTAGAATTAACTTTATGTTAGATAATTTATCTTTTACTGTGTCTTCTTGTTTTCTTACACTATAAGGTTAATAAAATTACGATAACAAGAAAAAAGAACCCCCAAGTTGTTTATTATTAATATATATAACTTTATCTAAGTCATTTGTCCGAACCATAGATTTTTAGGAACAAAATAATAGTTACTAATATAATATTTGTTTTAAAAACTATTTTTTGTCAATTTTGACACTATTTGGTAATTGATTTTTGTGAAAATCCTAAAAGATTGACTAGTTCAAAAAAAGTTAACATAATCAATATTAACATGTATTTTTAACTTATAAAACTAGTTTAATTCATAAAAAGTCTCAAATTACATTTATTTGTGTATTTATAACATCAATTATGTCAATATTTCATTAATAAGATAATTTCTGTATCATCATTGTGTCATAAATAAATTAAATTATTTAATATCTAAAAATTATAAATAAAATACCATTATATAAGAAATAGTATTATATTTCTAATGAATATTTATAGTCGAATTTATCTTATGTATAACCCTATATTAAAAATGATTTAGTTATTAAACTTGGATTTTAACTATTTTAACCCTTCTTTAAATAAATTAATATTAAATGTACTAATCTAATCCAAGTGGGCCAAAATGGTCAAATTTTATTCCTAAGTTTGTTTTTGGTCAAATAACACCTATCCAATGGAATTAATACATGTTTTAGGTTAATAATAATATCATTTTTACCCTTAATTAACCTATTTACTTTTAACCGTTGTAAATAAAAGTAAAAAGTTGCTTTTCACCAAAAATTATTTTCATCTCATTGAACCACATTTTACTTACTGACATCAACCGTGTCTCTCAGATTTTTGAAATTTCATTCACAAAATCAGTAAAATTATGTTTTATGTGAATTTTCAAATTCTCCTAGGAAGTTGGTAAAAGACGGTGAAAAGTTCAATAAAATTTTTATAAATATAAAATTATTATAAAATGACTCCAATGACTTAAATTGAACTTATATAGGTATTATGTATCAATTTTTACCTAAAATAAATTTAAATAAAATAAATAATTATTTAAATAAAAATTCGGTTTTTTAATAGTAACCTAGTGTTTTCACTATTCATCAAAAATTTAAAGTTTTCAGAAAAATACCAAAAATTCACCCTAGGATAATTTTGATATTCTGAATCCAAAAATGAAGTCCATTTTGAAAGATAAAATTTATAAAATTTCAAAAAGTGGGTATTACTATTCATAAAAGCTAGTTTTAATAATATTTTAATAGCATATCGTTGTTTAGCGAAACTCGGTATTGTGTACAACACACGCTGTCGTGGAAGTTCGCGATTGCGTGTAATGCAAGGCAAGTCAGGGATGCCTATTGTGCAAGCTCCTTTTGATGTAGCATACAACACAAGATATTAATGAAATTAAAAAAGAATATTTTTCATAAAATCTCACGGTGTTACATTCTACCACCCGTAAAATGAATTTCGCCATTGAAATTCGTCGGGGTTATAAATAGTTTACTATTCATAGAAACCCACATCGTAAAAAGGAATACTAAAACTTAATTTTAAAAAATAAAGTATGTAATGAAACGATTACCCAAAGTAACTCATCACTGGGTTTCCATAGAGGAGAACATAGGTGAACATGTGGATATGGAAGAAAAATCTAACCATCATGTTCTAATGGAGAGTGGTAGAGAACATGGCTATGAAAAAAGCCAAAAATCACAAAGCAATAGATTTGTGATAATCAAGTGTACCATATGATTCATCAGATATAAGGGCACTATGACAACATTTTTGGTTTTCAAGATCATTTCCCTAAAGTTGAAAATTTTGAATTAGAAGAAATACTTGCTTGATTTTGGTACACTATCACTATTGTTTCATGCTTGAAAAATTTCCACTTCATCTCTTAAAGAAATTAAGTTGAATTTGTTATTCGTGAAGTGTTAACAGATCATGTGATAGAATGATGGTCATTCCATCTGTTTCAACAAAAGGTTAGCAAAAGTTATCAAATATACATAAGTCCATCTATGGTGAGGTTAATCATATACGATTCCAAAAATGAACTTATACATTATATATCATACTACTTAAGAAAATAAAACTAGTTTCTAGGGACTTCATGTAGGCCAGTGGTAGGTGATAAAGGCTAGTTTCACTTCGGTTGTGTGTTCAATTCCCACAGCCTTGTCCGATGCGATGGGTTGTCGCCCGTCCTGCAGGTTGTATTTTTTTCCTCTAAATTATTATAAAATTTCATCAATAATATCGAAAAAGTTCTAGCCCTAAACAATACTAAATTATGTCCAACATAATCCATTCCAATATTTAGTCTTATCGAAAATACTTTTGTCCAATCTCATATTATAGTGAAAACGATTACCATAGAGTTCATATAAAAAACATTTTAATACCATCATTGATCCCCATATATCATAAGATATGTCTTGTTGGTCACATTTCAAACATTCGGAGGCCTTAATCATGTATTCTCTTGAAAAATTAATACCCATTGAACTTTAGTGAAAACATGAGTGTTGTCAAAAGTTAACTCTTTCCATATACCAAAATCCCAAAATTCTGTATACTCAAACCATGATATCACTTAGTCCTTATAACAATCATGAACTAATGAATACAATAAAATATCTCATTATCTTCTTATCCCTTCATTATGCACATATCATCTTCTTTACAAAAATATCTGAATAACCTTCAGGGCTACCAGAACCATTCAACATATACTTTCAAATATATTAGGAAAAAAATAGTGTAACAATCCTTAGATGATTCTTTATTCCATAGTACCATACATTATTCTTTATAAACACAACATCATTCCACTAACTTCTTAAACCACTAACTGAGATTCATCATTTATTTTATCTCATATTTCATTTGAAGTCTCTTCATCATCATCCACATAAATACAACTCATATTACCATGCTAATTCTCTTCCTGAGATTTTCCCCTAGGGAATTGGTTTGCATAATTCCCATACATTCCACATTTAAAAAATCTAATCATTGTTGATGTCATAGCAATACCATTATCCTTGTCCATGGTGTTAACTAAACCTTTTCTTTTGCACTTACTAGCTTTGTGTCCTTCTTTTCCACACCCAAAGAATCTTCCAGTTTCTTTGAAACAATCTCCTCGATGCCTCTTCCCACGTGATTTACATGAGGGAAATTGAACTTTATTTCCGTTATGGTCATCATTAAACTCTATCTTTCTCTTATTATCTGAGTCCGGGAACATACCAATACTGAGATTATTGATCATATTATGAGATTTATGATTAGGCAAAATAATGATGTTTGGACTTCCAAATCCCATTTCATTTGGTTTCTCATCAAGAATATCATTCCATTGTCCGTCATATCCACCATTATCGCGAATCTTCCTGTTTCCAGCCATTTTCTAAAACCCAAAAAAAATAGTGTGAGGGGAAAAAATCATGCTAGGGAAAACACCATAGTAAAGGGGGAGTAACCTCAATATCTATCATCTTAGGTAAAATTCTAAGATCTTTAAAATAGTTCTATGACTATATCATATATGTATATTTATCCTTAGGGACATCCCTAGACATACATAGAAATATCTCTAGGGATCTCAACAAACGTTTTCACATACTAGTTTCCAAAGGTTGACCAAACCTTTCCTATGATACCAACTGTAGAGACCCGAAGCTTGACGTACATGGAAATTACATTACTTTTGCGGAACACTTAGTACATAACAAGAACAGACACACA